>CP053120.2:22512500-23762500 GCA_022674325.2 Grapholita molesta | reverse complement strand
GAGACGCAGCGCATCGCTGCACACCCCTGGAAACGGAAAGCGGTCATATTCATGGCTTTTACCTGCGTCTCTGTATTATTCGCTCTAGGAACATTAACCATCATGCACGGTAAGAATGTCGGCAGGGGTGAAACGAGCGTGGAAGCTCATATTAACGCGTCATTGAGAAAGACTCAAGGCGACTCCTTTAGGAACCCTTACGATTTTGGGAGGAAAAAGAATTGGAAGCTGTTCCTCGGTCTGACGCAGGGTAGGACGTTCGCGCGTCACGTGCTGCTACCGTCGCGGCATGTGCCGGCCGGCTCGGGGCTCACGTGGCACACGGTACACGACACAGCAGAAGACTGGCCGTGAATGGCATAGGCGATATATATCTCTTCTTGAAACGAGTAGAAATTATAATGTTAATCTAGTTCATTACAAAATTCAAAATAGGACGTTGTAACATGTAGTTGTATTCGTACAGACACTTTTTCAAAAGTTCTTACAATAATTTATATCTGACCAACCTAGGCCAAGTCAGCCCCATATAATTAGGAGCAATCAGGGCGGACAACAAACGCTAAATACCTTTTAGATAAAAGTAATAAGGGCTAATGTAACCAAAAACAAGTATACCTCATATATACTGTCTAGATTGAAACGCTCTTCCATATATGCATAATTATAAACTATTAGAAATCCTGACAGTTGTGTATTCCTGAATCGTATCAAAAAGTAGAACATATTCGAAAATGTCACACTCGTAACACGTATTTGTGACACCTATATAAAGATTTATAACGATCTGTGGTGACGATATATGTATTTGTTTACTTTACTTTCTACTAATTATTTGACACTGCCTGTAGGTACCTACAACTATATGCATTAGACACACAACACGCTGTATCACGCAAGAGATGTGCTCTTCCCGATAAATTCCCACGTCTGCAATGGCGATGTAGGTAAATTACAACAACGAATGATCAAACTAGTTGACAGATCTTGAAATTGAGGTAGGCTATAGGCAAATGTTAGGTGTTAAGCTTGTACTGAAATTATAATTAACACTACAGTGAGTACCGAAGGTACTTTAGCTTTAAAGTATTTAGAACTGTCATTTTTTCCGTCTCTAGGTTAAGCTAGTTATCGAATGTGTCGTAAAATGGCGCTTCATAAATATTAATTTCTTAAACATGTTAATAATCGTTTGTCCTCTTCTTTATTTTAGAAATAACTGTTTCTGGGATAAAACTTATCTGACGAATGCTAAGTTTTATAAATAAAGAGCAAAGCCTTTTATCTGTGTGTTTTGTGACAGTATTGTAGACAAAACTAGAAATATTATGTATAAAAACGTTTAAAGAAGCTAGTAGTTACTGTTTAAACAGATAGTTGACGAACCGTAGTTTATTATTTATTAGTTTATTACACACACATGTGTTGTGTGTAAAAATACGTATTTTTTTTACTATGCTTTTTTAATTAATATACTGAATTTGCTTTTTGTATTGCAACTGTCATTACAAATATAAATACATTTAAGTACTCTTATGTCAGTTAGAAACTTATTTGACTTTCTTAAATATCTTATAAAGCTTTTGTTAATATCACAATATCACCTGTACATGTAAAATAAATCATGTACTAGTAAATAATATTATTTACTTAGTCTAAATTTAAAAAAATCTTGCCTGTTTTTAGTGGTGAGTTCAGGCGGCGACAGTAGTATACCTACTTAACTGCATAAAAAAGAAGCAATTGGACTAATTTTTTATGCAGTTAAATAGGTATACTACACTGTTCACGATTTAAATTCCAACCTGTATATGTACTACTTACAACATTTGATTCTTTCGCGTTGTACACATTAAATAAAATAGAATAGGTCCATCGCGAAATAAATTTATTCCGACGTTTGCAGGTGGATAGAAACCACTATGGTTTAACACTCGAAAAGTGTGTCTGAACTAATTTACCTTAATTATTTCGTTTAATTCGGTATACGCCCGTTCTATTTTCGGTGATATATATTATACTAGTTTAGGGATCTCGGACTGATAGGGGAACTGACATACGAGTATTTATATAGTCATAGTATTTATGTAAGTTAAAATGTTAATGCGACACTCATTAGAAATATTCTTAGATATGCTGCAAAATGAATTTTATCAAAAGTTAATTTAACAATGTAACATATATCTATCAGATGCGTCATTTTATTTACAGTTTTACAACAACTGTACTTTGTTTAATTTGGAATGTTGTATGTGTTCTACTCAGAATCGTAAGCTCTTTTGATTCTAAGGTGGCCACTGACGAGCCTTCCAACAGTCCAAATGTCGTGGCTGCATTCAAAAATCGGTCCGTGAATGTCAAAAACGTATAATGTTTTTTAAACGACATCCTGATCGTGGATTTCAATTTGGATCGAAATCCACTACGCCACGCCATTTGGACGTATCGGCGTAAACGTATTTGTGTAAACTTACACAAATCGCGCACCACGCCATCTGGACGCACTCCAAACGCTCCGTGAATATGCAAAACTACGTCCATTATTATTCAGTGTTCACGGCGATGCCACCAAATAAAGACACGAACACGATAATAGGTAAAAATGTCTGGGACTTCGTTTTATCTATAAGTAATAGAAGTATCGTAATCATCCATGTTTATGGCAAGTTACAAACGCTCAGTATGAGTGCTATCTTTGCTTTTTTCTTAACTTTCTTCGTCCACGTTTTTGGTTTTTAAACCTTTTACGTAAATGGCTACCACAGTAGTAACAAATCCATTTGTACGGCACAGATGAAGCACACACAAGCACATAGCAATAACATCTCTGGACTTATGAAATGGATAGATCGTCAGTGTGTTAAATAATTGGACGCCTCCCATTTTGATCAATCCATTGTAACGGCATCCATTTGGAAGACTCGTCAGTGACCTGCTTTAAACGAGAAAATAAATGCTTCACCTTCCATTTCGTTAATATTTTAACGCCTAACGCCTCTGATGTCAAGGCGTTAAAGTGCAAGCTCCACCCTGTATACAACAACATTTGATACTTTACAACGTTTTACAACGTTTGATACATTTGATATCGCGTTTTGTACACATTAACTAAAATAGAATATCTGGTGGCGACTGTATACTCGTATGTATATCGGAAAAGACCGTTGCCTATACAGCCAAATTTTTTATAAGGTGCAAGGTGCAATAGATGTGTGCCGTGTAAGAAAGAAAAGCTTAAAATTTGGTATTTCATCATTTTACACCTATGTCGTAAGTTTTAATCAGTATTATAAAATTAAGTTTCCAAAACTCCTATGTCTGCTGATGTATCATATGTATATGATAAAGGGGCAGTAAGAATTTGACTTTGAACTCGATAATAAATATAATTATGTTTGTAATCAGTCCAAGAAGCATTTTCCATATTGCGCTTCCACGGTACCTAATTCGTCGTAAAAATTGTTTGTGTACAAGGAATTAATTACACAAGTTAACGCGTTCGCTGTCATGACGGTACGCCGACAAAAAGGGTAGTTGTTGCCTTAACCTTTTGAGCGCCAGACGACAAAGAAATATCCCATGACCCCACGCTACCGCATTTAGTTCAGCGAAGTTGGACTTTACGGAATTCCCCGTAGGTCCCTATTGCATTAACAAAGCTGACGTCTATAGCCGTCGTGGGCGTCTATGGCACGACCTTCCGATGACGGCCTCAACCATCTTTGGCTGTTAAATGATGCTTAACTCCCAACGAGAATGTTAATTTCTATATTCTGACTTACGGCAGTGTTACCTTTACAACACATATTTGTAATATATTTATGTTATTTATATTGCCTTTACTTTTTTCGATGTATATATTAAATGCAGATTCATCTAGAAAACCGTGTTTGTTGTAATAGCATCTTTCTCTTTTACCCCAATTAAGACGTCATGAGAGTGACAAAGACAATCGGCCGAAATTTACGAATATAGTTTCTGGCGGTAGCGCCTCTGCATTGCAATTCACGATATTTTCACCGCGAAGGAGTAAGTACTTAAGGCCAATTAGGTACTTTATTAAAATGGATTACTTACTTGATAGGTTTGAATTTCTCGTTTGTCATTTACTTTGTTTCAAACTGTCGACTTGGTACCTAATAGATATTGTTAAAAAAATTATGCGTACAAGGCTGCCCGCGAAAGATATGTAAAAGTCCATAATATGTACCTACCTAAATTGTACCTCCCTATAAGTATATTGTCAAGCCACCTAGGGTAGCGCCAAGGTACTTAACTGAGATCGATGTTTTCCAGATGTCGCTCCGCACTTGTTTTCCACCGTGGAAGAAAGGGATGCAATACTTACTGAATACTTTTTCATGGCTATTGCTTATAATAGCTCATATTATGAGCTTTTAAGCCAAAAATAATGCTTGTAGGTATTTATACTACATGTATGAACTATAAATTTATAGTTACACTGATGACTGAGAGACGTTGATGTAAAATTGAAAGGCGTCACTTAATCTATAGGTAGGTAATATCTATGAATATAAATTTGTGAAAAACTGTACAAGTTTCATACTAGTCGGTCGTCACTTGTACCCTTTTTCACTAGGGTCACAGAATTATATTGTAAGGTCAAACAAGAGTATGGGTACGGCCAGGGACTTTATTTGTTGAGCCATTTAAAGTTCACTTTACATTGGGCATTTCATGGAGTAAGTATTAAACAAAAGAACATAGCTTGAACCGTAAGTGGCTCAACAATTAAAGTCGGTGACTGTACCTACATACATTAGCGTATGGAGGTTTTCAAAACTGTGGATACCCGTTAACACAATTAGTGAAAGTTGTTAAGAAAAGTTAAATCACTGTCAGTTTCGTGACGACAATTAAGCATTAAATCTCGATAAAAACTTGATTTTGATGTTCATTTTATAAACTTCAAACGATATTATATTTAATTAAAGGCAATAAGTCGATCTTCATATGTAAAGATTTCGCGCTTAATTGTCATAACGAAACCAGGGATCGTTACCGGTATTCTTAATACCGCTTAAAAATTAGGTATAACCGGTTATAGTTGCATTTCGCTATTTATATCGATAAAGCTCAGATTAGCGGTATAATCAAAACCGATATTCAAATATATTAGCGGTTTTGCCAATTGACAGCAATACCTCTATTTAGCACTTTACCCCTAAAAACTATTACCGGTAATAGCCGTCAGTGTCAATATACTCGAGTCGTATGAGAAACTAATTTACTTATACAGTATTTAGTTGACACTTCAGCCAGCCATGCACATTGTCAGCGGGACTCATAGGGGTGGCGAACCTAAGCCCAATTAAAACAAATATAGATTTATCCTATTCAAAACATAATTGAAAAAAATATTTGTAGTACTCAGTAATAGTAATAAAAAATACTATGTATGTATATTCCTTGGCTGAATAGGGGTGTTGACACATATTTAATTAATAACAAAATTAAGTAAAATGGACAAATAATTACAAACATAATCAAGGCAAACGCGTAAAAATAAGTAAAAATATATGTTGACGTGATTCAGAGGTCACAATTTAAAAAGTATTAAATTCAGATTGTATATGTATAACCTTGGTACCATTCGATTTCTCACGTTTTACTGATAAATAAAATGCAATGCAACTATATAACATAAACAAAATCTCTCGGACTCAATAGCAAGGAAGCAGAATTAACATCTTTATTTCCCGAAATCCTTACCTGGTAATGGGTAAAATAAATAAAAAACCTTATTTATTGGTTGCCCAGAAACGAAATAAGGAACTAACCAAAACATTTTCAAAAAAATACGGCTGTAGCATTTTTAGGTATAGGTATATACTTTCGTGGGAATCAGAGATGTTTAAAGAACCAACGTTTAATATAATTCCTATTAATTAACATAAAAGTAATAAATCAAGTAAGTATAGGTACAAATACTTCTCAAGTGTAGTGACAAGTTGACAACCCTGTTTCGACACTCATAGTTCTGTAATAAAATTATACATGAAATGGCGGCGCTACCGCGAACTACGATATTCGTAAATTTCGGACGATTGTCTCTGTCTTAATCCTTAATTGGAGTAAAAGAGAGATGCTCTAAATATACGAACTTCGATGTTCGTGGTACCGGGCCTAAAGTGATGAAGTATGTCTTGTCATTCAATAGAGATTTTGACAGCCATATCTTAGGGAATAAGGGCTAATTTATTAACAATTTGTAAGAAACTATCGCCTTAACTACTTTAGTGCTGGAATTATATAAAGTACCTATTTTGCTCGCAAAAAAAGCGTAAGATGTATGAAATCCTGCGGCGCTTCCGTCTTTCTCGAGCGAAAGCAAAGACCAATTTACCAATAACGCGTAAGATGTATGCAATCCTGCGGCGCTTACTGTTTTTTCGAGTTGATAAAGTTTGTATTGGAGAGATATTTTCGATTTTTAATATATTACTTCATTTTTTTCATACTTTTTTACCGTTTAAACCTTCCCTGAGCTACTACAAATATTTCGAGACCAAAATTAGCCAAATCGGTAAAGCCGTTCTCAAGTTATAGCGTGACCAAGAGAAATAAGGGTTCGTTTATATATATAGATAGATAGATAGATAGATTACAGATATAGTGAGAAATTAATTTCCTTCAGAAAAACTTGTACCTCGATCAAAATAAGACGGCATCCGTACTATCAATTAATGATTGTATTATATACCGGTGTGTTGTTTAATGCCAAATATAATTTTTCAGTTTGACGTATAATACTAAACTATAAAGTTCCATATTAATGGATATGAAAATGTCACTTATTTAATACGATCATTCTTGGCAGTTCGGAGGTCATCGTATTCCGATAAAGATCCGAGTCTTCCCGAAAGAAAATAATCTCTATAGTAACCATTTAGGAGTAATGTTTAATTGACATCTTATCTTTCAAGTGCAATGAATACCGGTATTTAATACAGGTATTTAATATCGTAAATAGTCTAGCCTTAGAGGTATGCATAAAAGCGAAATGACAACAATACCTCTAATTAGAATACAGGTATTCTTTTATTAGCGGTAATCGTCTGTCAAATGTATACAGGTATTTAATAAAACCGGTTTTACAATCCCTGAACGAAACTGACAGTGATTTAACTTTTCTTAACTTTCGCTAATTGGGTGTACCAAATTTTGAAAACTCCCGTATATACATACATACGGAAGGTGTAAATGACACAGCAACATGTAGTTATAACATATAGTTTTATATAAATATTTATTTACATATCTACTCAGTAACTGTATATATTTATTATTTACAGCCACTAGCTTATGATGCTAGTCACAATACCTAAATATTGCACTGTTTCCTTGTCATACATAATTTACTTGGTTACTTAGATTAAAATAATTTTCCTTATAGGTTTACCACTGCACATTATCATACATTATTTAACCTTGTTAACAGTTAAAATAAAAAGTGCCTCTTCGTATTATATTATATAGATTATCTCAATAACTAATAATACCATAATGAGTTTTAGTAACCTTATCAGAACGATATTCAAATTGACCCGGAATTCATAGTTCAATACAAATATCTACTTATAACTAGGTTGTTCTTACTCTAAAATTATACAAAATACTACAAAATGTACAAAAGTATGCGTAGTTTCAAAATAGTGACACAGATTACCAAAATAAACATTACGTATAGCTACGGTAGCTTATATTATAGTATATTTTTATTCCATTGTTTGACATGTACGTATAAATATACCAGCAGCAGTGCGTCCTTACAAGCCGGCTCTCACCGGCTTGACTAAATTCCCGTATTGCAAAAAATTTCCTTGGGCTCATGAAGAAAATGCTCATTTTGACTATTGTCTAAGATTAAATTTGTGCCACCGCCACTGATACCTACATATTTATGAACTCATTACCGGCAGTAGGTGCTTGACCTGTAGTAACCTAGTTTTGGGCTGTTTCTTTTTTCACACTTCTACCTACGTATGTTAGTATCACTCTGTATATTATTGAATTAAATGTTTTAAGTTACATTTTTATTTGTAAAGTTTCTTGGTGTCTGATTGATTCGTAAATTAGATTACAAAGCGATACACCTATATTATGATAGCAACACTAACACGCAGGTTGTCTGGAGTTGCAGACGAAAAAATTAAAACTCGTTAGCGAGGTCTCCAGGAAGAATTTCCAGAGTACAGTCAAGGGCATACATTTATTTATATACACATTACCTTATGCCCGTTGCTGTAAGACGAAAACGTGATATTTATAAGCTAGACGGTAGTCAATAAACTTCATTTCTGGGCCACTGCGTAGGTACCTTGTCACAGTGAAAATTTATATTAAAGCCACTAGAGATCTCATAGTGGCCCAAAATTAAATTGTTTGACTGCACAAAGACAAAGTATTGCAGGATACACAATAACAAAACTGTGGATACCCGTTAACAATATTTACTGAACTACCTACATTCACCCATAATGTACCATCGTAACGTGTTTGCTCGAAGCAAACATTGAATATTATGTTAAAATTAAATATACCTACTTATGTGTATTACGCACGTATTACGTTACACGCTCTATATAGCAATAAAAAGAAAAAAAAAAACAATATTGCACTCCTGCGTGACTAGAGGTAGGACTTAACCTAATTTTAACTGGTTCTAATGCTTCAATAAGAACCTAATTAACGATTAACACGGTTCCTCTCACGTTTATTTAGTCACTCGCGCGACATGTTTCGGAGAACATAGGCCTCCATTTTCAAGCGGCGACGCGATCGGCGAACCGAACGGACATTCAGCACTCTTAGTACTCGTACTTGAAAATGGAAGCCTATATTCTCCGAATCAAGCCGCGAGTGACTAAATAAACGTGAGTAGAATCGTGTTAATCGTTAATTATTGTAGGTACTATGTCTCACCAAAGCTTAAATATTAAAAAGAACCTAATTTAGAGTTTCATTTAATTATTATCGAAGCCCAATGACTTTTTTGATAAAAAACAAACCCATTGGGAGTCTTTGCGTTCTTTTTACATTATATTTCTCAGGTCCCTAGACGCACTTTGTAAGGAGAAACTAGAACTAATATACTAACATGCCAGTGGTTTGTAGGGCGTCAGGGTGCCAACCCTGACGCCCTACAAACCACTTCGATCGATCGTTTCATAGTGGTTGCAAATACGCAAGAGCGATAGAGAGGGAGACAGTCAGTTTTCGTTTTTCGCGGTAGGCCTTCTGTACCCTTACCATGAGTTGTGACTTTGATGTTCTCGATAACGAGTATCGAGTTTTACTATCTGTACATCTCCTACGCACAAAATAGTAATTGGTGGTAACTCATGGTAAGGGTACTGGTATCAACTCATGGTAACTCATAGTAAGGGTACTGGTATCAAGTGTCGACGATTCATTCCTAAAGTGAAGAGTGTGTGGCAAATTTTAGTTATGTGAGTACTGCATGTTGTCCGAGCCCAGAGCGAGGGACGTCAGCACGCTGCGGCGTTGCGGGTTCACGCCCAAGTTCTCCCAGTTGATCCAAGATAGCCGAGCAGTCAGATCTGAATATATCACATTAATTATATATCTGTTCCCGACATTTAAATATCACACTTATGATTACTGTCACGTTAATGTCACACTTATCGTTATTGCATAAAAAATATGTAAAGAAAGTTAATTAATCTCTAAAGCAAACAGTAGTGTCTGTTTGACTTGTTAAGCAGTATGTGTTTAGTTTAGTTAAATAATACATTAAGTAATTTAAATTAACATTTTTTGTATGTAAATATTATTTAGCTATAAGTTGACATAGATAATTCAAACGAACGCAAGTCTGTAGGAACTTGAAAATATTGAAGCACTTACCGCTCGTATTCCAATGAGCTCTGTCCGCTTTAATTTCTCCCCTTAAACATTTCTCGACGTATGTTAACGGATCATAATCTGCGTCCAACACCTAGAATAAAATTTAATATTGTGAGTACAGTCAGCAGCAGAACTAGCTTCCCTGGTCAGGTGGACGACGAGTCGTATGTCAAGCTCATTCTTAACACCTCGCACGGTTAGCCTATTTTGCTGCCGACTGTACAAATTGGGTGCGGTCAGCCTGTAGATTTCTTAGCGTTGAACAACCGATATTTTTGGCAATTGAGTTTTCAGTACTTAGCTATTTGGTTTGAAATTGTCCTTCGCAAAACTAGGCAAGGTCCATAAAACGGAGTTTCAGAAAATTAGCGATATTACTTCGCAAAGGTTAAGCGACAATGTGCTTTGATAACTGATGATCACATAGGAGTAAGTCTTTTAAATCATAAAAAAAAACATGAATTTTGATTTTTTAAACTTAGGTAAGTACTACTATTTATTAACTATTTACAGGTTTGTGTCTTCCCGTCGACGCGAACGGTCATTCGGCATCGAAAATAAAATGGGTAAGTATGCGATTCGCAAAATGGCAAACTAAAATAGTTGTATGATTAGGTATAGTAATTCGAGAAATAAGTATTTATACAATGTCTGCGTGGCCACTACGGTCTGTTATTTAAATTACTTAATAGCTAGAATTAGGATGCGTCAGTGTTAGGAAAGTGTGGTTTAGAGCTTACCTCCCTAAGTAGAGCGATGTAGGCGATGGCCAGGCGAAGTGTGTCAATTTTGCTGAGTCGCTTCTCGTAGGGGAACGTTGGCACGTGCACTCGCAGCTCGTCGAACGCCGAGTTTATACTGCTAAAGACACAACGTCACACGCACATTATAGCAACATTCACATGTAAACCATTGATATACCTTATAGAGGTCCAAAGGGGACAGGCATTTCCTAGAGCGGAAGTCACTAAAAATGTACTCCTGTATTAAGAAATAAACAATATATTCTGTTATATAATATATTCTGTGTATATAATTGCATTTTTATTTTGTAGTAGGAAACTATAATGGTTTTAATAATATGAAAAAGGTACGGTTTCACAAGCGGCTAAAAACGAAATTTTGTTCACGACTTGACTGCCTTAATTTTTTTTAATGGATTTAATTCGCAGACACCATGCATGCTGTTTATATTAATGAGCGACAAAAACGTAACTATTATACACAAGCTGTAACTATTTACCGCAGGAGAGACAAAAACAAAGGAATTTAATGGTTTAGATCCACCAGCTGAACTGAAAAATATTAAACTTTTAGCGAACGAGTTTTGGTCATTGTTAACAGTTTAGGATCAACCGGTACTTAGAGTACCTTTTAAAAGCTTGATGTATATATTATTAAACTAGCAAAGCATAAAACAAAAATGTGCAAATAAAAGGGTACCCATTGGGGCCGGACCTCAGCATCCGTCGGCGCTCGCGGACGTTCGCGGCCGCGCGCTGCACGCGGTACGGGGAGCCGCCGCACTGGTACTCGGGCTCCGTTGACGCCTCAAGCAGGACTTCTGCCAAACAACACTTATATTTATACACTTATACTTACTTATGTTTATATGTATTATAAATAACTAACCCTACTTAACATCGCGGTATGTTGGCGACAACATGATATGTTAAAAGACAAGCCGCTAATTTAAATTATCAGAAAAAGCCTCGTTACTTAAACAATTGGGAATTGTTACCTTTAATAGCCACTCCGTCTTTATAGTATTTCCGTAAGTTTAGGTGGCGATAGCAGCACGGCGTTTTGTGGCACCTCACTCTTCGACATGTCTGCGTACTCTAATTCATCGGAATTCAGCTGTTATAGTAGCCCTCAAACGAAGAGACGACTGAGGTCATAAAAGTCCGGGCGTGGGCCATAAACCTCGAGCATAAAGCATAAAGCACGGGTCGAGCAACACAATGGATAACTGATAACGCGAGCTCAAGGGTTTTATGGGCCCGGTCGCCACTTTGGTTGAGGGCTAGTATAGGAGTCAGGTGCACGCAGGCGGCTGCGAGCTGCGGCGTACACGCACGACGGCAGCTCGGCGTTCAGCGGCGCCTCGTCATTCAAGTAGGAGAACTCACCCGAGTGCAGCTGCCTGGTGTGCTGGTGCACGTACGCCGCAAGCGGGAGCTGCAGGCGGCTGCGAACCGCGGCGTACACGCACGACGGCAGCTCGGCGTTCAGCGGCGCCTCGTCATTCAAGTAGGAGGACTCACCCGAGTGCGGCTGCCTGGTGGGCTGGGGCACGTACGCCGCAAGCGGGAGCTGCAGGCGGCTGCGAACCGCGGCGTACACGCACGACGGCAGCTCGGCGTTCAGCGGCGCCTCGTCGTTCAAGTAGGAGAACTCACCCGAGTGCAGCAGCCTGGTGTGCTGGTGCACGTAGGCCGCAAGCGGGAGCTGCAGGCGGCTGCGAACCGCGGCGTACACGCACGACGGCAGCTCGGCGTTCAGCGGCGCCTCGTCGTTCAAGTAGGAGAACTCACCCGAGTGCAGCTGCCTGGTGTGCTGGTGCACGTACGCCGCAAGCGGGAGCTGCAGGCGGCTGCGAACCGCGGCGTACACGCACGACGGCAGCTCGGCGTTCAGCGGCGCCTCGTCGTTCAAGTAGGAGAACTCACCCGAGTGCAGCTGCCTGGTGTGCTGGTGCACGTAGGCCGCAAGCGGGAGCTGCAGGCGGCTGCGAACCGCGGCGTACACGCACGACGGCAGCTCGGCGTTCAGCGGCGCCTCGTCGTTCAAGTAGGAGAACTCACCCGAGTGCAGCTGCCTGGTGTGCTGGTGCACGTACGCCGCGAGCGGGAGCTGCAGGCGGCTGCGAGCCGCGGCGTACACGCACGACGGCAGCTCGGCGTTCAGCGGCGCCTCGTCGTCCGACCCGTCCGCGTACGAGAACTTCATGCCCGCGTATTCCACGCGCCGACTATCGCTGACCACAGTCAAAATTTTTCACATGTTCACACATTTCCTTAGACGTACTTTACTACGAATTATTATAAAATGATCTATTTAATAAAAGCTTTTCGCTAACAATAATGGTGTAGGTACAAATATATAAAATATACCTATCTACTGATAATCTTTTAACACTTTTTATCAAAAAACTTGATTCGAAATTCAAATGCAAAAATTAAGTGCACAATCAATTTTAATATGCTCAACTGTGTAATAAGATCACAGCAAATTAGGCAATTTACCTTAGAGGCGGTGAAGTAGATGAATCTGCTATCTGGGTCCTAGCTCCTGACATACCTCCTTTGCGGAATGACAACACTGATAAGGGACGAACGCACTAATGTACCCGCGGACAGCGTAAAACGATATGAGCTTTTGCGAATCGACTCTATCAATTTTATAGTAACGGGGGTGACTATCATTTTCATCCGACAAACAGGGGTGGAGAATGTGCTGGGAGCATCTAAGTCCTTACTCCCCAGTGCAAAGTTTTATTTTTGGTTGAAATTATAGGGGCGGCCCGCGCCACCCCCGAGTGGGTGTCGCTGTCGACAACAGAATGGGGCGGGGTCTTTACCGACTGCGGAGGAGAGGGTTGTAACTGATAATCTTCTTGTTTGTTTTCCTTGAATAACATACGAGAACATAAATGACCTTTTCACACCACCAGCTTATATGAGGCACTTTTCTTCTCCTCTAGTAGGGAACAAAGTGGCACTTTTCTTTTCTAGGATATTTCCTTTTTTTTCAGCCAGTGTGTCATTGACAATGTATTAAAATCGAATCGAAATCGAATCGATTCTTTTTACAATAGATTAAGCCCAAAGGTGGTGTGAAAAGCAGTATTGTGCCACATGGTAGCAAAATTTATTCAACCTCGGGCCTTAATACCTTGACTCCCTCAATACGCTGAGGCGTCTATTGTAGACGCCTTCGTTTAGGATTCAATATACGCTCTCGCCGTAAATATGTAATTTTGCTCCCTTGTGAGACAATGTACTATTTAATTTTTATTGCTCTGAAAGTGGGTCATAGTTTAGCAATGAAGCGGGTGGGAAATAGTACTTTTATGCCCTAGGTATAAGTAATAATAAGCCATTTTGTAATATCAATTCCTGAAGCTGGTTGATTGTTGGTACCTGTAGCCTGTAGGTAGTACAAAATTTTAAGTTAAATACTTGAAAACTCGTATATTTACTAAAAAATAAAAAATAAAAATAAACTAAAAGTCAATACATGCACCGTTTTAAAAATTTCGACCCCTATCGGGATAAAATGGGGGTTGAGGTTTGTATTTGAGTTGAAAGTTTATTGTTTGAAATACCTACCCATTAAAATAAAAAAAAGGAATTTTTGGCTTTTCACTGAATACCTCCCGAAAAGGGATGAAAGAAGTAGAATGTTTGTATTAATGCAGGACCGAAACTATAGTGTACCTACTTATATAAGTAGAATGCTGAAATTTGCAGATCGAAGTTATTTCATTATGTTTACACGTAAAAAGAAGAGACTTTGAAAAATGTAACTACGTGGTTTAAATCGTAGTTTATGTATCTGTGCATAATGAAGGGCATTACAACGAGCCGAAGGCGAGTTTCATTATAATATCACACGAGTGTTGTAATGCTTATTATGTATAGTTGCATACACTACTTTATCTACACACATATCATAAGTGTTTTAGGATGGGTTAAAAGTTTGGTTAAAAATTAAGTTCGAGACATCAAACTTCAAATATTTACTAACAATTTTAAAAACAATAAAAGTGGTTTCACTTTTTCTTGAAATGCAATTCATTAAAAGAGTTAAAGTTGGTATGAATATAAGAGTTAGAAAGGGGTAAAGAATATGTATGGAGACTTATTATTAAAAATAGCATAAACTGGTATCAGCATTCTTTAAAAAAATCCTTATAGTGATACGTTAGTATAGAAGAGAGGGTTAAAAAAATGATTTTCATCACACTTGCTCGTCAATGGCGTTATTACTTGCGAGCGTACAGAACAGTTATAACCGTTTTAGCTCCCAGGGGCTGTTAAGTTTAGTTTTAAATTACATATAGAACTCTTATTTCACTTCGGACTGAGGATGTTTCCAATAAGCCAAGGTGTATTTCATATCTTCAAAAGTTTACTACAACCAACTTTTACTACGTATAAAACAAATCTTTATATTAAATTTGACTGCAATTTAATAATTATTATTTATTAAAAATAATTTTATTATATTTTATTTTGATTAATGATAATTGATACAATTTGGCAGGATGGTCTGTCAACTTCGAAAAGAAAACGCAGTTGTTAGCAGTATCTGTGGACGACATTGAAAAAAGTTGACAATCTCTTCTCTTTTAGTGGATGCGCCCTTATAAGTTACTAATTATACTAACTTTTATTTTTATATCTCGCAAATGTGATGAAAAACATTGTGTGTACCACGGGCGGTAAGTGTTTAACAAACTTGAGTCATTAAAAGAGTCTTCTAATAGACTCGCGTTTGCTATACCCAACTTACCACCCTCGTTGCACAGAGTACTATTTTTTACTGGAGTAGGTAACTAAGGCAGTTACTGAAGCCAAAAATATAAGAAAAAGTAAAGCATCATTGAAATACAGGCCATAGCCACGGTGTCAATCAATTTTATTGTAAAAACCAAAAGAAAATGAAAACTAGAAAAGAATGTCAGATCGAACGACAAGTCACGCGATCTTTTCCATACATTACTTTTCCTTTCGTTTACAGATAGATAAAGATAAAAAGACGTTTATTGCCACATAAACAATATAAAATATTACAATAAATTATTTAGAACCCTAATAGCAAGTATTGACCCACCTAAATATATATATATTTTAAATATATGATATATATCTCGTTGCGAACGCCGAAGGTCCTCGTCGATTTTTCCTAAGTATATGGCATCTATTTAAATTTTTAAATTATATTGTAGTTATTATTTATTATGCAGAAACGTCTGCTAGCGAATATCTTCGATATTTAAATCGAAAGAAAAATAGAAAAATTTCCCGCTTAGAGTCAAATTTTTCTATTTTTCTTTCGATTTAATTATATAGTAGTATTACTAATTAAAAATATTTATATATCAAAATAGTTCATAAAATATAACTTTATTTAAGTTCCAATAAACATATTATTACTAGTATAAGTTTATTTATAAATAAAACATTAACACGGCTCTACTCACGTTTATTTAGTCACTCGCGCGACATGTTTCGGAGAACATAGGCCTCCATTATCAAGCACTAAGAGTGCTGAGTGTCCGTTCGATTCGGCGATCGCGTCGCCGGCCCGTCGCGCACTCAACATGTTCTCCGAAACATGTCGCGCGAGTGACTAAATAAACGTGAGTAGAGCCGTGTTAATGTTTTATTTATCAGACATGTCTCACGTAAGTTTAAATACAAGTATAAGTTTTAGTTTCTATTATCCATTCGCAATTTGTTTACGGTCCCACTGATCCCAACGCGTTATACATTTCCTGATTTCCATTATGTAAAAATAAAAGAAATAAACTTATTTGTAAAATTTGGTTACTTGCTTTTTCACAGAATGAATTTCAATGTGGGAGGGGTCCGTCGGATCGATGGAAACGTTCCCTCCTATTGGTAGACGCAGGCGTGCTCCTGACAGCTCCCATAAACCACACTCCAGGAGTCTTCCACTTCTATGATGTTTCCGTTAGATAAATGTAGGTATGTACGTACCTATAGCAGTATATTAGATTTTATTCTGACTTTGTTAGCGTGTTCAGATTTCATTGCAAATCTTTTACACTATTTATTTATTTCTTACGGTTAACCTCTTAACACGCTTTTTACAGACATACATGTAAATATCCAACGAATCTGTGTGGCAAACATGTCTGACGTATAAAACTATCTATGTGCAGTCTCCATCAGGTACATCAGAGCTGTGGAGGTGGTCACAAATATCTGAACATGCACATTATCGCCTTGACAATAGGCGTTGTACAGATATTTAGGACCACCTCCACTGCTCCGATATATGTGATGGATGGCGGTTGTACTGTCAGCAGCAGAAGTGGCTGAGCGGTTGAGGTGTTCACAATGAGGTCAACACATAAGAGAATAAGCGTGTATAGGCCATTTTGAACACTTCACCCGCTCAGCCACTTTTGCTGCTGACTGTACTTACTCGTCTGAAGGGCAAATACGAATCCGACGGATATTGCTAGCCCATGCTGAGGTGCGTACAGCAGCAATAGTAGCGTATGAGACAGCGCACCAAAAATATCTACCGTTTTTAATTGCATCACAAAACGAATAAGATTTCTGCGTTTTTATGAATTTAATGCTATATAAACTTGAAACATGTAGTACCTACTCTAGAAAATATGTCATTTATAAAATAAATACACAATATGGCAGATACTTTTGGTGCGTTGTTTCATGCGCTAAAATTGATGCAGACTGTACCTATACAGTCTTGCTGTTACCTAATTTGTGTGCAATCGACAATGATATTTATCCGTTATTACTTACCTAGTAGGTTATCAATTGAATTTTATTAGAATATAATTTTTCTTACATAAATTATTTTTTAAACTGGCTTGTACAATACAATTAAAATCAGTTAAGACTTCGGCCAACCTCGGTAATTGTCGTGAATCCCTCGTCTATCACATAGAGTTATCAATTTACAGATTTGACCTTTAATTATATATATTACTAGTTGTCTTAATGAATACAGTAGTTATAAAGTTTAGCACATATATATAAAAAGGGTGTGATTTAATTTAAACTACCGCCAAGTTTTTGTGCTTTTATTAATCACCAAATATTTAATAACGTCTGTTTTCAAATTGGGCGACGTAACCTCCTTTGTAGCTCAAAACTAACAAAACCTTTATATTTAAATAAGAAAGATACTAGCAAGTACTAGATAGTTTGACAGTCTGCCTTCTTAGTGTCAAATAAAAGATACAGTCGTTAATGGTGCAAATTTTAGACTTTTCAACATTCGCAAAATCTACGGGGTACTTCCCGTGAATTCAGAAACTTGAAATTTGGAACGAAGCACCCAGAAAAATTACGAAAAGCAGACATTTCGAACAAAAAATATTTTTTTAAATTTTGAGCTTAGCTTTGTTGTTTTACTATATGAAAATGAAATATTACCAAAATCGGCCAAGCCGTTTACAGAATATGAATAAAAAACGGCTGAAGCCGGTTTTTTTTTATTTTAATTTTATGATTATTTTATTATCAATGATTAATGCGACATAATATCGTACCTACTTACACCAAACAGTAAAATATTGACTCATGTATGTATTCAGCTTCATTAAATAATGAATGTTCAAATTCATGTCGCTTCTGCATAACAAATTTCCTAGGTCTACCGGTTAATAATGTCATCTTGGCAGGTGCTTAACATTGCGTTTATGATACTTCAAATTAAATGCTACCTAAAAGTAATCGCGCCAATGTATATCGTGTCATTTCCGACTCCGGAATTAAACGATGATACCCGAGAAAACCGAAGTCTTAACTGATTTTAATTGTACTGTACAATGTGTTGCAAAAATAGTGGGGAGCCGTTAAGTGTATATTCGGTATCGTGGTATGATTAGGAAAAATGAGATGAAAAAAAAATTACACAAAAATGTTTTGCGTATTGTAGGTATATAGATGAACTATATATTTTTTTTATTTTCACGATATTTTTATTGTTGAATCTAAAAATTACTTATGCAGTGTTCAATTATTATATGTCAGTGGCGACGCGTCCGTTAAACCAGAAACCTGTGGACTCGAATATTTTTTATATAAGTTAATTGGGAAAATGAAGAAAACTATTGACTAAAAGTAAGCGTGAGAAAGTCTTTTACACATTATGTATTATTAATTTTTAAGGAAACTATAGATGTGTTTCTAAGTTTGTAATTACATGCATTAAAATACGAGTAGGTACTTAACTATTTATTGCATTAAATCTAAAAAAGGCCCTTGAGGGCTTGTACCGATGCTGGCGGCATTTCTTCTTTCACATTTGTTCTATATTTTATTATGAATTTATGACAAATACGCTTTTCTATGTGACTGTTTTTTCCTAAATATTTACATTTTGACTACATTACTATATTTATTTATAAATATAGTAATGTAGAGTGTAGTGTATATTTATTTATAAATATAGTAATGTAGTCAAATTGTAAATATTGTAATTAAACCAAAACCAATTCAACCTCAATCCGAAAAAATTTCAAAAAATCGTCTGATGATGTATGCAAGTACCTATAAACTTTAATTGCATGCGATAAATACTGACTCCAGTGGTTCCTAAACACGCTGCACCTATTAATTATCAGCCAATTTCGACGAAAGTTATAATTTGTAGGTAATTTTGGAAGCAGTTTTCGTCGGCATAGTAATTGATTTGTCACGGGTGCGCGCCGGCACGCGCCGCGCCGCACGTCGACCACGCCCCGCGTGAATATGTTCGATAGTTTTCGCGTGAGATCTCTTGTCGGCTGAGTTATGTGTGATACACGCCGAGTGCCTGTTTAGCGCATGTGTGCACAACTGTGTTCGCGAGTGACACGACCCGACCCTTTTAATTGCTTTGTCGAATGCCAACCGCAGGGCGCGGGTAGTCCTTTTGATTTTATCAAGCCTGCGGCCAGCTAGGACGTGATGCTTTATAGGGATTAAAAGAAGTGCATGAAATATTTCCGTTTGATATTTATCATAGTTGTTTTGTGTACTATACTATTAGTTGTCCTTTTCCTTTTTACCAATATTGCCAGGTAAAGTGATCCGGTTTTATTGCACTTGAATGTTAACTTGCAATGTAAGTATGTTCGGGTGAAATATTGCAACTCAATTATAAACTACTTCTCAATCTATTGAGATGAAATTTAGCACAGTTCTGTAAGTTCGGTGGCAATGCAATATTATGGTAGGTTAGGTATCATTGATCTTATCTGGCGCTAGAACCGGTAAGTAGCCATAGCAACTCCTTAAATACCCACATAAGATAAATCCCTCGTGTTTAGGCTCGTTAGAATCCTCTCAATGAGTTGAAAATTGTGCAAAAAGTACAGTCAACATTAAAATTTTGTACCAGAAAGGTCATTTTTGACAGAAAATTTGTTTGTGTCTATCTTATCTTTTAATCGATATTTTTGTGTAAGTGTTGGTATTATTATGGTGTGCTACAGCGTTTATTGTTGGCTTTATTATATATACCTAATAGTTAATAATTTTTTCGTATAAGTAGGTATATTAAATTCGTGATATCAGTATTATATACTCTTTAATAGTAAGTATTTCAATGCATAGTAAAATAGTTTTGGAGTTAACTTGTGAACTGTCAGCCTTGCTCTATAAATGATTATGCACCGCTGCTACAAGCTACTTTGATTGACATCTCTTTTAGATTTAAATTTTCCGAATCAACGTTCACATGGGTCTTAATTTAATTTAAAAAGTCTTAAACCAACATTTCTAACCACGTTTTAACTTGCACGGTTGGATTTGGTTAATTTATTTATTTGACTGCATATGGTCTGGCGGGGATTATCCTCGGAGAGCGCACGTGGGACGGCGGGCGGCGCGCACGCGCACGCCACGCGCGCTCGCGACCCAAGTGCCCGGAACATGTACCGACGTCCTTTGCAAAAACTTTTCCTAACTACAATTAATTAATCCATGTCGTGAACTACATTCAAACACTGTCATTAAAGTGGCGGGTTCTTTTGCAGAATATACGCATTCGATATAATAACAGGGCAGTAACATGCGCACTTGCAACTCAAGGATGTAGGACATCTCTCACAAACCGGTTCAAAATGTTGTCATTGAATTTTTTGGGAAGGCCAAATTATAGCATAAGCAACTGTACTTCGCAACCTCATATTTTGCTTATACAACTATATAGGCATCATCGCCAATTTCTGTTGCCTGTTTTCGTCGGTCTCGTCATACGACAATGAAATAATATCTAGAAAACAATATTGAACACAATAGGTACATGCGGGTGTACCACACTTGATACCTTTCAATTCACTGATATACGAATGATGAGTAGGTAGTCACTAATCACAAATTAGTATAGGTATAAAAGTACCTACATACGTTTATCATGTCCCGTTTAAAGCATACAACCCTAACCCGTATTTGTCTGTTTGTTGTTTTTGAGCATTTATTATACGCAATTATCAACTAGTCGTCTGCAGACCCTTTTATTTCAATTGTCGACAATGGTTCTCAAACTACAACGGTTTAGGAAAGCGAAAACTGTCATAAAAATAGAATATATCTATTTATAATGAGTATTTCAACTATACAATTGTTTATTAACGTTAGATTTCAATTAGACTTTTTCTCTATATAGGAACACCATTGCAACGGTGTAGGATCTTTTTGTACAAACACTGTTTGGTAAAGTTTGGGCAGCCTCGTGCGCTCCAGTTTATCGTCGCACGCGGGGGTCGCGGCCCTCGCCCCTCGATTCGATGGGAACAACACACAAATTACCCAAAACCAATTGTATAATGTGTTCACGCCATTTAACGAGCCACGTTCTGCTTCTGAAGAGTGTTTATTTTATTTCTCTGTATTTTATTTTCCTCTCGTTAAACGGTAAAGTCTGTAAGCCACTGCATGTTCTAATCAAAATTAAAAGTACCTACCTACGGGTAAAATAGGCACGTTTAGGGTTTAAATTATTAGTTACTACGTGATAGGTAACTAAGTAAGTAAACTCTAAAAAGTCTAAACACCTAGCGATCTACTTTCAAGCATTAACAATGCACTCCGCATATGCGCTTTTTTCCTCGGAGCTTGTTCTTTACGTCCATTACAGATAGGCTATCTGAGTATGCGGTACCCGGTAGCAGTAACAACAGCGCCCTAGTTTGAATGAATTATGCGTCAAATTTTTTTCACCGCGGTCAACGTATACAGTAGGTAGGAAACAAATAAAAAATAAAATCGTTAACAAAACATGTATATAATAAAATTAATAGGTACAGGACCCCTCAACAATTCTCAATCAGTTAATTTTATTGTCTTTGTTCGTGTCGTTTTTGGGAGGCATCTTGATCTCCTCCACGGCCAGGTTGTCGGTGCTGGACCGGAGCTCCACGTAGCGGTAGCGGAACGCCATGGCCATGAAGATGAGGATGTCCAGCACCATCAGCCCCGCGAACAGGAAAAACTCCTTCCACTGCACACCAGCGAATGATTTTAGTATAGGAAATATCACTTAACCCGTTTCCAAGCACAGTACGATGAATCAAACACATTTGTGTAAAATGAAATTCAACCTTGAGGTTCATTTTAGATTGAACTATCGCAAAATTTTACTCAATTGATAATAAGTATGTAGATGGGTAAGTAGCCAAAGCTTATTTGGAATATATTTCAGAAATTAAGTTGGATTGGTGCAGCCTGGAAAAAGGTTACGTTACGAGTGAAACTACTGTTAAAACTCTTAAGAACTTTTGAAGATCGCCATTGGTAAGTATTAATTTAGAAATAGACATTCCGTGTTGTGTTACATCAATGAATATACTACATTCTGTATGAGAGGACTTCTCACCGTTTATTCGTTAAGGAATAGTATAAAACTTCAAATCGACAATAGGTACATAGTTATGCGAGTATTCGTATAACATTCAGAGTGCCGTATTTATCCACCTTCCATCCCTAATCCTGTGATAAGCCAGTTTATTTCCAGTTTCAGGTTACACCCCTAGAATGGTGGTGCTGTTTGAGTTTCTCACCTGTGCGTCTAAGAATTTCCCCTCCACAATAAGCACAACGATCAAGTTGCCGATGGCCACCGTGAGCAGCCAGACGGCCTGCAGCACGGACTTCATGCTGGCCGGCGCCTGCGTGAACGAGAACTCGAGGCCCGTCACGGAGAACATCACCTCGGCCATCGTGATCACCACGTACTGCGGTATCAGCCACAGGATGTGGACGCTGTTCGGCGGCGTGATCATCACGCTGTCCGCAACCTGGTAACAAGGTACCACTTGTATACATTTTGTTAAGATTTATCAGCTGCTCTATAAACAAGATATTGCTAAACTAAAGCCTTTACGTAGAACGGTCAGATATCTAATCACAAGTGGATGGATGCATGAATGACAATTGACTTTGACCTAAATTAAATGTTACGGAATAAAACATTTACCTAGGTCCTAAATCGTATCGTATCATCATCACATCTTGTATAATAATTTGCCGTGGAAAACAGAAAATACCAATAGGTACATTATGTATATGTCGGCGGTCGATCGTAATATCTGCATAATAATGAAATTCCTAGACAGATTTATCGTTAAAGGTGGAAAATTATATTTGCATTCCATCTGGGATTTACAGGACCACCACCGCCATGTGACCCCACTTGACGGGGCCTTACTATATCTGGCCAGTTAAACCTAACTTACCTATCTATTCATTTAGTACGACTAACATCAAAATATTACACATTACGATCCGGCAGATCTTACGATCGGCCGCTGCCGTATATTTACATATATTATTAATTATTATATGAGACACTGTTTTTTTGTAATCCACCAGAAATATCGTGATTATATAGTCACCCGTAGGTATACGGACTTTAAAGCGAATATAAATTAATTAATTAATATCACTGGACATCCTTACACAAATTTAGTGATCCCCACGGTAAGCTTGCGTTGTGGGTACTCGGCCAACGATATGTAGGTACCTACAATACAGGGTGAAACATAAGTCGTAAACAGAATTGCTAATTAATGTTTTAAATGTGCTGAGTTAAAATAATGTTTTAAATGTACTGAGTCTCGTGGTCACCCTAATCTGCTACGCTAACTGTCATAGACCCATAGCATATTACTAAAATAATTCATTCAACCGTTTTGTAATTGGCTGGTAAGAACTTGAAAAAAGATTAAATTGACAATGACAAATTCAAAAGTCATAACATTACGCTACAAATTGAAATTGTAAAAAAATATTAAATCACGTTTAAAATGCCGGCTCCGTATCCTTACACTTTTATTGAGCGTTTCGATATGGTAAGATATTACAATCGAACGAACAGTACTGAGCAAACACGAGAATTGTTCCGAGAACGTTACCCCGAGTCACCAATTTAATCACAGCAACTAGCAAGTCTTGTCGAATAGGGTGACCATAAGGTTGGTGTTTTTGCTTATATTAATTATCATTAATTTTTTTTTTTAAATCTTTTTTGTTAAGGAGCCTTGGTCTTTAAGACTATGTCGGCTAATTAATTATCATTAATGAAGTTTAATTGTTTGCTTCCCGAGTTAATGCAATGAATTCGCCTTAAAATACTGTGATAGAAACAAAAAACTCTGTGTACGACTTACGTTTCACCCTGTATACAAATAATGCGAAATAATAATTTGATAGGTAATACGTACGTAAGTTCCGTTTGAATCTTCATACACATTGATTGTGTACACGCCGCCAGTTTGGAATGAGTAGTCAGTCAGCACGCTCTGGTCGGCTACAACCACGTCGTACGAGCCTCGCTCTATTACCTTCTTATCCTTATTACTACTTTGCAGACTCCACACTGTTTTATTTTTCCTTACGTCAATAATCGATATTTGTACAGTACCTCTAACATTAGACAAAATTCTGAAAAAGGACATTTATATGAAGTTCACTGAATAGCAAAAGTTTTATTAAAAATAATAAATCCGAAAATTCTACTAGAATTTGTCACTTTGCAAAGTTTAACTCCTAATCAAAACATTTGATAGGTGAGTGATTTTAATTTCATACTCTCGATAAAGACTAAGCAACGTAGTTACAGAAAATACTACACTATAAAAAGTGAGAAATGTGTGGAGGGCGATACTTCTTATTACTTGTGTTTTCAAAAGTTATGTCCCGAGAGGTCTCGGTAAATGTGAAACAAGGTGTGTTAGTTGGCATAGAGGCGGCCACAGTTTTTGAAGGAAAACGTTTCTATGCTTTCTATAAAGTTCCCTACGCCCAGCCCCCGGTAAGAAAATTGAGATTCAAAAACCCTGTGGTACCGAAGAAATGGAAAAGCTTTTGGGATGCAACTCGGGAATTCCACGGCGCATGCGCACAATCGCATATCGTTCACAAACACGGCTTGTATGGGAACGAAGACTGTCTTTATCTCAACATTTTCACGCCACAACTACTAAGAAGTGATACAGATCCACTAAAACCGGTGGTCGTGTGGATACACGGTTATGCATTCGCTTCGAGTTTTAGTCATTTGCATGGTCCTGACTTTCTGATTGACAATGATGTTTTATTTGTAACTGTCTCGCATAGGATCGGTCCATTCGGATTTTTAAAAATTAACGAAACTGATTCGCATGCCAACATGGGACTTAAAGATATAGTGATGGCTTTAAAGTGGATAAAGAGGAATATAAGAAGTTTTTCCGGAGACGCAAAGCGTGTGACGGTCATGGGCAGCGGGTCTGCTGCTACTTTCTTGTCTTGGTTATTGATGACAAAAGCTCGTAATCTGTTTTCAAAGATGATTCTCCAGAGCGCTGCATTATTTTCAGCTTCTCTTTATTCGCGTGGAGGAGAATTTGAACTGAAAAAACTGACCCAGGAGCTACTTAAAGATGGTCTTAAGGGTGTATTAAGTGCTTCTACTGAGAAAATTATTTTAGCATCACAAAAAATTTACAATGCAATTGATGTTATTAACTATCAGAGGCCCATGGTACCATTCGCACCTACTAGAGAAATAAAATCAAATAAGTCTTTGATAACTATGCTTCCAGACGAGTTTTTTCGACGCAACCCAAACTTAAAGTTTAACGTACCCATGCTTGTAGGGTACAATAGCCAAGAAAGTATTTCGGAAATAATACCGTTTTTACACAGTCCTGTTTATTTGAAAATGTTTTCTGGCCTCTTTAAATTTATGGTACCTTTTTCTGATGGCTGTCGCCATAACTATACGTCAGAAACGTATAAAATAATATCCAATAAGATAAGGAATAAGTATTTCAAGGACGGTATATCAGAAAAGTCAATCTATGATTTTTTGAAATATACGTCAGACCTTTATAAGTATCCCATGTATAAGTTTATAAACGCCACTTTGAAGTTCAATTCAAATAAGGTGTTCATGTATAAGTTTAACTATGTTGGAACACTGAATGCGGTGAAAAGTACTTCTTTAGCGGGAGCAAATATCCCCATAAAAGGTGCCGCGAGCGGAGATGAAATATGCTATTTGTTGAAATGCGAGCCTATGTGGGAAAATTACGTGAAGTTGAAAAATGCCACTAGTAATATAAACAAAGATATGATAGCACAATTGGCCCAATGGTGGGCAAATTTTGCAAAATTTGGGGATCCCACGGCGGCATTACTCGCAACCAGGCACCACTGGTCACCAGTTACTTTAGAAGATGACAGTTTGATGCTAATCGGTAAAGAAAGTAAATTAGTGCATCCTTGGTCTGATAAGAAAGCTTGTAAGTTTTGGGAGCAGATTTATAACAGTCACTACAAAAGTGAGGCATGCGATAGGACGACACACGACGAGTTATAAATACATATGTCGCAAAGTGACTTGTTCGTGTTGATTATGTGTATGGATAGTTATATAGTTACACAATTAAATAAAAATCTTATAACTACCTTACACCGACAGCGCCAATTACTTTTTCACTGTCGTCCGTGAAATTATAAACCCCTTCGTTACTAACAAAGAAAGAATTGGCGGTTTTTTCTTTCAAACTAAATGTGCCATTGTAATTTACACCTGCACACTCTGTATTAGCATTTCCTTGCAGTGAATAAGGCAGGTCTATGAAATTATCGGTTGCAATGTCCAATTTCTCATATACATATAGTGGTGGCACGTGATATTCTCCCAAAGTATTGTCATGAAGAACACTTAGTGTTAAATTACAGTTGTATCCGTTGTAGACTCGTAGTTGTGCCAGTCCAGCTGTTACGGGCGTACCATATGTTGGCTGCAAACAAGTTGTATTTTCGTCAAGTACAAATTGAAATGCAAATATCTATTAAGCACTACTTATAAGTGTAATATACCGACCAGAAGGTTCAACTCCACAATGCCGGAGATGACGAATGCTCCAGCGGCTAATAGTCCTCCCCAAATCATTTTGTGTAGAGGTTTACTTATAAGTCTGCACCACGTCATAAAAGGGTATAAGGCCTTAAAAAAACAATAACAGGACATTTTATATTTAATATACTGGTTTATTGGTTATGAATAAACCTTGAAAAAAAATATAATCAACTAAAAATGCATTTTTAAAGAATGCTGAAATACTACTAAGCAGACTTTAATAAAATTGAGATGTTATTTATTTATTTACATCACAAACACATCGCCAATGCGCTGTAAGATATGTAAAAAAACAATTAAGCGTAAAAGGACATTATTTAGGTATTTAAGTAACTAAAGGTAGGTTTCGCAAAATCGCAGAACACTGCGTTTTTTATCATAGAACTATAATTAAATATAAATAGAACATAATAACATTATCTTTGGATAGGCTCACACCAGCCATTCAAATAGAAAAGTCGGTTAGAATAGAATACTTACGACTTGGAAGATTGGGATGAAGACTAGTATAAGCAAGGGGTTTAGCACTTGCATTTGGTCAGCCTTGAGTTCCCAGTTGCCGATGTCTTGTCGCATTCTGTCAGCTTGGAAGGTCCACCTTGAACCCTATAGGACGCACATTAATTAATACTTTCCATAGGTTTTACGCCTACTCGTAATGCTTATTCTAGTTTAGTTACATCAAACTTATACAATTACATACTTTAAAACGGTTTTAGCAGAAAAAAACACTTACTGAGAAAAAAACACAACACTTACTACATAATTGATTGGTTACCCCGAAATATGAGCAACAAGCGTATGAAAGTTCGGTTTCATTAGTCCTCGTACTCGTACCTATATTTTTTACACGCAGATTGTTCAGACTTGCTTAGCAGTTGTTTGGTTACAGTACAGTTAGTTGTGTTCATACGTTAGTGTAGCACTAGCTTTTCATTGTTCAAATCGTCGATGTCAACACGTAATAGTGTTCCCCGTCTCGCTTTTTAAATAGTTAACGCGCAAATAATACAATTAAAACTGTTGAGAGCCATGTTACTAATACTTAGTCACAAACGGATTAACTCACGTGTAATTATATCGCATTAGGCGACATGTTTCGGGTAAGCTCTGGTACGATCGCGTTGAGGGTGTATCGCTCACTGATAGATGATCGATACACCCTCAACGCGATCGGTGTGTCCTGACTCGGCTTGAAGATGGGTACCAGAGCTTACCCGAAACATGTCGCCTAATGCGATATAATAACTCGTGAGTTTATCCGTTTGTAACTAAGTTTTAGTTAACGCGCATTAGGGATTACTTTAGGCACACGCCGTCACTTACCTGTTGGTCGAACAAGGCCCAGAAAATGGGCACAGGTGTGAAAAGGACTAGCACACGCAGCAGCCCCTTGACGTCCTCCACGAGCGCGGGCCCGTACTTCTCCTCAGCGTGGTCTAGCCAGTGTGAGCGCTTCTCCTTGCTCTTTGCGGACTGAACTATGCCGTGCTACAATCACAAACATAACTAGAATAGCACAATTTACACGGTTTACAATTCTTGCTACTTATGTTTTTCGGGTTACTGTTATACACAACATTTTACGCAGTTATGCGGCTAAAGTGGCTGACGTTTCCTTAGGAAAACCATTAGAACTTCTAAAATTAGAGATGGGACGCTACCGGTAAGTTACTATCTTTGTATGGGGAATGTTACCATCTGAGAACATTCCCCATAGTAACTTTGGTAATTTACCGGTAGCGTCCCATCTCTATCTAAAATATAACTATATTATTAATTATATGCTCCATCCTGATACGTTTAGGATAATAATTTTCAGTTAATACTTATATGGAGATAGAAACACCCAAATATAGTCAATTAGTGTGTACTAGCAAGTTTTTTGGATACCTATACCTAACCGCACTGATGATTCAGACAATCCGTTACGAGTGTAGGACGAGACTGCTCGAAGGTGAGCAACTTGTTGTCCCATAAGATTGTGTTCTGAATTAACACTTCAATCGTTTCATTTGAGTAGATAAATTGAATGGTTTACCAGTATCTTGAATCCGTTACCAGTTGTGGAATTCGACCTCCCAAGTAAATAAATAATAAAGTGGAACCTTGACATTCACATATATTTTTGTCACGGTATTAATAAAGTCTGTATATATTTTGCCCTAAAGGGGTCACAAGTTTTTAATGTAAGAGGGCATAATTTAGTTACCTATCTGTTAATAATTCATATGTATTATCTCCCGATAAACATATGTAATTTGAAGTCATACTTACACCTATACAAGCGCCAACTTGTCCTATTATATTGCCGGCAGGATGTTTCACTACATATAATTTTCTACCCGCAACAAAAATAACTGAAAAGTAAAAAAAAACAATGCCGTGTTAATGTCACTGGTATATATCATTATATTTAGGCATAGCAAGCAAAAGATTTTGCAAAAATACATATTATTTGATTGCACATACAAGTGACACTGTTCTGTGGCGAGACCCGATGCAGATTTTCTCGAGAGCAAAAAAAGCTTTTTTATAGATTTATTTATTAGTACCAAAGTTATTTTACGAGTATTACTACCAACCTGACAATTTGGTAGTAATTTATTTTGTTGCAAATTGATGTTTGCACACCGTACAGTAATGTCATGTGATAGATAGCTATACTCACTAATTGAAATCACCATAAGTATGCCGGGAACACCGAAAGCCAGCGAATAGCAATCGTTATCCCCGAAGCAGTGCACATCAGCACGCAGTATTGGCGTGAGGAAAGTGGACACCAGACTGCCCGCGTTGATGGCGGCGTAGAACAAGCTGAAGAAGTAGCCCAGGTACTTCTCCTGCTCCGGCAGCTTGAACTGGTCGCCGCCGAACGCCGACACGCACGGCTTGATGCCGCCCGTGCCGAACGCTATCAATAGCAACGCTAGTATTGAGAACTCTCTGTAAATTAATTGATGACTGTGATATTTTAGGTACTAACACTGTGAGCAAATCCGTATAACTTACTATTCGCCAGGAACGTATTTAATTCTACATTGGAAGTCGTTGAACTCTCTATGAATTTATCCAAGGAGCAATGATGCGCCAGTCGTAATAAGTAGGTAATGTCGATCAACAAGGTTGATTGATGTAGTATTTAATTACTCTCTACTAAGAATAAGAATCTGTGTATAAATATGATAACAGCGTCTACCGTCTGCCCGCGGTTGTATTCTGTGTAGGTATTAGATTAGATGAAGGATAGTTTTTTGTAATGTAACGTTTGGTAACTTGGTAACAAATAAAATTATTTAATAGCAAGGCATACCTATCCGGTTTTACACCACAATCCATCATTTATAAAAAGTAATCACCGTATTGGCAGAGGCTAAGAAGATGGAAGCTTGATTTAAGCCAAATTATATAGTTTGTACAGATATTTATAATATCTCTATACTCACATATATGTACATCTCACGACAACTTGCCTACTTACTTTCTATCTAATGGCATTATTCAATTTTATTTCGTAAGTATCTCGTTCTGAATAAAGCATGCATACTTAGGTATATTGGTAATTTAAATATATAAACATTACTTATATACAATAGTCCATAACTTACAACTGAGGCATATTTACTGGAGGCATGGCTGTCACCGATATCAGGATGCTGCCGAGAGCATATACCATTGACAGGTATAATATTGTCCTGAAAATGTAAATTAAAAATGTATTAAGCAAATAAAAATATGGCTACAAACTTTCAAGTATCAAACAAGTTCCAATGAAAGATCAATAAAAGATATAAAAAATCGTATCATTTACTGGGATAAGAATTACTACTCGTAATGGAATTAAAATAACACTTCAATTCGCTACCTTATAGGTTATAGATATCGAGCCCTGTTTGGTCCCTGTTTAGGTACATTTTTTAATTCATTCGAGTCCTAATTAGATGTTTAATATCAGAAGAAAACATAGACACTTATCTTTGTAATATCCAGTATTCTTTGCAAGACATGGTTTTCCACGTGCGATTTGTAAATATGTACCTATGTAAATTTTATGAATTGTAGGTAAACTTCGTTATTTGTCCATTAAATAAATTGGGAAAAGAAATAAATAAAAACATTTATTCGATAAAATAAGTGAGATCGATATAATTAGATCAAATAAAACCTTTACAAGTTTCAATGTACGAGTATACCAAAATTAAGTATTAAAGTAAATCAACGCCGACAAGTTGGTTGCGTGCAAAAAGCGGAATTTGGCAAAAGAGCTCCACCAAACACCCGAGAGTAAATAGATTAGATTATCACCTGCACGAGATAAGTAGGCATATAGTATCAACGTAGTTTTTATCTGATGATGATATATGATTACCTAATTCCAATTTGAATCGAGGCAATTCACGAATTATAAGTATTTATTTACTCAAATATACAAAATAGGTGAAGGATGCTGATGTACCCATACCCAACATCCCTTTATTTTCAGGTCATCTCTCGTCATACACACGATTACAAGGGCTTTCATATAAACTAGATGATGAAGGTGTAAACGTTACCTGAACCGCCCGAGCCACCCGTCGGCAATCATGGCGCCCAACAGTGGGAAGAAGTAGGCGAACATGGTGAATACGTGGTAGATGATTGTGGCGCCGTCGTCGCTGTACCCCAGCTTGTCGCGAAGGTACAGCGACAGGATCGCTAAAAGCAACAATATTTATTATTATATATAATTTTAATTACTTATATCATACTTATTAAATACCTAGTTACCATTAAGAACGGGGTATTTCTGATTATAAGATTCCGGTTTTCCGATATTACGGTTGATTGCGTATGCAATTGTGCCGAAATATCGGAAACTCCAAAACTCCAAAAGCCGTTGTTAAATGGAGATATGTACCTACCTAATTAGTATGTTATGTTGTGAAAAAATATGTTAAGAATATAAATTTATAGATGAATCAAAAGACGTCGTCGCCAGTAACCCCTGTTTACCATCTAAGAATAAAATACTATTTTAGTAATCCAAAGTATGATTTATAATTTCCAGTCTAGTCCATGACGACTCCAGATTTAATAATCTGGTTGTCGAACGTGTCCTGAACGAGTACTGTACTGTACCCTTACCATGAGTTGTGACATTCAAGTTTTCGATAACGAGTATCGAGTTTACTATCTGTGCATCTCGCTTGTACTGTTTTAGTGCGAACGAGATACACATATAGTAAACTCGATAATCGTTATCGAAAACCTCAAAGCCACAACTCATGGTAAGGGTACTGTACACTTCAGTTACCAAAAATTTGTGGCGCTACTGCACAATACGATTATTTCTTAGACTTAATTTCTTTTTTCCTGAGTGAGTCTTAGGTATGACAAGATTTAATTTAAGATACTTACTAGTTTATTGTATGCATACAAATTCACCTTGTCATAGAAAAAAGTAATTATTAGGATCAGAGAGGCAGTGACAATATGAAATTGTATGTTAAATTAAACGCCATCGGTAAAACAAAACATCACTTAAACAAAACAATAGTTTAGTAGGTACTTTGCGGTTTTTAATAGGTACGTACGTCACCGACATCGATGTTGTATGAGTAGGTAGCTACGTTGAGACTGATAAATGTATTAGGTACAGTATATACGGGGATTACGGAGATTTAGGTACCTCCGCGTCTTTCCCAGGACATCACTATAGGTAGGTACCTTAATATTAGGTAAATATTAGTAGGTTAATATTTGTTTCTCATTGATAACATTGACGGCTCATCAACTTGTTGTATACAAAGCGATACAACGACAATTTGTTGACTCGGGGTCACTACTCTTACCTCTAGGCTGTACCTAAGTTTCCCTTTAGATTGAGAGGTAAGACGTCAAACGCTGTCGTAACAACGTTGTGGGTTTAGGGCTCTATAGTATCTACATTAATCGACCATTGATATAAATATTATAAATACGCAATCCTCCGAGATATGTACCTACTTTCCCTGCTAGTAGGTAATTATAGGAATGTTAAGTAAAAAATAAAGCAATTTTATATATACCTATCTACCTAACTAAAATAGTGCAGAAATTTTAGTACTCTTACTTTCAATCAGTTATCGAGATAAGGGCTATATTCAAGTACACAAATCATGCAGAAAGAGTAAGTACAAAATACAATTATATTTTCACCTCACTCGCTCGGAAAACCTTAGTTTATAGCGCGAAATCTGCGTGGAAAAGCTTATTTTATCCGCTAGCGTGGAAAAGTCATTCGAATTTCGAAGCCGATTGTTGTAATTCTCTGTGGTGCAAATAACTTTTTTTTAAATATAAAACTCCTTCAACGCGTGACTGACGCCGCTACCGCGAAAAACGATATTCGTAAATTTCGGACTATTGTCTCTGTCACTCTCATCGGAGTAAAAGAGAAAGATGCTCGCAAAATACAAACTTCGATATTCGCGGTACCGAGCCTGAGTTCATATTAACCATAGATAATAACCAATCAGAAACCTGATTTGATTACAGATTTTTAACTTCTTTATTTTTACCTACACTTTATTTTATGTCAAATAGGTTTTATTATAAATACTAATATTTTATGTCAAATTGGTTTTATTGTAAATACTAATAGTATTTCTGTTATAGTATTTATGTAATTTACATATATTATTTTGGCTAATTAATCCATTAAATAAAACACAATTATATTGTTTATTTGATAAAGAAATTGACATGTACTTAATATTGTAATATCTGAACGCAACCGAAAAAAAAGAAAAATTTAAAAAGTTTTAAGTTATCACAATTCACGTAATCGCAAATTTGTCGGATTTGTCCTGTACAAAGCTCTTTGAACTCAATGTTTGAACTATAAAAATGTGTGGTTCTAGCAGCGATGCCGATATGATTTCCCTGAAAAATCGCGCGATATGTTTCTTTTATTGTTTTTCTTCCCGCTCGAATTTTCCTCGCTGTAGTGAGGTGAAAAGATGTGTGTTCCGCATGGATGCAAAATTATTTGGCGTCTCGTGTCTTGAAAGCCTCGCTACGCTCAGGAATATATCTTTGAACCATTCGCTTCGCTCATGGTTCAATCATAGCTTCCTTCGCTTGCTCTGCTTTCAATTTCAACACTAACGCCAAATAACCACTTTGCAGCCTTGCATAACAAATAACTATTAAGTGATTTTTTTGTCAGTGCGCGTGGTAAATTTGGATATGCCATTGTGGAGCTGGAAATATTCACTATTAATCTATTTTCGTTATCAGGAGGTAGGTATTAATTAGTTCAGATCCATATTCGATTACTTTAATTTTATTTTGGATTTTTATATAGATATATGTCTATCCCAATTATTCATGTTGTAAATGTATTGTACCTACCTAGCTCCTTCATTATAATCGCAAATCAAAGTGATGCATCCAAGATTGCTCAAGTAAAAAAACGACGATGTCTGTTAAGACGTAAAAATTGTACAACAACTTCGACAGCTTCGTAAAACGAGAAATTAGGTTTCGCTGTGATTTCAAAACATTGTAATGATATTTATCAATTTTAAGCAACAATAGATATTCCGTCGTATTTTAGTATGTTCGATGCAACGACATGAGCTATAAGGACAAGGTATTATTTCTTCAGGTTAGATTCTTTAGAACTTCGTTCTAGGAGAACCGATTATGTTAATTCTGGTTTTATTTGGTGTTCATGTGGTCCCATGGGAACATGGTGGTTTTGTTATTTAAGGAGATACGAGTAGGTCAACGAGAGTTTTCCTAAATACTCTTCGTGATTCGTCACAACAAGAGAGCTATCGAGTTATTCTAATATTCGCTAGCGCTCTTAGCGCTAGCCTACGTAAAAAAAGTGATTACTAATTTTAAAAAACACCCAAATATTTTGTATCGATTACGTTTTAAAATTAATGTATAAGGTAATAATCCAGGGTGTACACGTGCAACGAGAACACAAGTGAGAACATTATTATTTTAATATTGATTATGATTACTGTTTCCTATGCAAGGCTGCTCTCGAACAATGCAGCTACATTATGTAGGTACTAATATATCACGGAAATCGACTGTTTCTGACTTAAGTTATTACCTAGTTAGGTAGGTAGTTAATAACACAACAATGTATAATAATTTATTCAAACAAATCTAAGATAATCTACAACTCATTTTTAGTCGGGGAATCACGAGAAAGGTGTAAATAAATAATACTCAATGGCGCAACTCATTGCAGTACAATAACCGTAAAACACTTAATTCCAAGTGCTATTTGGCATGGCCTTTAGCCAGCTCAAGTGTCTAGGTAGGTACTTTAATGTAATTTAAAAGTGTTACAATCATGTTTAAAGAAAAGTATCTATTTGATATTAATCAGATTGAACTAACTATACTTGATAACAGAGTGTTTCATCTAGCCTTAGACACAATATCGTAGTATTCCATATACTTACACGAGTACAGATAAAGTGATTAACTCCGATGGCGAAATTATGGCATACATGTTTATACAGGGACTAGAAACCAGTTTTAGTAGGTTAAAAAACGCATATCCACTGCAGCAGGTGATAAGATAAATAAAGATTAACGTTAGGGCCATTAGTAAATGGAGAACTGCTCGACACGTAAGGTATGCCGCGTGTATAAAAAACTGAGTATAAACTCATTTTAGAGAATAATAAAGCAAATGCATTACTCTAACACGATCTAATTATGATAATTGATTACTGTGCTGTATATAAAGTTGTAATTTTAAGTCCAACACCTTAAAGTTTTACGGGTCTATTACGTATTCAATAGCGTTATATTATAACTATAGGAGACAATTAGTAGAAACTTCTTCTAATCAACTAAAATTATACATTCTTATCATGAGTTAGGTACGTATTCACTTTGGATGAATTGGTAGGACTTACAAAGTTGGAGGAGGTTGTTTCTTTTCTTATGGGGGCAAAATATACTAATCTATAACCTCACTTTTTATTATAGGTATATAGTTAAAAATGAACTTACCTTTCATCCCATAGAATGAAAATCTCTCACACAACTCATTGGTTACTATGAAGCCCACAGCCTTTGGGTATGGCAGTTTCTGAAAAAAAAAAAATAGAATTTTTGTACTTATAATATTGTTAACCTTCTTCCCACATCTGAAAACAAACTTACTTGAAACAAGCATAAATATCTACAAGCCGCCTTAGTGAAGACAGTTACGTCAGAGTCAAAGAGCATGGGACCCTAACATGGGACCTATTTGAATTAGTTTGTAATTAAGGTAACTTAAAATGTATAAGTGCAAAATAACTCAAATACCAATTAGGTTGAATAGTTCTAAGTGAAAGCGTATTCAAAAATGCAAATGCTGTTTCATTTACTTTATCTACAAAATTAGTTTCATCCCTGTGTACAAGTACAACCTAGTATACTGCTTATATAACGCTCGATTGTTAATTGTGAGAAACTCCTTATAAATTATGAAACGCAACTATTTTTGATACCAGTCGATATCATTGCCATCAAATATCACCTACTTTTAGGATACCTACAAGAAAAGAACCAAGTAAAAAATATTCATGGATCAAGTCAAGTAAAATGAAAAAAATAAAAAAATTCTACAGCACACAACATCAGCAGTAAGCACGGTTAGATCTCCTAAAAACTGACCGTCGACCTTGAGTCACGCATGACCGACATGCCCGAAGGTGGATGAGTAATAAGGCTGCTCACTGTACCCTCGACATAGTTACTTTGTCTATCAACTTGCTAAATGATTTAATATTTCGGCACCTGAGCGGAACCACCGCCAGAATATACTTGTGCGAATAGATAGATAGACTTCACGGGTAGAACAATAATCGTATTTTTAACAAATTAAGAACTGAGTTCATATGTTACATGCTATGCATGATTTAAGGATAAGAATAACTCAAAAGCTTACTTAGTTTAAGTGCTATCACAAAAAAAGCATCAGTTTTCTTATATTTTAAAATAATTAATTCCAGCAAGTGCTTAGACTTGGCTCACGAGGTAACCGCCATGTGGGAAGTTGATTCGGCGATCATTGTACCGATAGTTGTTTCCGCGAACGGTCTCATAGCGAAGAGTCTCGACCAACATCTTGAGAGACTCTCGCTACGTGGTTGTGGTTGGATCAAGGGTCAGATTCCGAAGGCGGTAATCCTGGACACGGCGCGCATAGTCCGGCGGTTCCTCTCCCTGCAGCCCTAACCACCGGCAGCCTAGGCCCTGCCCCGTTGCCGGCGGCACTCTAGGTTAGGTTTTTTATGTTTTTATTGTTTTGATACATTTTAGATGTATTTTTATATTTTACTTTTATAAAAATATTGTAAAAAAACCAAATCTATGAAAGAAGATTAATAAAGAGTAATAAATGTAACTAACAAAGAGTTATGCCTACTTATCAGCATCAGGTCACCTGAATTAACAATTCAAAGGAGCATTAGTATCTTAGAAATGTATAAATAAATACAGTGGTATTATCAGCCTCACGATTCAGCGATAAAATACTGCAAGCGTCTTCGATACCATGTCTCAAGGGTATTTTTTTAGATTTATGTTGGTTTAGTCGAATTTTATTGTTAATTTTAATTATTGATTGTTTTTGTAGATAAAGGTATATTTGTTTTAGAGAAAAGTAATTAAATTATGCGTCGCTGATTCATCTACAAGTTGTGAGTAAAGAGCTTTGCGTTGCTATTAGTATGTAGATATGTGCACTGTGTATGTGAGTTGTAAGTGTTGGGTACAAAGCTAATGTAATGTAATAGTTGAATTTACAAAATTAGAACTATAAAACACACATGTCTATCTACACACTTAATCGTCGGACGTTATTAATTAATTAATTCTTGAATGGCACAGACGATGGTGTACTCTTAAGAGGTTAATGAAAACTAACAAGATAGGTATAGATCTAAAATTAGGCCAGGACATGACTTGACAAAAGTTAATGAGCACGTGCTCACAACCAGTTCAATCCAGTGAGACTATAAGAGCCTAATAATAGAAGTAGCGTTTTACACTATTAACTATCTGCCTGCTGGGGTTTTTTCTTCTGTCGTTATCGTTAATGACTGTAATAGCCGCTTTTAACTTATGAGAGTACACTACCTACCTACTAAAAAGAACGTTTTTAAAACGGAACTTGAGGGAGAAATTCCAACATAAAAACTCTTGTCTTTGTTGACAATTGTAATATAATATGTCTTTGTATTATGAACACATTTTGGTATGGTATGGTACACATTGGTTTAAAATAGGCGTGGAAAATTATCTATTCTAAATACCAGTCGCCTACGTATCGTCTCGTGATTGACAGTCATCTTTGAACGTAACAAAAAATGCAACAATAAGAAACTATATTGGCAATGCGAATTGCGATTTACCATCTTATTAACCATGTCACTATCTAATAATATAAATCGTTACTTCATGTCAATGTATGGAGTGGAATCCGGACATTGATTTATTCAATAAACCGAATGACAAAGGCAGTTAGTGGTACCTACTGTCGCGAACAGAACATTATAACAGTACCCTGGAATGTATGTAGGTATGAAATAAATTGCTATTAGTTACGTAGCAACATAACTTCTTCCTACAACAGACATCGCAAATCCCAGACATTGGACACTCAATACACTCATACCAATGAATCATTATGATCACTGGCCCATTTACTGGTTCATTTGGTAAACTCAGATACCTACAGGATAAGTAACTAATTAAAACTAATAGTAGTAGTAGTAACATCTAACGTAACGCAAAAGCGAAAATGCATTAATTTTTTGTTATAAATCATGACATTTTTTAATTATTAATGTCGTTATTATACCTAAATCTATGATGGTGAAAACAAATTGAATAGTTCTAAAAAATGAATTTAGCTGCATTAACATTTTGTAGCCTAAAATGGTCAATGTATATGGCCAGGCAAACTTTTACTCTAAAGTTAAAGTGTATTTCAAGATGTAGGTGTAATAAATCTAATACTACTACGTATAATAATAGTGCCTAAACCTAAATACATCATAGGAATAAAGGCCGCCGGTTTTGCAAAATAATACTTAAGATTCTACTCGCCCACCCGCTGTTGGCTAAGAGAATAGGTTGTGATAACTTGCGCAATTTACGAAACGAAGTCGCGTTTATGTCCTATCGTTAACTAATCACAACCGATTATTCGGTCATGGTTACACAAATGAATAAATAAATATTTCGGGACAATCTTACACAAATCGATCTAAGTAGTCCTACGGTAAGCTCATAAGGATTGTGTTGTAGGTTACTAATCGACTATAATTATGTAACATATAAATAAATATATATACATATAAATACATAGAAAACACCCATGACTCAGGAACAAATATCTGTGCTCATCACACAAGTAAATGCCATGCCTGGGATTCCAAACCAGGACCATCGGCTTTATAGGCTGGGTCACAACCCACTAGGCCAGACCGGTCGTCTCAAAAGGACACTTTGTGGGTTGGTTACCCTAGAATTGTATTGATTGTACAATGTACCTATTTCTGGCCGTATTGTGTCCCTACAGAATCGCAAAACTTTTATCAAAAAATTATTTTTTTAAACTGTTACCAAAGTATTTATTTAATTATCTTTCCTTATAAGTATAATGTACTTATCATTACCTTATGGGTCTTAATCGCGACCATCAGCCAAGAATCTTATCCAAACATGGTATACTTTCCAAGATTATACTAGCCTTTTTAGGGTGCCATAGGTACCTCAAAAAGTAAAAACTGAACCCTTTTAAGAACACATTGTTGTTCGTCCGTCCGTCTGTCTGTCTTTATCCCGGGAACCCGCGGAGGTATCGACTTGGAATTAACACCATACACAAGTTTATGATCTCGTGAAGCTGTGAAAAATCATGCTTCTAAGTTTATGTTAAAAAATATTATTGCGATTATAATTTTATAATATTATTGCGTTAAATGCCGTCATTTGCTTTAATGTATATATTGATATTGCATTTAGAAGTAATGTACGCATCTGTTTGGGTCTTTAATTAGGATAAAGTACCGGGATAAATGGAGTAAACGAAGAGAGAACTTAAGGTTCGCTTTAAGCGATAAAAAGCTGCAAACAGTCATGATGATGTTCAGTCTGCGTGTTTCTACAACACGCTTGTAGCCAACAATCGAAATTACGTAAAGGTCGAAAAGTTGCCTTTTAACCTACGTGAAGGCGGAGCTTAGCCTTGAAATGGTCACAAATGGTCGCAACAAAAATCTAGCCTACTGACCGTTTTGATGCTAGATAATTTATCTGATAATGTGCCATCCCTCCTAGTTAGCATTCTAATCATCAGATGCCGTTCACCTTGGCACAGTCAGTCTGGATCTGCCTTTAGTAGGTACGTAACTTTAAGAATTAATCAAGAATCTATGTAGGTAACTACAATTTTCATAGATCGAGTCAATACAAAACATTCGTATTTGGACGAAATTTATACTTTTAAATAATTACATATTTAATTAGTTACAGTGAAACACGGCAAAATGATTAAACCTTTCCCATGCCAAACGACTCGTATATCAACACCGCGGGCCCAATGTCACAACCACTAATATATGGATTACCACAGAGCAAAATAAACCTAGTCCTACATGCACATGCATAAAGTTTAACCTCATGACTCATGACATTTAGGTGACGTGCGTCAGAAAAGGTAAAACGTATTAAGGAAGTGAATCGCAAGAATCGAACGTGGGACCTCGAAGTGATCTTTTGATTTTTGTTACGATAACGTAGGTTGTGGTATACCTTCAAATATTTTTAATTAAATCCTCATTTTCAAGTAAACATACTTTCGTGTGTTACAAGTTAAAACTGCGAGTTGCCAATTGTAATAACCCGCATCGATGAATAGGAGACTCATCATGTCCAATTGAAATTCAAAATAGGTACTGACACATATAATATAACTGCATGTTTTTTGTTTTGAGGATGACCGTCAAAACATACAAACAAGATGGCATATGTAAGTCATCAACACTTTAAAGTAAGGAAAAACGAACAAATCTAAATACATTATTCACGTTCCATTCAATGAATGGAGGTAACCGCTAACCACACTTACCACATAATACAAACCTAAATGTAATAAGTATAATTTTGCTGCTTCTGACGAAAAGGTGGCAGCATTTTCTGATTGCCCATGTGAGTTAAGTAGAATTTGATTTTACTTGTCCCTAATTGTAGTTATTTAAATTAAAGCCTATATGTAATTTTCGTTAGGTACTTTGTTGTTTTTCATATCATGTATTTTATTATAGCAGTTTTCCTTATACAAGTACGAACAGGTTATAGGATTATATTCATTTAAGTTTCGTATCTTATACCAGTACGAGCAGGGTAATAAGATTATATAAATATTGCGCATCTACCCCAAATGATCTTAACTACAATAGAAGGTGTAATGGAAATGTGACTGCGAAAAAGTAGATGATAGATGTACAGCATGTTTTAAGTTATCGCTGGCGTTTAAATATTTTTTGTATTTTTTAACGTAATAAAGTCATGATTAAAAATTAACCCCTAGGTATTGCTAAGAAGCACGGTTGGCATATTATGTATAAGTACATAGTGATAACATGTACATGCAATTTTCAACTTGAAAGTCACCGCGTACCGCTCGTTTCTCATAACTTAAATATTTACGAACTAGAAATCTTTAATATTTTCACGTCGTTTTAGGAAATACCTCACGAGGTTTAATACATAATAAGTCTAATAATTAATAATGCCAAAAAGGACGGAACAAAGGGGAAGGAGGAGGTCAAGTCACTTTTGCAATGTTTCTACATCAGATCTTGGGTTACGTAGCCCATCAGTCCATAGTAGGATCTATTGAGAGGTGGCAAAACGCCGTCACACATGCACACTCGGGAAAGATATTAGGTATGTCGTTATTATTGTCCAATCCCTTATAGTTACACTTCTTAAAACGAATCGGTACTAAAGAAAATATCTAGAATCATTGGGACTCATTATTCCTCTAATAGGATCGCGAAAGTTCGTAATTTGTACGTAATTCAAACTTTTAAAAGAAAACAAGAGAATGAAAGGGTCAATATACAAAAATACACGTTTTTGTTATGTAATGTAAGTGTTTCATATTTGCCTCGAATATACAAGTCAGTAACTACTAAGTATAATAAATTATAATATAATCTAAAAAACATCAAATACGGCTTTGCTTTAGACACACACAATAGATCTAGAAATGAATGGGCGAAAGAGCCACGGCCACGTGCAGAAAGTTTTAATTTCATATCAATTTAATCTTCATTATCAGACCCGACCATTGCATTAGAAACGTTCATAACAAGATCAAACAGGTATTAAATTAAATTAAATAGATAAGCTCTGAGATGAGTACAGTCATTGTACAGTTGAAGTCATGAGTACAGTTGAAGTCATGAGGATGTATGTAAAGTGCGTAAATATTTTGAATGATGATAACGGATCGCCTCACGTTTTTATATAACTATGAAAATATGAAATATACCGATCTGCTGTTTATATACATATGTATACTTAATTGTATACGATTGATTGTTTTCCACTGACAAAGACAACATTACACTGCGCCGTGGCGATTACAATGGACATGCTTTACCGGATTTCGCGTCGCACGCGTTCCACAATCCAGTTTGGTTATAAGTTGACGATAAAAACAATTCAAAAGAAAAGTTGTATGATGTACAAAATGAACAAGTTTGGTAGGTCAAAAGCAAACAACCAATAACAATCATCATCCTCTCGTTGACCTGGCATTTTACCACGGCTTGGTAACTAATGCAGGAATCTTTAAAACTAGTGCTGGGGTAAGCACAAGCTTTACAAAATTCCTGGGATTACAAAAGTTTGTGGCCTTCAAACTCAGAGGGTAAACTATATAGCTTAGTGGGATTGCTCCAGTGTTCTCACGATGTTCTCCTTTACTGAAATGCGACTGGTAAATATGTGTCATTATCAATGGAAAGGGACCTTATTGTCGATGGCGCTTATGCTTTTGTTAATAATGGCGCAGTACAAATACAGTTCGATTCGACGTAAGCGCCATCGACAATAAGGTCCCTTTTCATTGATAATGCCACATATGATGATATTTCGTACATATGTTCCGACAAACTCATTGGTACGAGCCTGTGTTCAAACCTGCGACCTCCGGCTTGCCAGTAGCACGCTTTTACTTATAGGCCCCAGCTCTCTAAACAACCAATGACAATTTTATTTTGTGTCAATTGTTGGCAGTATGTTGCTCAATGTCACTTTTGTGACATATTCAATATCAGCCTTGGTGAAAGACCGAGGTCGCAGGAAATGAAAGTTATGCAACTACTTCGGTACCTCACTAATAATATTGGGGGGCTCTGACAATATACGACTACAAAGGGCGTGTGCACACAAGCGGCGACCACTCGATATTTTGCTGGTTCCATATTAATCGGCACGCCGCTTGAACGCGCTCTGCAGCGTGCAATTTTATATAGGAACGCTAAGAAAATGTGAGACGTCGCAAGTGTGCTACATTCTACTCGTAAGCTCTGTGGGTATGTGTGAATTTAAGCGATGATAAGTCTGTTTGTTTCTGAGTTTTATGGATACGAAAGTTATCGTAAAGTTGTTAGGTACCTTAATGATTTTAGTCAAGTAATAAGTGCCGGTGGCCAAATAGCAAATCGTAGATTTTAAGTATCGATAAATTAAAAGTTAAATCAAAGAAAATTTGTGTCTATAGATTATATATGTTCCCTGTTATCCTATAAGTTTAGACATTTAGGTTTCGCCTGGGAGAAAGCTATTAGGGTTTGTAACTGTTCCAAAACGGTTAGTGAAAAGAGCCCTGCAAACTTTTATTTGTGCGCGTGTGTCTTGACGATAATAATCCTTGCATGCAAATTTGACCCGTGCATCATATTTCGACCGAACATGAAACAGTTTTTAATGTTTCTGTTATCATAAAGTTAGTTAAATGATTTGGGATTCCTTATTCAGCAAGCACGCTTGTAATATTCTATACCATTATTAGTTTCCTTGGTACTAAGCATATGGAGCTGAAAATCAAGTAGTAAAACAACCATATTAGATAAACAGCGTGTCAGATATGTCCATGCAGCTAACATTAGCAATCGCCACTTAAGATATAGGTGTGATCGATATCTCCTATCTAGGCGTTAAGCACAAGAATTGATGCTTAGCTTACACCAGATAAGACAGAGTTTTAGTAATCAACATCGCGCCCTACTTGCGTGTCTATATTAAATATACTAGGGTCGACATCGACAAGGATAATAACACAAAGGGTATCTAGTATGTACTTATAATAAGCAGAAACAATACCTAAGTAGCACAAAGGAGCGCATATGTAAAAATATCGGATGATTTTATTTTTAGAGCCATACACGAGTGTTACACATTTTTTGCACCTTTGATGTGCAAGGTATAATTGCAGATGAGACTGTCTGACATACACGGAACAATGGTGGTCCGGACACTTGGGAAGCGTATACGATAGCAACTAAGGAATATTGAAATTTAATTGAATCTAAAATATTGGGTGAATATGATGGATTAACTACTGACCTATAGGACCCTTTCGACAAATTAAAATGAAATGTAAGGGGTACACTAAGCGTATGTTGCCCGCCTGTCCGGATCACGGGAAGCGCTTAGAGACAGCACCGGTCATGGTGCTGGACGCTGTTGGACTATTGAGTTTTATTGAATAGCTACTGGGCTATTGGATAAAACACCGGCCGCCTGCCTAATAAAACGGTACACAATTTTATCTCAGGCAGACGGTGACTCGCCCTCTGCGCGATGGGCCTCCATAAAAAGCGACACCAAAGATAGCTCAAGGGCAACACCATGCACTGGTGCAAAGGGCTGAGAGTAGAGAATTCTCACTGGACTTTAAACATATAGCCAACTCGCCACTTATGATTCTACATCTACCCTCCATAACGGATACCATCACCCATTTAGTAGGTACGCTGTTACCACAAGTTTTTATTAAGTGGCTCAGGAACTTATACGAGTAGTCATGTGGCTGACTAATAATATGGCTACATAATTATTTACCGTAAAATGTCCGTATTCAGTCATAAATAAAATAAATATTTACATATGATATATATAAAAAACACGAACATATTTATACCAAAATACTTGAACGTTCAAGAAAAATTTCATCTTTTTCTGTTTGTCAATACGATCACATTTATTTTTACCGTCGCCAGCTAAACTGGTTCCCATTTCGTCAACGCGGGACTTTGTTTTTTTTTCTATACTGTTTGGGCCAGGTTACCACAAGTGTAAAGTATGTTTAATTTGTGACCAGAATGGCCCGGGCCCTGAAGTATACATAGTTTCTCTCGATCCCTTAGCTCTGTTTTCGCCACACCAAAGTGGTTTTCTGTCAATCCGTCACGTGCAGGTTCTTCGTCACAGTTTGCGTCTCCCTGACGGACAGGTTGAGCCCCAAGCAAGATAGCTTTTAAACTTCTTGCTCGCTGGCTCTCTTCACACCACTATATAAACACAGATTATTTTGTATTATTGGTGCCTGTTGGTACCTATATAAGTAGATCTCATTGTTATTGGTAGCTTTATACCATAATTGTACTCGTAGTACCTACCTACTTTGACTCGAGCGCTTAGGGGTTGTAAGTTGTAGGGTTGTACCTTGGCATTTTTCTGTTTGGTTCTAAGGTTAACTTGAAGAGAATAACTTAAGGCATTAAGTCGGCCTTTTGTGCATTCTCATTTGTAATGTGAAATAAAACAGAATTAACGAGTTATATTCGCATATTACTAAAATGATAATTTAACGCTGCAATAAACTAATTGCGCACGGCAGAATGGAAAAGAAAACAGATAGGAAAGTGTTCGCTTCAGCCGTTGAGAAAGGACATAATGTCAGGGCCGTTGTACGCGAAACGTGGGAGTGCGGAGTGCGGCCGAGTCGCCGTGCTGTCTTCTCACACCTGGTACTGCGAACATCGGAGTTTGCAAATTTCGAGCATCTTTCTCTTTTATGCCAATTAAGGCGTCATGAGATTGACAAAGACAATCGTTCGAAATTTATGAATATCGATTTTCGCGGTATCGTCGCTGTTAGCCGGAGTCAGAGACAACTACAGATACTTTTTAAATGAAAGAAAAGACAAACACCCAAAAATATTCCGGATTAAAGATGCATGTTGTATCATAAAAATATATAAATATTTCGTTGAAATAATATATTTGAGATACCGATACGAGATGAAATGAAAGTAGCTTGAGGCAGATCATTTATTGCTATATTCTATACTCAAAAACAATGAAAACAGATATCATTTGAATGGAATCTTATTTAGTTTACGAGAGTTTTATACAGTAGATCTGTTGATGCATGAAATATAATCATGAAATTAATTTCACTATATCTAAACGTTAATAGTTACTTTGGTTAGTTACCGCGCAATTCGCAGTAGCCAATTAGTAAATTAACTATTAAGAACAAAATCATACTAACCCCTGTTTTATGTTCCATCTTGTTAGTCAAGATATGTATCGCTTTCTCAAAGAACGAACGATCACTTATTTAAAAGACAGGTATTTGATGGATTATTGAAAATTTCGCGTCACATTCTCCGGTGTACGCGTGCGCGGAGGCGAGCGCGCGAACAGTCGGTGCGCGCGTTACTGAGGACGCACGACTACGACTGACTTCTCGTGCCACAGCGAAGCAAGCCGTCCAAACTGTCTCAGTAGACATTCAACACAACAGTCATTCACAGTACCAAAATTATCCTCTATTGCAGTCACGCTGTAGACGCATACGACGCGACGCGGTAAGTTTAACGACCGATCTTCCAATTATGATGGGCGAACGTGTACCTAACTTCCGTCGATACGTTACTAATGACAGAGAAATATGATATCATTTATTTAAGTATATCAGGCTAATTGTTCTTTAATATTCGTTACTTCATGTTTCGACGTAATCCAAATAATAGCATCTTCCCAACCCTACAGCAGACAAGTTTCAATTGTTAGATGGGATCACTTGCTATATCTATTGCACTATTTAACAGCACGTGCTTACAGAGGCGCTACCGCCAAAAACGATATTCGTAAATTCGGACGATTGTCTCTGTCACTCTCATGACGTCTTAATTGGGGTAAAAGAAAATGATGCCCGAAACTTACGAATAGCGTTTTTAGCGGTAGCGCCTCAGGTTAGTAGATATACCTACCTACTAACTGAGTTTTAAACACAGACAATAGATAATTTTCTGTTTTTAAAATTGAAGATAGCCAGCCGTGTTAGGTGACTAATAAAAAACCTCTAGTAAAAAAAATATATATCAAAAGTATTTGAAACGGAAAACAATTTGTATTACATAAGACTAAGAGCTACCTATTAATTAGACACTGCAGAAGTTTACTATTTATTACTTGTGACATATGAAAACGCAAAAAATGTTATCGACTTGTGAGTTTAAGACGCGAGTACCCATATTCACTTAAATTAGAGGAAACTATTTTGGATAGACCACCAGGAATAATAGAACACCTTGTTTAAGAATATCATACAGTCGCATTCCTTCGAACCCCAGGCTCCCGCAGGCTAGCCCTCTGTTTCCGTCAGATAGGTTTTATATGTAGCAAACCGTCATCTGTGAACTGCCTTTTAAATATTATCCCAATGAAAAATCTGCTTAGAAATAGTATAGTTGAAAAACTTAGCTAAAGGACGGCCTATGTAGTAGTAACGTATGTAAACACGCATGTCGGCGTTCTATATTATTTTTTTTACGTAAGACCCATATTCAATCTCAGCACGACTTCGCTACTCAAGCTTGTTAAGTAAATATGAACAAAAACTAAACCAAATAAAATGAAAACAGTTAAATAATATTGAAATTTAGGCAGAACTGTTTCACATGTTACATGTTAAGTTTATTTTTAAAATACAGTTACAGAAGGAGAGCGGCTCGCCATAAAAGCAAGTTTAAAATGCGGTCAGGTGCATAACAATTGTTTAACCATTCATTCTGACAGACCAACAAATTTACTTTTATTATAATATTGAGACACAGTCATATACTAAATAGAAGTCAAGTGTTCAAATGTGTCGTAGTCCATAAATACTGCTAATGTACCTATACAAGGATCAGTACTGATACATTTGGTTGCAACTATAGATTTTTTTAGGAATTAGGGTCAACTAAGCAGCAGTCGTCGTCAATCTTTTCTTTTGTGTCAAATATGTTACGAAGTTCTTAACGTGAGACGTCACGTAACGTTCGTGAAAACGCGGTTGGTGCATCTGGTGGAAGCCGTGACGGAAGATTGATATCAATAAACTATGTCATTTGATACAAGAGTAAGAGTAGCTGCGGTGCTTCGCCAAAGAGAAAAAAAAATGATTGCACCTCTACTACTCGTACTTACTCACCTATTCGCCAAGATGTTTTGTCATTAGTCTCTCCACCAACATGAATTACGAATCACGTTTATTTGAACAAACGCTTAGCACTCTTATGTGGTGGTCACACTGCCGCCGCGTCTCGTTGCGAGACTCGGAGGAACTGACTCCTATGCGAAGACAATGCACCAATGTCCTATTTGTCGATAAAATGGAAACGGAACTAATTCAGAACACTGCGGTGATACTTTCAGTTTTGTTTTTGTAGGTAAAATCGAGGACTCGAAAGACACTACTGGGGTACATGCCTAAATGACAGACCAGCCATATAAATGTTTTTTTTTTGCTAGATATTAACAAGATTTAAGGCAACACGGAGAAATATTTTTGTCATACCCGTATGTCAACCGCGTCATTTGATTGTATGTGTAAATTGGAGTTATTACGTAATGCTTATGCTCCTACGCGCGTCGAGGTGGAGTCAGTGTGTCGAACCATGCGATTTTTCTATACAATAATTAAGATTCTACATACAACGTAATAAAACGCATCGACAGAAGTCGCTTCGAGATGCGGAGCAATGTGATGACCGCATTAGTCCTTGAAAATTGAGACCTATGTCTTCCGAAACATGTTTTGCGAGGGACTAAATAAACTCATCATTTTTCATAAAAATGTTATAAAGACTCACGAAAGTTTAAATACAAAACTTACGAACTTTTCTATCGTGACATCGATTTTGTGACCTAAATGCATCATAATTTCCTTCGAGTTTAATGACATGTTTAATAAATTAAGTCTACGTTTCCGGAATCTCAATTTTTTTTTTTTGGAAAATCTTACTGAGCTATTTTTATACCAGTGGCAATTTTGACAATGTCGACAGCGAAAAAAACGAACCAATCATTTCGAACCTCTTCTTTAGGTTTTTTATTCTGCAACCTTTCGAGAACAGACAAAGGATAAATACTTTCTAAATAAATATAGTGTTGTAGGTAAGTATTATTTAGATATAAATAATCCAAATATTTCTAGCATTCAGCTCGACAACAAAAATGTAAGATTTTTTAATGGCTGTGATACTTTGACAGTTGTGTGCAATAAAGCGTCTTGTACAAAAGACCTTCGTGCTTCAATATTCTTTTTAATGCTTAATAAAACGCACTATAACGTATATTTGACATCGATACGACGTGTATCAGCATTATTGCTTTCACGAATCAAAACAAAAGTTATTGAATGCATGTAAAATATGCAATAACATAATAAATATCATAGCAAACATTCTGTTAGAGCACAATGCTTTATCTAATCCATTACACCTGCACAATATATTTTTCCCCCCTTTCTCCCCTGAAGGGGTCACTTCCATAATATGACGGCCGGTCTGACCTAATAGTAGGTAGTGACACTACCTATAGTGACCCTGCCTATGAAGCCAATGGCCCTGAGTTTGAATCCCTGTACGGGCAATTATTGTTTGATGAGCAGTTGCGTACATACAGATATTTGTTCCCGAGTCTAATGGGTATAATTACAAAATAATGTGAAATTATGGGTGTTTTTATATATTTAACTATTTATATATTGTATATGTCGTTCGCTTTGTACCCACAACACAAGCCTTCTTTAGCTTATACTATGGCGCTCAGTCAAGGCTGTTCTGTAATATTTACTTAATTATAATATAAAATACACGGCGTATGTCCTTTCCGGAGATCGAACCTAACCTAACCCAACCAAATTATTTCAGCGGTTTAAGCGTGAAAACGCGCGACTCTACTAATACACCACAGTGATAAAGGTGGTGCAAAGAGAAATGTATATATTCATTCTGATCATTGTTCTTAACAGACCATCCAAAACGCAGACGTCCATAGATACTTAGATTTCACTTTACATATACAATCTACATACAACTTCACATTATAGCTTCAAACATATGATATGACCTTTCTGTAGGTACAGTCAAGTGCAAAATACGTAGCGAAAGAATCCTTTCATAAATACGTCCTACAACCTTAATCTACTGTATAATAGAGTTGCTCGGTACATATTTTTGAAACTTTGGCAGTGAACGAATTTTTACACTTGACTGTAGGCTATAGTAAAGAGTAGGTATAAGCATGTGTACATTTTCACACCTCATTTATTTATTCTACGTTATATGGTTAAGTACACATGAAAAAAAATATGTGGCAGTTTACATTCTTAGCCATACATGTTGCACATAGGCAATACCTACTAAGTATTACCTACTATACCTGCTACATAAACTATGTTAGATTTTACTACTTACTGGATATCAGAGAGCGTAACCAGATAATATTCTCAGTTAATAGCGATAAAGTGTAGTACTATCTACATAGTACATACTATAAGCACACGGGCACACACGGCGGCCACTGAACGTAGGCACTCCTGGCGATTACCTAGCAATTTTATAATTGTGTCTACGCGGAGAAAACGCGGGATATCAACGCTAATGTGCCCACGCTCTTAACGTTTTGTTTTATAGTTACTATTGGTGGTCTAACTATTAGAATACTTATCCTTACTGATGATGAAAACAATGATTTAAGTAACTTATTTCTTGTAATTTTAATCAGATTACCTGCCTTTTTCCTTTAAACATAAATACTATAAATTGTGCTGTATTGGATGCACAGTTAACTCGGTTACTTTTCCTTTCTGGAAATAAACCTGTATTATTTAATCACGTTATCAACGCCTTGGTACCTATCCGTAGTCAGCATGCAGCCAATAAATCACAAAATAAGGGCGTAGGTAGTACCATTTATAAAATGCAAAATAATCATTACCTTAGTTCCCTTTCCCAGCAAATCATCCTCTATCTCGGCGTCTTCTTGGGACTGCATTTGAATCAATTATGATTTCGTTCACTTTTAATAAATTTCACGAGATTCTTTAGTACTTCGTTGCGGAAGGCGAACGAGATAAAGGTAACGTGATCACTCTGATAATATGATCGTACATGTTTGCTTTACGTAGTTCACATAATACAAGGTATCCATAACTAAAATACTCATACGGACTATTTGAATTTTAGACAATGCGCAGAAATGCGCTCGCGTCATAGCATGCCGAATGACATGAATCGCAAGCAGCCGTTCAAGCCATGCACATTTCTAGCTTAGTCATGCTAAATACGGCAAAAAATGTTTTAGTACTACTTACTACATACAACTACATAGGGACACGTCATCGATTGCTGCGTCGATCTTTTATCTGCGGTGCAGTTTTTAGGGTTCCTTACCCCAGTCCTTTCTTACGTTTACTAGGCAATTTTTTTGAATGAATGTTTTATCTTAACGGGAGATAAAGATAAAAACATAACTCATATTCAAATAAGCTGTGTATTGATTTGCGTTAACCACGCCCATCTGTTAGACATATTAATAGCTCTCGTGCGCAAAAGAAAGAGATGCAAGGCTCTTTAGTGCGATTTTATAAACTATTTATAAAAAATGTGTAAACAAGTAACATTTTCATGAATTCCGCTTGTGTCAGTCTTTACATAAAACAGAATAGCAATTTTATTACTAATTTCCGTGGTTTTATATTGCACAGTTAACGTTATCTAAGGAAAATAAGCAATCAAAGGACTCTCTCTCTCTCTCTTAAATTTCTATATCAAGGAAATTGACAACTTTCGCGTTTCGACTTGTATCAGCCTTCCCATGACAACAAAGGAATTAATCGTTTTCCCTAATTTTATTTGACTTTAGTAGGTTGGTATTAGAAAAAATCTACAAGAACTACAGTGAATTCAAAAGAAGTGAAGTAACCCTAACTTTTTGTATTTATAAACTTATTTGAAATCACTAAAATTAGTAATAATGGTCACCAAATGTGTGCATCGGGACAACAATTATTTGAAGCGTTTCTAACGGGACAGCTATGTTTATCAGTTAGTAATAGGTACTCCCTGCGATGTTAGTACTTTCTATGTATACCCTAGTTTAGGAATTTAAGGGTACTCTAATACATGTAATTGTCTAATCGGTGGGGATATTTAAATGTTAAGGATTCTCAGTTTTAGCTTCAATATTCATTCAATATAGACAAATAACATGTAGATGTTTCTAAGAATGAACTATAAATTAAACCATATGCAATCACAAAGGTTCTAAGTAGGTAGGTACTATATACCAACTAAAGTTTCCAGTTTACTATAAAGGTTATGACTGACTCGTGACAAAGTACAATATTATCTTATGGTAGTAGGTATTTGATCAAATAACGAATAACCTCTTCTTATTTTTACAATTTAAATAATGTTAAACTAACCAAATCATGGTCAACCTATGCCTTTTGACATAAGTACACATTATGATAAGCAACAAGATGTTTTTGAGCAGGGTGACCAAATAGGAAGCATTTTTTTTTCTACTAACCGTCTGAAAATAATTATAGTTTTCGGTGGTAAAAATTTAATGTGTAACATAAAAGTATTAGGGCTCTCTGTCGTGTCCGTGATTCGTGAACCCGTAGCCGTGCGCCCGGTTTCGTGAATCACGGCAACGGTTAGAACACGCCGGTTCGGTCCGCCCGTAATATATACTAAGTGGTAACTCAATTCAATAAAACAGTCCTTATTTATTTTTCTCCCGGACGTGGCGAAATTACGATACGTGCGATAAGTATCCAACGAAACCGAGCTCGAAGCTCCACACACGGACGCAGGTACAGGCTACGTATCATGGCGTGTCACGTGAATCCGGATGCGAACGTAGGTACGAGGTACGTACCTTGCCGTGTTCGTGAAATTCGTGATCTTAGTACCGCCGGGCTTAAGAACCCGTAGCTACGGATCGGCGTATATCACGGATATCAGGAGCCCTAATAAATATACCTTAACCTATGATTTTTATGGCATGCCTTGTTTTCTTGCTCCGCGATCTCGAAATCACCTGTATGTACCTACGATTATCTATGTAATTGCGTGATTGTTGCTTAGAACAATGGTCTAATTTCATAAAGATGAATGCCTTTTCAACTAATTACACCTGCGGGAGACTTAACTAATAGTTGCAACTAAGAACAAATCAAATTAGGTACTATATACTAAATATTTTTATTTGCTTTGATTTTTAACTAGTAATACCACTATATAAATTAAAAATTGAAATAGATGATATAATCTCATCCATCAAGCTGAGGCGGCTGACGCCTGAAGATTTAACTAATGGTATTATATTATAGATGACCCTTTTCCAGGCATACTACGACTTTTTAACCACATTCGTGTCAACGGATTTCAATTTAAGCATCGCAAAAACTGAGTAAGTATAATACATGAATAAATACCAAAACTTAACATATTAGTGGGCCTAAAAAAGGGGTAATTGATATTCATCTGTATCTGTACGTCATTATTCCCGCATCATTCCACTTCACTAAATATCGCATTCCGGAAGGAAAAAAATACCCATATGGGTTTAGCTCATTGAATGTTCTATTTGACTCTATGATCCTAACTAGGAAAATGGGCCTGACTGAAAAGAATAGGTAACCTACACCACCCTACACTTAAAAACCGACCTTTTTTCAGCTCAGTACCTACCCTTACTACGAGTTGTGACTATGAGGTTTTCGATAACGAATAACGAGTTTACTATCTGTGCATCTCGCTTGCATTAAAATAGTACAAGCGAGATGCACAGATAGTAAACTCGATACTCATTATAGACAGAGGTCTGCGTCGGTTAGCCAACGCAAACGGCTCATAATTATGCTCGCCGTTACGGAGTGAAACAGGTTGCACAATATTCGACTTGTAAAACGTGAGTGACCCGACTTACCCGCTTCTATGCAACTAACATTTTTTTCAGCTCGCTGGCAATGCGACATGTGTCAGTATATATAGATATCATTGTTACTGTCGAGACAGACGCCACACTTTCATGGACTAAGAAGCCGCTTATAATCGAGCGGGCCACTGTATACTTTTTTGCCACCAATTTGATATTAAAAAAGCTTCATACATTATCAACAAATAAGACTACCGCGCAATTGGACATTCTAAAAAGATATGCGCCTGTTTTATTTGTTATAAATGTGAACCATACATATATATAATGGTTTCTGATAGGCAATTATCAGTATTTAAAGCAGGGATCGTTACCGGTATTCTTAATACCGCTTAAAAATTAGGTATAACCGGTTATAGTTGCATTTCGCTATTTATATCGATAAAGCTCAGATTAGCGGTATAATCAAAACCGATATTCAAATATATTAGCGGTTTTGCCAATTGACAGCAATACCTCTATTTAGCAATTTACCCCTAAAAACTATTACCGGTAATAGCCGTAATGCTCTTATTGAAATAGATGCGGAAAAAAAATATTAAATGTCCGCGCAGCGCGAGTTGTTGGCCTCACGCTCACGCGCGGTGTTCATCCTACAGAATAGTCAAGTACGAATATTTACCTCGTCAGTGTCAATATACTCGAGTCGTATGACAAACTAATTTACTTATACAGTATATAGTTGACACTTCAGCCAGCCATGCACTTTGTCAGCGGGACTCATAGGGGTGGCGAACCTAAGCCTAATTAAAACAAATATAGATTTATCCTATTCAAAACATAATTGAAAAAAATAATTGTAGTACTTAGTAATAGTAAAAAAAAAAATAGGTACTATGTATGTATATTCCTTGGCTGAATAGGGGTGTTGACACATATTTAATTAATAACAAAATTAAGTAAAATGGACAAATAATTACAAACATAATCAAGGCAAACGCGTAAAAATAATTAAAAATATATGTTGAAGTGATTCAGAGGTCACAATTTAAAAAGTATAAAATTCAGATTGTATATGTATAACCTTGGTACCATTCGATTTCTCACGTTTTACTGAAAAATAAAATGCAATGCAACTATATAACATAAACACAGAATCTCTCGGACTCAATAGCAAGGAAGCAGAATTAACATCTTTATTTCCCGAAGTCCTTACCTGGTACTTAATGGGTAAAATAAATAAAGAACCTTATATATTGGATGCCCAGAAACGAAATAAGGAACTAACCAAAACATTTTCAAAGAAATACGGCATTTTTAGGTATATATACTTTCGTGGGAATCAGAGATGTTTAAAGAACCAACGTTTAATATAATTCCTATTTATTTAACATAAAAGTAATAAATCAAGTAAGTATAGGTACAAATACTTCTCAAGTGTAGTGACAAGTTGACAACCCTGTTCCGACACTCATAGTTCTGTCATAAAATTATACATGAAATGGCGGCGCTACCGCGAACAACGATATTCGTAAATTTCGGACGATTGTCTCTGTCTTAAGCCTTAATTGGAGTAAAAGACAGATGCTCTAAATATACGAACTTCGATGTTCGTGGTACCGGGCCTAAAGTGATGAAGTATGTCTTGTCATTCAATAGAGATTTTGACAGCCATATCTTAGGGAATAAGGGATAATTGATTAACAATTTGTAAGAAACTATCGCCTTAACGACTTTAGTGCTGGAATAATATTAAGTACCTATTTTGCTCGCAAAAAAAGCGTAAGATGTATGAAATCCTGCGGCGCTTCCGTCTTTCTCGAGCGAAAGCAAAGACCATTTTACCAAAAACGCGTAAGATGTATGCAATCCAGCGGCGCTTACTGTTTTTCGAGTTGATAAAGTTTGTATTGGAGAGATATCTTCGATTTTTAGTAAGTTACACAATTTTTTTCATACTTTTTTAATGTTTAAACCTTCCCTGAGCTACTACAAATATTTCGAGACCATAATTAGCCAAATCGGTAAAGCCGTTCTCAAGTTATAGCGTGACCAAGAGAAATAGGGGTTCATTTTTATATATATAGATAGATAGATTACAGATATAGTGAGAAATTATTTTCCTTCAGAAAAATTCGTACCTTGATCAACATAAGACGGCATCCGTACTATCAATTAATAATTGTATTATATGTATGACATTTTCATATCCATTAATATGAAACTTTATTGTTTAATGCCAAATATAATTTTTCAGTTTGACGTATAATACTAAACAATAAAGTTCCATATTAATGGATATGAAAATGTCACTTATTTAATACGATCATTCTTGGCAGATCGGAGGTCATCGTATTCCGATAAAGATCCGAGTCTTCCCGAAAGAAAATAATCTCTATAGTAACCATTTAGTAGTAATGTTTAATTGACATCTTATCTTTCAATTGCAATGAATACCGGTATTTAATATCGTAAATAGTCTAGCCATAGAGGTATGCATAAAAGCGAAATGACAACAATACCTCTAATTAGAATACAGGTATTCTTTTATTAGCGGTAATAGTCTGTCAAATGTATACAGGTATTTAATAAAACCGGTTTTTTAATCCCTGATTTAAAGTCAATAATTTCGTCATCGTCAATCATTGTCATTGAATATAATGCAAATATAAATAAAAGTGAATAACTATGCAAGATCTGTTTTTCCCCTCGCAATCATGTTGAAATATTACGTATACTTTACGAGGGTTGATCCGTATGCACCACCCCTAACCGTTTTACAATGAAACTACATTCGAGTTTTATATTTTATTTTTCTACATAGTCTCCCTCAACACTCATACACTTACTCCATCGGTGCTCCAGCATTTCAATAGCCTCCTGAAAAATTTTTTGTCTGACCTCTGAAAACCACTCCTCCACAACAGATATCACCTCTTGATTGTCCAAAAATTTTTTTCCCCGTAAAAATTCCTTTAATTTTGGGAATAGCCTGTAATCACTGGGGGCCAAGTCAGGCGAATACGGTGGGTGATCTAATAATTCGAAGCCTGCTTTGTGTATGGCAGCCTTAGCAACACAGGACGTATGGCTGGGAGCATTATCTTGGTGGAAGAGTACGCCACTTGTTAACTTGCCCCGGCGTTTCTCTTTAATAGCCTCTCGCAATTTTAGAATTAAGTTTGCATAATAGGCCCCTGTAATAGTCTCTCCCTTTTTCAAGTAATCAGTCAGAATTATTCCTTTAGCATCCCAGAATACAGACAGCATAACCTTTCCTGCAGAGGATGCCACTTTAAATTTACGTGGTGGCGGAGAACCACTGTGTTTCCACTGTTTGCTTTGAACTTTAGTTTCGGGATCATAGTGATGTACCCAAGACTCGTCCATGGTTACGTATCTATGGAGAAAATTATCTTTATTTGCTTGGTACATATCCAACAGACGCTTGCAAATCAATACTCTATGTCTTTTCTGATCAACGGTCAACATTCGTGGTACCCATCTTGCACTGATCTTATTCATACCCAATTCCTTAGTAAGTATCTGTTGCACTACATGATATGACAAGCCAGTCTCTTCAACAATTTGCCTAATACGTATTCGCCGGTCTTGCAATACCATATCGTGAACTTTTTTAATGTTTTCGTCTGTAGTGACCGTTACAGGTGGTCCGCCGCCATGTTGGTTTTCACAACTTGATCTTCCGCACCTAAATTCTCGACACCAACGTTTGACTATGTCATAAGATACTGCACACTCCCCTACAGTTGCCACAATATCTTGATGGATTTGTGTTGGCGTCATACCCTTTTTTTGTAGATATTTTATTACCGCCCTCTGCTCAACAGGATCCATTTTCATAAAAAATCACCACTCAACAATTTCAATACGCTGTAGCTCGATAATAGTTTGACATTTAAAAATGTTTCTTTTTTTTTAATAACCTCTAAATGTCTATAAACCTACAGGAAAAAGGTTTTAATAATCGAGTAACAGCAAAGAGGTTAGGGGTGGTGCATACGGATCAACCCTCGTAGTTACCTACCGCCTAGTATGTACCTAGTGGTCAACCTAGTACAATTGTATCATAAAAATAATAATGTAATTAGTCTAGCACTGTATTTTTTTATTATAGAACCGCCGTGGTCATGCTATACGGGATTAAAATCAATTATACTTTATCGTAGCTATTATAATTATCGTCACGTCGTTATACTTTACCTACCGAAGAGCTACAGAGGGCCCAAAATGTTTGTCCCTTCTAGTTTACCCTGTTTACCGTCTTACCGTGGATCGTGGACGTTCGACTCCAAGATTATTTAAATTAAAGCGTGTGCCTAGCAGCCTGCAATATCCTGAAAAGGTCGTGGACATCCACGCCACGGTAAAGTTTATTACTTATTAGCGAACAATATCTGCTTAAGAACTGACAAACATATAATTGTTAAGTAATAAGCGTTTCTTATTTTGAAAATTATTGTTAAAATATTAGAATTAGAATAATAAAAATGGGGTATCGTTAATGAGGAAATTTTATATTACCTATAAATAGTAACTAAGCATGGATAACGATGAATCATCTTAGCATAAATAACAATAGCAAAAAAATATGTTATAAATAAGTACGAGATGCCAAAAAGTCTAAACATAACTAAAAATCCATATACATATTTAATATATTAAATACACGCGTAGTGTCTGCTGTGTTGGTGCAACTTGTTGTCCAAAGCGCATTTACTTGACGCCGAAAAATTCTCAGAAAGAGTTGTCATCCCACGTGGCTCAGTTCTGAAACTGATATTAGCAATTAACTGCGGCAGCTACTATGAGAGGACAGCACACTAACTCAGTACTTTCTTGTTTTCACCAACTAATATAATAGGTAGATACAATTACTATAATGGCGCATCAATTTTAAGCACGGCAAGATGGAGCTATTACGGCTTTGCCTAAGTCGCCATGAGCCCAAGGATAACTGTTGAACTGCAGGAAAGTTGTAAATTCAGCGGGAATCGGGTTGTATGGATGCGCCACTGCTGGCAGGTATAGTATAGTGTGTGCAGGTACATATACCGACAAAATATTTCATACATAGTCAATCGATCATGATAAAATGCAGTACCATAAATACCATAATGCAAGATTAAACAAACAATATTTATATCTAACATCAAAAAGTTGCAATATTGTCTTCGGTTGCCGCGATAGTTAATTACTCATGAAATTAAACAACTAAAACGGATTAAATTAGTATACGCGATTTAATCCGTTTTAGTTGTTTTATTTCATCAAAAGGTTGTATTTAGTAATAATTTGAAACTTACCTTAAAGTCGCCAAATGATTACAACAAAGATTATTTTTCGAGAAATCGGATATCTTTATCGAAGTCCCCTTTAATGTCCCGCCGAGCCACAGTTCGTTTTGAAATCTTCAGTTTCCCCCAAGTCCGACAGTTCTAGCACAATATAATCCGACAAATGCGAATATGATTGTAAAATGAAAAGATATACATTCGTAGACATGCAGTGACAAGATATCAGCCTCATCGAAGACCCTAAGACATTACCGATGCTTCTGGCCCAAAGTACACAGAGGAGATTCATGAGTGGTCGAGTTTTTACGCTTTGGAGATTATCCGGTTTGTTTTGCATGTCAAACTAAAAAGGTTAACAATAGCTATCCACAATGGTTGCAGCAAGGTTTCCGCGGAACCGCAGGGACTAGCAACGATGGGTATGTTTGCGTAAAAGTAGTTTTCTTCGTGAATGGATTATGAGGCTCCGCTATAGGTCTACGTTTCACTTCCATATTAATTCTTGCGTACTTGTCACCTTTCTCTTCTTCTTTCTTTATTTGAATGTAAAAAGGACGAAATTCGTTTGAATACATTTTTATAAAATATATTTAATATGGTATTTACGTTTTTATGTATTTTTAGTTGACACATATGATTTATGAAGTTTTCTTGCGGTTTTCCCACATAAAACACACCTATGATATATATACAGTGATCAGCCAGTTTTATACGAGTTGATGAAATGAGGTTAGCTTCCACTCACGTGATTGAAATTTCTCAGTGACCTCTATTATTATAATAAAATAAGGGTGACAGCTGGTAACTACAGCTAGGTACCAAAAGCACGTGAATGGATTTATTTTTTTAGTTCAAAGAATCATACGGTGTGCTATTTTAATTACGAAACCGGATTTTCCAACCGAAAACTGTCCTACGTTCACGTACAGCTTACCTATTTAGATCCGGAAGACCGAACCGGAATTTCGAGGCAGAATTCTGACTCTCTTTGTCTTGACCTTCTTTAAGTTATTTGTTAGACTCAAACCTTATCTCATTGTGATATTACGAGTAAGTGTTTATAGATATTTGTATTTAAACTTTCGTGAGACATATCTGATAAATTAAACATTAACACGGCTCTACTCACGTTTATTTAGTCACTCGCGCGACATGTTTCGGAGAACATAGGCCTCCATTATCAAGCACTAAGAGTGCTGAGTGTCCGTTCGATTCGGCGATCGCGTCGCCGGCCCGTCGCGCACTAACGCGCGCCGAGCGCCTGGCGGTACAGCCCAACCACCATCACGATTAAAATTTGGACGACGCCCGATCTCAATCGCTTCACGTATTTTGCGTGGTACGAAACATTTTTCACGCACCAGCAATCGAGCAGCGCGGCGCGCGTTAGTGCGCGACGGGCCGGCGACGCGATCGCCGAATCGAACGGACACTCAGCACTCTTAGTGCTTGATAATGGAGGCCTATGTTCTCCGAAACATGTCGCGCGAGTGACTAAATAAACGTGAGTAGAGCCGTGTTAATGTTTAATTTATCAGATATGTCTCACGAAAGTTTAAATACAAATATCTATAAACACTTACTCGTAATATCACAATGAGATAAGGTTTGAGTCTAACAAATAACTTAAAGAAGGTCAAGACAAAGAGAAGGTAAAGAAAAACAGATCACACTGTAGATTTTATTATCAATCATTTATCAGCTTTTTTACAATGAAGGATTTTTACATAGATTTTGTTTTACATTTAGCAAAGGGACATCTAGGTTTAGCAGTGGTCGTTCCATAAACTATTTTCATTTGTTTCAGCAATTGTTGTAAGTTAGACTTATTCCTTACAAGCTTGGTATCCTGAATTTGAGCTAGTATCTTCTGTATTTCAATAGGCATAGAGGTTGTTAATGGATCATCTTCATATTCGCTTGTATCCACCGCTGAGGCTTTTTGAAATTGCGCCTGTTATTTAAGAATGTCATAAGAAGGTAGATAGGCTATTTTTTTTTAAGTTTTCTGTATTGGGCGAGTTTGATAGTAGAGTAGGTTTAGTAAGGAGAAGTGCTGTTATGTAAACGGAAAATTGATTTTCGATTGGGCAAAGCAACTCTGTGGAACTGAGTCTTAATGCGTCGTTCTCCATGGGCTCCACAACACTGGAAGGAGATTCGAGAACGTAACGTTATGAATCATTATTTTCAGTCAGGTTAATTATTAAATGAAAAGCGTCTGTATCAACATCAAGTTAGATACATATTAATAGTAAACAGGCCAAGCCTTAGCTATAAATTCTGAAGCGTACAGTTTGTCTGCATACCAAAACAAAGAAGAACAAAGTTTTTTAAGTCATAAAGCTAGGTCACTATCACAGGAGTTAGCTATAATGTTGCAAATTTGGCCGTCGTCAAATTTTCTCGTCAATACATTCGAGACTAGGGGCAGTTGTAACTTTTTCTTCAATATGTACAGTGTAGCATCTGAGAAACCAGTGATCAGTGATAGTAACTCTGCGTTGGACGAGATGTCGCCAGTAAATAAAGGCTTCTAAAACTTTAACAATTAAATACCACTTACCGCATTAACAAAATACATGGTAAAGAAAATCGCAATCGTAATTAATAGCAATTGGCTCAAAAAGTACATTATGCTGTTTTCTTTTGGACTCCGTGCTGCGCCGTGTAATACTTCAATAAACGTGGATTGAAATGAAAACAAAATAAGATTGAAGTTGTTTATTTTTTATTAGGTATTATACTTTGTATTTTTACGACTTCTTCTTACGAAAGGTATTGTTTTATATGCAGCTGTAATAGGTTTTTTTTAATATCAACTTATTTTCAAATGTAAATTAGGCTCAATTAAGTAGGTACAAATAGTAAAGTATAATCATACCTATTTGTGGCAATTTGTTTTTATGATACAATGTGGAGGAGATAGGTGCAGTTGACTGCAACTAACTATATGATGACCCTGACTGTACCTATATCCTCCATACTAGTTGCAGTATTGCCGAATATATCATAGCCAGTGATCGGCACTATGGGTGCAAAACTTTAACAAAACTCGTTAAGTGGACATAAAAGACTGTATAGAGCCATAAAAACAATTATATTCTTAAACCCAAATATTGGCATATTGAGATTCCGATATACAATTAAATTTGACACTAATTTGCCAAAGTTATTCGTATTTTTCTTGGTGGTAAGTATTACTATACCTCAGTTCAACAAGTTTTGTTAAAGTATTGCACCGTTAGTGCCGATCACTGATCATAACACATCCTTACTGCTATACAAATAAAGATCAGTATGAACTGAACATGTTAAAATATTCACAAATAAATGTAGAATGGGATCAATAGCTACTAGATAAATTCTGTAAAATTACTATACTATGGGAGAGTAGAATCTAAATGCTTGAAATGAGATATGTTTTTAATGAACAAATACTTTTAAGTAAAACTCTACACTAGAAGTTTGATTTTGTGATCAAATTCTAAACTTTTTTATACCAGACTCACCAAGCTGCTCAGACCAGTGTTTGACCTCAGTCACACCTGATGGTGAGTGTCGATGAGCTCAAGGGTGTAGCATGCTGGTTTGCACACACTTATATTTGAAATAGGAAAACATTTGATGTAACCATTAACAGATAGCTGGCTAGTTTGGTTTACACTTGTTATAGTCAAAACATAGTTCAGTGCAGATGTAGCAAAACAGCAATCCTATGTTTAATTTCTGAGCCTAATTTGCAAATATCCTTAGCACACAATGTTAATTGCAAGTGAAACAAATAAATAACTACAACTTAAACAGTAGGTATAATAAAAATAATTAACTTTGACAAATATTTCTCTGAACTATAAGTGCAGATATATTTCGAATGCCATTTCGTACATTATAATAATAATGAATCAACTGTTGATTTGTAAAGGAATGGTGCAGATCATAGTATAGGTACTGTTCGGGGCCAGTCTAGTAAAAGTAAAACTAATAAGACTTCAATGAAATGAAAGTAAATGATAGGACTTCATCTAGCATTAGATTAACATTCAAGTTGTAGTATTGTGGTGGTGTTGTGTAATCTAATACTACCATAAGACCATAACATAACACACCGCAACACTACACACCATTACACTGTGTGTTTACCAGTGACACACACAGGTGACACTGACACTAGATACTTGACAGTCTGTTATTCTCACGCCACTGTCAATGTCAACTTCAGTACGTTCCGTGTGCACAGATTTAAATGTTATTTATATCGATTTATTTCTAAATTGAATGAAACCTTGTAAACATTGAAAAAAATATTTGATTGAGAATAAACGGCGAAATGCTCATAAAATATCCTATGTTATTTTTAGGGTAATCTATGACCGTAAGTAGACGAACAACATCGAAATAATATGAAATATTCTAATGTAGGAATATAATAAAGCCCATTTGTTCCAAAACCAACTGTACAAAAATATATTATAATTTATAATGTATAAAAACAACGTACACTAAAATTCACTAATTATTCAGGAAAGAAAAAAAAATGTAGGAATAGTTTAATTTCCGGTTGGTTCCGAATCACCTTAATTCCATATTATTTTGGTATTGATTTAATTCCATTACACTGTGTGTAAGTCTAATACGGGCGAAGAATTAAACCAGACATAGGATTTACCAGTATAATCATTAACCATTAGATTAACATTCAAGTTGTAGTATTGTGGTGGTGTTGTGTAATGTAGTACTACCATAAGACCATAACATAACATAACACACCACAACACTACACACCACTACACTATGTGTTTACCAGTGACACAGGTGACACTGACACTAGATACTTGACAGTCTGTTATTCTCACGCGACTGTCAATGTCAACTTCACTACGTTCCGTGTGCACAGATTTAAATGTTATTTATATCGATTTATTTCTAAATTGAATGAAACCTTGTAAACATTGAAAAAAATATTTGAAAGAGAATAAACGGCGAAATGCTCATAAAATATCCTATATTATTTTTAGGGTAATCTATGACCGTAAGTAGACGAACAACATCGAAATAATATGAAATATTCTAATGTAGGAATATAATAAAGCCCATTTTTTCCAAAACCAACTGTACAAAAATATATTATAATTTATAATGTATAAAAACAACGTACACTAAAATTCACTATTTATTCAGGAAAGAAAAAATAATGTAGGAATAGTTTAATTTCCGGTTGGTTCCGAATCACCTTAATTCCATATTATTTTGGTATTGATTTAATTCCATTATGCACATATTTGTTTTCATTTCATAGTGTATGTAATCATTGTGATATTACCACAATAATTGCTTTCAATGGAAGTATCAATAAAAGAACGCGTTGATATACATCTTGTGATGGTTCCGTATTAAAAATAAAATATTAAATTTGTAGTTTTCATAAAAAGCATAATACGGAATCGAGTAATGTTTGACACATGACAATGATAGTTGACAGTGACGGATAATTTGATTCGCTATTCACTCCAATCGCTCCATTGGCTTATTTGGTTTGTTTGTTTTGATGTGATATTTGTTTGCGATTGTGCCTCGTGTTGTGTTTTGGTTTCCAAAACATGAATTATAGAATATCAATCTATGCACACATCCAAATAAAATAAGCAAATACTTACGTTAAACTTACGATGGCAGAATTAATGTAGATAATTTCCTTTAAAGGTAATGTATAATTATTTGATAAGCGTTCCATTCGTAAAAAAATGGTTTTTGGTATGTTGGACTATAATATTATATGTATACTAATAGGCGAACAGTAACAAGCATTTACTGTTCGCCTAACCTAAGACCCCAGAACAATTTAGAAGTAGTTTGATAAGTCATTACTAAACTATAATCTTAATAAAAACAGATTGTTGCAGTATCTCAAGAACTGTTACTGCGTGTGTACATAATAAAAAAATAATCCTATTAATATAGTAAAAATCCCACCTAAAAATCCTGGCAAAATCATTTATATATATTTAATTGTTTATTACAAATATTTGTCCTGATTGTGGATTATATCTATATATAAATATATATTTAAGAACTTATATGTATTTATTTATGATATATATCATTGTCAGTAAATATAAATCAGCAGTTTCTTTAAAACAATGCTTCTTGAGTTTGCTATAGGGCTAAGTTGATTGTCACAACATTCCTTATTCACAATGTCAAAGCTTAAGATATATTTCTAACAGTGTTCCATTTTAAAATAAATTAAGTTCATACACAAGTTAAAGCACATAATATACTGGCTAGACAAGAATTTAATATGAATTTTGACCAGCGGTATTCATTGTTATGCGGATGACAGTATGTGTGATGCTTGCTATACCGGCCGTGCCAACATTTCTCGGGAAAGTATCATTGAGAGCCGGAACAAGCTTGTGTCTGAAGTTGAGGCTACCCTTAAAGAAGTCTCAGAATGGGGCCGAATGAACTTGGTTCAATTTAACCCCAGTAAGACACAGGTTTGCGCGTTCACGGCAAAGAAACTCCCGTTTGTCGTATCGCCTCGCTTTGAGGCCACTCTCCTAACAGCCACAGCCAGTATCGGAATTCTGGGTGTCGACATGTCTTGCTCAGTCCAGTTCCGCGGCCATTTAGAGGGAAAGGCCAAGTTGGCCTCGAAGAAGCTTGGTGTGCTCAACAGATTGAGGCAGTATTTCAGTTCGGCCCACCGCCTACAACTGTACAAGGCGCAAGTACGGCCACATATGGAATACTGTTCTCATCTCTGGTCAGGGGCACCCCAATACCATATTCTCCCTTTGGACCGCATCCAGCGGAGAGCGACTAGAATTGTCGGCAGCCAGGATATCTCGGACCAGCTTGACTCCTTGGCACTGCGTAGAGTTGTGGCCTCACTCTGCATTTTCGACCGCATTTACTACGGAGAGTGCTCCGAGGAATTGTTCGAGTTAATCCCAGCTGCTTCCTTCTGCCAGCGCTCTACACGACAACACTTCCATCATCACCACTTAGATGGTTGGCAGTCCTCAACTGTGCGTTTTTCTAGAAACTTCCTGCCTCGCACAACAAAACTCTGGAATAAATTGTGTGCAGTATTTCCGGACCGATATGACATCCAAACCTTCAAGAAAAGAGCGTATAGGGATCTTAAACGCCGGCAACGTATGTACGGCGTACGTATAATGTTTGCTGGTACCAACTTGCAAATATAGTATCACCGTAAGGGTAAGCACACCGTTAGCACAGGCTACTGCGCATTTTAGTGTCTGTGACGGTTGATGCAACACCAACCGTTTTCTTAAAACAATGATAACTGCAATTAAACTTAGTCATAGTTGACGAATTCAAACACAATTTTCGTCCGTAGATGAGACTACACATTTCTGTCAGAATCTGTTTGTGAGCCTGAGATTTAAAAAAATGTATAAACACGAGTTTTACAAGGGAGGAACTATAAGCACATCTCATCAGAAATAGTAGTCCTTATGTGAGTAGGTATATACTTATCTACACACACTTCAATTTGGCATGCTTCATAAATACTTATTTTTACGACCAAAAAATATGGACATCATTATATAGGTATGATAGAGCGCTGATGGCCTAGCGGTAACAACGTGCCGCATGCGATCCGGTGGTCGCAGGGTCACACACCGTACCACTGAGTTTTTTGAAACTTGGGTACGAAATATCGTTTGACACGAGTTTGCCAGTCGTTTTTCGGTGTAAACCGGACTAAGTATTTTTTTTTTTATGACATAGGCGGCAAACGAGCAGACGGATTGCCTGGTGGTAAGCAATTACCGTCGCCCATGGGCACGCGCAACACCAAAGGAGTCACAAGCGCGTTGCCGGCCTTTAAGGGGGGTTGAAGCTCTGGGAACCTTACTCACCATCAGGAACACAACACTGCATACCTGAAAGGTAACAGTGCTATTATGGCTGTGGTCTTCTGTAAGGAGGAGGTACTTCCCCAGTTGGGCTGCCCCAGATTCAAGCGTGATGGTCATCGCTGTGCCCTACCTCTCATTGTTGGACGTAGTTTAAGGACATACCCGGGTCCAAATTCCAATAAGGCTAAGTTTACCCTCTCTCAATTCCTGGGATTAGTTGCCGAGAGGACCCCAGGCTCCCATCAGTCGTGGGGCCGTGCCGATATTCTGGATCAACGCGAGGAAGACCATCATAAAGGCAAGATAATAAAGCGCGACCCAAAAATTAACCATGAACTGAATTCTCGTTATTCACAATTTATATAAAAATTATTATTAATAGTTCTAATCGTTGCCAGCACCATGTTGGAGACAATTTTAGGATTTTTAGTTTTTAAGTTCTGTTATTTTTTATAGTTTATGCGTAAATTTTTATGTTTTTCCCGTAAACGGAACCATGGTGTTTCGGACATTTGGAAGGCGATCGGAGCCGGATCGAACCAACGCGCAGAGGCTCCTAAAATGAAATGTAAAGGGATGCTATGTGGATGTTGCCCTTGTCCGTATTATAGGACGCGCACGGAGACAGCACCCACCATGGTGTAAGGACTATTGAGTTTTAATGGAATATAAAATTTATTAGGCTATTGGGTGGAAAGGATGGACTAGCTGGGGTATTGGATAAAAAACCGACGATGCCTACTAAAATTGCATTCAAATTTTTTTTAGGCAGACAGTGACACGCCTTCCGCGAGATGAATGCGTCCTCAATAATGGCTCAAGGGCGACATCGGTGCAAAGGGCTAAGGGTAGAGAGGTATCGCTGGATTTTAAACGTTAACATATTTATTATTGTTTATAAAGTAATAAAAAATAATATTACTGTATTCTAATACTAGAAACTGGGTAGGTAGGTAGGATTTAGACTTTTTGAATAAACCTTAGAAACCTTTGGCATCTTAATAATGCAGACATTTAGGTACGTGGACAAAACATTTTGAATATAATATTATAGATTACATTCTATACTCCCCGAAAGCGGCATTTGGTGAAGTGAAGTGGATCATTATAGTTTTGAATATTATTTCAAGACTGTTGTTGTTGTTTAACAACTGGCAACCCCAGGTGCAGGTAGGTGTTGTTAGGTTCTATCGCTCTTTTTGTCGATACCTTCCGGCTTAAAAAACGTAAATGCCATTTTGCTGAATCGGCGTTTTTGGTTTTTTCGGGCTATGGGGTTTGCGACTTATACTTACCTTACCGGCTTGGTACTTTTGTGACGAATATTATTTGTAAAACTAATGGTTGAGCTATTTTTTTCTAACGATTTAACATCATTGAAATAGATGGCTTGTTTCATTGATATTACTTCCACGGTTGTTTATTTGGTGATTAACACCGGTTTATAGTATTAATGGCGCATCATTATTCCCGTGGAGAGTGGCAAATCAGCTAAGCGGTGGGCGGGGCGGGGTGCGCGCGCGCCGCTTCTCGCACGGGATCGCTCTATCCTTGTTATTATGTATTTTATTCTGTTTTAACTCTCACTCCAGACGAACGTCTCGCGTCCGATCCTTACCGTATTATTACCGGTGCAAAATCAAACCCAGTTATGTCAATATGATAATTAAAAAGTTGTTTAGCTATAAGCCGATCGATGTCGGTGTAGTGTACGAGTGATCTCCCAGTAGTATCGTATTTATAATAATAAATTATTAATACCTTTTAGCAATTATGTATATTATTAATGATTTAATGTTCCAGTTCTTTATTGTTACGTTTTTATTATACGTTACTGATGCAGTGCCCAACGTTAAGGTAAAGTAATATTTTTTTTTATCTCTTTGTCTGTATTAATAATAAGCCATGTTTTCAAACATACGGTAAAAAATATTTATGACATTCATAATCATTAATCGCATGATAGAGATATTTATATTAAGGTGGATAATGACTTAATGAGGCTTAAACATTAACAAATTGACTGCGCGTCGTTTACAAATACGCTAATAATTAAAATCATAAATCCAAGTTTTAAATAAGATTTACCTGTTTGATTGATTATTACTGTTATTAGCCTTGTTGGTTTTGTTTTATTTTATCGAAACCGGCACCCGGCCGGCAGCGGTGCCGCGGCGACAGCTAGTTACAGGTAGAGCTAGCAGTAAGAGCGCATCATATTGGCATAGTCCCCGTTACAATCTGGCGATTCTTTATATTTTATAGGAGTTCACTTTTTGCTTGTTAGCAAAGTTAATCAACCGGCTCTGATCTGAGGTCATGCCTGTAGAAATAGCTATCGTAACGGAACGGTAAATTGGATGTCATCGTTCAATAAATATCAATGTATAAAACATTTTATGTTTATTGCAAAAATAATGCTGGTTTATTGGCGATATATTTTTTCTTTTTTTTTATTAACATTCTCGGTAATTATATGTACCTACATATTATTTTAATAACAGTCATAGTCTTCTAATATGCTGCACTTTTTAAAGCCTAGCTAGGCCGTACTAGTATGGGTACCACATAAAACGCAAGATATCTACTAATACTAGACGTAACTTCGCACAAGTACAATAACGCAATATATAAAACATACATTTTAATATTTCAAAGCGGTTGCCGTTCTCGTCTACCTACTCTATCTTAACCTCTTGTTCGTTTCTATACCGATTATATTCGACTTCCTACTAATATTTATAAATTTTCCTATTTTCTAAATACTGAACTACGTCTATACTAATCCATTAACGGCTTCAGTTATAAGTAACTATAATACGTTATATTCCACCATTATTTGACCCTAAGCTCAATACTCTGTTTATGTAGGTAGTGTAGGTAGGTTCAATACGTACGTTCAATAGCTAGGTACCTATACCTTTGCTGGCATCGTAAATTTCATTGGCAATGATAATTTTCATTGGCATCATCAGCATTGCTTGTTTATCGGGGACCGGTATAGGCAATTCTAGACCTATTGATGTTACGATTAACTTGTCCTTTTATAGACTTATTTATTATTTTGGTGCGCATACGTACAAATGTTTTATTATTAGTTACCTATTAGCTGTATAGCTATTAGCAAAGGCAATGCAACTAACAATTGTTTAATTTATAATAATTCTAATTTAATCCGAGATGGTATCTATAATAGGTACACTTTTTTTTTACTATTGCCTACATAAAAGTGATTAGCATATACAATAAAAAAAAACGTACTTCATGGATTCCTTTAAAGTGATATTTTTGTCAAAATGTTTTTAGCTGGATGTAGCTTAAGACTTGGTAGAGACGGTTCTGCAAGTCTCTATTAAATAGAAAGGTCTGTAGATATCAATTAACCTACTCGAAATCAAATGAATTTTTGTACGAGTTTTCTTTATTGCAATAAAATATGCAACGTCAAGCATAAACCGCATTAGGATGAACGTTCGCACACCGGCTCGCGTCGCGGATGGAATCATAATGACTGCCTAACAAAACGATCGAGCCCGTTTATAATGAAAATAGACGTAAGTAAAAGATTTGAAGTCGTCGCAAGTACTCGGGCTATTGTTCAAGGAATGGTGGATGAAAGACCTTTCTAATCAGCTCGCCTGCCTGCTTTATAATCGTAAAGCATAGGCTGAAGTTTTAAACAAAAAAGCATTATTATTCTCTATATGTTTGTCCGTGCATAGTTATCTTTATCTGTATAAATTTTTGCATCAATTTGGATATGTAGTTTATTGACGAATTGATTTAAAAGTACGATGTTAAATAATGATAAGTTTATTGACACTTTGCATTCACGCAACGTATTCTAGAGGCCATCAGATCAAGAGACTAACAAATACAGATTGACCTATCTCTCGAGTCAAATTTGGATCGTGGTTATAACGTGCGAAAATCTCAAGGGTCGTAACTATCGTGCACATAGTCAATACCGTGTACACGAAATTGATTGAGTTTGATTGTCGATTCCCGTCACATTCCCCGCCGGTGACAGCTAGGCGCACGCCCAATCTGCAAAAGGGCAAATGCTACCGAATGGTGACCTATAAATCAATCGATATTTTGATGTGAAGTTGTTTAGTATTTAGATGTAGTAGGTATACGTGGAAGTTGATTGTTTTTGTAAATTAAGTTTAAAATAAGGCTTAGGTATGTACAATTGTACTTACACGATATTTTCTTATTAATTTAAGTCAAATATAGGTACAGATTTATTTCGAAAAATTTCACCTCCGATTTGGGAGCTGGATGTGGAATTTGAACTAAAACATTTTTCTATTTACCTCTCCTTTATAATCAGCTTAAAACAATTGGTTAGGTAATTTATAAATACACAATTTAGCCAGTTTTCATGATGCCAATCCATTCGATGACCAATTAAAGTAACCGATATTGGTTTACTCTAGTTTTTATCCGTACCTAGAGGTAGGATTAATAAAAATCGATTAATTCCTAATAGCTACTTATAAAACTTGCTATTTTTAATAAAATCATTTCATAACTTTACGTCTTTTCAACCCCAGGCTTCTCCTTTTCTTTTCAGCATCTAGTGCAACTGTTTGTGTCCTAGACGCTACGACGTCAATTCATAGCGGTGGGCATGTCACGGCTTCTGGGACACAGTTTACCGTCTATTAAATGGACGGTCAAAAGGTTAACATAAAGACATTTTGTGCAGACTAACAATGAACACTGCGTCGGGCGCGCGGCGTCCTGCGACGGGAACGCCGGACCGCGTCGGGCGGTGTGCGGGACGGACGGACGGACGTACCAGACGCGCTGCCACCTCCTTAAGGCCCAGTGTTCCGGCGAACCTGTTGCGCTTGCCCGAAAAGGGCCATGTGCTGGTAATTTTAATATAAAATAAAATTTTATTTGTTTCTTGTTAAATATCTTTTGTACATTTCGCTTTAAATCAGGCGACAAGGATATTAAAACCATCATAACCACTGCATTGCCGCATTCCGCATTGTATTTATTTTACTATTCTCTTATGTTACTTCTAGACGCAGGACCCGAATGAACGCATAATGTAACCAACCCCTTTAGAGAACTCGCTTTAAATACAATTGCGAATTGTATTCGGCCAGACAGCAACAGAGAATGCTTGTAATCATTGTGCCGACATTCGTCACGTTAGTAGTGTTGGCAGATATGTGCCTACCCTTTAATAACTACATTGCTATGATCGTAATTTGGACATGGTATCAATTAATTAATGTACACGTCGATTCACGATAGTTGGCGCCGTATGTCAATAAAAATGTTGACAGTTGAGTACAAAACTCAGACCAATTCTTGTGAATCGGCCTGTACATCATTCAGTCCCATTTTTTTCATCTCGGCTATTATACCCGCAACTTTTAAATTATCCATGTAATATGATTCTAACTTACACAATTTACATCATAACATAACACATTCTTAAAATCACACACGCTCATAATTTGCAAAGATTTTGAGTTTGGGTGTAGCTAGACGCAGGCCGTAGTCGTCACATGTGCGCCGCATGACCGGTCTGTTGAAAAATAATGATTGATGAGTGTATTACAGGAGGTCTTTGTTTAGTGGCTCGCTCTAATAAAATAAGTCTTTGTCTACATTTGTCCTTCCTATAACCTAGATCTATTTTGCTCAGTGGGTATACCTACACTACACAGCCGCACTATTACAAAACATTTGACCACAGGTCTGGCCTAGTGGGTTCAAATTCCAGTAAGAGCATTTATTTGTGTGATGCTGATGATCACAGATCGAGCCAACGCGCAGACGCACTTTCCAAATGTAAGGGGTACACTAAGCGGATGTTGCTCCTGTCCGTATCATGGGACGCGCACGGAGACAGCACCCACCATGCACTATTGAGTTGTGTTGTAGTGAGTCAGTGTTAGCTGCAATTTCGTAGCCAGTATGTTAAAAACATGTAAAGCCAGCACAATACCTACCTACTGTGTAAACGACACTTTTTTATGTTTATCTTTTAATAGTCATTTATTGTTGTTAGAGGGCCAATCGTCATGCCTGATAGCGTTGCGCTATGCTCTGAACGGGCAGGGCGGGCGCCGGGCAAACTTCGTGCCGCGATGCCGAGCCGATGGTACCTACGCCGCCGTGCAGTGCGCCGCCGCCGGCACCAGCGCGGCCGCGGGCTGCTGGTGTGTCACGCCCGACGGCAAACCGCTCAAGGACACAGCCGTCAGGAACGGCAGACCTGATTGTACCAATACCGGTGAGTGCTGTCACTTCTATCTGCGCCAGGCATAATACTGCTCAAATACATATAATCAGGGCGTCGCTCGTATGATATACCCACTCTTGTAAATAATATGACGGGTATGTTATACTTATTTCAAGTTATACACATACCTACATGCGACGCTTCGTAAAATTTACATGTGAACACGCAGTTTCCCTACGATGAACCGAATAATCTAACACAATTTTATTTATGAAAGTTAAAATAAAAGCTGTTGCGAAGAACTTTTTACACGTGATAAACATATTGGTAATTGTTGTACCACGTCAACTAACCAATTCATGCTATGGATTCACTAGAGTACAAAAGTTGGGCGATGAATATCAGCAACATGGCAAGCGCTCTTCCTTGGCTTTGCTTGATGTCTTTTATCTAAAATTGTAGCACCATTGGTGATTGCTCCACATCACCAATCATCGCTGGTGACATGTGTTATGACACATTCGTCCTCTAATGAATCCCTGGCTTATTATTGCTCTGCTAATAACTTTATATATGCTAAACTCTCCTTTTATATATGCGATAAGACAACAGAATTCTCAAAACTATAACCCGTTATTCTATGCGCATCATACACAAATATGTATTTAAATATAGTTTATTATTATTGCCTAATAGTTTTCGAGCAAAACTTGAAATAAATCAGTAATAAATTGTCTAAAACTAAATTTCGGATCCAGATTCACAACATCTGTTCTGAGTAACGTCGTAAGTTGTAAATAGCAGTCTGAAGTATGTTTGAAATAAGCTGTAAACAATGATCCAGATGCGCGCGAGTGTTTACTTTGCGTCGCATTTTCAACACATTCACCTGATGCTAGGCTCAAAGTTGATTAATTCTATATAAAATTTCCAGAACTGGGGGTTTTCAGAAAAACGTGTCCCCAATTAGCGTTTGTAGAAAAAATAACTATGTCAGTTATCTGACGATGATTAAGCATAAATTTCTATAAATACTTCGATTTGGTGCTCGTTTCATATACATCAAGCAGTAATACAATACAAAAAAGGAAAATAAATAATTTCCATACAGAGTTCATGCTTAATTATCGTCACAAAACTGACATAATTCAACGTTTTTCACGTCACATTAATTGAATGCACTTTTTTTTTTAACTTCCAACTAGAAAATAATGTTCGTTATTTATGTTGCCAACACAATTAACGTGCGGCACTACACGTACATGCAATCTTCGATGTCAATAACTACAATTGCCATTATCTTTTTCATATGTGGAATGATCTAGAATGCGAAGTCAAAGATCAAGGTTAGTTTATTGTATTCTCAAATGCACGCTTTGCTCATATGAATTAAGATATAAGGGCCCAGGGGCCCCATGTAGGCGGAAGGTAGCAATCCAGCCGTCTGTTTACAGCAAAGGTATTATCGAATTAAGCGACATTTGTAGGCATAGGGAAGTAGATACTGTCGTAAGTGCGTAGAGGGAGCTGTGTGCGGTGTTCGATCAAAGATCTGCTTCATAGTTCTAGTGAGACCGATATTCGTGTTGTCTACAATAGCGCACTGCTACGTCGAACGGTGATGATTTATAAATGAAAATTTACTTTCCTGTATTCTCAAATAATAATTTAATTATGGGGCCTTAAACATAATTTACATACAAATAGTAACATTACTATACATGGGACAGTCGCTATCAGATGTATGGGAGTTGTGGAGGTTGTCACAAATATTTGATCAACGCCTCTATGGTGGCGATAAAGTGCATGTTCAGATATTTGTGACCACCTCCACGACTCCGATTTATCTGATGGCGACTGATTTAATTTGATGATCATTAATAAACACTTTTGATTAGTTTCTAAATAGATGCTTATTCTTACTCCTAACCACGTATTTGTACTCTCTGTTCACATGGCTTTCGTTTGGCATTTGTTCTTGCCTTCAGTATATAACTCATGGTACTGACCTACATTTGTAGATTTATGCATATTCATAACGATTTGATTAAAACTTAGTAGTGAATTAAACTTGAAAAGTTGAAAATGACAGACTGACTGAGATGTGTATCATATTTTCATGTTCGTCGCGTTAATCGAACAACAATATTTTTATGCATTTTTCAATTTTTTGTTCGTTACATATTGACAAGTGAAGTACGCTTACACGCGCGTAAATGCTAAAAACGCGACGAAGAATATCTTAGCTAGAAAGTCCCTGTCATGCTTTGCGCGCTATGATTTAACACGGTGACTATGACATTCCAAGTTTGTCGCGGTTTCTGTGTAATTCTGGAGGACATTAAACCATTTAAACCTCAAATCATGCTAATAACAAAACAAATCATCTCTACTTATCCGATGCAGTTGGTATTTGAACCAAACTTTATTTTATGGTAATAAAGTGTCATAGGAATTGATATTTACGATTACGCGGTGCATTTAATACCGTGTTTATCTTAAAATATATGCAATCCATTAGAGAGATGATGTTAATGGCACTGTCACTATAAATGTTATGTTCTTATCTTAGATCTCTTATGATACGGAATAGATTATAACGAGGTTTTTTATCAACGAACATACGTCAGTGATTCGAGAAGATGTATAATTAGGCTCTTAGTCTACTTTTCTCGAAAGAAAATACAATTTTTGTCAGCTGTGTCAATACGATGGTGTACCTACAGAATATCAGATAGTGTTTAAGAGTACGGCCAATGTAAACCATTGTTGGAATGTATGTAGATCGGCTGACGCAGACAAAGGGTCTACCTACGCAGGGCGACGCCCGGAGATCCCGGCCACTTCTAATCGCCAGCTTCCTTACACCGGCTTATGAGGTCGACAGCAGTTAAATTCAGTCCCTATCATTTTGAACGTGTAGGGAACGTAGAGAAGAACTGAGTTGCAATTAGCGAGTGATCGAATTTAGAAACCAGAGTTTAATTAATTTTTGAGCTGGGCAAATACTAATAAAAAAAACTTACTGTTTACCTAATGGGCACGAAACTATAAAATTATTGGTATTGGAAACTTGGAATTGATTAATTTAAAAAAATGCGTTAGTAATATCATTAAAAACTAATTTTTAAATTATTTTCTATTGAGCCGGTTACAATAAATTGTGTATTTTAATCTTTCTCAGCTAAAATCAGTAGTTGTAGTTACTCTTAAAAAACTTAGAATGGCGCCGAGCTTTTCGTGCTACTCATTAAATCTAATTATGGCGGATCAGGTAGGAATGGGCGAACCGCTCACCAATTTAGCAATATTCGTTAGTAACTATTTAAAAAAAAAAAGATGTTTATTTAAAATGTAAGATGTTATAAATGTAAGATAAAGTTATGACATTCTGTTGAGTGATTGCGACGTATTAAGGGAATCCTATTTTTATTTCTATAAAGCAAAATGTAAGTAATCTTGTCTCTGAATCGTATGATTTATTTAGATAATCCTTAAATATGTATCTTATGACCCACAAAGACTAAGATTAAGAATTAACTATACAAAAAAGGTATCTGACAAACGTAATTCTGCCATCATTTCTTCGGCGCAGCCTTAAGCGATTTTGAAGCATTTCGAAGGTCGGCGACAGTAACACAATCTTAAGCCATGATTGTTGACTCGGATATACTTTAGGGACAGGTGGGCACGCGCGGGGTATGGGGCATGAGACCCTACCCTGTAAATAAAGTGAGAAGATGAAGATATTGTTGTTGCTTTAAAGGGTAGTTTTACTCTAAGTACTGATAAATAATACATTGGTTAAATTAAATGTCTTAAAAATATAAGTAGCTACACAATACCCGATGTCATATGTATTTTGGTCGCATTTGTCTCCGTAACCTTCAAATAGGTTTTTATTTAATAAAATCATATAAAGCTATACTAGGAAGCGCTGGTGGTCTACGAGCATGCGACTTGCAATCCGGAGGTCGCAGGTTCTAACCCGACTCCTAACCATGAGTTTTTTTCCTAAAATTCCAAACATAAACAAAATTTTTAATCAAAGGAAAAATAAAACGGCCATAAAATAAACCCTAAAGACTAGAAAGAAACAGAAAACTTGAGACGGGTTAACAATTAATTACTGGGTAAGTTCGAGTGACTAATTCTACTTTGAAACCGAGGTATAAAAAAAATAAACTCAGTATAAAAATAAACTCAGGTAGAGTACATAAAAACTTGCCTTGATTTGAGGACCTTACTCATTCGATTGGATTTTGTTTTAGTTCCGTCTAAGATATTTTATATTAACCGTCAAAGGTACCTACCTAATATGTACAAGTCTAATAGAAAATACTGGATAATTAAATAATATGTAATAGTTTATTTATCCTAAAATGTGTTAAAAAACTAAGGAAAAGATAAAAGAGATAAATATTACTTCACCCTAGCATTCGTCAACGTTACACACCCTTTTCACTTCCTTGAGTAAAATTTAAACAATATGTATTATCTGACCGTCGAAAAATATGTTTCCTATTTAAAATATCTACATTATTTTATACAGCTGTGTAAAATAATGTAGACATGGTTCAAAAGGTATCACTTATTCTTAACGCTGACTGTATAATATCTTACACATTACACATCTGTTATTTATATATTTATTTTACTTATGTAATCTAAAGTCGTAAATTTTTATTAATAAATAACTACATAGATCCACGTCTGTTTGGATTATTATCAAATACCTGCAAATTATTATCATATTCATCAGATTTTAATAGCCCCGAGAAGGTATATATAGGTCAGTTGAAATGAGTTGGCATGGAACTAATTCAAATAACATGCATATATTACTTTACAAACGGCGCTCTTCATGTTTATCCCACGTTTTAAACGATTATACAGTTGAAACCTATGTGTTCTGAAGGGTTTTAACCGTATTCAAATCAAAGTAAGTACGTAAATATTCAATTTCCAGCAATGGAATGCAATATGTCAATTTTTTGTAGTTCTGCGGCAAAGCGAATGAATCGTTTCTTGATTTACTGACTCATAAAACAGCTCATAGATTACTCGCGGGCCGTTGCGGAACTTGGCTTATTAATGACGTCTATAGCCCAAGAAAGGCTAGCTTTAGATTTACTTGCAGTTAATAGCCTGGCTTGACATCTGTCAATGCTCCGTTGAGATTTTCCACTATACCTACCATGTTTTTTTAAGATGAGGAAAATAACGGTTGATTTTGTCTACACTTCATCAATTATTTCAGTAATCTCTTAAATAAGATTTATGATTCCATGATTATCGTAATAGTGAAAAAAATAAGAGGCAAATTATGATAGCGTTTAAATTATTTTCCTAATAACCGCACGATGACGTACACAGCGTACACACGATTTTTCTAATCCGAAAAAAAAGATGTATAGGCAAATGAGATACGACCTCTCAAACGCTAATTGCAATAAATTAGACAGACTCCCCACAAATATTACCAAGAATTCATAAACTGTCATGGCGAAGGTTGACTTTAATTTGACCCCCGTAATTATAAAACTTAGAAAACGTGACTTAAATTTTATCCCTTGTGTGACCCTTTTTAAAACATATACCGAAATCCGGTCTGAAATCTCAACAAACTACAAAATACAATATATTTTTTTTAATTTTGCCCTGATAATAAAGGGTTCTTCTCGCATGTTGTGTCACTCTTTCTCGTATTACCTAGTAACGTGTACTTACACCGTACGATATTTACGTTACGGTCTAAATTAATTCTTAGACGTGTTGTATTTTTAATCATATATCCATTTTATTCATTTCAATTGCATTGCAATCCTTTTTTCGAAAAAAAAAAGTGTATAGGTACTTTATCAAATTCATTCGGTTCAATGTACCTATGCTCTAAATTAAGCACACCTTTAATTGTATTGTAATCAGTTTGAACGTTTATAAATTTCATCTATAATTGTGTCTATCTATTTATTTCCTTGGATTGTGACTATTACGTCGTAAAACACAAATTCGTATAGCTTCTAGTAAATACTCGTTTGCAATTTCAGTCTAATCGTTCTCGCTAGTATTATAGTTGTTCTTATGGTCCATAAAAGATATAAATAAATATATACATGTAGGCAGCCGATCTTAATATCCGCCATATCATGAAATGCCTATAGGCATATACGTGGAAAATATTTTTGCATTCCCAAAGTTTGGCGGAGCTCTTACATCTAAGGCTCTAGTGTAAGTTTCTTTTGACATAAATAAACGTCTCGAACGCGTAATTAATAATGTTATTTATATGCGTAACTGTTTAGGTCACGAACGCGTTTGCGTTTCCCATATAAATAACGTTATCACTTATGCGTTCGTAAACGTTTTTTTACGTCAAAAGTAACTTACACTAGAGCTGGTTAGTTCGCTTCAGGCATCAGAAGCCACCTATCAAACTTAACTTATCCACCTATTAGTTTATATAGGAATTTTATAAAGGAATATAAAACATACTATGTATTTACATCGTCAGGATTATCGACCTAGCTGTTCTAGGATTAAGTAGGTACTATAGAATATTTGATCTGGTATGACAAATATCCGAAGTAATGTACGTTTGTATTGTGTTATAAGAACAGTGCTTAAGCTTATATGATGCACCTGACCAACCAAAAAACCATTGATTCAGGAGATATAATAACAAATAGTTCGGTAATTAAAAAAATATAGAGTTACTGAAAAGATTTCATTAAGCAGCACCGCACGCAGTATTGATCTGATGACAATATTAGCCTTGACTTATTGAATTTGTTCAAATTATTAATCGATTAGATGGGTTCAGACTAGATTTATAAATTAACTAGGTTTGTGACTTGAGCTTTATATATAAGTAGTATGTCGAAAGGGCTCTTAACGGCGGTTGATGCCAGGCGCCCATTACTCACTGGGGCCTGCACAAGCAAGCAATTAAACATTTATTGCCACTTGTGTTGACCCCGTTGCAAGGAATACGCCGGCGCTCTTTACTCAGCATTTTGTCATCCGTAATCTCAATCTAGAGAACGACTTGACTGTTTAGCGAACTAGCTATACGCATAAATATGAACATACTAGTTTTTGATAAGTAAAAAGGTTTCCATCACTTGAAATTATACGCCTATAATTTCATAGATCGCCAGCTTTTTGCGCTTTTGCACTCTTAAATCAGTTTCTGTCAAAAATAACATTTTTGTGTCAAGTTGTTATTGCTGACTCTACTTTTTTCCAAACTTAATCATCGAGAGGATTCTAACAAGCGTGTATTTTAGGAGTTATTACGGCTACCTTCTGGCTAAAGCATTAGATAACATCAGTGGTATCATATTATTGCATTGTCATGAGTTATGTTAAATTTCAGCTCAATCGGTTAAAGATATTTGCATCGAAATTGGGTTGCAAGATTTCACTTGAACATATAAATATATACATACTTATGTATGTAAATTTCAAGTTAAATAAAAGCTTGTAGTAACAAATATTTAATAGGAAGGCTTAGTCACCCAAAGGGCAATGGAGAGGGCTATATGAGAGTGTCTGCGCGATCGCATTAGAAATGATGTTAGTTGTCATTCGCAGCAGAACCAAACCCATATACCCCCCCGGATCGCTAAACTTGTGTGGCAGTGGGCGGGGCACATTTCACGTAGAACCGAAAGCCTTTGGGGCGGAAAGGTTCTCGCGTGGCGACTATATAACCTACCGGAAGGCGCAGCGTGAGCTGAACTCCACAAAGTGTACCGACGATATGATAAAGATCTCGGCAATTGGTGAACTCCTTCGGCTGTATATTAGTTATGATTATTATATCTACAGATTTTTCCAAAACAGTGCTACTTTAACAGGAAAATAAAACTGACAAATATCAGTGAAGTGTTAAAAATAAATAACTACTTATAACATGGTAGGTGTAGGTATATTTTATCCTTAATGAGTTTGGTATCGGAAACAAAACTAATGAGGATCTTAAACCCCTCTTTACCTAATCACCCGGTTGTCCGAACGACTGCCGCCGCCGCGCCGGCCCGCCGGGGCGGGGTCAGTGGAAGGTAACGTAAACATTCATATTAAGAATGCGAAGCTTTTTAGCTCGGCCGGGTATTGACTTTATAATCCTAATTCTTGATAAGCATATATAGTAGGTACAATAGCAACGTTTATTTTGTCTGAAATAATATAAGAAAAACAGAATTAACTGTTATTTCCGACTGGATCTTCTCGTCTTGGTCGAACGGGGAGTTGATTAACACGACTTGCAACATCTGACGTTATAAGACAAAAATTTGCTTTAAAAAACAATGAATAAACAACAACGAATGCTGTATTAATACTATTATTTTCAAGCCTTTTGACTCGTATAGTTAATACTTTTTGCAAGATAAAATGAAAACGGGTATACCTAGCCCATGGAGAGTTCCACCCCTAACCGCGCTAGATGTCACTTAATTCAAATTTACCTTCGAGTGTAGGTATAACGAATTAGTCCACACATGTATAATAGTATTATAAAGTGAAATATAAACCAACGAGCCAACAACACTTGTAAGTTGGATTCTTAGAAACAGCGGTCGCCGCAGACAGCTTGACGCCGAAATACAATGGAGTCAAGGTTTTTTCTTGTTTTTTTTGGGCTCTTCATAGTCCCAAGACGACGGGAAAAAAGGCACACTAATATCTTTTTAAATGAATGCTTTGTTGATGCCGAGCTCGTGTATTTCTGGATCAACCTGCTGTGCTGCCGTTCAATATAAAAAGTAATTCATGAAGGATCTAACTATCTACCTAAATTCAGTTACATAATAACTAGGTACCTACATACAATTTATTTTCCCTTTAGATAAATTGCAAAATATTGTCGATGGGAACGATGTCGATCACAGCAAGTACAAATTAACTAAATACGTGTTACACTAAGGGGGGCTATAGTATATAAGAATTAATTTGTTTTCACTTGAAGTTAATTAATTTACTGAAATGTTATTTACTATTTGCTGAGAGCTGCGAAATCAAAAAACCATTTGGGCCAGGCGCCAACAAGTCTGCCCGGTCGTTAACGAAACCCGATTTCGGTGTTTTTTGTATCCCTTTTTGTTGTCCTATTTTATCGACGATTGGGTTGCGTTATAGGGATGGGATAACTACTGATATAAATATAAAGTAATATATTTTATTTCAACTCTTTCTTTCGTTTTGATTACTATTTTGGTATGATTACAAAGTGTCTAGTTATATGATAAGATCGCGACTGAACTGAAAAGTACTAAGTTGGTTGGTCGTAAAAATAATTATGTAGTTACTTGGATTAATGCTTAAATATAGTACCAAGGTAGCGTACCGTAGAATTAGAATTGTGTTATTACTGACTGTGGAATGAATAGCCGCCTGCTATATTTCGGGACTAATAAAACCTCCAAACGTTAAAAAAAAGAGCATCCTTCCCTGCTAAAGGCGGCCTACGTATTTGTAACCATTCAGGTGTTTCGGGTTTGCGGATGCCGGGTAAGCGGCGGTGATTACTCGAATTGATCAGGCAAATCTACTATAATTTATAGAACATAAATTTAAGTATATAAAATCTTGACAATAATACAATGTACTTCAGCTACATTAGCTACCTACCTAACCTAACCTACACCATAAAAAAATACAGCAAATTATGAGGTGTTCTGACAACGTGTTTCAACCTCTAACAAAACTAGTTAAGGTTGTAAAAATAATGTTATTTGTTCTGACAATATAACAAGTTGATAATTACAAGTGTAGAAAATACCTATTAAACCTTATGCACTCAGGATTGCGTTAAGCTTTAAGACTGCACCGCTTAAAAATGTATATATGTAGGTATATATTAAAGTTTCATTAGCTCAAATCGTATCTTAATGGGGTGATCACTTACGTATCGACAAACAGGACAACACTACTGCTAGCGTGTGGACCGGTTGGGCAGACGGCCCCTCGACTCCCATGGCTATATCCATATCTACCTACTATGCTTCTACAGGAACATCCATGCCGATGCAATACACCCATACACGATTATTTTAGTAGTGTGGTTGACTTAATCCTACTTAACTGTATTGCTCTACCTGCCTAATACACCATTTGAATAGATATTTCGTGATACTGATAAATCGTACGGGATGACACATTTCATTTGTTTCAAATATCATTGTTACATTTTGTCCGTTTTAACGTGTCAAAATACTAATTATGAATTAATTAGGTAAACCGAAGTTCATGCATTCAACATTAAAACCGTGCTTAAAATGTGTGCACATGTTTAGTGGGAAGTAATATTAAATTATTATTTGTTTGGCATATGGTGGTTACACACTGGTTTACAAATGCAGCACAATTCAGCAGATACAAACACGCATTTAATTAAGTTGTATCTAAAGCGACAGATTATTTTCCCACATCCTAACCGAGTTTAATAAAAGGTGGCTAAACACTCAATTTAAGTGTATTTTTTATATGTTAACTGAGAATTGGACTAGCTGAATTGATTACGATGCTTCTTCGTTTATTTAAAGCTTGGGTGCTTCCCATGAGGTCCCATTTAAATTTGAACAAGGTCTAACCAGGTTTAAATGATGGTTATCCTCAATAAATTTAATGATAGTTATTTACCTATACGAACTCTGTCATTGTCTGTTAAAAGTTGTATTTAACCAATTTGATTGGTACTTATGTACAGTCAACGTCATATATTTGGTAGCACCCAAAGTACTCATAAAGTTTGGTACACTATAGAATTTGTTTGGCGTACCGAACTATTTAACTACTTTCCATGCTGCAAACTGTATGACGCTGACTGTACCTATCAAATTATTAATACATGTTAGAATTAAGTTACTACATAAGGAAACGCATGCGTCAAACTGTGTTTATTGTTTGCACCAATTTGTAGGTATAGCTAAATAAATTACCGAGTTCAAGAGCCAATGCTCAAGATTTTGGAGATATCAGGATCATTTTGTACACTTGGGCCCACCCTGGGCCGCTTAGCAATTCCTGCTGCTGATTGTACCTATTCCGACATGTAAGAATAAGAATAAGAATAAGAATAAGAATAAGAATAAATTTATTCAGGACAGAACAAAATAAAACATTTAAAATTAAAAATACAAGAAAAGGAGTGTCACTGAAATGGCCTCCACTCAGCTCAGTTTTATACATAAGTGTTGTTTAGTATTAAACCGATAATGTCTTATAAAATGTTAATTATATTATTGTTGGTCTTATTTTTCTTCTTTAGCGTTCGTTTTGTGCCTGTATCCAAAAACATTAATTGTGGATATGATAAAAATGGACCCATCAGAATTGATATAGTATTGGGTCCTTACTTATGAAATTGGCATTTTGTCATTGACATTGGAGTGATTTCTGGGTCAATTCAGAACCAGTGTAGTAACGTCAATATTATCCTATTTGTTCAATAACATTAGATAACTTTTCTTATGTTCTCAATAAAAATTTACTTAAACTTGATTAGTTTATCGTGATCACCCTTTGCCCCAAAAGTGGAAACAGAAAAATTGCAAAACTCATTATACTAATTCGATGCGTGTATGCACATACGGGCTTATACATTCAAAGTAATAAAAGTTGGTTTTAGAAAACGATTTTTATATATACATTTAAAATGTTAAATCGATTCGCAAATATCGTAAATTGATCCTGACTAACCGCAGGGCATTTTATCTCAGGTAAATCGCACACGAGACGTCGGTCATCGGTCCGAGGTCAACGGAATAAAAGAAGTGAGTTCTACTCTAGACGAAGGTCTTATGCATGCGAATACCTCGATGTATGGAGGACTGATTTAACTATTAGGTAGGCTAATTTTCAATCAATATATCAACAGGAAAAATAATCTCTTTAATATTTAACAAAAGTGTTAGTGCTTTTTCTAAGTTCTTTTTCTTGTACTGTACATTCAATAAGTGTGTTAATAAAATTATTTTCTTTCTTTTATTTCACTGTTGTTAAATATTAAAGAGTTTAGTGGGCAAATGCTATTTGTCTAACAATAAGTATAACAATCTTGATTGTGTTGTATAGTTTTAAATAACTCTTAGCTCTAGAGATTTATATTTATATTATAAATAATACCCTAATGGGACTTATATAATATTCTAGGGACAGTATATTGTTTATTTGAACACTGTTACACAGATATACTTACTTATAAGATATTTACGATTGACCTTATTTTTCAACATTATTTTGTGTGTTGTACAGCCTGTTCCCGCTCAGACCGAGTGCTGTTTAACGCGAATCTTATAAAGATATTCAGCGTAGAGTATGAGCGGGCTCGATCGGGCTCGGGCTCGATGGAGCCGCGTGCAGTAGCCGACTGGAAGTTTGGGGAACTCGATCGCGATAGGAGCGGCGCATTGCAAAAACCAGAGTACAGAGGGCTGAGAAGGCTCATTAAAAAGGTGGTTATCTTGTATTGATTTATTCTAAAGTGTAGGCAAGACACACAAGACCATCAGACCAACGTACATATAGCTTAGACTAAATATATACCTATAGACGCACAGTCCCGAACAAAGGAGTCGGAAAAAATGGCCTCAAATGACATTCTAGTTTTCAAATAAGTAACATATAAACCGTTTTCGTCCGATCACCGCGATACTGGCAACTACTGAAACGTCATTAGAAAAATAATAAATGTCAAACTCCAAGTCATCAGAATATCGGATGCATGGAGTCGCATAAATAATATTAGGCACGTTGAGTAATAAAAAATCTCTAATAACAAAATAAGTTTATTTACACTTTTTACATTTTATATTACAATATTTGACTTAAGACATCTATAATAAACAAATTCACTTGTTCGCCAAATTGGCAGTATACCTAGGTTTTCGTTGTAAATATAGTCTTTTTTAGGGTTTCGTACCCAAAAGCCTTTTTTGGTCAAATATATGTCTGACGCTGGGAAATGGGCCGAACACACGGGACGCCAGTCGTTAGGTCTGAAAAATTCATCACCCTTATCTCGTGCTATGATAGCGGCCCATTCCGATCGTCGCTTGGGATCCCGTGGGAATCTTGAATTAAAATATAACGTTATTAAAGTACATACGAGACGAAGTGATTAAATCTGCCATTTCAAATTTGCTAGATGTAATTTAAAAATGTACAGTCAGATATATCGCAACGTACGAGTTAATCAAAGATATCAGAAAACGTTCTCAATTGTCAAGGCGTTAGAGTGTATGTTCAGATATTTTGAACATCTCGTTTGTTGCGATATATCTGATGGCTACTGTACACTCCCTATCTCCTTTTTCATCAATAGGTACATGTATAAGAAAACGCATGTAAGTAGATGTAAATAAAATATTAGCGACTCCGTGCCTTTTTGTTCCATGAAAATCCTTTATTTTTGCAATTAATTAAATTTATTCTAAAACACGAAATTGCATCGAGTTAATACATAATTTGTCAATACATTTGAATTACTTACGTAAAAAAACTTATCCCACTGTCCTTCTTGTGTTTTTTTGTGCTATTTTTACATGTCTTAACCGAGCACGACGACATTGTTATTTGACGGCGGTCGGTGAAAGACTAAGTCACCAACTCCATCCTTTTTCGAAATTACTAGAGTTTGAATGTAGCCATTTTTTTCGCCTGACTTTGTATCTGTATATATTTAGTCTAAGACATATAGCTTGTGCTTTTGAGGCACATTTGCCTGATGGTCTTTTGAGTGTCAGCTAAACTCTGTTCTAAACGCAGTAAATCACCCTATACAAGCTTATACCTGCCTTCCGTCTGGCGAGGTCAACTTAGGTACCTGTAATCGTGATTCATAATGATGGGTGAATCCTACTTAAAATGTATCTTAACTTCTTAACCTTTATGCCTGATTGAAATTAAAATAACATAATGAAACGCTGCTTATTTTGGGTTCCAATTCTGATAACGGTGTCGAGCAGGTCTCCAAATCTATTTTATTATTGATTCAATCTAGATTTGTTTTTATTATGTTTTCCCGTCAATTTGTCTGTCCGATATCGAGGTACCTGCAAGTATGCTGCAACGTGTTCCAAACCTCGGAATGTATTTAAAGTTTTTAAATAAGTTGTTTTTTTATCGGAACAACCAAAGACAACATTATGTACACCAGTATCGTCATAATTATTTAATTAATTAATAACTAGGGATCCTTATTACGGATGTTATTATAAGTAACATGTTTCTAGGTGGTGAAGCCGAAGCGATGCGCGCGCGCATGGGCCCGAGGTTGCGACGCGGACGGCGACGGCGAGATAGCGGCCGCGGAGTGGGCCGCCTGCCTGCTCGCCAACCCCGACCCGCCCGCACCGGATTGTGAGTGCCTCTAGGTTTTCGCGTCACGACCCTAATAATTAATGACCGTGGATGAAGAGGGTGCATCTCTTAAAATTACGATCAAATAATGTACTACACTATAAGGCTCCATGAAACAACCGCTAAGAACACAACGGCCCGGATGCCCCCGTGGATTGGTCACTCAACTCCGTTTCAGAAGCTCATGCTTCCACTATGGAGTCACGTTCTCACACTGATTGTGCAGTTGGAATTATAACTTTGTGTGGTCGCCTTGTATTGGGATAGTGCACGTATTAAGTCACCTTAGTAAGGCAGGACCTGCCCAAAACACGCTTGCGTTATGTCGAATTACTAAGGGGCTCAAAAAATAACCAAATGGGACCTACAAGACCTCGAGGGCAATTAGCGAGGTTATCTTGGCGATTTAGATATAAATTGGTGACGTAGAAATGAAGGAAGCGGGTCTTTGCCAAGAAGTGAGAAACTTTGACTAAGTAGGGTTAGGTGTTGTGTAAACCGTACTTACTGACTACTTAAATCGGCAACATAAACATGTCTTGAAAGTTAAGCCAAACAAAATAAAATGCACCCAATGATGTCACCCAGATTCCCGGTTTTACCCAGCTGTACCTAAGGTTAATTAGGAGTATCTTTGGCCGCGGGTCGCGGCGGGAAAACCTTGTCAATTTTATTATAATTTGTCACTGTAATAAATGTATAAAATATGTGTTTGTATGTACTGTGGTTTAAATTCGCGTGCTAGCGCGTGTGGCCTTGATCAACTGGTACATAATTTCTCGGCTAACAATAATAATTTGGTTAAAGTTGTACCAAATGTAAGAAAAAAATCGAAAGCATACATACATACGGCTTTCCAGCCGCGATTTTAAGCTCGGGTTGTTTGATAGACTAAACTAAGAATGCCAGCGTGCTTTTTACGGTCTTATACGGCTAAACATTTTGGTGTCTGACTTTTGATTAAAATGACTGGCTTTTCCTTTTTTCCCCGTTTGTCGAGCTTTTAATAATTTGGACATCGCAACAAACAGTTATAGCTGTAATGATAACTTTTTTTTAATTGCGCGATTGCAAATCGTTGTGCAAACATAATAATAATATATAGTTTCTCTCCGTTTCTTCATGTCGTTGAACGCAGACGAGGATAGCGGACCGGAACCCGAGCTCGACTATGGCGAGGAGGAGCCGCCGCAGGACCCGGCCGCAGGTGAGAATGAATCCCTTGTATAATAGGTAAGGGTATAAACTAGTTAATTATGTGTACCTATCTTAATTCTTCTCGTTCTTTAGTTACTAGGTTTACATCGAAACCCTCGTCTAACTTTTCCTTAATAACCATTTTATGAAGCTAATTCTGCTTCAGCATGCAGTCAGTCTACCCTCCAAAGACGCGTTCGGGCGATGTTAATAAACATTTTTTTTTTCAGTGTTGCCGGGCAACATCAGGCACTCGTTCGCGCCCGACGGCTCCGAGGCGGAGGCTCACCGGGACGACGAGGCCAACGACTGCCTCACGGACAGACAGGCAGTCCTGGACGAACAGGTGCGAACAACTGGTTTAGTTTTTAAGTTTAACTCTATTCATTGATACGCAAAATTAGAGTGGAACTAATAAATGGGTAGGCAATCAACGTTTTCTAAAGTCCTGGGCAAGGCGAATTATTTGGTAGTCAATTAACGCGAGAGAAGTATTACAAATAATATTTACAATAATATATGACGCCTGATATATTCGCTACATATATTAAATGCAGGTAAATATCGTAGTGGTTCACGCACGATCTTAATTGTCAGGCCTAATATGGCACACTAGGTTATTTACTCTTATTACAATGTGCTAACGGATCATGCCCGCTAGATATAGTATACTCCCCATACAACTGAATATTTAAGTGAGAGCAAACTATAATGTATAGTTTATATATGGACCTGTTGATTACTAACACTGAATCGAGAAAGGTTTCTGTAAGAATCAGGAACCTATCGAGAGAGATGATGGATCACGAGAAATGCCGAATGCAATACATCGGAAAAATGAATGCCCATCGCCTCGCTGGTTCGGTCACCTACAAAGATGTCGACAACGTAAGTGGATCGACCGACTGTTCACGGCTCTGTATGTCTGGGAGATACTGTGTCCATACAACCGTTTGAATCTAAAGGGTAAAAATTGTACTTATAAACAACAAAATACGTTGTCTACATAGATAGTCTATGAATGTGGTTTAATGATCGGTACTAATATAACTAACGGCAAACATAATTTACTTACTTCTATATAAGTTAGTACTCAAACGGACATGTTTTCTGCCGGTCCTTTTACAGTAAAAGCAGTATAGTAGTAATTCATAGATTAATTGTGCACCTACTTACACTAACAAGACATTTACGATAGAAACGCAGGAATTAAATAAAACCTAAAGTTAAGGGCACTTGATCTCGTGCTTCAAATGATTATGTACCTACTTCAAACTAATAACTGCGTATTTTACACGATTTGTATTTATTGAATCTGTATTGCACAATACCAAAGCTAGACTAATAGCAGAAGGTATTGAGCCGTATACTTGAAGTGACTAATTGTTCGTTTTCTTCATTTAAATTTTGATTATTGGACATAGTGAATAGTTGTGGTGAGTAGATGGAGAAACGTATTTAATAGGACCTCATTTGTACAATTGATATTTTGAAAGTTTTTAAAGTACCTAATATGAAAAACAATTCATGCACACTGCTACAAGAAAAAAATTATCAGCAGCGTACGTTTTCTTTTTAAACTATGATGATACATATATGTACCTAACGTTGGCCCAGTAGGTACTATAGTTATCAAACCGCATATTTATCAAGCTAATTCCAAATTACACTCGTTCGTTTCCTTTCATCTCTAATGCTCTTCATTAGCAAGAAGCTTTAAAAAAATATTAAAATAAATATAAATTTATAAATGAGTTCTACGAGTTGTGCAACTCTATACAATTTACGCGGGGTAAGACTTCTCTTGAGCTCAGCTTCGTTTGTGCAGAAAGCTGGCGCGGCGGCGCTGTACGTGCCCGAGTGCACGGGCGACGGCCGCTACGCGCGCGCGCAGTGCTACCGCTCGACCGGCTACTGCTGGTGCGTGCACCAGGACACCGGCAAGCCCATCCCCGGCTCGTCCGTCAAGGACCGCCGCCCCGACTGTGACGCCGCGCCACACCACGCTAGCCCCATGAGAGGTACCTATGTCCGCTTTACGAGTAACACACATCAGTCACATCACTGCCCAGTGGTAATGCTTTAGGCACTGGTCCGACCGCGAGCTATTAAGCTATCAGCTCACTATCGGCTATCAATCGATGCCGTGTAAATAAAAGAGACATATATGTCATAGCTGGGCGATGAGCTATAAATATATATCTCTCTCTTATTTACACGGGAGAGGTTATCTTTTGTCCCTTGAAATAGCTGATAGCTCATAGCTTACTAGCTCGCGCTGGGACTAGTGCCATACTGCCAAAAACCGCTCCAATTTTTTTATTTAAACGCGGTGCTGAATACTTACCTACTTTAATTGACTCTTATTAATGTTTATTTGCAGGATGTCCGGAACCAATGAAGTCAAACTTCCTACGAGACTTGATGAGATTTTTCATTACGAAAATGGCTGCTACTACAAACGGAACAGGACCTGGGTAAGTAAACCTTTCCAACAATGTTTTTATCTTTAAACACCTAAGTAACAAACAATATACTGCACAAAACGAGCTTGTATCTTAATCAGGCCATATACATTTACAGTGAGATAGTTAAATGGGGAGCATCCAAAGAAGAGCAAGCGGCGACATGGACTTACGTCATGCTAGACAAAGACAAAAACAAAGCACTGGAGCGGCGCGAATGGAAATCATTCCACCAACTGATTGCCAACATGGAGCCGCTGCGGAGGTGCGGGCGCAAGCTGCCTCGGTACTGCGACATCAACCACGACTCCAAGATCACGATCACGGAGTGGATGGCATGCTTGGAGGTCACGCAACTACCACTCAGCCAGACAAGTAAGTATGCCTGATTTAGGACATGTGGCTGAAGTCGTAAAAGTTTCCATTAACAAGATTTAACTAAGTAGGAGTCCGGGTAATACGCAACGCAACAAATGACGACCCATCAATTGGCGACCACATTTTTGTACTCGGATTGATGGGTCGAGCATTGTTGCCGCGTAAAAAACGTGGCTTCGGATTGCTGCACCGTAACGCGTTTGTACGGACCGAGAATGCGCAACCCGAGAATTGACCACCCAACAATCCGTGTAGGTGTTCATTCATCTGTTCATTCCGGGGTCGAGCATTGATGGGTTGCATTTTGATGGTCACCCCTAAGTAGTAAGTTTCCGTGCATTTAATCCTGATTAAATTATTTTTTTCAGCGGAGCCTGCGAAAGTTTCAAACCCTAGAAGAAAAGGACCGAACCCACTGGAGTCTTATCTTAAAGCAGATGACTAAAAACAAAATCTTGTAAGCTATGCAATAAATGTTACTAGTGTTGTTTGTGTATAAACAAATTTTCACAAACAGTAATAATGTATTGTTAAGTCGGCCTCACGTTCGTCGATTCTTTGTAATAAAATAGCAATAACGTATGCGGAGTGAAATTTGGACAAAGTGCAATATTGTTTTAAATAAAAAAAACACCATGATTTTTTTAAATAGTTATGTTTTTATAATAAAGTACCTAATAATGATTAATGTAAAATTAAGTTTACTCCCATGCGAGATGCTTTACGGCAGTTCTGAGGAACTTTGTCCATCGCTGTCGAAAACATAGATGTGGGCATTTTATTCAACTCCAATTTTATTTTACGAATAAAGTTTTGCACATTTATGGACCGAAAATTATTGCAATATACTCGCCTCTTCAGATTTGCCCAAAAATCTTCAATAGGGCGAAGTTGCGGAACATTAGGTGGATTTGATGTCTTCGGTACATATGGAATGTTTAGCTCCGCCATTTTGCTAAGTGTTTTTTTGGAATAATGGCTTGAGGCTAAGTCTGGCCAAAACACAACATTTTCTCCTCTATGACTCGTATTTATGAAATCTCGCACTAATGGCAAACAACGCTCTATGTAGCGATCGGCGTTCACAGCTAAACCTGATTCAAAGAACACCGCCTTGGACATTCCGCGTTCCTGATGGCAAGCCATAGCAAAACTTTTTTAGGAAACTTGGTATGCTCAATATATTTCACGTTCTCATCAGTTGGACCATTAGTCTTCTCAAAATAGTAATTACCTTGCCACTCGGTTCCATCCAACGTGAAATATGACTCGTCATCCATGACGCAAGTCACATTGTTTTTGGCGTAAAATATTTCTTTGACCAATTCACGCAGCCGTATTTTCTGAGTGGATTTTTGATTTTCGGAGACGGTGGATTTAACTTTTCTACACCGGTTATCGATGCCCATGTCTTCAAGATATTTTTTGACAGTTTTTCCGTCACATTAAAATTTTCTTCCGAGCTCTCTGTAAGATTTAGCAACACGGCCGGCGGTAATTTTCTTTAGTCGAGCTCTCTCAGAAAACTTGCTCAAGCTGGGATAATTTCCAGAACCAGGCTTTCTAGCAGTGGTTGTTTTTAAGGTAAAAGACGCTAAAATATTATAAATGGTGCTTCGACTCTCACCCATTTGTACAAGATGTTCCACCACCTTCGATTTCCGCCATAGGGGATGTATACTGTAGAAATTACATACAGTTTTACGACGGCGTTCTTGGTTATTTACCATAATTACAAAATCCAACATCCAATCCTTATGAAACTTACCAGATTGATTGACAGATATATAGACTTGATATTGACATACACACATATTTTTTTTAGATTTTTGTTTTTTACATTTTATATATTCAAACTTTGTCCAAATTTCACTCCGCATACGTTATTGCTTTTGCCTGTTAGTGAATAACTGACGAACTTAACAATCCGGATCTGTAATGATTTACGTCGTTCGTCGACAACTCGATGGTCGACTTGGTGAACTTCGATGTAATATGGACTACAGTACTACCACTGAACCATCGATGTGAAGAGCTACTGAGCTACTACTTAAGTCTCCTATTAGTTAACGCCAGTCTTCCCACGTCCTGAATGATGTAAAAACAATCCGAGTTACGATATTTGACTTAAACTTACACCGCACTTGTATCGTTATGCAAAGTCGGACGAGATAAGCCAGGTATGGTTTCGAAAATTTTCGTCTGCGAGTTAATAGTATAGGTTACATAAAAAAAACTGTATTTGAGTCTGACGGTACTTACCTAATAGTTGGACTAGTGGGTGGTACTACGAAATTGGAGAGCGCAAACCGGCTAACCGGCCAAGAACTGGGACATTTTGGAATTCATTATGCTTATTATGTTTTCTTCTTATATCGTTTCGTTATGTTGAAAAAAAAAGGTAATTTCAACGAATCCAGCGGTTGGTACTCTCTAAATGTTTTAATACGACAATCTTAAATAATGTACCTTGCCTTGAAATCTTCAAATGAATATACTGACCAGAATTTCGTATTAGGAATTTTGCAATAATGAAGATCCGGGTATCGTAGTATGTAGTGTCACATGTAAAGCACAGAGACCTGCCCCCATTTCTCAGCAAAACATTATTGTATTCTTTAGCTAAACCTGAAGTATTATTTTTATTTTTTTGTACTACAAAGTATTCATTATCAATATTATCATATAGCATATGTGAATTTTTATTTCAAATTATTTCATATATCATATCGTAACATAAATATTAAATAACATTTTGTAGATATCCCAGCGTATCTACAGGCATACGTAAATAGCCTGATCTTTACTCGGATGAGCGAGTTCACTTTTCCACGCACCCTTTGTAGATATGTTCCGAAGGATAATTTGACTACATCCATTGTGATGACCAAACGTCAGGTAGCTTATGGTACAGTCACACTTCTTTGTATACTAATTAATAAGGATGTGTTCGACGTTTTGCCATTTCGACTGCTACCAACGACGTTGACTGTACAAGCGTGCAACACGCTGCAATCGGTAAATACGTGCTGGCCACTCTATGTATATAATTTTAATTTATATCGGCAAACATTTATTTTTATCTAAAAGTAAATCGGCTTTTAAACTCATAACAAACTGTTTGTAAAATAAATCTACGCAAATAAGTATTGTATTAAAGATATACGTGTTGCAAAATGGCCGCAACTTGTGTTACATAACAATTTACCTAGGTTTACTCACACGATAATAATTATAGTGCCATTTTTTTTCTACGAGATGAAATATCAGTATTTCAAAAAAACTGTAGTGAAGCAGATTTTCGCAGCGAATACATGTTTCGTTATCTACATTCACATCACATAATTATAAATATTAATTAATATTAGCTTGGCGCCATTTACCCCTTATCATTTTATTGTATGTCATGTATAACGCGTGTACGAAAAAATACAGTTAGTAGTAACCAACGTAGCCAAAAATACAGATCTTTATTGGTTGTGCAAAATAAGGACGTGTTGCAATTTAATCTAATTTCTTTCTTTATTCAGATGGCTGAAGATCCATTACTAATTACAAAAATGTAAAAAAAAAAAACAACAAATTGTAATATATACAGTTATATAAAACATTGACTGCTACTAACTGTGTCGCTGACTGTACGTATGTAGTAATGGTATGTACTTTTTCAGTGTTTATTATTATAGCATAGGTAACTTTTCGAGTTAATTAATGTATATAATAATGCGTACCTAGGTGTTGTTAGTGAGATTTCAACTAAAATTCTGAATTATACTTTCGTAATGCTTAAAATATGCATCTACTTATATATTACTGTATTTTGTGCAAATAAAATAGATTAAGTATTTATAATATTAAGTAGTCAGTGTTAAATGTAAGAACTATGTGATATTTTCTCTGTTAATATTATTCCCGAATAAAGAGAATAATGTAACTACTGGAATTTACGTTTTTTTTTTTCAACTATATTCCGGTCACTCTGGTACAGTCAAGGGCTTAACTTTAGGTCTAAAAATGACCTGCATCATGGATTATAAAATATACGCATTCACACAATATTTACGTTTCTGTTTTTTCTTCATTCGTCGTCTTAGGAGCAGGAAAAAACGTCTTTCGCGGTCTTATCAAAGCAAAAAACAAGAGCAAACAAAGCTACCGAGCGGTGCATCCGTAAACGGCATCACACACCTCACCGTGCCGCGGTATGGCGTTTACACGGTTACCACGGTATATGACGTCGTCGCATAGTTGTACGCATTCAAAAGATTAACTGCCATAGTATTTATCAAGCTTGTCACAATAGTTACCAATGTCAGACACATGTGGTTGTATGAACTCCTATTGGGTAACTGCATGCGACCAACTCTTTATCAAACTTTACTTCGATGAATCATCGGAAGAAGACATGCTTGAAAGGATATCAATAAAATGTTTTAGGTATTAACAGCAAATAGTATGTATTAATTAATGACTTTTCCAATATTATACGAGTATAGGTATAGTAATATTACGAATACGTAATAATAACTACGAACATACAAGAACCATTGATCAACAGATAGGCTGGTAATAATAATTTATAATTAGATTACACATACGATTACGATTTTCCTAATTTTGGCGATTGGGTCTTTCTTGAAGTCTCGTCCACTGTATCGGGTGTGATAAGTCCGAGCACGGTTAGTTTGTATTGGTCGATGGTCTCGCTGAGAACTTTCTGGAAGAGGCTCTCGAAGACTTGTGTCTTGATAGCGGCCTCGTCGGGGTAGAGGTTGGTCCACTCGGGCTCGCAGCGGCGCCACTCCGCGAACAGGATGTCGTCGATGTGGTCCGATCGACGCGCACCCACCCCTGTTTACAATGTTTTCAAATTACAATTATACACTACAATGCATCTAGTCTAATACACTAAAGATAGTGCGTAAAGTCAAATAAGTCATCTATAAAAGTTAAAAGTTGACATTTCAAGTAGATATAGCTCTTGTTAGGGGCGGTGAATCATTAATATGCGTAGGCAAGCTTACTAGTCCTCACTTTCTGCGGGCCGTAAAAAAAGTAAACATTATATACATTTCACGTGTCACTCAGAATAAAGTATACAGGAAAAAATACGAACGTTAACTCTTTTTATTAAAAAAGCAAAACCAACTGACACTTACTCGTACAATCGGATTAATTAACAAATTTCCATGTTTTCGCGATTTTATATATGATGAGGATCACCATATGACATTAATTCCATTTAACACTTTCGAAACCGGCCTCTACGCGGCGATACATTTTCGCTACATACGGGACAAGCCATGTAATCGGCTACGTGCCTACGAGCGGTGTGCCGACAGGCGGGTTCTTGGTTGCGAAAGTGTTCAAAAAGGAAAGTAAATGCCTCGTCTCCCGAAACACATGAAACTGTTAGTAAATCATAAGATTCATAAGTGACCATAATATAGTGATTCAAATAAACATTTTCTGTTGACATGTAAAGTAATCGGGCTTGCACGTTATAAACACTTAATTAAGGAAATTATTTTACCTGAAACAACAGTCGGCGGAATGCCAGACAGCACTTGTTTGACTTCAATTATCGTGTTCTGTACTCTCTTCTCTGAACTAAGCTCTTGCGTGTGGGGAAGCAAGTTGCACGCGTCCCACGGCTGATCGCTTAGTTCCTGATCTTGCCTGGCTAGAGTTTCCTCGCAAATATCTTTTATGAATACGCTAAACGGATCGCTGGGGTCGCATGTGAAATCATCTCGGTGCGCTATGTTCCTCTGTATTTTTTCTTCTAAATCGTCGTTCAGAATGAACATACGTGAAGCTTTAGGTGGGGCGTTGTTGGGTGGAGTGTATGGCGGCGGCGGCTTGTCGGGTATCTCCCGCACGGCTAGTAGTTGATTTTGTTGTTGTTCTAACGCTTTTATCTGAAATAAATCGTAAGTATTCGTTTTTAACTAATTCTTTATATTAGAACTCATTCAACGTTGAACCCTTTACTGCATAACGTAATAATATTAAATTGGAATTTAATTCACGTCCATTAGAGTAGAAAATTATAACTGCCATATATTAATTCGCATGCAAGAAAGGGTTGAACTTCAGTGTAAATTGATACATGGAAATATTAAATATTAATGTGACAAACGGAAAACAATCATGCTAATTTATGTAGGAAATTCATTACTACAGATGGTCTCAGCGGCGCTGGTATGCGCTACCATCGTTTCTCGATTGTTAGATATCGTGACAAAATTCTTCAATTGGACTACTCTTGCTTGATAATGTCGAATAACTTATAGTGTTTAGTTCGGTTTCACAGTAATCACTAATCACTTTGCAGTATTCGGCCAAAAAATAAGTTTTACCGGCCTCCTTATACATATATGAACACAAACGACGCAGTGCGAGCCGATGTTTCCATAAATGAGGGAAGTTCAAAGGTACCATTACAGTTTCAGGGGAAAATTGTATTGTTACTGATTTTGTCATATCGGTTATAGAACTCTTATAAAGACGCTACAGTGCCACGTGACGCGATAAAATGACAGCCTTATTCGTTCTGGTGTGGGGAGTTTCGAAAGTCGTTACAGAAACAAACAGACAAGCTACGCACCTCTCGCTCGATGGCCAGCTGTTGGCGGCGCAGCTCCTCCGCCTCGTTGTGGCCTAGCGACGACGTCGATACGATGCTGTCCAGGCTTTGCAAATCGCTCCTGGTACTGCTGCTACCTGCAATTCCATTAAAAAAAAAGATTTTTGAAACAGTTGCTAAATTTTCTGATACAAGTGAAAAGTGAAAGTCTTTTGAAAACTACATACACTATTATGTCTTTTCTACAGTCAACCAGAGATGCATTAATCGAATAATACTCCTATTTAATCCAGATAAAAAATCCAATATGTATGATTTATTCAATCACATTTCAAGAGATAAATGATTTCTTCGGAAAAATTGACATCATCATCATCCATACAAATAAATAATGCGAATAAGAAGACCTTCTGTACAACTAAAGCAACCCAAAACCGACTCTTAGACTATATGCAATTCAATATAATAAAATTTTCTGACCAGATTAAGTCAAATCTTAGTTCTTTCTGCTAGTTCAAAGAAGTCTTTCAGTTATGTTCACATAAATAATTATTTAAATGAATATAATTGCCACAAATAGCAATTAATTCAACAATCAATTTATTTATAATCATCAAATATTTTATATTCGTCATTAGCGAATAATTTAGTTATGTATACGTTATTCATCATATGAATATGTTGCTCATATCTGCATGCAAAAAAGACAACTGTATTTCGGCATACAAATTACAAAGCTAGCTTAGGCGAGTTGCACCACTTACGATTAACTAAACGTGTAACGTTATCCCAAAAACTGTCGAATATGGAAAATTTTCCATATAAGCAAATTTTAATAATGACATTGACCTTTACAAACTGTCGTTGTGGTGCAACTGTCCTTTAGTCATAACACACATACGAAAATAATGATCTTACCAATGGTTATAATCGAAGAATCCGAGCTATGTATTGCGTCAGGCGGCTCGGGAGAAGCTGCGCCCGGTGGCACAGGCAGAGGACCACCCTGATTCGAAGGTTCATCATTATTTTTAAACAAGTCGTTTTCTAAAGAAATATTCAAGGGGTCACATACACATTTCTGATTACATAACAAAGACTCTGAATTTGACACAGGGTCCACAACACTTTCAGGGACCACTCCACAACTTTTTTCACTTTCTTCGGGTATAATATCCATTGTTTGAACACATGATTCTGAAAGTTCGAACAGCTGCGTTTGGGGTATATGTTGTAGGCTTGTATTGAGGTGTTCGAGGTCAAGGGAGTCCGCTGGCGACTTACTCCGATCACTCAGCCCCTTGTAGTACTGATCAAACTCGTCAACAAGACTGTGGGCCGTCGACGCTGACGAGGATCTATCAGAATCACGATTCCTAATCTTATCCATGAAATTTTCAACAACATCACTGTCACAATTGTCTTTAACGTGACACTTGTTTGATGATTCCACAATGTTTCTTAAAGCTTCTTCGTTAACTTCGTATTGCTTCCCACAACTAAAGATGTGGGGCAAGGAGAGATTCTGAAAGAGTATATTTAAATATCCACCATCGACAGTGACGAAGTTTTCATCAGCCGTATTCGTCACCTGATCTACGATTACAGGTGGCTCGCAGATACTGTCGCCTGTCTGGACGCACTTCTCGGCGCTCGAGATTGCGGCCGGAGGTTCGTCGAGAGGGCCAGGCGTCTCCTTGGCTTTAGATGACGAGCTTTCATCGCAGCCACTGCTCGACAAGTCAAAGCATTTGAGCGGAGCTACATTTCGATCCGCTGGAATACTCCTCTTTAACTTCTTTTTTCCTAGGAGAATCTGTTCCACGTCGACGTTGTTTTTAAGTTTTAGCTCGATGCTGTTCCTGGTCTTCATGAGAGCCGCCTTGCGTCTCTCGGAGAGCGTGAGCAGCGCCTTGCGCATGCGCTGCATCTCCCCGCACTCATGCTGCAGCTTCAACAGTGCGCCACGTTGCTTCTTCTTCAATGTGGACACGTCGGTATTGTCTTGCTTCTTTTTGTTTTCTAACCAAATAATCTGGCTCTTGGTAAAATCTTTCAATGCATCCTCGCGCATTTTCAAAACAAACAGCAAATTCTTGGCGCGCCTTTGTTCATTTCGAATTAGTAAATTAAGCTGAAATTAACAAATTAATTACATGATTAGTCAACATTTTACATTACAAGCTGATGATTACAAACCAAAATGTTCCTTAACGACACACATCGTTAATGCCTGAACATATTTTAGCGTTAACTGCGTTGGTAAAGTAGATTTCCGAATAAACATTGGAATAAAATAACTAGGGTTATTGTAAATAAGGTGTTATACGTGCACGCAAATGCAATGATAAATCGACCTTAAAAACAACTGATATAGTGACTGCTTGTTTGTAAATATAACAATTATCGACATTTACGGAAATGTACTCACCAGACAAAGACTTTTCGAAGCCATTGTTTCGATATCGTCAACATTCGTTAAAACACCAGCACCATTCTCCAGCTTCGACAAGAAACAGCTGTATTCGGAATTCTTTAAATCAAACCTAGTGTTGCTAATCCAATTTTCGCTTGTAGTCTCAGAAAAACATTTATCCGATAAGGAACAACTTTCCAAATATTGCAATGATTCAAAAAATGAATCAATGAAATGAAGCTCTCTTTGAAACTGCTCACTCATGTAATCATTGTGTAATTGTAACCCACTATTAACTCTCATTGTGCTGATTAGATCCGACGGTTTGACCAATTTATTATTATTAAAAACGTCAGGACAAGCGAGTGCTTGGAGTTCATTGGCCTTTTTATGGCAACTATTTGGCTTATTATTTTTGTTAGGTAAATAATGCTCTCCTTCGGAACTCTCGGATATTGTACACTGATTCAAATTATTTTTTAAAAGCGAGACCACATTTAACGGATAAACTAACGGACTAGGCGATTGATTAGACTGGCTGTCGTCGCTGACTACGTGAAAATTTATTTTTTGTTTGGTTGTGTATGTGAATGTGGCACGACGAATTATGTAAGTTTTGGTATTTCCACTACCAGCAGGGTCGTCACAGCTTTCTTTATGAGGACTAATATTAAATGACGACGCTTGTAAATTAGGCATTGAGAGACTATTGAAGCTGACTATCTCTTCTTTGGCAAAATTACTTTTGTCCTTTATTAGTGTAACATTAGGTATGTCAAGGTTGTCGAAGACATGTTCAGTTGCTTCTGTAACATTGTTTAAAGTTTCGGTTTCTTCATTCACCATGACTGGACATGGAGGAGTTCCTACGTTAGCATCTTTAGAAATGAACTCTTTGTCCATATCGGTACTACAATCCTCAGTATGGTGGACGGGAACAGATAAGCTTTCTAACTTATTTTGACACGTCTTGTTATCGTCAAGAGGCACGTGTAATACTAAAAGGGGGCTCCCTAATGGAACCTGGTTCATTATCTTGACTATGGTATTTTTTTGTGGCGATTTACTATTACGATTTTTCTTTAAAAAACTTTTACGAGTGCTGTGTACTCTCTTAGAATTATTAATCAATTCATTTTTCATTGATATAACAGTTTCTTCGTTTTCACTACGGGTTACTACATTTTTGCTTAAGTTTACTGTAGGTGGGCTAGACGTACTTTTGATGAATCTTGATTGCTCTGAAATGACAATTAATAATTTCATGGTATGCGTTTAAATATAAGTATTAAAATAATGTAATAATTCGCTTTTACATGTAAAAGTCGTTTGCTTCAAAGACCTCCGTCTTTGCCAACTAGCAAACGGGCACACAAAAATGGAAAAAGAGAGAAATTTATTAATATGTAAAAAAAAAGGAACTCATATTCAAATATTGTTCGAAATTATAGTATTTGAATAAAAGGCTTATATGTAGGTATATACAGTCGGCCAGGTCAAAGCCAGGCCAGAATGCCAGACCATAATGCCAGTAAAAAAATTGTTTAAAATTTCATAATTTGAAAGGAACATAACATTTTTGAAATTGAATGTTGAATATTTTATTAGTCCTTATGTATTATTTTCCATGTTTATAAGCTTAGTCTAAAGTAATATAGTGTACTAACAGCAACCTCTTAGCTGTACGAGTACATTGGTGGACTTTATTATATAAGGCATAAGGTCCATCGATGTACAGCTAAGAGTGTTGTTGTGTGTACTATTAGGAATGTAGGTACCTAGAGGACCTTTACTATATTCTCCAGTATTTATAAATCTTACCTTTTTCTTTGGTACTTTTTCTTGTCACACTGTCAATTGTTGCATCGGTGCTATAAATTGTCTGTTTACTGTTCGCAATCGGTTTAGGTGCATTATATTCTCTCTTGTTAGTTATGTTTGTTTTATCATATGACTTAGGTGCTCGAGGGTCTAAAATTATAAAATATTATAGAGTTGCTATTCTAAGTTCTGACTGATTTGTTATTGCACTTACAGCGTTTCAATATCACTAATCGCAATGAGAAAGTGAAAAAAAAAACAATAAAATAAAAATGGCTGAAAATGAGTTAAAACATAGAAAATGAATTTTGTGGAACGCATTATTGCTGCCTACGGAAGAAACGGTGTAAAATTAGAGTAATCATGAATATTATCCGCGATAATTACTCATGAAATAAAACAACTAAAACTGATTATATTGCAGGTTCATCTGATGACCAGCTGTTAAAGGGTTCGAAACGTTGGGATAAAGTTTAAATTAGTATACGCGGTATAATTATTGACTAAGTTTCACCTACTTTTGTCTAGACTAGATAACTTTGAGTAGTCCCTCGGTGTTGGATTTGTAACATTCCATCTTGTCTCTGAAGACTGGTTTGTACAATGTGTATCTTTATCTGTAAAATAATGATAAAGATATTTAATAAAAACTTAGGTATTTCGTAATTATTAACAACAGATGCATGTTTTACAAAATATACTTTACCTAATTTTACAGAGTTTGCTGACCTCGCAGTATTTTTTTGTGGTGTATTTTTGTAATGTTTCAGGGTTGTTGTAGATGTTCTATTTGAATTAGATATACTTTTGTCTGCTAAAAAGAAATAATATATTTAAACATATGTATTTATAACAAATAACTTGATTACAGGTCTAATGAGAGCATTACTGGAGAGGTGCGTTAAAGGAACATAAAATATAAAGTGTGTATAGCAAGTCTACTCAGCTAAACATCATACATATAGTACATATATTTATAATTATTTGTGTAATTGTCAATTACTTCTATACCACTACAAGAAACTCATTGACAATGAGCAAAATAAAAGTGATATAATGGCATTGATGCTTATATTGTACTTCTACAAGTTTTATAATTACAACTTCTGATACAAGCTTATTTACAAACTGCCAACAGGTTCTAATCTGAGAGTTCACTGAACATTCCACCACATCATATCTTTGGCTTTATAAGATTAGAAATTTGTACCACATCTGGACAGCAAGTGGTTGAAAAGTTAGGAAATAATGAAGACTACATAAAAATATACAGTGCCCTTCTGTACATAACAAAGATTGCACTAAATCACCACATAGGCTGAATCAGTTACCCAAGTTATTGAAATTTAGAGCTTTTTATGTCTAACAAGTATAAAAATAAAATAACAAGCCTTGTACCCTACATTTTTTTTCCCTTCCAGCCATTTTCACAACTAAGAGTCACAACCAGTTGTGACTTAGTAGTTTTCACTCTCTTTTCACAATAAGTTGCAAATGAAGAACATATTCTTTATAGTAAACCCATGCAAGTATGGGACCAATCAGGTTAAATCATCAATATATAATGAAATAATTTAAATTTGGAATGGAGAATGCTTTTATCACTAATAACTGCTACATGTTACAATGCATAGTTTAACACATTCGCTGCCACCCCCTCCAAAAATGTATGGAAATGAACACACATGTGCGTCTGTGGCAGTGAATGTGTTAAAATGTACTTAAATACATATAAACCACCCATGATTTAGACACAAATATATGCCCTTACTGATGGAATTTAAACCCAGGACCATCAGTTTTATAGGCAGTGTCACTACCCACTAGGCCATATGAAGGTTAAGTAGTGACAACTTGAAATGGAGATTCATAGGAATTTATATTATATTTATGCTATATTATAGCTGATGTTTACTACCAGCAGTGGTAAGTACCTGTAAATGGTATACACCTATAAACTGAATTTTCTGTGTATTTATAAAAACTTACAAATTGATCTACTTACTAATATGAGGAGTAAATTTATCTTCTTCATTTTCCAATATTGATACCGTTTTTCGTTTGGTGGTTGAATTCATTCTTGAAGCCGATACGGCGTCAAGTTTGAGAGATCGACTTGTTTCCAGTTGAGGGTGATCTATTTCCAATATTCGACGAAGTCGCGGTTTTAATGATTGGCAAACTGTGAAGCGTAAACATACACTTGATTCTAAATAGAGCCAATACTCATTTTACGAGATGAATCAATAAAAAAAAACAGTTAAGATGCATCAAATAAAAATTACAATTACGCACCTTTTGCATTGAAATCGTAGTCTGGCAATTTGGTATATTTAATTACGGTTGCTTTGCTTTTTAATGTTGATGGAAATGGCGCATTATTGTCTATTTTACAATAGAAAGACCGCACTTCATTTATATCTGTTTCAGGATTCGGCGACAGCGGAGAATCCATTATGCGAACTAACAATAATTTATAGCGTGTCTAGAAGGGTATCATGTTATGTCAACTATAATAATGCTAAGCACATTTAACCCAACTTAATAAATAGTAGCCTACTAAAGTGGCATACAAAAACTAACGTTAATTTTGGTTTTTTCTTACATTTTGATTATGGCTTTATGGCTGTAAATTGTTATGTAGTGTTTTTATAGAGTAGTAGGTTTTTAGCTTTTGTCATTAAACTTTTTTTTTGTATAATATATACGTTTCATGATCCAGATGCTTGGATTTTAGCGTTAAAGAGCTTAGAATGGCAACACTGTAATAGTTTTCTAACATTCGTTGAAAGGGTCTACAGACATGAGCGATTTAAACTTGCAAATATTAAATCATAGTGAGTAAGTATTATACTAGGAGGAATAATGACTGGAGAACCACGGCTGGAGAACGCATCCGCGAGCGCCAGTAAGGGACAAAGATATTCTGGCTTTTGTAGACTTAAATGTAACAATTGACTATAGTTTTGCTTTACAGGACATTCTTTATAACAAAAATATTAGCTTATAATAGTTATAATGTATTAATTACCGCAACTTTGGTTGAAAACCCAAGAAAACTCCAATTGTGTGTGTTTGTTCCCCTCCAACTTTGACAGTTCTGAAGGGTCCAGTTTGGAGGCGAACAAAAATATATGAGCCTATGGCAAGGACGGACGAAAATAGCGCCGTCTCTGCCATACCTATGGAAAGTTACATAAGACCATTCCTTTCATAAGTGGTATTATTATTATTAGCACGTTCCGTCTAGTTAAATGGTATGTCTTTGTATTATAATAAATAAATAATAAATCAATATTTCTGGACAATCTTACACAAATCGACCTAGTCCTACGGTAAGCTCAGTAAGGCTTGTGTTGTAGGTACTAGATGACGATATATATAATAGATAGAGACATATAAATACTTAAATACATAGATAACACCCATGACTCAGGAACAAATATCTGTGCTCATCACAAATAAATGCCCTGACTGGGAATCGAACCCAGGACCATCGGCTTCATAGGCAGGGTCACTACCCACTATAATAGGCCAAGCTTTTAATAGGCCAGACCGGTCGTCATATTCTTTGTACTGTTCCATCTACTTTAAAAGGAATAAAATAATCATTGAGTATCGTTTCCTTTTCAATCGATCGATCAAATACTTTGCTGGTACTTTGCTTAGCTAACTGTTTCTTAAGTTACTTTGCTTTGATTTGATATTTCTGTAATATGTCTCAAATCGCATACGATTATCCGTTACATTTGGAGACCCCTAAGGTAGAATTATTGAAGTCAGCTACTTTTACAGTTTTGTTTATGGTTTGTTTCAGACAATTCATAGACAAGACAACTCTGGTCTGGTTACATTTGCGATTCATGGAAGATTTTGGTATCGATACTAAAAAATCAATTTATTCGTTTGTAAAACTAAATATCAACATCCTAAGATTAAAAGTGATATATTATCAAGTTTACAAATGTAAATAACGAAACAGTGTGTATTGTTTTAAGGCAATTAAGAAGTGGACTACACGTCTGATCTCAATGTTCAATGAAGTCGGACATAATAGTGATCACTTTGTTGTGCAAATGTAGGCATACGAATTCACTCGAACTCGCATGTTTCTTTTGTGGTAACTATCCTAACGCGATTCCACAATGTTATCATCGTCGTTCCATCACAGATTTAAAAGATTTTGTGGTGCAAGGGACAATGTGTATTTCTATTTTTGACAAGAAGTGGTGAACTCATATGTAGTGAATTGTTATTTGTCTGCGTTTTGCATAAGCATGTAAGTATGCTATTTACTAAAATCTACGTGGGTAATCAATTGATATCAGATGTGCCTCGGGAGCCATTTTATGGAGCCAGTGAAAGCCATTGCAGGGTGGATGCAAATGCGCATGTGATAGGGGGGGATGCAATATTTTGATGTCGGGGTTTGGGTTTGTTGCGTGGGTAGCCGAGCGGGTAGTTGCGTGGGATTGCCTGGACAGGCAAAGGTGCGGGCTTTCGCCGGCGGACGTCACGTAACTCGCTCCCGCGATTTGAACTTTATGTAAACTCAATATTTTCGTAAAAAAGAATGGCTGCACTCACAGTTGCAGTAACCAATCATGGCAGGTAAGTCACACATACGTCATTCGGCAGGTAATGAATTAATGATCCTATTGTAAATTTTCCAGAATACCTGAAACAGACTTAAGTATCTGAAACTTTCCAGTATTTATTATGTGACCCCAAAATCAGTGAAATTGATAATGTGGTTCTGTTCAATAGACTGAGGAGTAATATTGTAAATAAGTTTATCTACAAGTTAGAACAACAAGCCACGAAGCATGAGATGTTTTAATTTTTTTGTTGTGCAATAAGACCATAATGTCCATATATAAATAATTTATGCCGTTCCCAAACAGTTGTTCTAATATATTTGGTAGAATGAATTTTGGAAGCTAATTTAAGACACCTGCAAGAAGTACTAAGGGGGTAGATTTGATTAGATCCAAATGGATCAATAAGGGCAACAACTACCATTTCACCTGGTCCAATGATATGCAACAGGAGGCCACTTTTGTGTTTCATCATAGTTGTTGCCCTTATTCTTCTTTGCTTTTTAAATAATAAAAATGAACATTTATTGTTTTGTATAAATAAAAATTAAAATCAGCAGACATATCATAATAAAAAAAAATGTTTGTCAATCCTGTTGAGAAACTACTGATAGGGATTAAACATTTTTAGAAGCCAACCCAGGTTACAGCACTGATGAATCCACAAATCAAATCATATGTAATATAATTACCATACATTTATGACATTAAATCTAAAATCCCTGACTTTACTATTATGCAACATTTGACGTCTCAAAAATAATATCAAATAAATTGGGGCTAATATATACTTGAAATTATTCTGAATGTTGAAATTTGTACAAAACATACATAGGGTAAATAGCCAGTTACTGGCCACCTTTCAATAACTGGCCACCTTATACTGAAAATGAATTCTGTTTACCTATAAATAGAACTCATTTTCAAATGAGGTTTCAATTACTGGCCACCCTTAAATTACTGGCCACCTTATACTTAAATGAATTCTGTTTATAGGTAAATAGAGTCCATTTTCAGTATATGGTGGCCAGTTATTGAAATGTGGCCAGTAACTGGCGATTTACCCTATATATATATATATATGTTTTATTAATCCATACTGTTATGGATTCTTCAATTCAGCTCACTTTTAACATCCTTTCCTATAACAGCCTTAAACTTGAAGGCTGAGTAAAGGCTGTATAATAGTTTGAATCATTGAATCACATAACTGGTGAATAATATAATAGAGGAGTAGCAATATGCATCAATATGCTTTGCTTTGTGTAGTTGAATGTTTTCAACTACATATAAATAATGTTGTAATACTAATTCAGCAATTGGGCAGAATGTACTTAAGATTCAATAAATTAAATGGTAATCAAAAACTAGGATATTGAACATCAAAAAATGATGCAGTAGGTATGTAAAGATTGTTTAATTTGATTAATTTACATAATAGGTGTCATTTTGTTATACATTAGAAAAAATGTAGCTGTGTTAGCTTTTGTAGCATTTAATATGTAATATAAGGATATCTATGGCCAGGCCACATCAGATGTATGTACAATTATACAACTTGTTTTTGTCTAGTATGTTTGCATTGCATGGTGTATTCATTGCTAATAACTATGCAATGCAAGCAATTAACTATGAAGAGACCCAGATATATGCATTTGCAATTATGCATGCTGTGTGCATCTGACTGTAATAAGAGTTACAATTATAATATAATAAAAAATATTGAACACAAAAAAATTAAATATGTTTGCTTACATTTTCATTCCTAATCTATTGAACTCTACCTAATAACATCTTGCTTATTCTCCATCCAATACATTGTCTCAAGATTAAACATGATCCAGCTTCATTCTTAATTAAGCTTATTTAGTCAACAACACCAATTACTTAAAAATAAGTTCTAAGAGAAACCTAAATTAAACACGAATAAAATACAATTAATCTGTTGCACACCTCAAACAGCAACAGCAGATACATAGAGACAGAGTTTAATGAAGATGGTAAGTAACAAGTAATATAGCTAAAGAACAAGGCTAAACTGGCCTCTGTATCAGTATGCTATTGCTAAGAGTGTTGGCAGTTTTTGGTAGCAATACAACACTTAATCACTTGAGTAAAGAAGCTGCCAGCTCTTTTATCAGGGTTAACGTCGACCAGCCGTTTAGCCAACTCCTTGAAAGGGCACTATGTTGCTGGGGCTCATGAACCCTTGTTTCGTTGGCGTTGAGACACCTGTATTTTTAACTACTGAGCGAGTGAGCGCTTCAGTAGCCTCTGCCGCCACGCAGGCTTTGTGTACCGTGAAGATTGACGGCGCCAGCGTATCCAAGTAGGTCGTGTTCCTCAGAAACATTCGCCGGATGTATTTATCTAGAGAAATATAACTTCCCGTTGCGTTTTTTCCATCGCCTCTGGCTATAAATCCAATATTGCCGGCATGTAGATGGTGGTACAGTTAATGTTAAATAATAATAAATACGTTAATCTGCGCTGAATAAAATTTGGTGACAATAAAACGCGTCGATGACCACTTGTTTTCTATCAAACGTACAGTTATAATTTATAATTGTCGAAAATTCGGCTGCCATTTAAATATGAAATATAACTGATGTATAAGTACTGATGTATATTTAAATTTTTTAAATACTAGCATGATGCAGCGGACTAGTAAAATGCGCTGTAAAAAATGCCAATTAACATAATACGCGTCAACCTTAAGTCTCCTCCGTTTTTTTGTCGGTTATAAATAAAGTCTTATTTGGTTAATTGGGGATTTTCTGTTATGAGATTATGACTGAGTTATGAAAGCGAATTTATATGTAGTTCTTAACTTGGATTATTAAAGAAAGATTAGTGTGTGGGCGTATTCTTTTTTTACTTTCGTGAAAAAAGGAATAACACTTGAATACTAAAGTTTCTTACTACCTACTAAATCCTAATAAAATATAAAATAGATGTTAAAAAAACGGCATCTTCCCTGTTGCGCAGTTATCGGAATTTACCTGCGTAACAATATTAATCGATGAAATAAAAATAGATTCCTCCTGAACCGTGTTATAGCGTTATGTCGACACGTATGTATGTGCAATCTAATATGTCACTGGTAACAGTTATAGGTACTTATCCTTTGTTTGCGTTTGCAAGATTTATTTTTTACAAAATACTTGAAACAGGACTTTTCAGTTTCATTGTTACTACCCAATGTTATACCGAGTATTTGTGTTGTTCACTATGCTTTTTGTTTAGCGCAACCATGGCAGTGAAGAAGCATGAGCTGGTGCAGGACAATCGCCAGCTGGATCTAAATTCACTTATGCAGTATATCAAATTAATGAATGAGCAGCCACACTACCTACCTCCTCCTTCAGAGCTTGTGAGAAATTGTCAAGACATAGTAAAATGCCTTTGTAAGTATCTTAGTTATTTTAATAATTCCACCAATTTCAGGCAAATAACACTCGCTTTAAAAAAATTAAGCCCACGTTTAATTTATTCGACACTATTACATTACTACGGAAGCCGGGAAGTAAAGGGTTGCCGGCCGAGTATATGTAGGATTGTTACGACTTATCATGCCGAGACATGTATAGTGCTTTTCTCAAACATGCAATAAAACAATTAAAATAAAAGTCGAATCAATATGTTTTATTTTTAAATAACTAACAACAAGACCTATTTATAATGATCATAATGTCATCATTGTAGTGCATGATTGAGAAAATAAATAAGTGGTATAAGGTTAACTTAGAGTAGTTAATACTGGTATTATTTCTATAGCTCGCACGACTGGCACCGACGAGCAGCTGTGGGAGCTGCTGCAGTCTATCGAGGAGTTCCTCCATCGCGTGGTGAGCTCCGTGCACACCGGGGTGCGCCACGAGCTAATCACGGCGGTGCTAGACAAGTTCCACTCCTTCATCTTTGACCCACGTGAGTACCATCCTTCATTGTTGAACTGGCAACTTGTAATAGTATATTACGTACCCAGGGCGGTAAAACAAAGAATGGCTCAGATATTTAGCGGGTATTTGTGACTCGAACCGGAGGTCAGGGTCATAAACAAGCGATCTGAGGCCTTCTTTATTACCGCCCGTGGTGCGTACATAGTTTTACGTCTTCATCTGGGTGTAAAGTGAGATTTTCCATCGCACCCTAGGGCGGTAAATCTCTGTTGCCACCCAGTGTGACGTAAAATCTATTCCAATGATATAAGGTTTACTAACTTTGTTAGTTAAGGGTGTCGCTGTTTGTTCCTAATGTACAAATTGCTGCCAGTCTGTCGAGGAGTCCCTCCATCGTTTGGGTCGGCTGCGCGCCGGAGTGCGCCGCGAACAATCTCATATTTGAGAACGTTCATCATCATCATCAACATTTCTGCCGTACGTCCACTGCTGGACAAAGGCCTACAAATATGACTTGTATCATCTTGGGGGTAGTTGCCATAGTCGCCACGCTAGGCAGGCGGGTTGGCGACCGCAGTAGCTGTAGATTGGGTTTCGACGGACGCTGCTGCCCGTCCGTAGGATTTTTGCCTTTGTCGCCTCTTACGACACCCGCGGGAGGAGATGGGGTGGTGCTATTCTAGTCAGCCGGTATCACACGGCTTGTGAACTTTATGTTCATGTTAATGTAATGAATGTGAACGTAACTTTACTCTCACAGATAAGAACACCTGTCATAGTAAAATGTAATGCTAATCATCGCCTACTGGCCTTCGGTGTTTATACACATTTTGTACTATGCGATAGTAGATAATAGTTATTTTTTGTTATGTTGGAAGGGAGCAAAGTTAATGTTTCCTTTCTCGTGTTAATATTGAGCCCGAGTTAGGGAATGATTCCAAAATTGAACCACGAGCATAGCGAGTGGAAATTTGAGCATGTAACACACTTGCTACCGAGAGTACCGAGTGAAACACACAATTTTTCACCTCCCTACCGCGAGGAAAGAAAACTCTAAAACTTTTAAAGGTGTTCAAAATTATTGACATCCATCATTTATCATTCAACAATATTAAATAACAGAACATACAACCAGCTAACATAAAAAAGAACACTTGATTAGTGATAAACAATTTGTATGAAATTACGTTGCACTCTTGTGAATAAAGTGCAACTTTACTGTCAGTTTTTAAAGAATAAAGTTTCAGTTGAACGTTCGTTCGTTCTTTCCGAGCTAGTGAGGTGATAATTAATTTACAGGTATTTAAAATTAGTGGCTAAGTTTTTAATTAATCGATAAGTTCAGGCGCTAAAGTACCATGATGAACGATAATTGGCACGCTTGTTGATTAATTAAAGAATAAAGGCTTGTCGATATCTTTGTGATTTGCGAACATGTGTGATGTCGCATTAAGGTATTTATTACTTTTGTACTTAAAAAGTACAATCTATGATTATAATGTTTAATTTCTATTATTTTTTATTTTATTTTTTGTTATGCATTTACTGGTATTTATTAAAATACTACATGGTCGGCACATGTCGCGGCATATTCACTCGCAGTGCCTAATTAACAAATTAATTAGTTCCAGACAGTTGTGACTAGACCGTACAGCCATACCCTAGGTTCTAGTTGTATCTGTGTAGTTTGTTATTCTGGACTATGACTGTTGGCGGAAACAGAGTAATTATCACTTGCTCGTATTCAATAATCCATATCCACGCTACGCTTTAAGCGAGACTCGACAGACATTAATGACTTACCTAAGTTACCTATGAAGGGTGTTAAATATGGACTCATACGTACTTGATAATATTTAATTCATTTCGTGAAATTTAATGTTACGTATAACATCATTTGGGGTTCCCCTTGAAATCTCAACTAACTTTTAATCGAATTTCATTTCACCGAAAACGATTCATAGAATATTTTATATAAATCTCTTGTATTATGGCTTGACCGACTATTCATTGTATATTAGAATAAATTATTAGAAAAACGGTGCAAGGATTTTTTAATGCTTAAAAATATATTTTATAAACTATAAGAGACAAAACAAAAAATATGGCTGTTCATTAGAACAACGGAACAAGAATTTTTAGATGCTGAAAATACATTGAATAAATACATTTAATTAAAAAGATAGCCGAACCCAAGGGTATGTGCAACGACGAGTGAAGTGACGAGGAGCGATTTAGGTGAACTGCGACCTAACAGCCAGAACCGACTTTTTTATTTAAAAATATTAAAATATGGAATAATAAAACCTGATATAAATATCTATGATATAAAGTAGGTATTTAGTATATTTATAATATTTCTACAAATTAAAAATCGGTATTTCATAACTACATCACTTAATTTTTCGAATTATTGAATATTCGATCAAATGAAAACGAAACGAAACGTTGACTTTGAACTGAAATTAAAAGTTAACGATATTTTAAGGGTAAACCAACAATTTGACTGATAATTCCTAACAAACGCAAACATCATTTATATATTTTATAAACAATAAATGGCTCTACTCATGTTTATTTAGTTACTCGCGCGACATGTTTCGGAGAACATAGGCCTCCATTTACAAGCACTTCAAACACGTGAGTGCGTGACGGGCCGGAGAACAGAACAGAAAGTTATCACATTCGCTGCCACCCCCTCCAAAAATGTATGGAAATGAACGCACATGTGCGTTGGTGGCAGTGAATGCGTTAAAAGAAAGAACAGTGCTTGAAAATGGAGGCCTGTGACTAAATAAACGCAGAGCCGTTCTTATCATTTATAAAATATTACACTGTAATATTGTCTTCGGTTGACAATTACTTATGAAATACAACAACTGAAACTGATTATATCGCGCATACTATCATCGGGTGGACCCGATGACCACGAACGCTTCTAAAGGGCTCGAAAAGTCGGGATGGAGTTTAAATTAGTACACGCGATGTAATCCGTTTCAGTTATATTCGTATTATTACATTATTAACCTTTGAAAGTTTAAGTACAAAATAATGTCTTTAATTTTAGAACCACTGCTGTATAACAGTGAACACAGTCTCCAGGGATCATAGTGTAAAGTTTATTTTTAAAGAACACTAATAAGATTGTTATGTTCTTTTAAACAGACTAGCTTATATTATTAAGGAAATATTATTGCTAAAAAAAATTAATGAAATATATTAGTCTGCATTATTTGTATGGTGAAAACATACAAACATGGAAACTTGTAATTACTTACTTAATTACGAAATTAATATAGCATATCTATATTTATCAAGCAAAATATGGTTCCATGCTGTGCTCTATATTTGACGGAGATTTTTTTTGTCACAGAGTCGGACGCATGCCCGGCCACGTCAATCGTGCTGGTGGTGCTTGACGGTCTGAATCATGAAGAGACGCTGTCCGCGGCGCGCTGGCTGGTGCAGCAAGCTGACCACTCGCCCGAGGCCGCCGGCCTGCGCGCCTCGCTCTCCTGCCTCTACCGCTGGATGTACGAATGGCATGGCACGCCTACGCTCGGCGAGTGGGTCATGGCTTATATCAAGGCCCTAGAGGTATGCACGTTACCTTATTTCTATATTAAAAAAAAAATTCAAACCTCTAACATAAGTTGAACCGCAGGGACTATATACGTGCTATACATAGCTACTGTATTTTCTTTTTGATTGACAGAACAAGATACGTAATTTTAGTATATACGATTTCTCAATTACGTATGTACATACAAAGATCATATCGATAATAAATAAACTCAGTATCGTATACCTACTCAAAATCCTTGACTATTTATTTTTATGTTGCTAGAAATGATTGATAATTGAGAGAAGTTGGGCATCACTGGTACTGCGGTCCACAATGCTCTGCTCTCGCCCACAGACAATAAATACAGGGTCCTGTTAATGACCCTTTGCCTTAAAAAGGAAAACATTGATGCAAGGTGGATATCGATTTATGAAACACTCATCAACCAGCAATGTTATAGAAATTAGTCAAAGTACACTATTATCATAATAATATTTCTTTACAGGAAAACGAACATTTTGATCTCTTGGTAGAAGTATCTGTAGACAATGTCGGACACTTATTCCTGGCCATGGGCAACCCCGTAGCACTGCGCCAGTCCGTGGCTGACGTCATATTCCACATCATGGCGTCGCTGCGAGAATCCGCCGAAGCGCTTGACAGAGTGAGTATAACTTTTAGATCTACTTGTTTTGTTATAAATTTATATGGCTCATTATCCCAAATTGATATTTTACAATCACTAAAAATATGTTGTTTATTATTTTGCAATAGATCTCCCCGCACGTCGGCACCGTGTTGGTGAACCTAGCCGCTGATAGCGGTCAGTGGAGTCGCCAGATCCTGCAGGACGTGGTGGATATACTCACGGCGATGGTCGACGGACGCATCGAAGCTCTCAAAGGCGAGGCTCAAGAGCTGTTTAAAGAAAAACACGCAGCATTGGTAAGTTTTATTACAATTCATTTCTTTTTATTTAAATATTTATATCAAATACATACACACACTTAATCTTATAATTAATTCAGAGGAATTAGCTGGCAAAAATATTACAAATTAATGTATATATGTATATCAATAATAATGCCACAATAATATGGTCCAAAAAATATAATTAAAAAAATCTTGTACTAGTCTAGAACTGTCTAGAATAAAATCTAAATCTCTTTTTTTATTTTCGTGGGTTATAAACTAATTCATGCTTTTCTTAGTGCCTACAATACTCTTATATCTTTTCTTAAAAATTAAGAAGAATACATAGTAGGTACATTACTACAAAGTACAAATGCCGGGAAGGAAGTCGTTGCAGGCCGAGTATAGTCATGTTTGAGAAAATTATACTCCATAGCATGATTAAGAAGTGTGCTTTAATATTAAAAATAAACAGAGTTAGTAGAGTCAGCAGCAAAAGTCGCTAAGCGGGCGATGTTTTCAAAATTAGTTCGATAATACTTTATTGCTATGAGAATAAGAGCGTGTCAATCTGAACACCTGACTCGCTTAGCAGACTGTACTACAGTACCTACGTATGACCTAAGCTATCTGCTTGACCTGTTCAGGTGATATATGCCTCTCTATCTGTCGTTTGCAAAGGCCGTAACCCCCGACTATGCTGCCACGTCTTCGTACGGCAGCTACGAGCGGGGATCATAAATGAGAATCGAGCGCAGTATCTCGGTCTTCCCTTGCTGCTGCCACCGCGACTGGGTTATTGCTGGGCGATTATTATTTAAAACATATAGGTTCCGATTTTTGTTAAATACAAATAATCAACAGATGTCATGCCTGGAGCGGCACATGGCCTCCCGCGACTGCCGGTTCCTGCAGCGGCCGCCGTGGCGCGCGCGCGACGTTTGCCTCTCGAGCGTGAACTCGCACGCGCCGATGCGCAAGGTCGGCCTGCTCAATCTAGGCAACACGTGCTACATGAACAGCGTTATGCAGGCGTTGCTTGTCACCAGACCGTAAGTATACAATTTATTGTTCAAGCCGACAATGCGAATGTTTTTAATTTCACCTGTCGTATAACCGTCATCAACTGAGCCCGGATCTTTCACGACAAAACAAAACACTATCGTAATCTAGCCAGTGACAAACATTATTTTATCATCAACGTCGAACAAGTATGTTGGTATGAATGTGACGCATCAAAAGAGAAGAAGAGTGGCGATAAATTGGCACATCCTATTCTTTAAGCAAGTGGTGGAATGTGGAATAGCCTATAGCTTCAATGTGTGGCTTAATGTTAGTAATATAATATCAGTATGATTCATGATTAAATTTATCTATTTTTAATATTGAATTGGCTCTAGCAGAATAAGATTCAAGAATAAATTTGTTTCTGGTGTATATTCATCTTACCATATTAGGGACATACACAGATTTATGTTCGCCTCTTTCATATGGACATTTAGATTGTATGTAATATCAGCATAAACGGCACATTGTCTTATGTACACACATTCAGCTAGCTATATACAGGAACAGGATAGACTACTTTTGATTTAATATATCTGTATTACCCAGAAGTTTTAGGAAACTCTAAGGAAGAGATTTAGATTACAACTATTTTTTGTTCACCAATGGCTTTGAAATACCTTCTCAGAGAGTTACTTAATATTTTGCTGTGCCGCTGCCATTTTATTTTTTATTTTGGATTCTTGTTATGAATTTCCCTTTGCCCTGTGCTGTATCGCTTTGTTAAACACGTTATAGCAACTTCAATAAAAATGCAAATGCTTGCTACGCATAGTTTCTTTGATTTGATCCGCATATTATTTATTCTTATAAGTTGTACCAAGCACTGCCAGTTAATTTGTTTTGTAGAATCATAAATTTGTGTCATGTTTTCTTAAGTTTGTGTTATTTTAATTAAGCTTTAAATTCACTGTATATTAATACTCTTTTTGTTTTTCTTATTTGACACAAAAGCTATGCAAACAAAACATAAATGTTTCCACATTTAAGTTACCCTAGTCACCGTAAAGTAGTTAGTGCCTAGTTTATTTTCTTAATCATAGTATTAATTTAATTTAGATAATGTCTTGCCACTTATTAGGAGTCTACCATAAATATATCAATTATGTCACAGCACTGCTTAAATTAATACGCATTGCGAATTATAGAAGGTATGTTATGAAGTATCCCAAATCGTATAAAATTCGAAATTGAAGTAATTGGGAAGTCTTTCCTCAGTAAAACATAAAATAATTTAATGTTTTTAACACTTCACTTAATTTGGATTACGAAACGTGTTACTTGTTTTGAAATTATAAAATTTAACAACGTTATTCAGATTGTTTTTAGTTATATTGAACAATTAACCATAACTACCATACTACTACCAAGTTTAATATAATTTAAAATTTTAGATCTAATGTTATTTTAGTGACGCATATAGCCTTAGCAGTTTTATATATTATTATTATAAATAGCGTTTGGTTACAACAGTTTCAGCACCCACACAGTGCTGAAGATGAACGCAGTGCCATATTGGTCAAAAATGGGAATGCTATTCGCGAAAATGATGCATTCAATCAGCACCAAACTGAATCCCGATGAATTCTTCTCTGTGGTCAAACCTCCATTCTTTACCAAGGACAACCAGCACGACAGCTCTGAATTCTTGGGGTAAGTAGTGACGTGAATTATCAGCTGCTTGATTCCGTTCACACAATTCTTACGTCACATTACCTTCTTTTATGACATTGTTTATTTGTACCCGGTAAATTAAAGTAGTGTTTGAATTACCAAATAAAAACAACCTAGTCCGTTCGTTCCTATTTGTACTCGTAAGAAAATATTGATGACCAACCCAAAAAGAAAAATCTACTTTATTTAATAGTCTGGTTTCCCTACGTTGCTTTTCAGTGACCTACAAGTAAATATCAAATGATATGTCGTTTATCAGTTCCAAAATATACCGAATAAGGATTCTTGTATAATTTTATAGGCATGCATTGGTGGCCTAGCTTAAACCGAAATATACATTAATTATAAATTTAAATTTTAACAGTGAGCACTGGTGACCTAGCTGTTAGCTTTTAGTTCTAGAACTTTGGGAAGAACACATAAACATTGTCAATACCGATATTTTATTATTTTTTGTGTATATAAATAACTACATTTTCCACCAGATACCTGTTCGAGCTGCTGCAGTCCCACGAGCACGGCTCAGACCGCAACTTCGACTACACGCGGCCGCCCATCGTCGGCCGCAGAGCCCTACCACACGGCAGCCCACATTCGCCGCCGCACTCTAGGTATTGTTTATTTGACAATTACAATATTACAGTAAGAAACATAGCCGTAACAATAAGACTAAATAAGTTTCTGTCAAAAATGACATTTCACCCGAATATACTTACTTTATTTAGCAAGTTAAATAAAAACTTTAAAAAAAGCTAAACTATAAAAATATACTATTGATTCATACATACTTTTCTCGAGCACTCTCTTCCATTCGGTCATCAGTCGCGGCATATTGTTTACAGACACACAAAACTGCAGCGAAGTTGAGAGTAGGTTGGATGTTAGTTGAGGAGAGCAGGTATGGGGAGTATAGGGAGAGATTTGCCCAGTAATAATGACATAATACTAACTATTTTTGAAATAGTGAATGTACGCCTTAAAAAAGGGAATAAAGTAGAGCTGGAAAGCTAGCCTTTTTAAAAGACGATAATTGATAACTACTAAACAGTGGTATACTGTATTTGTATATAATTATATTTTTTGCATAGTAACAATAGAAATAAAACCTAATCCCTGTAAGTAGTCAAAGTACTAGTGTATGAAAATTACGTCTGACTCTCCGCCTATGCTGTTATTGAGAAACAACCTGCGCCTATAAATAGATAATGATTTGTTTTGAATTGTGTAGGATGTAAAGTGTATTTTTTTTTGTTTCAAAATTGAACGAATTGTAAGAAATGCAACTGTGTTAGAATTGCAAATGTTTCGTATTCCAAATGTAATTACTTACAGTTAATACAGTTAGCCGAATGTTTGGGTTTTTGTCATTTGTCACAATTGTCACGCTCCAACAAGTTTGCGAGTGCGAAAGTGACAGATAGTGTGGTAGACGATAAAATGCCAACTGCTATCCGTTCAGTTTAGGCACGCTGGTCTGAGGCGGTTATGTCTCATTCAATAGAAAATTAACATTTCTTTGTTAGCCAGTGCTACTATCGAGCTGTCATTGGAATGTATAAAGTTTGCTGAAAGCCACAATGGGCAGCTGGACTGTCTATGGATGGACAAATATAATAAAAGCTTGTTTTGGTTATGAAGTTATTGTCGTAAAGTTATTATCTACAAATAATATATTTTCACAGTGACGGAGAGCATTCAGAACCGGGTCCTAATCGGCGGTCCGTGTCGCCGAGGCCCGGGAGCAGCGCTGCCGGTCAGTTTATCGACTTCGTAGATCTAAACACTGACGTAGACTTGTTTTATTTGACTCAAAAAGGTACACAGCTACACTAACCATATTTTATTTGTAACGATTCAACATATTCACTACACAAGAGGTCATAGATGCAATTTGGGTTTACACTTAGCCTTAACCTAGAGCATTTGACACAGTTATAACTACATACCTACACTATTTGTAAACTATTAAAACACTATACATTATACACTTATCATATCGACAGCCTTGGTTTTTTCGTACAACACGCAAAAAGTTTTCATCAACTTTACGTTTCAACAAAATAACACTGGTTATGTTACTCGTTTCAGGTTCCAGCTCAGGTCTTAAGAGGCACGGCGACCTAGAAATGCACTTGCCTCTGAAAAAGCGTATGCGCATGACCGAATCGGCGTTCCTGCGCCGGGACTCGTTCATCGACAGCATGTTTGGCGGCGTGCTGCTCACTCGCGTCGAGTGCACCGAGTGCCACTCGTCATCGCTGTCGCGCGACGTGTTCCGGGACTTGCAGCTTGCGTTCCCTGAGAAACTAGAGGGCACCCAGCACAGCGTGCAGAGCTTGCTAGAGTTCTACTGTTCCAAAGAGCGCTTGTCCGGCGACAATAGATACGACTGCCGCGATTGTGGCGGTTTGCGCGACGCCGAGAGGAGCGTGCTAATCGAAACTACGCCTAAGTTTCTCATTCTGGTGCTGAAGAATTTTAAGTAAGTTAACAACAATTGACTTGAAAAGAATATAATTTGTGTTTTATACTCAATAAAACGATATGTTGATGATTGTCAGATCTTTGTACAAAGGGTTCTAGTATTTCAGCTAAACATAGTAACTATCCCGTTATCAACTCAGGTTTTCTATTATCCTTGATTGAAATCGTATTTTTTTTAAAACCTGTATTAAGTAGTAAAATCTACCTTTGGTAAAGCTAAGTTTGTTTTCTCACTTATTGTTGTTTCTGTTTTACAGATTTGAGCCGAAATTGCAAGTTCAAACCAAATTAATGCTCTCGATACACCACAACCACACGGTGACGTTGCCGACTGTGCGCTCACAGGCGGACCATTCCGCCTACATACTGTACGCCGCCGTCATTCACGCCGGCACCACGCTCGACTCCGGGCACTACTACACTCTGGCGAAAGACAACGGACAGTGGCACATGTACAACGACGACGTGGTGTCGGCCGCCGAGGAGGGCCAGCTGAGTGGCTTGAACCGATCCAGCACGCCCTACATACTGTTCTACCGACGCACCGACATCGACGAGGGCACCGCGCCCTCGCTAGAGGAGATGCCACCCAAGGTGCAGGAGTCGGTCATGGCCCACAACAAACACTACGTGGAGACAGTGCGCAAGATGCGGCTCACGAGGCCATGACGGCTCCGGTCGGACAAGTACATTGACTTCACTGTGCTGGACTACGTCGATACTGAGTAATATGGATACCTTGTTCTATATCAGAAAGTGACATTTAGCGCGACAATGAAACGTGAGAAATTATTGATTTGTGGCTGATTTTTTAATTAACCTGTAGTTGATTTTTAATTTCAACCATGGTGCGAGTACATCAAGTGAAGTGAACTATCTCCTAAGATTTTGAGACTATAAAATCTGAGTAGATATATATTGTTAGTCATGCTCATCCGTTTTGTGATATAATTGTGGATCTGGATTGAGGTCGTGAGTTCCCATGGAAACTAATATACGTCTTATACATGCAATAGTGACTTTATTGTGATTGTAATATATTAATTATTTAACCTGTAATTTTGTAAAGTATATGTTCAATAGAAAGGAAAGTAGTAACATTAAGATTCCAGTCCTGTTTTTGTAATTTAGTTGCCGGTATGAGGTGTTAGCATAAGATAGTTTGTTTACCCTCCTATGTTGAAACGGAGCCACTCATGCTATTGTTTATTGCCGACGTCAAGCTGACATCATTCTCTGATTTAGCTCATGCTGCTTAAAAATATTAATTTTATTTTAAATGGTATTCTGCTGATATTTCTATGAAAATAAATTAGTTATTTAAAGGTACAACATAAACTAAATTAAATCTAACCTACACCTATTTAACCTAACCTAATCTAACAGAAATACTGCCTTACACAACTTAATAAGTGTACATGAAAATGGTTTGATGCGCATTTCAATTATTTTGTCAGTTAGAATGATGGTATCTAAAATAGATTACTATGTTTAGTTTACGTCGGCAATAAACAATTTGAATACTCGCTATGGCAACTAGAGTTCACGTGACGAAGACCGCAGAAGGTCACAACCGCCGTACAAATTGCTGAAGAACATTTAGAAAATATTCATCCGCTTTTAATATTACAAGTTCCTATCGCGATTCACCTATAAGTACAACTTATAAAGTTACGTTACAATAATAACAACTTAGCGCTCAAAAACGAAAAGATCCGGTATAAAATAAGTTACACAAAATTAGACATGACCATAATTACAAAAATGTGGGTGATGTGATGATTGTATTATTTACTGTATAAGTACAGTAAAGAATATAATCATACCTTAGTATCGCTTATGTGGCACTTGTGATAAGGATTGTATATTTTTATTGACAATGCGCAAATGTTGAATATAACCTTAAAACTTAAGTAAAATTAATATCGCTCCTGACGTTCCTAATATAGTTAACGTGTAAGGTTGTGAACTCGATATTATTTAATTGCGTTGCGGCTGTTATGAGGACTCCCTTATTTGTAAAAATGTGTTTGCGACGGCAGTCGCCATTGCTCTAGAACTGCCTTAATTTACTATACATTTATGTAACGACGCGTTAAGTATATCTGATCGTAAATGTGCATTGACTTCTTAAGTAAGACTTCGCACTGCGGTGCGAGTGAAGGCCATGGGTGAGGTTGAAAGGTCGAATAGTAGTATCTCGCTCCCATCTACTTGGCCTCCGCTGCCGCCGCCGCGCTATGTTGAGGCCATGTCAAAAAGTAGTTGTCAAAAGCTGGATTTTTGTGCGCGAGAATTTAGATCGATAGTAATCCTACATTTTGTTTTCGATGTGAAAATGTCTTTTCATAAAAAATGTGTTAATTCGTTTTTTGTAAATATACTCTATATTAAAATATTTTTTTTATGAAAAGGACGTATATTCGATTACGGATGTTATTGACCATAGAAATGTTTTATACTCTTGACGATATAAATATTATTAATCAAATGCTTTGACGCAATGCTATTTTCTTGTTATCAATTATGTATGGTTGGTATCCTCGATTTGGTATGGTTAAAAGAAACAAATTTTTACAAGTAATATGTATTGGGCTGTATGACTTTCCCCTATTTGTCTAATCAGAATTTAACCCGTAATAAAGAATTCAGGTCCGGTACCGCGAACATAGAAGTACGTATATTTCGAGCATCTTTCTCTTTTTATCCAATAAAGGCATCATAAGAGTGACAGAGGCAATTGTCCGAAATTTAGAATATCGTGTTCGCGGTAGCGCTGCAGAGCACATAATTCCCTCCGCCATACTATCTCCAATCTAGTAACAGATAAACAACCAATGCCCTACAAAAAACACTGTTAATTAGATGTAAAATTATTTCTCGTACTTAAAGAAGTAAAAAGAGTCATTACATAACTATAATAGGGAACGTGCACACTACATAAGCTCTCATCGTAACCTAACATTAATTAACAATTAAAACTAGAAAACAATCAAATTTACTAGTTAAAATACTATTCTGGCTAATTGTAATGCATTATTGTATTTCTGGGTGCACCGACATGTCCATAAAAAATAAACGCGAATCAAATTGCGTCAAGTTTGATTACTTTCAAAGGAATACCACTCACGTGCCATAGTCATGTAAAAAAGCCAAAAATGGATTAATGCAATAAAGAAACATCCGTAACTATAAGTATTAAAATGGTTTTAAGTATTTAGAAACAATCTGCAACATTATTAGTGTAATTACCCAAGTTTTGTAGTTAGTATTGTCAATCTAACATAACCTTTAAAACTGTTAAAAAACAGCTGAATAATTGGTTTCCACGTACATATACAACAATATGCAGTGCTTGAAGTCAAAGACAACAAAATCCAGTTTTTCTATTGCAGTGAAATAAAAAAATTGAGGACTTAAATATTAATAAATATCATCTATATTATATTTGTAACTACGAGTACTGACTACTTTAATTATGATATGCAGATGAAAAACTATTTCAGACGATTAGTAAGCTTTATTTTTACGTCGTAAACATTAGATATTTTGGTTTCAGCGATAATTTTATCTGTTACATAGCCTCTTGTCCTAGTGAACTAATGCCCCGTCCTGTAATACACGGCCAGTCCCAAAAAGTTTACGAGCTTTTGTCAATTTTTGTCCACATTATTCCAGATACTTTTGAATGTGCCGAAACCCATATTTAATAACTTTTATCATATTTACGAATAATGAGATAAACAGTTCATTTGAAATCCGCATGGTGTCGCCTTTGTCGTTTGGTGCTGCCATCTATAGTTCGTGCACGTTCCTTATTTCCTACTGTATCAATTCCTTGCACTACTTTTTTTCTGAAAGAAGTATCCGGTATGTCGATGTATTTCAATTATATATGTAGTTCAATTATATTACTCGTAATATTTCGTCGTTACCTAATTCTTTTTATGTGATAACCGCCTGGTTCTTGTATTGGCACGGTAGCACAGAAGCTAAAAAGATACATACATACGAAGCCAAAATATGCATAGAGAGATAAAACAATATATATGTCGCAGGGAAATGGTCAAAACAGCGATTTGAACAAAGCTCTAAGCGTGGCGTGTCAGTTGATCGATTTTAAGATTTCACTAAACCGAATCAGGGATATGATCAAATCACGCAGGCTGTTAAAATGGCAAAAAGTAAGTAGTTTTAACATTTCGCTAATAAACAAGTTTAGGGAAATGATAAAGTCTCAACTGGAATATGATATACCTATAGTAAATTGAACAAATCTCTGAGGGATATGATTAAATTACACAGGGGTTCAACACATTAATAAATAGAATTATAATGACTCCATCGATTATTTTCTAAGTTCTGTACCCCCTTTGCTTAGGTCTAACCAATTTCTCACAACTTATATAAATATCATTTGGTACTTACCAGTCGGTTTTCGGTGAAGGAAAACATATTGAGGAAACCCGAAACTAATCTCCATTATACCTAGTTTACCCTTTGGGTTGGAAGGTCAGATGGCAGACGCTTTCGTAAAACTAGTGCCTACTCCAATTCCTGGGATTAGTTGTCGAGACTCATGAACCGTGGCAAAATTCCGGGAGGTAACTGACGAATCTGATAACAGTAATACCTACTTTTGATGTTTTATTTTACCATTCATTCATTATAACACTTCATGAACAAATCTAGTGAAATTACAAGCGTAGCGATTGGTCGATTTTGTGAATTCACTAAACAGAGCCAGAGATGGCTAAAACTTTCTAGTAAAATAATGAAACGGATTCGCCATTTTCATATCCTGTGTCATTGTCAGTTTCATTGTGTGATTTGAACATATCACTTAGAGAATTGTTCAAATCACTATAGATATATCATATACCAGTTGCGACTTTATCATTACTCTAAACTTGTTTAGCGAAATGTTAAAACTACTTACTTTTAGAGTTCGTTTTGTCAACTTACTGTCGTGGTTCAGAGATTTTGTCAAATCCCTAATCTAGTGAAATGACAAAGCGTGGCGTGTCTGTTGATCGATTTTAAGATTTCACTAAACCGAATCAGGGATTTGATCAAATTACTGAAATTTTCTAGAGAAATGATGAAATGGATTCGCCATTTTAACATCCTGCGTGATTTGATCATATCCCTTGGAGATTTGTTCAAATCGCTGTTTTGACCATTTCCCTACGACATATATACAACAATATTGGGTATGTTAAGCTATATGCGCAAACGAGTGTCTATTTGAACAAAATTGTGATTGTAGAGTATTTTCAATTATATTAAAGTACTGTATAATCCTGGGAAAGTTTCAAGGTTCTGAAGTAAATGTGTACAGTGTATATAAATCTATGTGTATATCTAATAATTATACGTGCATTGTTATCTGTACGTCATATGAATTAAACAAAAATGTAGCGCAAGTTAACCGTAATATTACACGTTCAGGATATTTAATAATTATTTATGGGCCATACAGACAGATTAAAACAAAAATTTTGTTTGTGTTGTGGATAATAGTTAACGGCTTAGGAGTGCTAGGTATATATGTATCCCATAGTGATATATAAAACGACGAACCGTTTATGCTGATATTTAATGTAATCAAATATATTCGGCTACAAAATCCTACACTTTTACCATGTCCACCGGAAAAACAAGAACATACAATTCTGTATGGCCCTTATAAGCAGCAGCTTTGACTAAAAGTGATATACTGTAAAAAAAACTAACGTTTTTATGTACGACTAGCATGAAACGGCCGTCGTCCGCGTTTTACTACATTAAACAACCTATATGACAGCTAAATTCCACATTAAAATGTCAGCTGTAAAGATACGACGTGAGGTCATTGTCAGTAGACTACGATAAAAAATTACAATGTGACAGGTTTAAACTCTTAGGCACTAGTAAAATACGCGCCGATTTCTGACGGTTCAAGTGAACCGCATAATACAAATTTTTGCTACATTCGCATAAAAACTGTATAATTAAACCAGTTAATACTATTTTACTTGAATAGCTCTTCTGAAATACTTACAGCTAAAAAGATAGTTGGTAAATGCACTATGGCTTGGCTTATAAAACATTAATTTCCGCGTTGTTTGTACATTATTTATAATTATAATTAATCTTTTTATTGGGATATGCGGTACAGTCAGCAGCAGAAGTAGCTAAGCGGGCGAGGTGTCCAAAATGAGTTTGGCACTACTGTATTGTTCAGAGAACAAGAACGTGTCTTGATTCTTAGTAACTACTGCTGCTGACTGTACCGTATATTTCAATTGAACTTGGCAATAAACTTGAAAACTTATAAATAATGTACAAACAATCAAATCACTTTGATTAGGGCGATGAGGGTAACTTGTTTTAAGAGTTGAATTTCATTTGTTTCTTCTGATTTTGATACAAATGAGATTCCACTTCATTTCCTACACTATAAAGAACAAATTCGAGTAGGACTTTAGTTGTATGGTGGGCCTCAGGAGGATATACAAAAAAATTGTGAAAACATGCATCAGAATTTTATTATGAGTGTTACGTCTTGAGTTTACTTGTTTATATTTTTGTTAAATGCATACCATACACCATAGTTCATACACTACACTATTAACTATATCTAAAACTATGTTTAACTGTGAACATTGACTTTATAATTATACAAACGGCCTACTGTACTTTTTCATCCAGTTTCGTTGAGCTAAGTAATATTTTATTTTGGATCTTAAATCCTCATTGACTGTTAATATCCGTTTTTTTTTAAATATAATTTACGATAATTTCTTTGTTTATTCGTTGATTCCCACAATTAAAACTGGTTGTCTACAATCAAACACAAAATATTTAATCTATTCAACTCGTGGCTTGAATGTCGAACGTAACGTGAGTGGGGTTTATGTTATCTGTGGTCGAAACCCTCGCGGTGGTATGGCTGAGGTCTGTGCTCCTGAGGCACTTCATTACTGATCTTTGATACTACACTGTAGAATATAAGATAATAAAAAAAATATATAAACGGTAGCGCCAAAATGCACTTCACCGCTGCGTGCTAAGCAATTTAATGCAATGTTTTGACATGTCAAGAACTATATAAGAACTATATGTCAGACCAGGTCGGACAGACATCATATTAATAACTTAAATATCGCCGATATACTTACTCAACCTCGTATCTGTAACACTCATTTGATGACAAAAACACCCGTATTCCAAATTTAAGAAAAGCGACATTTCCATCAAATGATTGTTGCAGATATGAGGTTGAGTAAGTATAGCGACGATATGGCATCATAACATGTTCACAAGTATACATTTAAAGTGTCCAAAAAGCCAACCAACTGTTTACTACAACCAACTTTAAAATACTATCTGATTAAAAATTGTGATTTTGTTTTATTATTTTTATTACAATAAAAACTTGCTCGCTATCTGCATCTTTACATATAACTTCTACGGGTTGCATTTGTGGCTTGGGGTTGCAATATCCGATTGATATTTGTAAACTTTTATAATAACAAATAACTGAAACATGAATAACTTACATAAGTCTTATAATCGGGAAATAAATGTGATAAGAGATAAATGTAATTCTTGCGCTTCTTTAGTAAAAGCCGAGAAATTTTATAATACAAGGCAAGTCATAATGGTTAAAAGTGAGATGATTCCTATATGTGACATTCAAAACTACCACACCACTTACAGTGACGAATGATATGTCATTCCTTCAATCCATTCGTAGTGATAGCGTACTATCTCACTCGGTTTTATGAAGTATTCGCGAGCTACTGGCAACAAATAACTTTGGCTTGAACATTTTTTGCTCGCTCGCGGTCTACAAGGAAGCAAAGCTAGTGTTTACCATCTCATGCTAATATTGAGACCCAAGCTAGCGAAAGATTCCAAAATTGAACACCGAGCATAGCGAGTGGTTCACAACTTAGAATCTTGAGCGTCGGGAGGCTTTCAAGGCACGAGTGGGGCTCTTTGCTGTCGAGTGAAACACATAACTTTTCACCTTACTATCGTAAGAAAGAAAACTGAAACATTAAAACTGTATACCAAATTATTAGTATCCATGATTTATCATTTAAAAACATTATTTTAAAGTCCATCCAACCAGCTAACTTCAAAGAACACTCGACACCTAATAAACAATTTGTATGGAATTACTTTGCACTCTTGTGTATTAAATGCAACTTTGCTACCTGTTTTTGAAGAATGAAACAGTTCTTTCCGGGCTAGGGAGGTGAAAAATTATGTGAACACGTTCTTATGTAAGTCCTATTTCGATTTTATTCAACAGTCAGCGAAGTTTATATATAAAGACAAGAAATTGAGGCTAGGAGCTATTTACTTACTACAAAGGGCGCTTGATAGAAGTTCCACCAAACTGTTATCTGTGTCTATGGTTTAATATAAACATTTGAACACCAAAGACTGTAAACAAAGTAGACGGAAGGTTTGTCTTACGAGCCCGGTACACAATGTTCCGTTGTATAGCTTTGCGGTCAAAGGGCTAACGAGTTGATTGCATGTTTTTGAACTTACAAACGTTCAATTCTTAAATAATTTCGACAAAGATTTAATAACATAAAGGAATATCATCCTTGAACTTCAAGTTCTTTATAAATAAGAATGAGGACAATTTCTTTTAATTCAAACAACGAGTAACATTTCACGAAAACACACGTCTGTTTGAAACCTTTTTTTTTTTTGACGAAGTGAAATGCATTTACGCATACCTCCAGTCATGGGGTAGAGTCTTACGGGGGGAAGGGTATACCCACTAAAACACTCCGGGCGTACTCGCCTGACCGTTCAGTGGGGGATGTCACGGGGTCGCTTTTAGCATTCTGCCACGACCCCCCCCGGTTGCCCCCCTATTCATGGGGGGCAGCGCCTACTGGAGGGGAGGGTTACTGTTTGTCTGTGTCGCTTTGCAGGTTTAACTTTAAATTGTGATATTTTGGAGGGTCAAGCGATTGGTTCCCCGGTTTTTAAGGTATTGATAGACCAACGAAAAGGTTGTCATATTGTGAAATGTTCCACTTGCAAATAATCAGGAAACTAGTAACATTTTATATGAGATTTAAATGGAAATATTTCTCGAATCCCAGAGGCAGAGGTTAGAGCACATTTTAATCGCGAAGTCGTGTTTTACATAGGCTTTGTACGTCTTACATTTACTTATACAACTGTTTCGCGTTTCTATTTATGTAAATAAAGTTATAGCATTTAAGTATTTTTAATGGTTAATATTAGCATATACTTATAGCTTAACTAGTTATATTTATTTGAATTGTAATTCAACAAAATATCTCCATATATTATAATATTCATTATATATGTATTTAGGTAACACATTGTGAAATCAACTTTGGATTAAAATAAATGTTTTTAAAGCCTGTTTTGCTTTTGTTCTTGGATCAGCTTCTAATAACATAGTTTAATGCCCGATTCACACACAGCGCGGGCCCGCGTTGACACGCGCCCGACCTGCGCCCGCGCTGTGTGTGAATCGACCTTAACTATGATAGTTAAGGCACATACGAACCTGGTAAGTAACAGGCCCGGTACCGCGAACATCGAAGTTCACATGTTGCGGGCATCTTTCTCTTTTACTCCAATTAAGTCATCATGAGAGTGACAGAGACAAAAGTCCGAAATTTACGACTCGTTCTTCGCGGTAGCGCCTCAGTGTTACGCCGACAATAATTTCGAAGCTTTTCAACGTTGCGCCACTGACTGCAGTATTTGAGTATTTTATTACTTTTGTTACTCAAATCGAATTAAGAGATGAATCATCAATCTTGAAATAATAACTCGTTCTTTTTGGGATACGTTATGTTTACCAAAGAAGAACATTAACATGCCTTTTTACAGAAACGTTAAAACATGTTGGGAAGACCGCCACAAATTGTGGGACGAGTAAAAGGTCTTTTTAATGCCACGGTTTTATTTACAATGATCATATTTTTGATAAATTCGCAGCCAACGGATGAGTCTCAGTAGCTCAGACGGCACAGCGACTAGCATCTATCCCGGAGTCGAGAGTTCGAGTCTCGTCTGAGGTACTGGATTTTTTCCAATTTCCCTTTATTTCTAATCATTTGCAGTTATTTTTATTCTATGGTGTAACATAAGAAACCGAAAGGCACAATTTCCACTATAACCGTTTGTGTGTCCTAGTTCACATACTTAATACGACTTATGGATTCAAATGTCTACCAAAAAAGATTTTTGTACAATAAAAATCAAATTTAGGTGAAAATATTTATTTTACATTTTAATAATTTACATTAATCTTAACAGCTAACAGTTAAGTTTAGTAATTCAGTAATTGTACTGCATATTAGAGTCCAATTATTTTTCCTCCTAAGTTATTAAGTTTTTCTGTAGCGATCCTCGTTATTTTCTTGAATATTGTTCCAGGTACCTGAAAAAAAATCATTGTATCATTATATTTTTTACTTACTACAACTAGGCCAGAGGTTGGCGATGTAAATTTTTTGTAGTCGTACAAGCAGTGTCATATTGTTCATAGCAAACAATGTATTTATAACCAAATATATCGGTTCAGGTCTTTATTTGTATAGAAGTAAAGATGTTTGACTATACATTTGGACTAAGACACACTACATAGGTATATGAAGGTTAAAGGTGTGGCAGATTACATTGATATTATGATAACCAGAGGTTCTAGTGTAAGTTTCTTTTGACGTAAAAAACCTTAACGCGTAAGTGATAAATTGATAATGTTATTTAACTATATGGGAAACGCAAACGCGTTCGTGACGTAAAGTTACGTTAAAAACTTAAACTCAGTACCCTTACCATGAGTTGTGACAGTGACATTTTCGATCACGAGTATCGAGTTTACTATCTGTGCATCTCGCTTGTACAGTCAGCGTCATATAGTTGGTAGCATCCAAAGTACTCAAAAAGTTCGGTACACCATAGAATTAATATGGTGTACCGAACTATTTGAGTACTTTGAATGCTACGAACTATATGATGCTGACTGAACTATTTTAGTTCGAACGAGATGCACAGATAGTAAACTCTATACTCGTCATCGAAAACGTCAATGTCACAACTCATGGTTAAGGGTACAGGGCTCAGGACCGCTAGTGGTAACTACTCGTAGCTACAGTTTTACATGTTATAATGTTGAGGCGAGCATCCCGTATACAGTCAGCGGAAGAAGTTGCTAAGCGGGCGAGATTTTCATAATGACCTTATTACAACTTTATAGTTATAAGAATGATATCGTTTCATGATCACTCTGAACCTGGCCCGCTTAACAATTTCTGCTGCTTACTGTACATAGCTGATTTTTGCTGCATACTCAAATAAACGTTTTAACTCCCAAGTAGTAAGGGAGAGCCCTATGTGTGGTGGCCACTAGTTGTCTTAGAGGTACCGTAAACTGGTGTTACTTTCATTCGCGGCGCGGTCACCTATTGTTTTACTAGAAATGGTTCGTTTATACGAGCTTAAGAGTTTAGTAATTTGGGTTGCATGCTTAACATAAATACATTACAAACACTGTTAAAAGCGCATTCTTTATAGTACAAAAACTGATGACCAATGTTACCCCGTGATTCAAAGTAACCCCAGTTTACTGTATATTCTCCAATATTATTAAGATATACAACACCATAAGTGTGGCAACTACGAAATAATAACGCGGTAATAGCAATTGTTTATCTCTAAGAGATTTTAAATACAGAAGCGCAAACTGGTTTGTGCGAAATGGTAGATGGTAGATATACGACTTAATCGAATAATAAAATGGTAAGTATATGTTAATAAACATAAAATTGATTTGCTCGTCGTTGTCTGGTGGAGGCGATTAGAATACAGGGTAATAGTTAAGTTTATATTTGGCTCAGCATTACCTGATTAGCTTATTGGCATGAAACCAAAAGTTTAACAAAAATGAAATATTTTGATTTTTTTTTCATCTGTTTCTCTTTTACAATAATAGTGAACGAAATAACAATACTGCAAGCATAAAAGTTGTCACATAAAAGTGGTTCACTTTGCTTGTAAGTGTCTTATTGTCTAAGCTGTATTTATTTTATTGTACAGTCGACGTCAAAGATGTAAAAAAGAGAGAAAATTACAGCTTTGACGTCGACTGTACTTAAGTGTTTCGTGCGAGCAATGTGCCAATCTGTAACATTCCTAATTTATTTAATAAAAAAAAATTGTGTCATCAAATATTTCTCGTTTTAGAAATAAGTACTTGCAAAATTACTTATAGATAAGTAGTTGCAAAATTGATGTCACAGACGTGACGTCACAGTTTAAGGCTTATTTTATATCATTTATATCGTATAAACGTTTCATAGTTGACTTGATTAATTGGCATTTAGCTTTTTTAAATTGATTACCGGTACTCACCTTATTAAATAACCAGGAAAAAACGGATGTAATTACCAATAAATACCTACAACTCACCTCAAGAACCGAGTTAACGAGGTTGGATACACCTTCGGCACCATTTACTATGGCTCGCCCTGCCGTATAAAATTTGTCGCCTGAGTTACCATACTTTTCTTCTTCCCTTATTGTGTCGACTATAGGTTTTGGCTGAAAGCGTTAAACCATTTATCAGAACATGTTGGAATTCCCGTAAACTTTATTAAAATATAGCGTATAAGGCAGCTTCAGAATTAGTTATTTGGAAAGTAAGCAAGCTTTTATTATTATTATTAATTAATAACAATTAAATAGATAGGTACTTTTGCGACTGTCTAAGTAACCCAATTTTATTTACATAAAGGTTTTTCCTATGGATTGTGATCGAAAATTTTATATAATAGTATACTTTATTTAAGCCCATCTTTTTTAATAGGTCCAAGTTGCATTTGTCCGCCACCGCCATAGTCAACCTTAATGGAATGTGTGAAGGTTCGTATTAAACTGTAACCGTGCACAATGTATTGCAGTGTTTTATGTGGTTGTACAACTGCATCAAATGTGTAATTTTTGTATATATAATTAAATAATCACTGCTCAAAATACCACAGGTTTAGTGAAAATTATATTCCATGGTTTTCACGGTGGTCAGTCATGAATCTGAAATTCTTTCGAAGCGTTAGCGTGTTCATGGTTTTTTTATTTAAATTGTAAGATTGCAGATGGAATTGCCGAACCAAATGCTTCCATATTTTTTAAATTATGTTGTTAATATTTAACCTGCAGGAGTCCTGCGACGATGCCATGTAAGTTTTCCTTCAATGTCAATTTCTTGCTGCCGTATCCTTCGGTTTCAAGAATTGCTCCTTCAAGCGTTGTCACTGGTTCACCAAAATATCCAGTAGCCAAATATTCAGCCCCCTCCTGTAAATTTCAAGAAAGTACATTTCGTTATATGACATATTAAATAAATGGGTTCACATAGCCTATAAGTAATGGGTACTAGAAGTATAAGATAATACATAGTTCAGAAGTAATTTACAAAAGCGCGCGCGGCGCCATAGTTAACTGATTTATAGTAACTTGTTTGTATTTGTCTTTTCTGTACCTATGTCTTAGCTAACACTAGCATATTAAATATGATCTTTCTGTAACTAGCGGTACTAACACAATGATATACCTTGTTGGGCGTAACAAATGTTTTTTATTTTTAGGAAATAATAGTACAAGATAATTTTCACTTCACTCGCTCGGAAAACCTTAGTTTATAGCGCGAAAGCTGCGTGGGAAAGCCTATTTTATCCGCTAGCGTACAAAAGTCATTCGAATTTCGAAGCCGATGATTGTAATTCTCTGTGGTGAATGTAACTCTTTTTTTAATATAAAACTCTTTCAACGCGTGACCGGGGCGCTACCGCGAAAAACGATATTCGTAAATTTCAGACGATTGTCTCTGTCACTCTCATTGGAGTAAAAGAGAAAGATGCTTTCAATATACGAACTTCGATATTTGCGGTACCGGGCCTGAGTTCATAATAACCATAGATTACAACCAATCAGAAATTTTATTATTACAGAATTTTAACTTTTTTATTTTTACCTACACATTATTTTACGTCAAATAGCTTTTATTATATATACTAATAGTATTTCAGTTTAATTTACATATTTTGATTAATTAATCCATTTAATAAAACATGATTTCAATGTTTATTTGACAGAAATTGAAATATTAGTTTACTTAATATTGTAATTTGTGAACGCAACCGATTTTTTTTTCAGATTTTAAGTTAAGTATCACATTAAATTTAACGTAAATTTCTCGGATTAGTCATGTGCTAAGCTCTTTGAACTCAACGTTTGAACTATAAAAATGAGAGATTCTAGCAGCGATGCCGATATGATTTCCCAGAAAAATCGCGCGATAAATTTTGTATTATTGTTTTTCTTGCCGCTCGAATTTTCCTCGCTGCAGTGAGGTGAAAAGTTGTGTGTTCCGCATCGCTGCAAAATTATTTGGCGTTTCGTGTCTTGAAAGCCTCGCTACGCTCAGAAATCTATCTTTGAACCATTCGCTTCACTCATGGTTCAATCTAAGCTTCCTTCGCTTGCTCAGCTTTCAATATCAACACTAGCGCCTAATAACCACTTTGCAGCCTTGCATAACAAATAACTATTAAATATCAAATAAAAATGTTTGGGTCGTGCATTCGAATTCAAATACTTTGAGCAGGAAAATAACCGCACACGAAAGTTTCTTACCATTATTTTTGCACGAAATGTATAATAGCGATACCCACGATTTATTGGCATAGCCATACTTAAATCACTTACGTAGTGTGCCATTTGTGCACGATTATGTGCGATCCTTCTGCCAAGCTCGCCAGCTGCCTGAATTTTATGCGCAATAATATTTCCAACAATGGACTGGCTTCCACTTCTGGCTGTTTCTGAACGTTGATCAGCTTCTACAGGCACGGGATCCACGTTGGAGCCGACTTGTGGCTGGTCGTACACAGGTAGCTCCACGCGTATGGGATCGTCAACTGGCGCAGAGAGGCAACTCGCAATCCAAAAGAGAACGATACCGGCGTGGTAGAACATTCTAGAAAAATAATTTGTTTTTTTTTAACGACTAGGGTAAATACAAAAGGAAGGTTGCTAACTTTAGCAGTCTTTGTATATGTGTACCTACTCGTATAGATAGATAGATAGTTTAAATAAAAATGGCTTCCATAAATTCTGATGATTTCGCCAGTGTCAAAGTGATTGGAGCAAGTCAATCGAATAAATAACAAGTTTGCTCTTGGAGTATGCCAGTGTACGGTAGTAGGCCATGCGATCTAGGTAAAGTGGTAGCTGGACTTTGCAGAAAGCCACGAGGCGGCCGTGGCCCCGGGATTGGCGGTGGTGGCCAAATAGTGGTGAAATGCGTTTTGAAAACAATTCTTCATTATACTCGTATATATATACCGGATAAACCATTGCCGCATTGGATAAACTAAAAATAAAAAATCCTGACAAATTATTTCGACCACTATACTTTAGCCACGTAAAATTGGTAGGTAGAAATAACATTTATGGGATGAAAATGAACTTATAGGTTACGTACATACATATCCTTTACGGGAATTAAAACTTTATATAACTTATGATATTCTTTAAAACATGGAATACACTATAAATATATATCACAATATTATTATGTTAATATAATTAATATAACAATTCAAATTATTATACCTAAGGTTAGATATTATTCTGTTAAAAAATATGACTCCGTTGTAATTTTGTAATTTTATTTCGGCGTTTTACTTTCAAATATTACTAAAATATTATTTACTTAACTTACAAATGTAATTATGATTCTTTCTGTATACTCGTATCAGACTTCATGGCATGTCCGTGGCCGAAAGATTTTAAGTGAATTTTATTGGTACTTCCACTATCAAAAAAAGTTTAAATTACATTGGCAGATAGCAGAGAGGAACAGTGCTTCGTGCCTTGGATGTTTTATTTAATTGTTACGATTACCCACATATATTGATTCTCTCTCTTCTTTACCAATTAATTAATTACTCATCCTTCTACTTACTTGCTATTTTCACTTAGAATTATCAATACATTTCACTTCGTACTTCAACTTCGTACACTTTAACTTCGAGAAACTTACTAACACGATCAATTACTATTCCTATATAAAGAAAATATGGACAAAGCCATAGTCTAGCTATAGTCATATAAGCTGATTCCCCGTGATTAACTAAATTTCCTACGGTTCAACACAAGTTTTCCTTGCCTCAGGAAGAAATGCCAGTCATATAATCATATATATTTGCTCCGTTTTGCCTAAGAAATAAGTTGATCCCCCGCCACTGGTTCGATACTAAATAACTTTTTAGTGAGTAGGTATTGTGGTATTATATTTTACGTCACACTGGGCGGTAAGACAGATTTACGGCCCTAGGGCGCGACGGAAAATCTCACTTTACACCCGATGAAGACGTAAATCTATGTACGCACCACGGGCGATAATAAAGAAGGCCTCAGATCGCTTATACTTATACCCGCGATCTGAGCCGTCCTTTGTTTTACCGCCTGGGTTCGTAATATACTATTTTTGACTTACGCGCTCTTTGGATTCAGATAAAAAGTATGAGAAGGGGTACCACAGATAAATATGTTTCATTATGAACCTATAAGTTCTTATCAGTTTAACTTATGTCACTAAAAGTCAAACCATTGAAAAGTAATTTTCCAAAATAAATTTACATTTCGCATATTTCTCAAATATATTTATTTTAATACAATGCATAGACTACCACCAGTTCAAAAATGCTGCTGCATTCCACTTAAAGGTGCCCAGTTCATTATATCGTTCTTGGCTTTAGCCACCGGAGGATTCGGCCTGACCATCGTTGTGTTCTTAGCATTATTTGAAGATGAAATGGCCGATTATATTGGGAAGGTCCCGGAAGGCGTGAAGTGGCCTGTGGTTTGTGGTGTTGGTTTCGTTAGCGCACTCCTGACGTTGAGCGGTCTATTGATATTAATCGCTCCTTGCTTAAAAGCGGCACATTCTACGTTGTTGACAATAAGTTTTTACATTTTAATGTTTTTATGTATTATAATTATTTTGGTCACCATTGCACCGTCTGTGTCGTGTGTGCTTTCTTGGTTTTATTTGATGGATCCCAATATATGCATGAAAGATGTGCTTCCCATAGAGCTATTGTTGTTATTTGGCTTAGAGGTTTTTGTATTTCTCAGTGCATGGTGTTATTTTGCAGTAGTTATTGGGAACTATGCAGATATTATGTCTCGTAGATATTATCGATAAATTATAAATTCTTGCTTATTTTTATTACGAGCTCGGCTCAAGTTTCAATGACTTAAAATTAACTTTAATAAAGACTATTCCGTCGGTGAAAACAAAAATAATTATTTGTTATGCAAGGAAGCAAAGTAAGCATTTACCTTCTCGTGCTTAAATTGAAACCCGAGCTAACGGAAGGTTCTAAAATTTTACCAAGAGCAAAGCGAGCGTTGGAACACTCAAGGCACGAGAAGGGAAACACACTTTGCTGGTGGTTGAAACAAACAATTTTTCATCTCACTACCGCGGCCAATAAAATAATTCAAAAACATTTAAAATTTAATCAAAATTATTGGTATCCATCATTTATCATTTTTAAAACATTAAATATAAGGTCAAAAAGACACTTGATTAGTAATAAACAATTTGTATGAAATTACTTTGAACACTTGTGAATGAAATGCTACCTTGCTATCTGTTTGTAAGAAGAAAACAGTTATTTCCGAGCTAATGAGGTGATAAATGAATTTTATTATTGATTACACTTCCAAGAACTTTGTTATGTACACGATTGGAATGGTTTCAATTAAGAAAACAATATCAATTAACTAATAATGGAAACTCCCTTGCTTTATATTTCACAATAAGTGAACCTTTTTTTATTAAGATTCAAATCACTAATAATAAATGTTAGTAATATATTTAAGTAACTACGTACATATTTACCAAGAATTTTCAAACACTCAGATACAAATATATAATCTTTAGCTTAACATATCAATATCACAATCTCTATATGATACTTAATACCTATACCTATACTTTTAACAAAGTTGATATATCTTGAAAATTGTAGTATAGGTTCAAACATACTAGTATAGAATAAAATGTAACAAAAACAAAACATAAAATGTCCATCTCAAGTTTTCGAGTTTATCAATGTGTTGATGTACAGTCCCCATCAGATATATCGGAGCAGTGAAGGTGGTCAAAAATATCTGAAAATGCGCTTTCTCGCCTTGACGATATATGCGTTGTTCAGATATTTGTGAACATCAGCTCCGATCTGATGGCCACTGTACTTACAAAGCCATGGGAGTTAGGAGTTTATTATTTAATTTGTTAATTAATGGTTCGATTACTTTTATAGTAAGTACCTACTTTATTTTTTAATCTCACGCAATTCCCTAAAAATATTTTATTCAGAGTACACTGCGAAATTACTTATGTATATTATTTATATTCAAAAACTACTCAGACCGTCTTCTGGAAATAAGTCCCCATTACGCTATAAGAATCTTAAAATTCTGCCTTTTTGTCCCCAAATTGACCTATGTTCTCCGCTGCAGCCCTATATTTAAATTCAAAAATATCTTATCACCATTGGACGACATTATCAAGTCAACTTTAGAATCTGTCTTAAACATTGAGCTCAGCGACCCTTCCTGGACCCAAGCTTCCTGACCTATCCGCTATGGTGGGTTGGGAATGCGCAAAATCTCTTTTTTGTCCTCAGTCCACAGCTCAGCCAATCTCATAGGCAAAATCTTACGGGATCTCCCATTAAACTATGAGGTTGTGAGCATGGAGGAGGCCAAAAAGGCCTGGTCAAGTGCGTGCCCAAGTACGAATTTCCCTACCCATCCAAATTCTCAGAGGAGCTGGGACGACCCATTATGCCAAATTTCTTATGACCATCTATTAAGCCACGCCACAGGTTCGGAAAAGGCTAGGCTATTGGCGTCGGCTTCCAGGGAGTCCGGTGATTGGCAGAGGGCTTACCCTTCGCCGAACATAGGAACCTTCCTGGGCCCCGACACTCTTCGCCTGGCCACCTGTCTGAGGCTTGGAGTCCGTGTTTGTGCTCCACACAGGTGCCCCTGCGGTAGTGATGTCGACGAGTTGGGTCACCACGGGCTGTCATGCCAGAAAAGTGCAGGGCGCTTTTCCAGACATGCCGCCCTAAATGACATTATCCGCCGGTCTCTTGCCACGTCCGCCGTGCCATCGCTGCTTGGCCTACCGGCATAGCCAGAGATGATGGCAAGAGACCGGACGGGATGTCATTAGTTCCGTGGAAGGTGGGAAGGGCCCTGGTGTGGGACGCTACGTGCGTCGACACACTGGCCCCTTCCCACATTCCCGGAACAAATAAACAAGCAAGTGCGGCGGCTAAAGCGGCCGAAAAGGCGAAGCACCAAAAATACTCGGGTCTCAGCTCCGAATACATTTTTATGCCATTCGGTGTCGAGACCCTCGGCCCGTGGGGACCCAGCGCGCTCCAACTTTTTAAAGAGCTCGCCAAGCAACTTAAGGACTCGACAAATGACCGAAGAGCTGGCAGCTTCCTCGCCCAACGAATAAGCTTAGCTATACAGCGGCGAAATGCTGCCAGCATCCTTGGCACTATGCCGAATTGGCCCAATTTTTTAAATTTATTTTAGTTTTATATAGGTTTAATTTTTGTTTAGTTTCAATTTAATTATAGTAGTTAGTTTTAGATGTAATTTAACATTTATTTAATAAATCAGCCTCTTCGGTTGCAACTTCTTTTATATAATTTTATTCTAAACAGGACACTGTTATTCTCACATGTTAATATATAGCTTATCTTTAATTATCGTGTTCCTATTTATACTTGGTTACATATCCCTTAAATAGCCCTCTATTGAGTAAAATACCATACGATAAAACGTACTGTTATGGGAGTAACTAAAATATACGTACCTACCAGTATACCCACTAATAGAGTTGTTATTTACGTTTGTTAATTGAATGATACCTTACGTTAGCAATACCCAATTAACTAATATATTATAGTATATCCAAGAGAATAGCAATATTCTAGTTACATAATGGACATTATAAAAAAAAATATGTTACCGCCCTGTTGGACTTAAGTTCTGTTCATCCTTAGGTGTCACTCGTAGTACGAAATAACCGGTTTATTCGTAACCTATATCATTCGTTCGTTGGTTAATATAATCAAAGAAAATATTAATTGAAATAGCATTTTTCATTGACTGTGTGGACTAAGTCAGAGGAGGGACAAAACATAAGACTACAATGTTTTTGACCCAGATGTAAGTGTGCATATTTAAAATAGTTTAATAAACGGAAATATGCGCATCGTAGGATTCGTAGGTATGTATTTATTGATACCTTTTATATTTAGAACTAAGTAGGGCAGGACTTTTAGGCAGGCAACTTACTGCTTATTTAAAAGTACGGGTATATTTATACATAAACACAATTTAGGTACCTTTTTATTATTGAAGCTAGTAAGCTATGAGCTATCAACTATTTCAAGGGACAAAAGACAATCGCTCCCGTGTAAATAAAAGAGAGAGATATATATTTATAGCTCTTCGCCCGGCTATGACATATATGTCTCTTTCCGTTCCTATGTCGTTACGTTACGTTACGTTCGTACGTTCCTATGACGTTAAGTAGTGGAAACTAAACGGACATTAAGGGCCATTTTTTAATTTTAGGATTCAAAAATGCCCACAATGTCTTGATCTGGAAGTAACAACTGTCCTGGATTTTTTGGTAAACTGTCTTCATTATGTATATAAATGATGTTCGTATTCTCTGGGAAAATACGTAATGTAGTCCAAATGCTTAATGAAATGCTTTTTATTCACTGAATCCTAAAATGCCGTTATTTAAAAAATATAAATAGATGTAACATATCATACCTTATATTAAAACGAAAATAACTGTTGTAACTAAATACTTATAAAAAACCCTCGCATCCCTTCTCAGCAAAAAATTCGCATATGCGTCCGCGTACAAAGTCGATTGGTATCGGTACTCACGTTGTAGATGGGGCCGACGGCGAGTGGCGATGCGCTGGAGTCGAGAGCGGACAACAACTGCAGCAGCGGCGCTCGCGCACCTCACTTTCACGCCTTACGTCACGCACCGCAGCCTTGCCTCACGGCAAGGCTGCGGTGCGTCCGCATGGCTATCGAGATGACTGTCCCCATACGTAAAACATTGTACCTACTACACTAATTCGGTTATATTTACCCACCTGTTTACTGAGTTAAGCACTCACTGTTCCTTGCATTCAGGGAGAAACATCGCGGTAGGTAGGACACAGATAATGAGATAAAACTTAACGTATGCCCATTGACAGTGTTTAGGGTTTCTAAAAAGGTATATACACTTAAGATAAAATAAGATAGGAAATAAATTGTTTGCACAAATTAATTTATTTCTTATTAGAATAAACTTTAATATTTACAACACCACAGTAGATTGAGCTAATAGGTTCTCACCCAGCTTGCTGTCCCGTAGGACACACTACGAGACGCATGATGTATTTAGCGATGTGATAGACACAAATAAAAGGAATTTATTTGTGTCTGTCACATCGCTAAATACATCAGGAACTAGTAGCGTTGTATTATAATAAATTGTATTATTTAAGAGCCGTTGAATCTTTGCATGCTCGCCCGGTACCTAGCTACCTTGACTACATACATGTGCAGTCGTAATGATTGCGAAGCAATTTCGGTTTTACATTTACCCGTAAGGTGAGACAGGGGTTCAAAACTAAATAGGTAACAGTCAATCGAAACGGCTGCTCACTATGTTATGTTCTAGCACCATTATTACAAAAGTTATGACTGATGATACTTTTTGTTTCGTAAGTATTTCGTGTACTTCTTACAGCTACATTGTTTATTAAATTTTATTATTAGAACGTATCATAGAACTACCTACTGTAATGACGAACACAGTAATTACTGGGAAAAAGGAAGGACCATGAACCTACAGTTGGCATGGGAGCATACGTGACCCACAAACAGGACATGGTTATTCATTGTTTAGACAGTACCAAATATTGCCGCCGCTTAGTAAGTACGCAGACGTGCGAGTATAAGGAAATTTTGCAGGTGAACGTTCTTAGAAGTCATCTGACCTTCCAAGTCTTCTAAGTTCCAACCCAGAGGGTAAACTAGGCCTTACTAGTATTAGTCCGGTTCACGATGTTTTACTTCATAGAAAAGCAACTGGTAGATATCAAATGATGTTTCGTACATAAGTTCCGAAAAACTCATTGGCACGAGCCGGGGTTAGAACCTGCGTCCTCCGTAGTGCAAGTCGCCACCAGCGGTTTTCCATGCAGAATGTAGGTAATCAATTTAAAGTTGTTGTATCGATTACTATCTATTACATACGGATTGCATAATTTCGTTATGGAAGCGGTTGAAGGACTAAGGATTGCGTGAACACACGTTTAGATAGCTATACACGTATGCTTTAAACACGGTTCGATCCTATCTGTTAGTTATACCTAAGTAATTATAACATCCCGGCTGCTCGCTCATTTCAGTGTTCCGGGCCGACAACCCGTAACCAAATCATTTTTTGGCATTGAATATAATTTTACAGTGTTACAAGTCATAATCATAAGCATAACTTCTAACGATAGATTCAAGCTATTATAAATTTACATTCCCGAATATTTCGTATATTTTGATCGTTACAAATGTTACAATAAAACGAATCTACTGTTACTGACGTAGCTTATATTACTTACTAGCCGTGCCCCGCGGTTTACTATAGGTAAAAAAATGTTGTCTATGTGTTAATCCAGGGTGTCAGCTAACTCCATAACAAATTATATTAAAATCGCTCCAGCAGTTTAGACATGAAGAAGTAACAAACATACACACTCACAAACTTTCTTCTTTATAATATTAGTTTAGATTATCTAATAAATACTGGGACAATATTATACATATCGATCTTCTCCTACCGTAATCTCATTAATCATTTTCATTACATTAACCTTGTGTTGTACAGTCGACTGTACAACAAGTTCATTAATATGTATACACCTGAATCCATTGATATAAGGCTTAAAATTGTAAACATATTTATAAAACATGACTAGAGGAGTATATACGTATATATCAAGTTGTTATATGTATGTAGGTATATATTCAGTAAATACTTAAATACAGAATACATATTAACCAGGAACAAAACGTGATATAGGTTACAATAACCGTACACACAAATAAATGCAAGGCAGGATTTGAACCCGAAACCTACCGCCACGTACTAGTACACGGGTCAGTAGGTCAGTACCGACTAGGCTAGGAGGCAGCAGTAATATGAATGTGACCTCATTCATTACGCAAACAAACATAATTTTAAACGAAATGGCGCCATTGGTTTCATTATAATTTTCCAATATATTATTATAGTTTTATATTCTAGTTTTCTCTATTTTATTAAATAGCAACTACTCGTATGATCATGTTAGGAAAATACATAAAAAGTACACTTTTTATTACAGGACTATTACAGGGCAGTATTTCAGTACCCTTACCATGAGTTGTGACTTTGAAGTTTTCGATAACGAGTATCGAGTTTACTATCTGCGCATCTCGCTTGTACTGTTTTATTGCGAACAAGATGCACAGATAGTAAACTCGATACTCATTATCGAAAACTTCAATGTCACAACTCATGGTGAGGGTACAGGGCCTTCAAAATACGGCACACCGCAAAGTTAGTTGTTTGTTTAAAAAGGAGCAAAGTAAGTGTGTATTCTCATGCTAATAACTAGAAACTTAAGTGGCGTGGCAGTGGCTTATTGCTAAACTTAACACTTTCACAGTCATACCCATACATGGGTCACGACGATCTATCTTCACAAGCCCGTGCCCCACACATGGGTCACTATAACCGACAATGTACGCACTAAAATCAAATCACTTCTAAGTTCTAATTGCATTCAATGGTCCCCTACTATATTGATAATTCCGATTTCTCTGAGAATATTCTTGTTAGATTCGACAGTATTCTATATAACATATTGTAATAATCAGAGTGCTAACATGGACGTTTGTAAGTGACCCACAAGTGGAGCACGGACGTGCGGTGGAAGTAATTTGGAAACATTTTGTATGGGGACTGTGAAAGTGTTAAGTGACAGTGGGCGGGGCGCATGGCACGTTAACCGATGGCCTTTGGGGCGTATAGGTTCTCGAGTGGCGACCACCTATTTATTGGAAGGAGAAGTGTAGGCAGACACAATATTTAAATGTATATTCACTTTAAAACAAAATAAAAAAAAAATTGGTGGGCTTGCATAAACAAACGTGATTCAATAATGTGTACTTGCTAATGTTGTAACAGGTAGATAATTGTCCAGAACCTATCGACGATGTATTGCTATAAGCAATAATATCTTACATAATAATTAATAAAGCGCAAAAATATCTGACATACTTAATAGGGCCTCGCTAATGCGACTTCGCCCACGCCTAGGTAGATAGGTAAAAGTAGATAGCCCCCTACGCTGTTGTAAGCACTGTATGCAGGTTTAATATATCTACGCCTAATAGTAACAACTGGCAATTTAAAATTTTAGCTGAAACATAGAAAACAAATATCATTAATTAGATGTCAAAGTGTCAATGTTGTCTTCGAGTTGGCTTAAAAATATGGATAAATTGTGTAAAGACGATAATTAAGTGATGAGTTTATTAAATAGTGTATTGACTAGGTCTGGCGGTTCTTTATATCGGAATATATTACGCTGTCGCGATATTAATAAACCAATAAGCGCTTTATCTATTGAAGAATTTGTCACCAAGGACAGCTTTGACAAGACAAGTCATCTAGAGATATACAGAAGCAAACATAGCAAAAATAATACAACATCAGTGCTCACGCTATGGAATCAAGTTCGGTTTACTCAACAATGTCCGAAACCACCTTTCCACCGGGATCTGGAATATCCAAATTTTGATTACTACAGAAAAAGTAGGTACGTAGATCCTAAAACAACTAAATGGGGTTCAGGAGACTCTAAACCGGGAGGAACGTATGTTATTGGATTTTTTGGATTATTATTCTGCGCTTACGGCGTTAAGTCGCATGCTGCACATTATATACACTTCATGGGAGCCGCAGCAGACGTCCTCGCGTTGGCTTCAATGGAGATAGACATATCAAAAATTGGTCCAGGCGTATGTATGTCTTTTAAATGGCGAGGCAAACCAGTTTTTGTGAAGAACAGAACTCCAGCTGAAATTGAAATGGAAAATGCTACTCCGCTTTCATCGTTGAGGGACCCGGAAAGTACAGACAAACGTTCTATAAAGCCAGAATGGCTAGTAGTTATAGGCATATGTACTCACCTGGGTTGTGTGCCGATTCCCAACTCTGGAGACTATTCTGGGGGGTTTTATTGCCCGTGCCATGGAAGTCATTATGACAACGCTGGGCGGACTCGGAAGGGACCGGCGCCGACTAATTTGGAAGTACCGCCTTATAAATTTCTATCCGACACTCTTATTTTAGTTGGATGACTTCTATATAGGTCTTGTAATGGCTGTTTTAATATTTAGTGTGTATAACTTATTAAAGTTTTATTTTTTACTTGCTAGTATTATTTGTAAGATGTTATAATAGAATGTTCCCTTTTATAATTTACTGAGGAGGACGCCGACATCTCCTCGTATTTAGTTATGTCGGCGGCCGATCGTAAAATCCACTGGATCGTAATATTCCTGTGCAATAATTTGATGGTACCTATTCACTCTAAATTGTATTAGTTTAAGGCCCCTTACACACTGCGACTTTTAGCAGCGATGCAGTCGCGCGTTTCAAAAACTGCATCGCGACACCAGCAATTTTTGCATCGATGCTGTCGCGCGTTAGTATCGATACAGTTGCGCGTTAGCATCGACACACACGCGTGACGGCATCGCGACATCATCATTGAAAAGATTATTTCATCGATGCTGTCGCGCGTTAGTATCGATACAGTTGCGCGTTAGCATCGATACATACGCGCGACAGCATCGATACAGACGCGCGTTAGCATCGATGCAGAATTGCAGACGCGGGGTAGTGGGCAGTTTGCCAAATCTACTGATAAAGCAGTTCTAAAAGCAGCTACCTGATTTTAGAGCTAGCTACTGACATATATGATACATAATGACCACTTCTTAATTTTTCACTTGTAAATGGGTGGACCAAATACTTCCTCTGTTTGCGTTTACGTTTCTTTTTTAAGAGTAATATAGCGGCAGTCAATGAATGACTCATCAAAATACGTTTCCCGTCGTGGCTCAAGTTAGCATCGATACAGCCGCGATGCTAACGCGATACAGTAGCATGCATTGCATCGATGCTGCAACGCGATTGCATCGATACTGCATCGCTACAGTTCAATGGCCAGCTTCTGCATCGCGACAGCATTCGGTACTGTATCGCGACAGCATCGCGACTGTATCGATGCTTAAAGTAGCGCAAGTGTGTAAAGGTTGTCCATTTGCGACTGCATCAATGCTGCATCGCGACTGGATCGCTGCTAAAAGTCGCAGTGTGTAAAGGGCCTAAAGTAAATAGGTACATTCGACGTCAAAGATATGTTTACACTTTTTCATGATAATCCTTTACTTTAATTTAATTGTATTAGTTTAAAGTGAATAAATACCTACAGTCTACGTCAAAGATATGTCTACACTTTTTCACCTTAATCCTTTGTAATAAAATGCAAAAGTGTAAACATCTTTTTGACTTCGACTGTACGATACATTAAACCTAAGTTAGGTACGTTTTCGTAGGGAAAACTGACAAGAAATAGGAGCTCCGCTTGGCGGGTCTCCGTATACTGGGAATTGAAAAATATTGACGTTTCATTATTTGCCTAGGCATTTAATGATATGGCGGAAACTGCTATCGACAGATACGCTGACTTATAATATATAGATCTTTATTTACATCCAAGTACATTTCTTAATAACTAGAAAAAATACATGGGCATACATGGGTACCTATAGCAAAATTTTGTAACATTAAGTATCAATAGGTAGTTAACGCAAGTTATAAATTATAAACATTGACTTATGGCGGTCGTCCAACTGCTTACAATCTTAAATAGATACCTAGGTACTTGGGTCCTTTATATAAGTATCAATTTTAGATCAAACAATAATCAAACCACAGGATCAAACAACTATACTTCAGTTTCAAAAAATGAGAAACAACCTTACCTAATGTGATATGTTTGCAATTTTGTTTTTTTTTTTTTGTTATATAAATTAATAATAATCATTTTGAACTAATTTTGTTCAAATTTAACACAGCACGCCACAGCTTGGATGTGATTTTGGTCTTATGCATTATATGTAAGTATCTGAACGCATCATAACGTAAATAACGTCATGTTACTTTCTGCTTCAGTCGCAGCCGCGTAGGTATCGCGGGCCGCGGTGCAAGTAGCTGTCACTTTTAGCATCTATTTGTATTGGGCTCGGAATCACTAAACACTGTTACTCTTATGAATATAACACAGTTAAAGTGTCTCTAAATACTTTAGAACAATCAGGAAACGTTCCAGATTTGGACCCCAATGTCTCGTGGACATTAATACAGTAAAGAGTACTATTGTGTAATGCAGCTTTTAGATACCCGGGTTGCTCTTAGTAGAGTTACACTATCCTCAATATAAAAGTACTAAGTATATGCATTGAAGACTCGTTCAATGCCCTTTATAGACATCGATGTTGAGATATTTTCTTAGAAGGATGGGTAAGATAAATAACTCTTTTATTTGGGGTATTATAATAGCTTCGGCGACGTGGAGTGTTTCTTTGTATTTGTATTGGTTGCTGAACATGAGCGGTAAGTTTACTAAGTGTATCAGTTATTATATGTTACTTCTAAATACCTATTATTCTACCATAAATAAAATATCAATTATTATTTATTGTATACCTTAGATAAATTAAAAATTCTGTAATATATTATTATAATTATATGTATTTTGCTTGGCTCAAAATTTATAATGTTAGGTTTCAACTATCATTTTATTTTTAGTAATGAATTCTTGGTATTTATTGTCAATTCAAAGGCACATACATCAAAGAAGAGAAGCATAATATAAAAATAGGTATATTAAAATTGTGATGTAATCCCTAACTTACAAGGAACTTAATAACCATTACCTTAATTAAAATCTCAAAGGAACATAAGTGGCAGTTTTTATAACATTATGATATTGAATGAATTATTCACTAATTTTTGATATATAAGGAATTATGCCTTCCCTTATCACTATTATCAGCTCAGAAACATGAAATGATCAGAAGCCAACACTAGAAACGTTTTAGAAATGCATAAAAACACTATAATTTTATTCCTATTAAATTTTATACAACCCTCGGTTTTTATCGGTTCTTGTCATTAAAATCCTAACTTGGTGTCAATGGGTGCACCTAGTATGTATGTTATTTAAATAAAAAAAAGAATTTCCATAATCAGTTGTGGTCTATTTGGGTAATCAGGGAATGTGAATAAATAATCTTGACTAATTCGGCTCCTCCTTTTTATGAAGTTGACCAAAAAATAATATCTATGTATAATTCTGCTTTACAATTTATATAATAAAAACATTAGTGTAGCATTTGTCAAGGTTCCAAAGGATTTTAGTAGAGTGCACTGCAGCCACTCCCATAAGTATGCTTTATGTTTGTCACACTGTGTCTGTGTTAAGGAAACTTAGAGGAGACATTATCTATGAAAAGGGCCCTTATTGTCTATGGCACTTATGTTATTGATCAAGACGTTACAATACAAACGCAATGCGATTCGACGTAAGTGCCATCGACAATAAGGTCCCTTTTCCTAGATAATGACTAATGACACAGAGTATGAATACAATATTAATTGAGCATGTTTAAACAAACATGTATTATTTACACCTGAGCTATAAGAAATATTTTATTCTTTTTATAATTTGGGTCAATTATTTATTGAGCTTGTTTGTGTGTATGTGAAATCATGTTGGCTATATTCCAGGCTGTCAACTTTTACATTGATATAGAATTCACCTGTAGTTAATTTTCAAGATGTTTAAATTACTTTAATCAACTTAATTTATATTTCTAATTGTTTCAGGTGAAACTATTATGACTAATGGTGAGAATAAAATACATTACCGTTTAGTGAATACTGAAGAAAAGAACCGGATAAAAAATAATGACAAGTCTATTGCTGCTTTGGAGGGCAAAGATTTGTTGTATGATACTCCGGGGGTCAAAAACCAGTATTCAGGAAACATGTGGAAGTACCAAAAAAATCCTTCAGATTATCAAAAAAAAGTGATGTTGAAGGAAAAATATGCGAAACAAATGGGACTCAGACTATCAGCCAAGCCTGATAAAAGTCTAGGTAATCTAGTTGATACTTCTTCTTTATAGTTGTTTGTGCATGTCTAAAAATCAACATTGTGATCTTATGTAATTTGTACAGTATGTACTTGTACAATCACCTGTCACTTAAAATAATGAGTTTCTCTAGATATTTGTTTTTCATAAAATAAACAATATAAATAAACCTAGAAGAGTGCCAAAAATACATGGTTTTTGCATATTTTAACAAGCCTTTGTGAAATACTATAATAGCAATGTTACTTTTTGTTTACTTTGTAATCCACTTAATAACACTAACTCCTATTACTTTTTTATAATTTTTTAGATAATCAATTTGGATTAATACGCAATGCTGACGATGTTAGAACTCGTGACAAGGGGTACAATTTGCATGCTTTTAACACTCTCATATCACAACGCATAGGAAATCACAGGGGTGTACCAGACACGAGAAATAAATTGTAAGTATGGCTTTAACCTTTGCAAACAAATAATTTTTGGCATAGAATCTATATTTTTTATGACTGAACCCAAATGTATTAATTGCCATTGGCCGAGTTATCGTAGTTTATGAACCATAAATATACAGTAGCTACAGTTGCAGCACACGTGTTTATAGTCTGTAACATACCTACTCAATACTGTTATAACAGTGGTCATATAACGTCAGACGACAACGAAAATTTGCCGCATTTTGTTGAGCGATGTTGAATTTTATGGAATCCACCGTAGATATTGCAATAAGTATTGCATTAACAAAGCTGACGGTCACATGACGGGCGTCTTTGACTCTCAAAAGGTTAATAAATTTTGGGCTTGGACACATCATCCAAGTGTTTTGGTCTTTTGTTTCGGTGAAGCGGCTCTTACATAACTTCTATATTTTTCAGATGTCGAATAAGAAAATATAGTAATAAACTACCAAAGGCATCCATTATTATCTGTTTCTACAACGAACACTTTGAAACTCTCATGCGTTCCGTGCACTCTATATTAGACAGAACGGACCAGAAACATCTTAAAGAAATCATTTTAGTTGACGATTACAGTGACATAGAAGGTCTTCATGATGATATACAGAAAGCTGTGAATGATCTCAATAATAAGATGCGAAGAGAAGAAGAGATGCTCGAAACCAACAATATAGATGTAGAGAATGTCGTAGATTACATCATTGATGATCCTAATGGCGAGAAAAAAACCAATGACAGGGATTCTAAACACGGTTTTGTAATAAGACTTTTACGTACAAGTAGAAGGGAGGGGCTCATACGCGCAAGGTTACATGGAGCAGACAGTAGCACTGGAGAGGTAATCTTAAATAAAATGTCTAATTTTACGAACGTCAATTATCTCAATTTTTTTTTACCAATTTTCAGTCGATGTTTTCTCTAGCTAAAATATCAGAAGGGTGATTATTCGGGCGTTTGAACCTCTCTTATTACTCTGTTCAGATTTCTGTAGAACTGATCACACAGTTTGGTGTCATTTTTGGTTTACTGGTAGACAGCTGGGCTGGTTAAAGGACAACTAAAACCTACTTAATACAATGCAGGCACTTCTACAGAAATCTGGACAGAGTAATAAGAGCGGTTCAAACGCCCGAAGAATCACCTAGAAAGACAATTTGAATTTTAAAACATACACAGGAAAGATGCGAAGCTAAATCTTTGTTTGCTCCAATAAGTCATTTTTACAAATACATACCTTTCAAAGTTTACTTCTCAACGTTTATGAGAAATGATCAAATATTCATTAATTTATTTCCGTCATAGCAAATGTGATTGTTTTTTTAATTAACTTAAAGGATAAAACAGTCTGAAGCATATTACTCTAATCTATCATAATTCATAATTTAAAATGTATCTAAGTTCTTTAGGGGTTTATATAAGTATATTGTGTTGTTATCTTTATAATCTTTTTTACGGAAGTAAACAAGTATATCCATTAAATAGGTACTGGTGTTCTTGGACTCTCATATAGAGGTGAACACCGAGTGGCTGCCGCCGCTGCTGGCCCGGCTGTCCGAGGGAGTGGACGGGTCCGCCGTGCTGCACTCGTCCCGGGCCGTGGCGCCGGTCATCGATGTCATCAACGCCGACACTTTTGAGTATTCGGCGAGTCCATTGGTTAGAGGAGGCTTTAATTGGGGGCTTCATTTTAAATGGGACAACTTGCCTAAAGGCACATTGAAAAGTAAGTCATACTTTAATCTAACTCGACTGTAATTCCCAAATTATAATGCGTTTATATTTTATCAAACACGCGGCTACCCTCTCGTTAATTTGTGCATTATTGGAGAGCTTAGGTCTTCATTTTCAAGTACTAAGAGTGCTGCGCCCGGTTTGCGTCGCCGGTGCTCGGGTCTCGTGTGTTTAGTTTAATGAAATGATGAAATTATAATATGAGCGTTTGTATTATATTAATTAATCTGCATGTCGGAACTTAATTCAGATACGAGTGATTTTTTTCGACGTTCTTGGGTGCTTTAAAATGCCCAAATTGAAAATTAACCATTTTATTTCTAGCTGACGAAGATTTTGTGCAACCTATCAAGTCTCCGACAATGGCCGGTGGGTTGTTTGCGATATACCGGCAGTACTTTAACTATATTGGCAAATATGACTCCGGCATGAACGTATGGGGTGGAGAAAATCTAGAAATTTCATTTAGGGTAAGTATTAAAATAAAGATGGCGCATCTCACTAGAAAATACAGTCATATACAAAACCAGCACGCATAAGTCCCTTGTTCTCATCCTATACGTCATGTATTAACAAACGGGTGGCCCTCTAGCACGGTTTTGTGAGCGGTACTTTAAAAAAGTTTTAATCTGGCTAATGTCTAGTTACTCTACACCAAATTATAAATGTAGAAACACAAAAACCGAAACCTTTTTAATTTGCGCTAGGGGTTATTCTATGTTGCCTGCAATTTTGAAATAATCTGTGTCGTCACCACTTCTCGACCGATCTGCGTTTAACGCACTATAGTAGCGAATTTTTCATATCTGAATACTACTTCTCGAGGTCTGAAGGCAAGTTATGGAAGCTAAGCTGATTTCAGATATGGATGTGCGGTGGGAGCCTGGAGCTGGTGCCCTGCAGCCGAGTGGGGCACGTGTTCCGCAAGCGGCGGCCCTACGGCCTCGGCGAGAAGGAGGACTACATGCTACACAACTCCATGAGAATGGCATACGTTTGGATGGACGAGTACATTGTACGTATAGCATGGACAATAGTTCAGTAGAAATTGGTTGGCAATTTGAAAACGTGTGGCAACCCTTTTCAATTGAATTCGTATTTAGCGCTTTACAATCTTACATCATTAGCGCGAACGTGATAGCCGTAACGTTTTACATTCAAATGTAATTATTTTTTAAATGACACAGATAATGCAAGTAGTAGGAAATCAAACTCCTTTTTACACTTTAAATTGTTGCTTTTTATGATTTATTGCTGATTCATAATGTTGCCATCATAGAATATGCTACTCGTATATATTGCTACGGTGTTCATAGGTTGGTCAGACTAGATAGCGACTTTATTTCGAATAAAAATATAGCACATCCTTTTCCCATGCAGAAAATCGCATTTAGTTGAAACTGCTAGCACAAAATAGACAGGTACAGAAGTCATCAAATGTATGTACTTCATTTTTCATACCTACTCCGCTCGCTCGCTCGTCGCTCTAGGGTTGCCAACTATGCTTATGCACGAAAAACTATCGTGGTACTGGCGCTCCTATCTAGTTTTTTGTGATTTAATGTCGAGAATGAAACGGGGAGAATCCTGACTATATAACTACGAAGAGGGACCTTATAGTCGATGGCACTTACGTCGAACCGCGTTACGTTTGTATCGCGTCATCTCTAACAACGTCATTAAGCGCCATCGACAATAAGGCCCCTTTTCATAGATAATGTCACATATACGAACTTCGATGTTCGCGGTACCGCTCCTGAAGAGATGAAGACGTGTCTCTTGTCATTCAATAAAGATTTTGACAGCCATATCTTAAGGAATAAGGGCTAATTTATTAACAATTTGTAAGAAACTATCGCCGTAACAACTTTAGTGCTGGAATAATATAAGATATCCAATATCCTCGCAAAAAAACGAAAGATGTATGAAATCCTGCTGCGCTTCCGCCTTTCTCGAGCGATGATAGCAGATACCATTTTACCAAAACGCGTAAGATGTATGAAATCCTGCGGCGCTTATTGTTTTTTCGAGTTTATAAAGATTGTATGGGGAGAAATATCTTCGTTTTTCTTTCGGATGGCACTCACGCTTGCAGTGGTCCGAACTGGTTCGAGATATCGTGTCTATGAGCAGTGTCTATGTGTGCGTTGATCGAGCGCGCTTTGTATGGAGATTGTTTTCTGTATCTGTCTATTTTGTGCTGCTAGCCTTTATTAGTTTTCTATCAAGCCAAACTAGAATTATGTCACTAACGGTGACAAGCCTACTAACAGGAGTTTGCACCTGGGACCTCCGGATTACAAGTTGTATGCTCTTACCGCTAGGCCACCACCGATTTGGAATGCTCTACAAATGGTTATTGCCAACTGAGCTCACATAATATTTGGTTTCTACGAAATATTACAGAAGAAAGTGATACATCAAAACCCATCGGCAGCCCACGTGTCCGTGGGCGACATCTCCGAGCGCAAGGCACTGCGCCAACGACTTCAGTGCAAGTCATTCAAATGGTACCTCGAGAACGTGTACCCCGAGCTGGAGTTGGGCACGGACACGGCGGCCAAGAGGAGGATGGCTGCTCTCAACGACCCCGGCAAGAACAAGTTCCAGCCGTGGCATTCTAGGTCAGTCACTACCTTACTTTGAACCCTTGGAGCTTGGAGTACTGCCATTTGCTATTTTTTGGTAGAAAGTACCACTTGGAAAATTTAAACAAGCCGTTTAGAGTCTATTACTTTGTAATTACATATATGGTTACGTAAAAAGTCAGCCAATGGCACACACGCCACGGTTATCATTCCTAAACTGTCAATCCGTGGCGATTACTAAATACGGCATTACTAAACTGTCAAACGAAGTGACATGCTCTGTCATTCTGTAATATTCGTATATCAAGAGGTAACTTATGGATGCATTTTTTTTTTACAGGCAGCGCAATTACACGGACTCATACCAAATACGCCTGAAGAACACATCGCTGTGCATACAGAGTGCCAAGGACATCAAGAGTAAAGGCAGCGGCCTGATCCTCGCCGGTTGTCTCCGCACGCTCAACCAAGTAAGATTCGCGGCAAATTAGATATTTTTTTTTTTTTTATGACAAGAGGTGGCAAACGAGCAGACGGATTGCCTGATGGTAAGCAATTACCGTCACCCATGGGCACCCGCAACACCAGGGGAGTCACAAGCGCGTTGCCGACCTTTAAGGGGGGTTGGAGCTCTGGGAACCTTACTCACCATCAGGAACACAATACTACATACCTGAAAGGTAGCAGTGCTATTATGGCTCTGGTCTTCTGTAAGGAGGAGGTACTTCCCCAGTTGGGCTTCTCCAGATTCGAGCATGATGGTACTTCGCTGTGCCCTACCTCTCATTGTTGGACGTAGTTTAAGGACATACCCGAGTCCAAAAATCATTTTAAAACATTGCCTCTTCCATAGCATGAGTGGCTGGCTTGTGTCATTCTTTATGCATTAAATTATTGGACATGTTTTGACTCTTTAAGGCCATTTGTCGAACGGATAGGTCAACATTATTACCTAGGTATGGTTCTGGTTTATATAACCCCGCAACTATTATGATAAGGCCTACTTTGACTTGTTTTATAAACAGGCTAATGAATATAGCTAATGCCTTAATGCCTTTCGACCGCAACTACCATTTTTTGTAATAGTAAGTTTTACACCTTGAAAGAAATGAAGGAAGTCTTTTAATTGTCAGAAGATCGATGGCGGTTAAAATGCCATATGGTGTATAAGTATTGTAACACTTTTAACCAGGGAGCGAAACTATGGTGCCGATGACAGACGTATGAAGTCAAGCTATATACAGAATGTTCTTAAGTACCTACACATTTAAATTGACAACTGACATTTCGTAATTTTGTTTTGATATTAATATTGCTGAAGTTCATGCACTAGACCTTTACTTCGTCATCCGACGAGACATTTATTGTGTTGTTTCATTTACTTGAGAAAAAATATATTTTGTTAGTATTACATTACCTATCAAATCTAATCTCTGTTAGCGCCATTTTTATAATACAATAATACTTTTATTACCATTTTTAATAATGATTGAGATGTTGCAATATTGTTTAAAAAAAATACCATATGTGACTTTGCGTCACAATGACATGACCGGCATAGTTTCGCTCCCTACTTTTAACGTATAAACTTTCACCTTGACTGTACAATGAACATATTGTCTAGTTTAAGTTGTAATATGTTAAAATAAATATTTTGTGATAATTATAGATGTGGTTCGAGACGATTCGCAATGAACTGGTGCTGGGGCAGACTTTGTGCCTGGACGCGACGGGGAACGTGGCGCCCACGTTGGGCAAGTGTCACGAGCTGGGCGGCTCCCAGGAGTGGAAGCACAAGGCTTCGGTGAGTCGCTCATACCGTCCACGGTGTTTTGTTGACGAAGTGGTGCACTTCTGCGTATAAAAAGCTGCAGCCGCTTCCACATCCTTCATTACTATTTTACACATAATTATTACTAACTTGTCACTGGTACACGCTAGTCTATTAACGCATTCACTGCCACCGACGCACATGTGCGTTAATTTCCACACATTTTTACAAATGTGTTAAATTTTTTTAAACTTGTCCCCCTTGAGGGTAAGGAAACCGTTTTTCTTGAGAATGAGATACTTCGATGGATTTCTTAAAAAGCGAGCATTTTCATTTCATAAAGGTCGGTAAAGCATCAGTGGCACTATTATCCACTTATATACACACGCGATTTTTTAGTGTCATATATTTATTTGAGTTGTCAATTTATAAATACATTACATATACGTTATACCTACAGGCAGGCAGTCCAATTTACAACGAGGCAGCAGGTATGTGTATGGGAGTCGAACGAGCTTACAGATCAGAACCCATCTTGATGGTCATATGCGACAACCAACCGACGAATCAGTGGGACTTCATCAGATCGTAAACTGGCTACTAGGTATGTTGATTGAGACGTGGCTATACTTGTACAGTCCATAATTATGGAGACTGATCAACTCATTTTTGCGAGTCTATTGTACCTTTCCGATAAGCTTGTATTACTATTGTTGTTTTTTATCCAATATTGACTGATGGGATGGTCACCAGCAGGCCAATCATAAGTGAGCGAAATAGACTATACTCTTCAAGCTAAAGTTAAAAAAAAAACGGAAAATGTTTGTCAGGCGCGATATATTGCTAAGGTTCACTCGTAATATAACGCGCTCACTTGTAATATGTAGTCAAAGATCTCACTGTCACTCCCGCACAATTATATTAATGTCGTACGCCATCCTGAAATACGTATCATTTTTATGTGTGCTTGTAGGTAAAGTCAAAGTATTAAATTTCCAACCTACCTAAAGTTCACCGTATCGTACATCAAACTGTCACCATAAGAGCATGAAGTTACTTTTACATATCGCACGCATTTCATGTTAGTAACTAGCAGTGGCGGCGGGTGTATTATTTTTTTAGGCAAGACGGAGGCCATATTGCTTTGCCTATTCCTCATCAGCTGGGAAAACTGTTGAATTGCGGAAGAGTGAGTAAAGCCGACGGGAATCGGCTCGTGTGGACGCACAGCCGCTGGTAGCTAGACAACAGATGTAGAACGTAGGTAACATTGACATGATCTGAACTTTGGGGCGCAAAGGCTCTTTGCCAAAAAAGGACAACTGCTGTAGAATCAAAATTCGGAGAAAGTTTTATGTTTATGTTTTCGCTCTTGCGATATTGGAATGATAGGGACGCAGATATCGAAATTTCGTTTATCCACTTTCACGTAGACACTGAAAATTGTTCGAAAATAAAAAAGCAAAGTACTATATTTCGCATAGAGTTATCTATAATTTACACAAATAATCCTTATTGACATTTCAATGATAGCTAATTCCGAACGATATTTCAAGGAAATGAGTAGGGAATTAAATTCTTAGACATGTATGTGTAACCCCTGTATAGATTATAGATTATTTTCTTCCAGAATAGATCTGAACGAGATCTGAATGCAGAATCTTATGTTAGGTTATGATTTAATAATAGAATAGTATTTTCTCTAAGTATTTGACAGCTACTGAGGGTGCCAACCCGCCTGCAAGTCATATTAGGGGGCGGCCTATGTACAGCAGTGGACGTCTTACGGCTGAAATTATGATTTAAGATATTTGAGAACTCAAACAATTAGTAAGACAAATTCTTGAATACGACTCTGAGCAGTTAGATACAATTCTAACCATAAATAAATACAAAATTCTAAGATCTGTAGTCTATCTGCCTAGGTTCCATTATCAGAAACATTCCATATGTTCTCGGGTGGCTATTATTACGATAAATTAATTTTAATTACAATACCTTAAGCACGGCTTTACTAATAAACTACTGATATTTAGTAGTTGTGTATATTTTTTGCGCCGTTTATTCTTGTTATTGCATAATGTGCGGTGTAATCTAATAAGTATATCAAATGGCTTAGTTTTATTCAATCTTTAGTCAGATTTTGATATGATGAGATTTTATATGTGTTGCTTACTAGCGTAGTAATTCTATTTTGAACGATGACAATATTCTAATATTAATTGTAAGAAATGTAGATGTATTTAAGGCATAATAAACTACGTGACTATCGTGTCAGTGATTACCGAGGCAGGGTTTCAACGGTGTACACTGATGCTCGCAGATAATATAGTAAACCCAATTAACAGATACTAAGAATAGTAGGTATGAGCAAAATATTACAGTTTACAGATCTGATATTAGGATTTTCGTCAGTCATAATGATATTAAGAGTGCTACAAGTCTTGCAATAGCAAAACTTGAAACGTCATGTCACGAAAGATAGTTGAAGAAAAGTTAAATATAAATTACAAGTAATTTTATAAATTAATATATAAAATATAACGTACGTGAGACAGAAGATTTAAAGCTAATGTGCTAATAAAGAAAAGGAAATTAATAGAATCTTTTCTGTATATGTATAAAGCGGCACGGTTCGTTGCCGTATATGTATAATGTATTTTTACCTCGTGTTATTGTGTACATACGCTTTACGCTGCGTAGAGCTTAGATTGATTAATATATTGCGGCAGCATGAATTTTATACCTTATGAAATCGAAACCGTCCGAAAGTTTTTTTGCAATAACCATTAATTTTACCTTTATTTATGTTGGCTGGTGTTCCATATTTACACATATATATTATACTCTTATACGGATATTGTAACGGATTAAGCGTTTAGATAGCAAGCCTTGCAATTAGGCACGCAATCAATAGTAATTATTGTGCACAAGAGCGGCCCTTGGGCTAGATTTGTACGTAATACTTTTAATGTATTTTTTGTAACTTGAATAAATCTGTAATACTAGTTAATATTGTATGTACATACATATATACATAATAGAAACAGCGTTTACATAAATGTGATTATTCTGAACAGCCGATGTTCATAGATTATCAAAACAGATTGTAGGCAGCTTGATCAAGTAGGATGGTATTCAGTGGTCTTGTTATTTAACTAAGCTTGGTGCCGGTAGCACATGGAAGGAAGCCAACGATTCTTTATAGATAAGGAAAACATACATGTAAATATTTACAACATGTAAGGTAGGTAAAAATAACAATAACAAGTGTCGCGTCGTAGACTTGAACTTGACTGTTGTTGCTTCAATTATTTTGTGAAATTTATTCGTTCATACTTTTGAGTGGATAAAGGTGCCCATTCTATATCTTATTTGTAAAATGGTTCTGGGCCTCCTAAACGGATATAAAATATGTATGGCTTTTCACAAAATACTCGTGATAGTAAGCGATTTTTTTACACTTGGTATAGTAATACCCTCTTTCGGAAACCTAATAATTAATATGTAAATAGTATATACTATCTAATGGCTTATAGTTACAACTGTCCTAAAATGCTATGTCAAAAAAGTAAGCGATTTTGTTTTGAATATGGCCACTTGTCGAATTTGTTAGTTTGTACATTGTACACTGATTTTTTTATTGGTGAAGAGGAAATATTTTTTCTACTTCATTAATGGATGTCGATTATGATTCATGTGCCGGTTACAGGGAACTGAGTTTTTAGTCATTTTTAAGCTTAAAATTGAAATAAATTGTAATTGTTATTGATTGTCGTCCTGCCAAAAGTTCATTCTTAGCTCTTTCAAAGTAACTGCTATAAGTTTTTAATTGTCAAATTACCCGCCAGAAGTAATTGAGAGAGCAAAGTAGAACATCCTTCAATAACAATAGTGAGTTAGTGCTAAAGTAGGATTTGTATTAATTTTTAAAAATATCAATAGCTGTTAATTAAATATATTGCATGAGATCTCGCCTATTGAATTCTAACTTATTGTTTTGCATCTCCGGATCATCTAATAAGGAGGATGTACATGCAATAATGACATGGAATAATTATATTTCTTGTTATATCAGAAATATATCTCATTTGACAATAATAGCTGTAACGTTAGTGTTGTTAATTAAGTTTGTTCTGTGTACTGGTAGCATCTATATGACTAATGTACGTTCCTAAACTGCATTCCAATAGTTGTTAGCGACGACACCTTGTTTGCTAGCAATATATGTTTTGATGTGTGTGTTAACTCTAGATTAATATTTATATGTCTTTCATTTATTTAGACATATATTATATTTCGGTGGTTTGGCAACTTTGGAATAATACTCAAGTAGTTTATTTTACCATAAATTTAATGTATATACAGACCGCTTTGTGTTTTTCGTAGCCTGGTAGCTTGTGAAAAAAAAACCCCTTAAAACTAGTTACCCCATTTTATGGTACAACATCTATCTTAATTTATATTTTATATTCTGAAGAAATTGTATTTAACTATAACTCGGTATGTAATTTCAATTTTACTTGATTAGTGCAGTGAAGATATTTACATACAAGATGGGGCCTGTATCTAAGGTAGTGTTAATTTTAATCCTTTCCTTTGGAGCTCCATAATATTTAAAGAATAATATGTATTTATTTTCAAGTATCTACGCACAATAGTTAAGTATGAGTGTTTATTGTCAGTTTCTAGGTCAACAATTGTTTCAATGTGTTTAGAACTTAAGATTTAATTAAAATTTGTATGTGCTTGCAATTCGTGGCTCTGTACAGGCCTTGCCTTCAATGCAAATGAGTTTGTCTAGTAGGAAAAATGTTTCATAAATTCAAAATAGTTAAGATTTTTAAACAATACAGATTATATTTAATAGTTTTACGCAGATATTTAAAAAAATCTACGGGAGATAAAAAGTACGTTTTTTGTATGACCGATGCAGAATCAGTCAGGAATTACTTCTTAACGGCGGGCGACTATAGGTGCAGATGAAAATTTACTATAAATATGTCTAATTTAAATATTTGTTATAGGTATTGCTACTCAATTAACACAAGTTTATATTTAACAGACAACCTGTGTTGCTCCACGTATGAACTACATGTGTTTTTACTTGTGACACGGTATATAATTTGTAAAACGCTAGATTAAACTGGATTTATATGTAATGACTTCGTATATAGTCTTAGATTAATATGAAATCAACACATTATTGTCACACCAGCCGCTTAGACAGTTTAGACACTTCTTTTGCTGATTCAAATGTGGCTCCTTACGCTACGACGACTACAACTTTCGTATAATGGTTTGTTGTTTTTTTATCACCTTCTAAATTTCCAATAGTATATTAAGAAAAATATTGTGTATTAAGGTAATACAATGTTTTGTATTTTAAATTTACATATAAACTGAATAATTTTTATACTATCAACCTGTAGGATACTATTTTTTTAACGATATCCTTTGAAGGCTTGAAACCATCTTAAAATCTGCCTCTTGTAAAATTTGTTGAGAGACTTAAGTTGCTTTCATACCTTGGTTGACGAAAAATGAACGTATTTTTCGAGATATTTACTTCTTGATTTTATAATATTGCTAAAAAAACAAGTAGTTAATTGAAGGCGAGGTTTGGAAAATGTGTAGTTAACGTCAAAATGTAAAATGTCCCCAGTGGCGGTGTCTCAAAATAACGCAGGAAAACCGCAGCTAATTTAGCCTCTAAGTCGTCTACCGAATATAGAGTTATTTTGACGTTCCGCCACTGCTGTCTTTATCATACAGTGTTAGGTATAACATCTATAATGTACCTAAATTTAACAAAAATAAACTCGTTGACTATGAATTGTGTATGAATTTGTACACCCATGTATAAAATCGAGGTCACCATTATAATAGTGTACCTAATTTTCTTAAAATAGCACAGTAGGGTGAGTATTTTTTTAAATCTACATAGTTTTGATATACGTTTGTGACTAAGGGGGTTACAGACGTAAATAAACAGTTAATTTATGTTTTGTCCTTATCATCACTTTCACAATATTGTATTCTTGTATGATAAAGTCAAAACATAAATTAACTAATGTAGGTTTGGTACACGTTTATGAATAAGGGGTAAGGTTATAATTTCATCGTTTACTTATATAATATCAATGCAAATGATATACTTAAGATAGCTAAAATAAAAGTACTCTCTTGATATGTTATTCAACATTTATTTTAACATTTAAAATTACATAAAAAGAAGGCTTCTGCCTTAAAAGTCTTTGATTATTTATAAATACTGTGCCTACAGAATGAATTTCATTTATAAGTGTGAGGTAAAAATAGAAACGACATCAAGATGAAAATATGCTATCTAAGTGAAAACAAAAACAAATTAACAGTGTTCAATACCAAGTCAAGAACATAATATAAATTAGGTATGAACTACACTCATAGGTACCATTTTTATTGGTAAAAAGTATAGTTAACAGTCGCAGATAGAAAGTATACTCTTTGTCAGCTCCAATACACAGTGACTTAAATTAAATTCTACAGAGAGATACTAGATAGCATATTAAACTAGATGGTGATTAGGTTCGGTTTAAACAATACGTATGATATGCTTCAAGTGAATCACGCACAAGTTTTTAAAAGAGTCGTTTTCAAGCCAAAGATACCGCGTTGTCATTCATTCTCAACGACGATTCGCAATCCCATCTTTCGTGCAGTAAGTAGCTCGCTCTTTGATGTTCAGTAGTTTAATGACAACCACCAATAAATAAAGTTATCTTCGGCTGGAAAACGCTAAGTACCTATACAAAAGGTACATTCACGATGGAAATAACGACGTTAAGTACGAGTTAACGTAATGTAGAGGTTTAGCAGTGGTTGAAATGATCTATAAATTAATTTCATTTTAGCTATGTAATAACAAGTACAGGGATACGAGTACGATACAAATACAGTGATAACACATGAAAATATGACTAAATATCGAGAGCTGTTTAGCCACATCGGGAACAGCTTGAAAAGTAATCAAATAACGCCTCTTAATTAAACATTACAATATGGCCATTAAAGTACTGTCTTGTCTAGGGAAGTGTGTGTGGAAAAAAATGCGTAGTGTCCATTACTTACGAAGAAGCTTTCTTTACCTTGGTTGTACACTGGCAGGTATTTAAGCTACTATGCTACCTACTCAACCAAAATGAGTATATGAAGGTTGTATAAAATTGAGAATATTGTCTTTAATACGAACTTGCTAGAGTTGCACCGAGTGCCCTAGAGGTGGATTCAGGCATTCCTTGACGATGGCTCCGGTCGCACGCAGCAGTGCCGGGCCGCCGGGCGCGGGCCCGGGTCGAGTGCACTAATCATTGGTCCCATCACTTATTAATGGAGTCATTTCGCAGGCATCTTATCTGCCGATTATATTTGTTATTTTTCGGCTTAAATCCAAAGGAAAGCATAATCAGAACCAGATTGCAAATTTTATGTGTTTATCTGTGATTAGTTATGAAATTAAACTAGTTATTAGTATTCAAACTTGCTACTTCCCCGTTCTTATTGCAATCATTGCAATAGGTAGGTACAGTTACTGCCAAACGTAGGAGTAAATCACAGTAACAATTAGCTACTCCTTGTATTTAATACAGCTACCCGGGATTTCATTATGGGGAGGTAAAATGATAACTAGAAATCACACTAGTTACCTTAAGGTCTGTACGAAATATAATACCTACCTATGTAGTAACAATAGGTAGGTAGAGAATTGCTTTGGGTAATAGCTACAATTAGCTATGTTTCAACTTCAGCTCAAAAATCAATTAAGTTTGTACTTAAATGTGGTTCTTAGTGACCAATGCGTATTATTTATATAACAACAAATTATATCTAATAGTAAAGTTGCTATGTTTGACGAAATAATAAAAACTGGAGTACCGTACCTACTTCCAGATTAGGTAAGTACTACATACTTACCTATTATAGCTAGAATGCCCGCTAAAATGACTCCTATTAATCTACTAACACGCCAACAGTAGGAATAGAATACTTGTTTCAATAAGAATTAGTTAGTAAATAACATTTAAACTTGGAAAAACTTTAAATGATGTAGATACGATGCGGAACATCAATAATGATATGACAATGTGATAAAATTAATAATATCCTAATGCCTAAGTAGAGTATCACTTTTGTTGGAGTAAAGAATATCTAGGGCTGGATTTACTCCTCGAAACGAAGGAAAGGTATGTTGAGTAAAATTGGGTGCCGGGAGGTTGCCTTCTCCGGCATAGCGAAAATGTGGATGTGTAATGTAAGTGACGTAGGAATATTAGTTGTTTGAGTTCGATCATGTAAAAAGTTAACAGTCCCAGTTAGTCATAAGTTGATTAAAAGGTGGGTACATTGTAACTATTGTAAGAATACTTACATATAATTATAAATATTAAACTATAATCAAATAACATTGATCGCAAAGACAGAAGGACAATATGAATTTTAGTTTTATAAATAAGGTATGTATTTATAATTAAATACATTGGTGCAATGTGAATAATGGAATCTTACAATCAAACTTTATTTTATAATTACGTGATGCAATTCAATTTTTTAGTACATGAATAAGTTAGGGGATGTGGTTAACGCAGGCAATGAAAGTATACGATTCCATATATTTTGTAAATGTATATGTTTTGTATTATGGAGCCCTAATAGTCGTTTTATTTAATTAAAAAGCGGTACAAGATGGAGGTCGCACCAGGGTGCGGTGAGCACGCCAGCCCAACGGTAGGTACCCACCTACCGCGGACAAGGCTCATCCGATTTATACCACTATGCAAAGAAACACACTCTGTATAAGAATTACATGCGAACTGTTCTTTAAGTTTCCATACGGCTTACGGAATAAGCACTGACACTTTAAAGTGTCATAGAGGTTTCATTCGTTGTACATAACCCACGCTTAACTAAAAATTGTCTTGTTACATGAACGTTTAATACAATAACTAATATTAATTACAATTACTCTTTTAAATGAAATATATTCTTGCAGGGACTCCCTTAACCTACTAGATCCTTAGCTAACCTGTTTTCTTTTAAATTTACGATTATATATTGGGGGTGGTTGAGAGCTAGTGGTGACGAGAGGTGCATAAAGGTATTGTATTAGGACCATATTTAATGCAGGGTCTTCGATACGCGAGCTTACACTTTAAGACGACATTAACATTTGCATGCAGTATACAATTAAATTACCTTACAATAATATGTTACTTCTTTGTTTATCATAACACAATATTCCTTGTAAACTACATACCTATTTCTTCAGTAGAAAAGAAAAAGATAATAAACGTTAATTATTTGTAAGTTACACAAGATAGTACGAAGTGGACTCTGATAAATGAGAAGTATTAAAAATTGACAGTGGTCTTACAAATACTTTTCCACGGGTCGTGGTCTACTCTACGCCGGTGTGATTACACCTTTACTTATTGAACCTACATTACATGCGTGCAGCCATCTTTAAAACATTTTACTTACGCAAATTTTATTAGCCTCGTCATTGAGACTACTAATGTTATTTTAAAGATGACCCTACTACATCTACTAGGTATTAACATAATATTAATTAACTTAAACATCACTTTCCCAAAATCCTTTCTCGAAACAAGTATAAAATCCTCAAGAAGTGAATATGATTCATGAATGATCGTATTTCTAACGTCAATACGAGCTAGGTATATCTTATCTGTGCAGCTATAAATAAACACAGTAAACAATACAGTAATATAAATTTTGACGTTGCAGGATTTCTCTCGACTGCAACCTTATTTACAAATGTCCAATTGGTCTGCTTTATATATTGCAGTCTCTAGTAAACGGGCAGCTGAGCATTACTTATACAACTCAAACCAAATTTAATACAGGCAATTTTGAAATTATTAATTTGAAATAATATAGTTAAAGTGTAAATAATTAAATATAGAATAGAATGAAAATATTGAAGACTGCAAGATATTGAGCATTATTACTGCATTAATTATTATGCTTAAAAACGTTAAATCATTAGTAACACACATATTCACAACTAATTTCAGATTATTGCTTGCTAAGAGAATTACACGTATCCCATTATGACTAAACTAATGAATAAATTATTATTAAACACATATAAAGCGTCTATAATTTAAATATGTTGCGGTGAATGTCGCTTGACCGGGATCAGTGTGAGAGTTGGCAAGAGAACAAACCAGTATCGAATACCTACGTGGCCGGATAATTAGCTTCATAAATATAACTTTTGCCTACGAAGGCCCTGGGTTCTTATCCTTGCGGTGCTTGATTCATTTGTGTGATTATATTACTATCTTGTTACAGGATTGTGGACGCTGTATTAAATATATATTATCTTGGTCTAGTATCTACAACACAAGCCTAATTGAGTTTACTGTACTGGATTTAGTCGATTTGTGTAAGTTTGTTTCAAAATACTTAATCATCGTTTATTTTAATTTTTATTTTTACATTTGAAATAAGTAATGAAAGAGTTGAATAATTACCTAGGTATGTGATGATATGCTAAACAGCTTACCTATAAAAGTGGTCGTATTACACAAAGTCAAAATATTATATGCGACTGATCCCAGTTCGTTTTTCGCTATACACCTCGTCTGTCGGTCCGCTAGCTCGCGTGTCAGGAGGGGACGTTCACGAATATTATATCTTAATTCCTATAGAAATGGTAATATTTCATCGACATATACAGTCTCGGTTTAATCGGTTTATGTTATTTGTAGTAACCAACGACTTTATTATGCATCGATGAAATATTGCAGTTCTGTTGTGGGAACGACCGGATCTTAGAATACCTTACACTGAACATTGATGACATAGAACATTCATATAGATTTAATTATCATTTTTGGATCATTCCTTATTATTATGACATTAGGCAGCTAGAGTATAACACGAGTAATTCGGCTTCATCCAACCTTTAGATATTCTAATCACACGTAGCGTCCGGAAATATGGATATAAGCAGAACGTCTTCCCCTCGGTTTAATTGGCCCATGACTACGGTCGATGTCGATCGTCTCGTTTCACTATTAAAATACATATCTCTCTTATTAAATTCGCTTAGTTGTAGGTAATATCGATATTTGCGGATGCAGTGTGAGCGCAACCTTTAAGTGCCTATTGAAGAAAACAAGAAGCACAGGGGGCAAACATCGCCCTGGAGACTACTCATCTCCGAAGTATAGTAATAACCTTAACATTTAAAACAGGTTAAAAAAATAGGATTAGATTTGGATATACTAGGAAGGGGCTACTTGGGTACAGGAGTGAAAGTCGCTTACGAATAATTAATCGTAGGCCTTACTGGGAACGTTATATTTATATAGTTTTTTTTAATGTGTAACTGAGCTTTGCGCTCGCACACATTTGTTTTCGATAACATTCGATCCACTCGGTTATTGCATATTCGATCCGAGACCCGTTTTTGAGCGAAAGCGACAGAGCGGCGAGCCGCAGCCCGTACCCGAGTAGGCCCGCATAGGGTTGCCGTAAAGGCTGTGAGTGGAAGATCGTGGGGCGCTAGGCGAAGGGCGCTGAAATAGTGTGTGAAACATTTAAATATGTTGATTCTCTTACCGGCTTATGTTTCTTTATACAGTAATTGCCAAAAGTGCCTTTGGTAGTCAACGGCAGAAGATATAAATTTGCATTTGAAACACTAAAGCTATTACACCAATAATTTATGTGTGGAAATGACACAAATAATGGATGACTCCAAAACGAACATTACGCCTACAATAAATTTCGAAAATAAGTACCTACTAACCAAACCGATGAGAGAATCAACGCTCAAGGGACATGTAGGTTTCTGAATCGTTATCAAAAACTTTGATACTACCTATACATAATTATGCGTCAACTGTATGTACAAGGGCATGCATTTGCATATAAGCAGAGAACAACTCAGAAACCTACGTCTGGCTTGCAAACCATGGGTACACGATGAGTTCAGTCACATCGGGTGTCCCGGGTTTTAATATTATTAAAATGCCATTCGGCGCGGCGGCGCGCTGGCCGGGCCGCGGCCCCTGGCTCGGCCAGCGCGCCGCTTCGATGCAAAGCTGCGTGTTACATAAAACACGCTCTAACCTACAACCTATTCTATTAAATACTGAACGTAATACTGCTCGATTTTTGCTATCAGTCTGTCAAAATATCTAAGATGACATTTCAAGAATTCTTATTAATTAATTGTGTTTTTCTCAATTTATTTATTTACTGATGTAAAAAGCTGTAGATTTTAATGATAGGCCTATCGAGCAGTTCAGAAATCTATTCAGTTTTGGAGCTAATCCAACGGTTAGGCCAAGTGCTACTGAATATAATCTATATATCTATAAATATATAGACCGTCGACATGGACGCCAATGGATAACGTGAGCACGACGAATTGACAACGGCAAACGTAACGATCGAAAATTCGTCAAATTATCCATCGCGTCTATAAATTAAACACATATATAACACTAATTGGGTCGGGGATTCAGTGGGAATTATATTAAAAACCTATCTATATAATGAGATCGAACGTTGACTAAAACGGACGTGGAGGCTCGTCGCGTTAGTGGGCGGCGTGCGGCGGCTTGAAGCCGTGCGTCATGCGCTCCAGGTAGCGGTGCAGGTCGTGGAAGCGCGGGCGCTGCGCGGGCTCGCGCCGCCAGCACTCGTGCATCAGGTCGTACAGCTCGCGGCGGCAGCGCGGCGGCGGCGCGGCCGGCACGCGCGCGCCCGCCCGCCGCGGCGCCACTCGCTCGCGTTCGCTACCACCTGGCCGCAACAACGTTATATTTAAAATTAAAAAATTACCCTTCAAACCTGTTCGTTTAATTAATCAAAGAATATTAGAACATCGTGTTATAATTATAACGTAAAATAGAATATAAAAAAAATCGAATGTAAAAAATAAATGTAATAAAAACCAGATTTAATCAGAGCTATCAGCATTATTATATATTTGGTATTTTACAAGTACCTATAGCTGATAAATTAATTCTGTATTAAGCAGAAACGTCTGTTAACGGAACCATGATCCTCAGAAATAAAGGAAAAATGGAAAAATCAAGTGCCTAAGCTAGTGTCGGATCAAATATTGAGAATTCACTTAATATGACTTAAGACTCAGATGCTGTTAAGTGTTCGCACTTTTACGGTAGATGTCGCTAGGCGACCCCCATAAGGTCATGCCTCCCCACTCTCCCCTGTTGATTTTAACATTTTTCTTTTTCATTTCTAAGTAAAACTCGATAGCTGCACTTCTCATGATTTAAACGCAATGTAGGTAACATCTACAAAGTTCACCTAGACTGCTTAATCTAAACCGTGAAAAGAAGTACCTAACATGAAACTCGATTAAAAGACTCAATTAAGCACGAGTATTTTGAAATGAGAGTCCTAAGGAGCGGAAGACAAATATACAGGTATAATTGCAACAATAGGACTTCGTCAATTTGTGGTCAATGTCCCTTAATACTTATAAAACTACGTCAGTGTTTTCCTGTCCATATATTCCGGCCATGAGTGACATGGCCAGCCCTCCATAAATATTTCATAAGTATCGCAATTATATAAGTGTACACAAAGAGAAACGCACCTGATCATCATCCATCTCTTCGAAGGGTTTCGCCGTGCAGTACGTCAGCACCTCCCACACCGTGACACCGAACGACCAGACGTCGCTCGCCGGCGAGTACATGCCCTGCGATATATTTGTTTTTATAGTAGGATGAATTAAATTATGGTCTATACAAAATTGAGTTCTCATAAAGTAATTAATAGTGATAGTGTTTTTGTATAGTGTAACCCTGATCGAGCACAAAAATATATTCTAGTAGCTGACAATCAAATTCAATTAAATCGCTCTTTCATTAGTAAATTTTCAGCTTCTCTTTTTATCAATCGGGTGTATGGAAGTCTGATAAATCAGTGGTTGTAGTTACCATTAGTAGGCTCTCCCAAGCCATCCATCGCAGGGGGAAGCGTGACCCGTCAGCCATGACGTGGTAGTCTCCAACGAACTCGTCACAGAACATTGCGTAGTCCGACACTTTCACGCTGAGCTCCTCACTTACTGTTACGTTGCTGAAAATTGTAAAACGTAATGTAGCAAGATCTTATCTGGAGGGACACTTTGGGTACACTTCGGCTCATGGGGATCTTTTCTGTAAAATATTACCAAGGTTTGGATTTAGATTAAACGACAGTTGGCAAAGTTTTGTATTTATAGTTAAGTATAATTAAGGACACCCTTTTCTAGAACCGTTCATAAAGTAAGTAAACAGCACATAAATCTCCAATTAAATCAACAAACATAATTATATAAAAAAATACTTGATAAGCGCAATTAATTTCATTTGCTGTAGTAGTTGCATTATAGGTGTATCTTATTATTCTGGGTAAACTAGTTCATACTAATACTAACACGCGTAATTTATCCCGTTTTTCCTATGACAACAAATCTACTCTTACGCGTCATATTAACTGATAAAGATTTAAGGTAATAAGGATTAGGATTTCCAAATAGACTTACCGAGCAGAGAGATCCCGGTGCACTAGCTCGAATGACTCCAGGTACTTCATACCGGCTGCGATCTGGCAGCATATGTGAATCAAACTCGAATAACTGAAATAAGACACACCGAAAATTTGAGTTAGGCATCTTGGTTACTTATAAAACAAATTTTCCTCAATTTATATGAACTTTTCTCTAAGTAAATAATGATGTAATAAAAGTCTTGTTAGTCGCTTTTAACTTTTGCCAGTCGTAACGTAATAAATATTACAAGTATTATGAATATTATGATGAAGCCAGCCTTGCCGGTTTTCGGCAGTTAATAATGGTTTCAAAAAAGTAATTTTAGTCTTAAACATACCTTATTGATGGCAACTTTAACTATAGCAACTATTGTAATGACTATACCATATTATTTATCATACGCATGAGTATTGTTTCATGTAAATAGCCCATTGTTGGTATTTGTTAAATTATAAGTGTATTAAGCAATTACTTAAAATATAGATATATGTAAGCACGGACTTTATTGTTGAATTAAATAAGAGGGGCAAAAGGTTTTGTGTATCTCAAACGAAATAGGATGTGTTTTCAATAAAAGCTCCATGGCTTATATATTTCTTCAACAATCGTCGTCATATCTCCACCATTCCCAGAGTAATTTTGTTAATAGATATCCCTTCAATAGTTAGTATAATCGTCACGAACATATTGATACGTGTACATAAGCGCCCTAATTCGGTTTCATTATTATACTCGGTACTTGTACTGATATTTATCTAACTATGCTGTAGGTATATCTGGTTCGATAAACAGAAAATGACAAAGAAAAGGAAAAAAATCACTTCAATATTCACAAAAACAATACATATACTTGAGCTTAGAAAAATACAGCTGAAAACCAGCTTTCATGTTCCCATGTCTTTTCGTCGGTACCGACGTCTCTTATAAATACTACAATAGACATGAATTACGAGTTTTCCTCACTTTGCCGTAGCAACAGATACGACAGAACTTACGTTGTATTCAGATAACCAATTCATATGCAATAGATGCACGTACTTCAATTTGTTGTCCGGTTTCAATATCGAAGGCAAGGGTGCAGCGTTGCCGCGGTCGAGAGCTGCGCACGGGGGTTCGAGTAGACTCAAGCCGAGCACTCGGGCGAGCTGCGGGTGTTTCAGCCCAGCGCCCCATGTCGCTTCTCTGGCAAACGCCGCCCTGGAAACGTAATCACCTAATTGTTACCAATCCTTTTGTATAGACACTTCGGCAATATGCCACTGGTTGCGTCTAACTATATTGGCTCTTTGATGTCCAAATGCACAGAGGCAGAGTTATGTCTATACATGCTATTGATCAATAGTTGATTAGGTATTACGGTGTCAGCTATTGATTAATCTGGACATATCTGCAGATATATTGAATGGAATTTTAGTAGAAGGTAAATTTCCTTTTCTGAAGTTCGGGTTCGATAAAACAAAAATATTTACAAATATGATGAATACTTAGAGTAGATACGAAAATGCTTTATATTAAATAAAATATTAACCTAAATATATATTTATGCATCACGCATAACCGATTTTTAGAGCTATTATTACTGATGGTTAATAAAAGTTAGTGAGGCGTAGATATCCGCTACTAAGGAGCACTCTTCATTGCTGTCTCGGATCTAATACTCGTATTGTGATCAAGTAGGTACCTCCAAGTAAATATGTAAAAATCACGTAGATATTCCGGTAAGAAAGGATTATATTTAGAAAAAATCACGTATTCATTTATTTTGGATAGCAACAACGGCTCTCACTTGATATCGTTATGGCAGCCTCGCCAGAGAGTCTTGACAACAACAAGCCTGCGGCGGGTGCCGCTCGGAGACTCCTCGTCGCTCAGTTCCTCGATGCCATCCGTCTCGCATATCTGGAGCTGCAACAATATTTACGTATTACTAAATTCTGTAAATAGTTGTTTTGAACGGCATCAACTGTTAATATACATTTGTCGTTACAAATTATTTATTCAACACAATAAATAAATACAACAAGAACTTACAGTTATAAAGGTTATAATTATAAATTAACATGACACTATATTAAATCTAAATAAATCTAAAATAAACTTTGAAACTTAATAAAGATAAAATATTTAGTTAATGAAAATACTCGTACTTATATATAATTTTTATTCACATGACATGTCAAATTTAAAACCGAAAATTTAGTTACGTTTACCATCCTACCCACATACCAAATTGTAAAGTTTCAATAGCAAATAATGTTCTCTTACGTCGTTATAGTTGTAGTTACTTTAAATACGGCAGAAGAATCACAAAACAGTTTATTCCTACATAATGCCCGCCAGCAATTCTACCCGACGAATGAACTTGCGCGGATTGCAGATTTTTTTAAATCCGCCTCAATCCTATGTTACCAATTACGATTCGGCGATTGAATGCCAAAAATGGGTATGCAAATGCAGCTCCACATCGGGCGCTTCGCTCGGTTCGGTTTTCCATATGAGTGCCTATTCGCTACCCCAACGTAGGAATGTAGTTATCTAAGGTAACGTGAAGCATAGCTAGGAGCCTGAATATTTACGGTAAAAATTGTTTTGTAAATACACTGGTTACGAGCGAGATGGACATGCATAGGTCTAACACGTTGTACCTTTGTAAAAAAATATGAACGTATTCCTCTATTCATTGCTTACTGAAGAACAAATCATTGGCGTAGGATTGTAGGATTCTTTATTGCCAACGAATAAATGTTTATTTTCTCAAGCTTGTAATGAATGAAGAGGAAGCTGTGTAATAAATATGTTTTTATGCAGTAAAATGAGAAGATTAAAATAAAATAGTGTGGGAAATGGGAACGCAACCGCACCAGTATCTTGCAGCCCCAACTCCCGGGAACTAAGCTGAATGTCTGCAACTTTCAATCGTAGGCCTACCTTAGTTCTGTCAGGTGTCTCTATACTACCTACACCTTCATCTACAATATGAGAGTACACAATCGGGTACAAATATTTTGGATGTTGCTATAGAAATATATAGTTTGTTTTTTAGTTTCTGCTTTTGTATTGCTATCATGTATTGACATGATTCCATGTAAACATAATTATTTGATTTCTTTGATGTAAACATAATTATTTGATTTGAGGAATTATCGAAAAACTATATCCTGATCATGTTACTGATTATATTATTAACTGTATTTTTTTCATCTATACAAAAAATTTATACAAAATTTTAGTCTCTACAAAAAAATTTAAAAATACCTAATTGATCGGCTTTATCGTTAATATATTCGTTACATTATCCGTTACTTAATCCATTTTTTTATTTGCTGGTGGAAGGGAAGTTGTAATGAAAATTAGTACTAGAACAATAGGTATATATTAAATGTAACCATAAACTATTTCACAATTAAATAATATAAACAAAATTCATAAAAGATAGGCTATAAAAATGTAGCAAATATCCGGACCAGTAATTTACTTATTTGGACACTTTCTTTTATTTGGCTTAAGTCTGTTTGGCTGCAAACTATAACAATCTCAACGATCTCTCGGCCAATTAATAAAAGTGTACTAAAATGCATACAGAAGTTACAATTAATCGAAGTATATGTAAGTAAAAACATTTAATAACAACTAATGCACATGTCAAATATCACACAAGAGTATACAAGTCATCGTCCTAAAATATAACCTTAAACTCGAGATTTAGAATAGGTAAACTGTACAACGTAGGTACGAGAATGCATGTTTAATACCATATACATACTCGTAGAAAACACAAGAATTAAATTTACATTTTTGGTTTACGTCATGTGAAAAGTTTCCAAAGAAATAGTTCTTGTAATATAGCGAGGGAGGGCATTTCCCGTATATTTCGCAAAAGCCTACTTTGTCCCAGTTTCTAAGTTTACCGAGCGTAGAAAATGGCTTCGCGCCTAGCGGATTTAAAAGGCCCTGGGAAAAGGCCGAAGGTGTCGTTAATATTTTTCATGTTTAGTCATTTTGCTAAGGCTGCTCATTCTGTAAGTGTATTTGTCAGTATAGGTACTTAAATTCCGCATCACAGCGATAAATGAAAAATAAAATCAGTCAATAACTTTAGAATACGGATGATCTTTTCACAGATTTTCCAATAGAGTAAAAATGTTTGGATCTAAGTTCTCTAAATTTTGACTTACTTTTTGCATTAGCAGGTAGGGTAGATTTTTACTGCATTTATTTGAAATATCTTACGTCATGTGTAACCCTCCTAGTAACGTGAACAAGGTTTTATTACACTGGGCAGCAAATTATGTTCGACCCTCGCAACGCTCAAGATTTCACTTTAGAACCACCCGCTACGTTTGTGATTAAATTTGGAATCTTTCGCTGGCGGTACGTTTGCCCAGTTTTCCGTATTAAGCACAGAAGAAGTAGAGCGATATATTTTATTGAAAAGTTATGCTATTAAACATGCAGCAAATTCACAACGTGAATCAATTTTAATTATGCAATAAAAGTCAAAGTCTGAAAGCAAGAATCGGTGCAGGGTTCCGTAGTTTTCGATCCGTAACTCAAAAACCGATCAAGTTCAAAATAACTTTGAACCATTTGAACTGATCCCTTTTACGATTATTAAAAATATTGTTCTACTTGCGGTTCGAAAGTAAAAGTGGAGGAGCCACATGTTATTAGTATCGAAAGCGTGTATTTCCGAAAATATTCACTCAAACAATAAATCTTAAAGGCAGGCCCCTATTGTTTTTCAAATACCTAGCTATCGATATCTCACAATAAAAATATCCCCCCACCCTTCGTATGTAAGGGAGGTACAGTCAGGATCAATAGTAACGTATAAAAAAACGCAGTAAAAATATATGCCATTTAGTGTTTTTTTACAAATGAGGTATTTTGTACAGTTCGCGTTTCAAAGTTTCAATTTATAAAAACGCAGAAATTTGGCTCTTTTGTTTGTGAAGCAATTAAAAAACGGTAGATAATTTTGGTGCGCTGTTTCATTCTTTACTATGATGCTGACTGTACCATGAAAAAAATCATTTATTTATTGGACCATTTTGTCCGCGTGACGGATTTACATATTCGTACCAAACAGAAACATCTATTGTAGCTTAGAACTAATTAGTTCTAAGCTACAATACTTGTTTTTAGGTTTCTATAGTGAACTACAAAGGGCTAGGACAAACTTACAGTCACAGAGAATACTTAATGATAAATAAGTCCATACCCATGCTTATGTATACTTTATTTTACATCTATGGTCAAATGTCCTATGAAGTAAAAAAGAAAAAAACACATTCTCGGTTTTAAAAGACACCTGTAGTTGTGTAAACTAACATCAAACAACTTGAGGTTGTAGCCAAAAGTACGTTGAAAACAACGTGAGTTTCAAACTAATGGAATTAAAGTATTGTTTGTTCAGGTGTCCCGCATTTCTGTGTACATCGCGTAGAACAAACGGTCGCCGTTAAACAACAGTCCTGCAAAAAGAACAGGGCAGCGACAGAGAGGAAAATTCCGTTTCAGGTTTTATACGAGTGAGTCACGTTAATCTTTTACAAACGGAAATGTGAAATAAATAATAAATATTGCATATGTAATCTATGTTAAATAAAGGTAAGGTAAAATAAATCTGGCTTAAACCTTGATCAATTTCCCCCGGTATGCACTTATGGCACATTCATAGTCTAAAAAGCGATCATTTGTAAGCTAAACCCTTTGGAATTAAATCTCATAAATATTTTCTAGTTTTAATGTTTCTTACATAAATTATAGGAAATACCGGCAGCATCCTTGGTACAATGCCTCAAGGGCCTGTTTTAAATTTAATGGATAGTATAGTTAAGTAGTTATAATTTATAATAATGCTTAGCTTGGCTTGTATATTATTTGAAGATAAAGTATTTTTAATTAGTCTCACGGAAGCTGGAATTAAAATATAGGATAAGTTTAAGTAGCAGTTACTAGCCGCTCTACAAGGTTGACTAAACGTGTTGTGTGTTTAACGGTACGGGCGGGGCCGCGCCGCTAGGAACAGACTTAATAAGATTAACCAGGAACCATGGCAGACATTTTTGTTTCGATTTTCAACGGCTTAACTCCGGTTCCCCCTAGTTTGCGTAGTGCAAACTAAGTTATGTCACTCGCTTTCCATAACGCTACCCATTGTAACATTTTTTTATTCATTTTAGGGATAACAAATAACTGAACACAAAAAGTTACCAAAAATATTACAATAGGTGTTACTCTAAGTACAAACAACAACATTATCCACGAAGTACAGTGAGTATGTAATTATAATTTATAGTATAGTAATAAGTCGATTTCAACTTTTCCTGGTTTATTTCAAAAATGCTTTGTAACGGCGTAGGTACTTATTACGTTTTGTGCCGTGATCAACATTGAATTAGAATTTAGTCCGTACGAACGTATTCATATTCCGTAGTAGAGTTTATTTGTCTTTAAGTCATAATCTTAATTTATGGTATGAACGTTTCAAGAAATTAATTTCTCTAAAAAATATATAATACGAATGCTTAAACCAACATGATAGTAGTAAAATGAAGATCCACTTAATGCTGCCACTAATAAAAAAGAAAAAGGTACGATACTTTTTTCTTTTGTCGCATTATCGATACCCATGCAGTAGTACGAAAGTCAGAGCGACAATAAAAAAAACTAACGTATGTGGAATAAAAAGGTAACCTTACTAATACGGAAGCCGCCTGTAAGAGGACATAATTATTATTTTCTCAATGAAGAGTCTCCAGAGTTTAGCTTCAACGTCACATGACAAGCGCTACATTATTCACAAACGAAGAGATTAAGAATTTCCTCTGTCAACATTAAGAGTCGCCCACGTTTAATTACTTATTTATTTATAACGCTCCATTAAGGACAAAGTGGAGTGATCTATCCCTCTATTTTTTGCTTTTGCCGAGGAGGACGCTCGTTGAACTTGTGAATAAATTGTAAAGCAATTATACGTTTTCTCGTCATGTTTATTATTTGTACACCTTCAGTAAACCTTCATTAATTAAAAGGGTCTATTGTTTATAACTCGACAATTAATGATAGGCATTGAGGCAATTTACAAAGATTTAACTTAAGAAAAAAAGACAGAACGTGTATGTACTTAGGTATATAAGTTTAGTTAACCTGAAAATAGATTATCTCAGTACGAGTAAATATATGTATGATATAAAGTAATATATGTGTATAATGTGCACAAAGGCATAGTCGAATAAGGTATAGTTGCCATCAGATATATTAAAGTTATGATGGAGGTCACAAATATCTGAAGAACACCTCTATTATAAAGGCGATAAAGTGCACATTAAGAGGGAATACTCGTAATATTAATATCTCGTAAGGCCCTTATTCAATATCTATTTATTACCTACATGTTATTAAGATTACTTACTTCATAAATAATAAACGCCACCAATCCAATTATATAGACTATAATATACAAGTTCAATAGAAAAATAAAATATGGTAAACATATGACAACTGAATTTCTAAGCAAAAAAGCATTTGACACACGAAAAAAAATTATTATTGTAATTCGTCTGCGCTGAAAATATTGGTAATTATCGCAGATTTAAACTAAATAAGAATGTTAAGTAACAAAATCTGTATACAATGACATTCAAACCATTGTGAAGCTATGAAGTGGGTTTGTTTACATTATTTTTGTTTTATTTTGACCCCGAATACAGGTAAAGGTACAGAAATGTTTTATCCCCTTAAATGGCACTCGAAAAAAAAAACTATAATATCTGTGATTGAAAGGAAGCAAATTGCACCAGTCGGTATAAAGTGCTGCGCTGTAGATCGACTCCCCCAAACTTTTTTAATAAAACTGGCGCAGTTTTGTTCATTATAGTCTCACTCAGCGTGCCATACGAATTTGCCTAACAAAAAGTAATATATGAACATTTAATAATAATTTCAGAACTTAATTACTTCCAACCTAATTACGTTTTCAATTTAGCTTTCAATTTAAAGAGCGCAGCAACGAAGTAACATAGTAAAAATAAAATAAGGGCCGCGAGCTATTAAAGCGTTGGTTGAGGGGTGTGTAGCAGTAGCAGGTGAGGGGGGCGGCGCGAACATCGAGAGAGCCCCCCTGAATGCTGGAACGAGCAGATTGCATTTTCTTGCTACGGTCAGTAATCAATTTTTATGAGCATTTTTGTGGACCGACGGCGTTGACGGCCCTCCCGCGCGGTGCGCGCTCTTACGTACAGCATTTTACTAACGCGGTAATGTTCCAGCCCCGTGAACCACTTTCCACGGTTCCGAACTCCCTTATTCCTCAATCTTACTTCCCTAATCTTAGTACATTATGTTATTTAATATTAATTGGTTGAGGTTCTGTTATCCTTATGCTCTAGATATGTTACATGTCATGTGTTCGGGGAATTTAAAAGTTCTTGCCAGAGTGGACATAGGATATACTCGTACTGGCATTAATTCGTCGATGATAAAGTTGAAATATCTAATAATAGTAATTTATGTATCCGTGCGTAGGGAAGGGCATTACAACAAGAGTGTGGGTTTACGAAACGAGCCTGGATGGAAATGACCTGCATTATTACTAGTGCTACTTGTAAACAAAAAATCAACGAACAAAACAAATGACAGCTTGGAATGGCGGCGTTTCGTATTTCATATCTCAGTCAAACATTTTTTTAAACCATAAGCGAATTAACTCCCTATTCTATTGCCACTCGAGTTCAAATTTCGTTAGATTTATATTAAAAAAACAACGAATTGTCGTATCGTATCAATACTTGTTTTAATATCTATAGATACTACAATAGACATCCCACTTGAATTTGACAGCTGTTATAAATTTAAACTCAGAACCTACTTACAGTTTTCAGGAGGTAATGTTAACTTTATATGTCCATCAATTTCTGACGGTTGGTAATGCTGGTCATTGCCTACGGTTTCTGGACGCATTTTAGAGCACTAATGAGTAGATAAAAACATTAAGCATATTTGTCATAATCATAAGTCATTTTATAAAAAATATATATGAATCTCAAGTCTATCTATTTACAATACAGAGGCTACAGGCTACTATTAAGTATTGATGTACTGGTGGCCTATTCCAAGGACAGGAATAGATGTCTATTCAATAGATCTTGAGCTCTCGACCACAGAGGTGATTAGTCTGCCTCGGCTTATGACTTCTCTATTAACGTTTGAGTAGGTACGCACATTCGCACAAGGTTGTCTTTTCATTAGAATGTCCTAAGCAGTAATATATTTTTTTATGGTTAAGTCATTACCTATCGAACCTTAAAAATATATTACAAGCGGACTATGGGTATTACAGTTTTTCCTGGGGATATTAGTCAACGGTTTAAGTCTATAGTATACATTATTTTAATCGCAGAGTGTCTGAGAGGATCGAGCAGCCGTTTATGCTGATATTGAATAAAATGAATTAATTGGCTTAAGAATCCTTAGCTTTCTCAATGTTTACATCAAAGACGCGAACCTACATAAATCCCTATATATAGATGAACTCCATATATTAAATTTTATTATACAAAATGTTAGGCACCATTTTACATATTTTATTTAACGTTTAAATTAAGTCACTTAATGTTATTAGCATGTAGTGTGTTCAACGACTGAGCGGCGCATTTGCGTAACTGAAACAGCCCATTACATAATCCGTATGGGTAGTTAGGCTGATATCGACGTCCGATGTACTCCCAGTCTCAGGTTTCCCATCTCCATCGAGGCGGCAGATAGATCGCCATTAGCGATTATCCCTTATACGTATTACTTATGCTCTCACGTGCTACCGGAATCACAATTAAGATAGTGGTGTGTTCATCAGTTTAATAAAGCTGTAATGATACAGGTTCACCCCTGTGATCATAATCCATGCGTAGGTTATTTGTTTAATTAATTCTGTGTTCAGGTGATCGGTTGTAGCGTTTTGCAGTCAGGATTAGCTCATGGTGTGCGCGTGTATGATGTTTTGTATTCCAGATTCAATAAATCGATTCGTATTTATGTTTTCTAAACATAACTGTTAGGCTAATTCTTTAGGCCAAGTCAAGCGCTATGATCCTGGTTTCGGAACAGAAAATCAAAGTAGGCATTCTTATGGCAATTAGTTGTATAATAACCTACAATAATTGTCTCAATTACTGACTTTTCTATAAATTAGGGTTGATTCGCTTGTAAGAAACATATATAAAACATAATATTTATGATAACGAGAGTAAGTATTTTTACTTGTTTTATTCACTCGGTACCTTATATTCGTAGTAAGTAGGTACAGCTGAAGAAACAAAATCAATAAGTACATGATTTGTGTTAGTACGAGTGCTTTATCGATCGGTCTCTACCTATATTTAAAACTCTGAAAACTAAAAATACAGTATACACTCTCCCAAACTTATGGGATCATAAAAGTAGGATTTTTTTTGACATTTAAGTCGGTTCGATTTCCAGACGAAGTTAGATTAGAAGTTAGAAAATCTATGAATGCAAAATTACTAACTTTTAAAAATAACATAAAGACTTCTTTCAGCAAAATACACTATGTACGGTATTTAAGGTAATTCCCCTTCATGTCCCATAAGTTTGGGACGCCCAGTATACTGTGATAATACCTATATTAATATTAAGTCTTATTATAGTACATTTAACCTTTCGATTATTGCTAGTGCAGTCTGTCGTATCAACCGTAATAAAACATTTGATTGATAGTAATAAATGTGATACGAAATCAGCGTGGGCATATCTGTAAATAAGTGGATTTAGTTTCGGCGAAGGTAGAGGGGCAATAACACCGACCCCCGACAGTCACCGGCTGTCACGACTGCCTAAGTCTAGCGTTCATATTTATTCAGACGCCATTTATTTGTTTGACAACAGAATACTTAAATAGGTACATATTATAATTACAGCAGCAGAATAAATAGACCACGATTTGCGCCCTAGTGCTTTTCACGTGCGAACAAGCTTTAAAGTATGTAGATATTATGTCAAGATATCATTATACATTATCATTATTTCTGAGCCAGTAAATAAGAAGCGTTTTGTACGCGTGAGCGAAAGAAAATGTAAGTAAGATAACAAGTTAATGACATGCTTAGATAGGCTCAAATAATATAAAAAATATATTTTGATGTTCATTTATGCTTGTACGCTGCTTGTCAGTGTTAAAATACTTTAGTTTACCGTATATTGCTCCTGTGCTAATGAGCTGGCACACTACATCAACCGTCGATTGTACGCACGCAATGTTAATATTACAAGCTTTAAACCAGCTGTAGAAGGTGGACGTACAACTATGACATTCTGCGAACAATAGGAACTTTTGCAATAGTTCAATACTACAAAACTTGCTAAGAATCTGGTAAAAAGAATTTCATTAAAATCTAGAACGGATGGATACGGCTTATGTATACATTTTTATGTATACATTTATACATTATTATAATTATAAGATATTTAAAGGCTAAAACAGCTTTATGCTTCTGAATGCCTAATGGGGTGCTAATGTATTTCTTGTCTTTAAACCATTCAAATTGAATAGGTATAACAGCTGACACTCTGAATGACTTTACACAGTTTTCAAGACTTGTATTTAATTTTAATTTAAATATCGATTGAAGATTGCCGGCCGTCACAGCTGGCCCGAGATTACTCTAACGGCCCGATTAATGAGAAAAGCCGTGCTCTGCGCAGAACGATTAGTTAATGATTGATTATAAATGTCAATTTACTCTGATTAATGACTTAACAACGGCAAGTCAGCCGTGTTCCACACGTTATTATGTCTACTACTCGCTAGGTCATGTTTACAATTAAACTTTGATATGCATGCAACACCCTCCTTCAAACAAGCAAAGATATATTTATTACCAATTATACCTTCGAAGGTGATATATTATACCACTAAAATTTGATTAATAATAAGTAGTACATTACTACAGAGGCTGCGACTTAAGGAATTGCCGGCCGAGAATCTGTAGATTGTTACAAGGCCGACAACCGCTTTTTTCGCCAAAGTACCTATACATAGTGCTTTTCTCAAACATGTAATAACTATAGAAAAAAAATCCAAGTTATATTTTCAGAAGAACTTAGAAGAAAATACTAATAACTTTACCAAAAATGTATAACTGTTATTAAAAGTGGCAGAATTTCACTGAACCAACCAGCAAATGCGACATTTATTTAAATGGCGAATCGCCATGGTAATGTGTCACATATTTATGTGAAATGGCAATTGAAAAAGTCGACCTTGCAGGCTTACCGGCAGCCAAACCTGCAACGAGATACTTCGCAGCCTATTAGGAACATAATGTCAATTTTGTAGGCATATTTGAAATGTTTGGCAACACTAAGAGAAGGGGACAAAGCAACAAACCAAAATTAAAGTTTTTAGTTTCAGCAGTTCTAAAAAAAGGGTTATGTGTTGTCTAAAAACAGCGAGAAAAAATCGATTTTGCTGCAAGCGTGAGACAAAATGATCTTGATGTAACCTTCAAATTAGATCGTCAATTCCAGACACGCGGTCTAAATACAAAATAGAAATACTTAAGTCTATACACATAGTCTAAATCACGAAAGAAGGAGACAGATGTAATTTAAACGTCGTTAATTGATGTTAACAAAACTTTAAATAGGTTATCCGGTTAAATCTCAAAATGGCAAAGTCGTCTTGAGAATATTTGTTCTTTGTTAGTAATATAATATACTTAATATTAATATCTTATTATGCAGTGATCTAACTTGATAACGAATTGATTTTAAAAATGGGTTTTTTCCACTAATGATGTATGGTATTGGTATCTACACCCGACACTCCCGGGTTATGGGTTTATAATGGTTTCTAGTTGACTACGGAATCCTAAAAAAGGTGTATGATTTTAGTCTGATTACAAAAAGTTGCCATACGTAAATAATTCGACTTTGTCGCCTTTTTCCACTGTCATGTTTTTCTCAACTGCAAAGTCTTTTTTTCTACTTAATTACACTATATATTTATAGCAAACATTTTAAATGCTGTCCTGCACTACATTTTTTACTTACTCGTATATATTGTATTTTTTAGCGGAAACGAGACAGAACTGAAATATAGTTATGACAGAATTGTACACAACCTCTTACAGAGTAATTGGCTGGAAAACTTTTCTAGCTCCGTTATTTCTTTTCATTACGGAAGTGTCATTATCATTTTCAATGTTTTACAATTCATAATATTAGGCCTTCACAAAAATATAAAACCAAACATATCCACAATTTAATAGCTGAAATTTGAATTTATCTCTTATAATAATGGATAACTTTATTGCAAATATAAAAAACAAATTGATGCTACCAGGTAAGTTATAATTATAAGCTACGAAAAAATGGTACTGTCAAGACTAAACATGACTGAAATCAAATTGTATGGCATTATTAGAAAGAGACCTGTTTTTCTCATAATCTAATGTTTATATTTCATTAAGCTTTAGTAACCTTTAAAGAAGCTAGGATGTAATTCATTAGATACAAGTATCAGGATTCATCGTCAGGTTGCTAGATTCTACACGAGTCTACACCATCCTTTACCCTATCTATTTACAATGGGATGCGAACATTTTCGGAACAGCAGTACTGAAGGGTACAGGGAGGAAATTTTAATATTTCATATAATTTTAGGTAGCGAAGACAAAGAGGAAAAGATAAAAAGGAACCCTCCCATCATTCCAATGCTAGATGTAGATAATATGACGGCAACTGAACACCGCGTGGAGGCCCCGGCACAAGGAATCTCACAAATCAAGAACGAGCAAGATAAACCCCCAGAGCAAAACTCTAGCAAATCTAGCTTCAAAGTCCTATTGAAATCATTAACATCAAAGGAGAAACAGGATGAAGAGCCAAAACATATACCGAATCCGATAGAAGATGATATTTTTATATACTATGATTGAGTGCAAATAAATTAATATTAGCAAAAAGAAGTAACCCACAACACAACCCGTTATAATTTGAATAATAAAACAATATAAACAGAAAGTTTGGTATTTGACAAGTAGTTTTTTCGGACTTATCCCTTTTGAACGCCATGAACACCTAAAGATGTGCCTGCGACGCTGCTGACGCCTAAAAGTGTCAAGGCCGTCATTAACATGTTTTTTTCTGTTGATAAATTAGTCCAAATATTAGCGCGACAGGAATAAGGCGTTCATAAGGTTATCCCTCTTCCCTACGACCGTTTCCAAAACTGCGATTCGGAATCAGTTGCAACTTAAGAATTTTCACGCTTTTTTCGCATCCAAGTACAAAACCAGTTGCGATCATATTTAGCACCATTACCCCGGAGCCACGCTTCCGGGGACTTCCTTTTTGTGCGTGGTTTGTTCTTCGGGCGTTTATACCTACCTAATGAACTTAACTTATTTGAACCTACCAAAAAAACTTATAGGTTTTACTTGTATGGGATTCCTTCAAACAATGTAAGTTCTTCGTAACTGGTTATTGTTATTTTCTACTCTTTGAAAACTCAAGTCGCAACTGGTTGCGAATCGCAGTTGCGAAGACAGACGGAGGGAATATATATTCTCCGCTACAGTCGTCTGGGCATAACCTATGGAATGCCGCACACGCCACTGTCAAACATTTGCCACGCTGTGGTGTTGCCACACTACGAATGTTTGACCGTGGCGTGTGCTGTGCGGCATCAAGAGGTTGAAAACTGGTAATTAGACCTTGTCACTAGTAAATATAAACTCGTTCTTATTCCTTCTTACGTTTGTTATATCCATTTTGTTTATAAAGTTAATTGCCTAATTGCCTATGTCTGTGCCTGTTCATATAGTCGTGCGTGTAATCTATAAGCTTAGCACATGCTAATATAGCTTACTTCCACTTCTCGGCGGCCATCTCTTTCAGTCAGAACATACCAACGAAAAGAGCCCCAGAGTAATGTAGGGCGAAATATGCCTACATTAGAATCAGCAGCTGTCTTACATGTTGAGAGGAACCTGATGAAAGGAATTTTCTTTTGTGTAAAGAAAGCAGCCTCGCCTACAGTAGATAACTAAGCAGATCTACTGTAGGCGAGGCCCTGACGACTACTTGTTACCTCTCAGGACTGCCGCTGATAAAATTTGAAAACTTCGAAGTTATATTACAAACATATAAAGGATACTCACACTCCCATACGGGCCCTCGCCGAGGAAGGTAACTGGTCTCATGCGCCCCCGCGGAAAGTCCAGCAGGGGCGCCACTCCGTTTGGGGGCTCAGCTTCCGGCAGTTTAATGGAAGTAAAGAGTCCAGGCGCGGGCTGCTCACGTCGGCAAGTGCGCTCCTCGGGGTAGGTCTACGGATAAGAAGAATTTTATTTGAAACACTTCTCAAAATACCACATTGATATCCAATAAAAAAATTACAATTACTTCTGAGAAAATATTAAAGTTTCTCCAATGTTACATATTTTCCGCAGTCGGTCATTTAAAATACGGCTAGATAGTAAATCTAAAACTGAACTAGGGAAATTGCATTTGCATTAATATAGCGAATATTATATTATGGTGTTATAAAGTAGCATTTGTAGTTGTTGGTACACGTAAAAATATGGTTCAGAAAAAAAGTTGTACCGTAATTAATTATTGTTTGTTTTTCCCCTAACAAAAACCTTAGACAGTATATTACTTGTATTACAACGTATCTGTTGTGCTTCAGTCAATTAGCGTCCGAAGAAACCCAAGTTATTACAGCCGTGTGCCACATTGATCAGTTTTTGTTACACCATTACACACGTTAATAATCCTCTGTAGTACAGTCATCGACTTAATACTCCAGAAGAAAATAGTAACGTTGTACGTAAACCGTTTTTTCTTGAGATTTTGTTTTGACCGTGGTTATTGTAGGTAGTTAGGTACCATATATCGACTGTGGAAATTTAAAAAAAATGTCGTAAGGGACATACTTTTATATGCGACTTACGACATTTGAAATTTCCACTGTCGATATGTATATTATGTTACGATATTTATTGTAAATGGTCACTAAAGCTTTCATAATTCATATCTCGCTATGTTACTAAAACAAACGTACGTTATGTGTAATACCACTTCATAACCTGTAAAATACCTTAAGCTTATCTATTATTTTGTCCATGTCAATCAAATCCACAAGTGTTTCCTTTCTAGATCATTCCTGAGGGTGCCTACTGCAAATCAAGTCCAAAACTTATTCGTATACCTACTTACTTACGTTCATGCATAACCTGGTATGTTGTTTAGTAGTAATAGTTTTTAAAAGGACGAGCAAATTATCAAATCGGCAGTACAGATATTGTTAATAATGTTATTATTGATCACTTACATGCTGCAGTAAATTTGATCCGACTGTACGTTCATTTATATGAGTCAGTAAATAACACAGGTTTCCGACTTAATTGCTACTCCCCCTCCCTCCTAAGATTGTGCGCGCATAATTTATACTACACATGATTCACGTGAACTATTGCGATATTTAGGTGAGTACATTATATGTATATGGCTTGGTGCAATTATAATATGAGTCAGTAATTACAATAAAAGGTTTACGGAGTCTGGTGTCCTTTTTATTAAATGAATATTAATTGGCATAAGTGCTTTTTAAGATACATATATTTTCGTACATAAAGTTGACGTTAATACTTTTTACTTAAATAGATGCAATGAGCAAGTGATAGTGATAAGATAATTTCACAGAAAATGTTAAATTATTAATTATGGTGCAGTGTCTTGGCACGATACTCTAAAATAATATGATACGTGAATAATAGATAAAAACATTATTATTTTAGATAATTTAACTGATAAACCAAATATTTTACAACAGAAATACAAGTACATTCATAACATTTTTAGTAAATAGTAATTGGAATACATTCGGTTAGTATTTACAAGTAACTCTTTGGCTTGTATTGGAGTTTAACGGATGGGGCTTCAGTTAAGCCCCATCCGTGATAAGGTCCTTGGATGGTTAGGCCGGGCAAGAATATGGTCGTGGCTTGCCTGACCTGAGGCCGTCCTTGGTCCCAAGGAACGTGGTTCGTGCCTTTACGTCGTTTGCCGTATCTATTAAGTAAATCTCATTATAAAATATATATAAACACATAAATATTTTTAATACATACCCTGCTATTCAATTTTAAGCTTGATTTTGAATTGAACACGTGTGCTAGACGGGTATTCTTTTAAAACAGTTAAAATACGAACATCGTTATATAACACACATGATACTTCGTAGGCAATACCTATGGGTAGATACTCATACAAAGTAAAATAACAAAATCGTCGCACGTAATATTTATATTTCCTCTTACTGAAATAACGTATAAAATATGATATCATTGTTATTTTGTCCCTTACCAAAGTCCCTTATCCGTAAGATCTTTGACTCGGGAGAAGCAGATTTAAAAACCCTTTGTAAACTTTCATCCCCTTTGTATTATTCACGTATCTGCGACAGAGTGACTCGCTGTAGTTTGCCAGGGGATTTAGCGAGTTAGGCGTGGTGTGTTCACGGCATAACATATATATATACCTACACGTCTATGTTATGACTTGTGACTTAGTAAGCAGATTACTGCCTCAATTTTCATTATTATCTGTCCAATCGTACTTGTGTAAGTGGTGTAACTAAGATTAACCAACCGGCTTTGTTTTATATACATACTGGCTTTTGCCGGCGTCTTCGTCTGCGTAACATCCCACGCATAGGAGTAGTAGACTTTAGTATAAAGTTGATTCACTGTGAGGCGGTACCATGTTCGTGGGGTCAGATAGTGTATTCTATTTTGAGGCATTACTGAAGGTATTAACTGTATTGCCTTATAATAATTAATTATTGCATTGCAGATCTTAAAAAATCGACAAAAGTACGACTTTATAATCGGATTTTCTGAAGCGTTTCGTTTGTTAGCTTTATTGAAAAATATTGGTAATATAATTTATGTATGTTTTTAATCCGATTTTGTTCATTACTTTATTACAACATTTTGCACACGTGAGAGGTAAATCAGTTTAAAAGTTTATTTTACGTGTAATATCTGCAATCAGTCGGACAATAAGCAGATTGGTTGGATGCTGTGTTGTAACTTGTCGAGTGTGTCCTCCAGTGAGGGCATTTACTCATCTGTATACTTTATTTTTTAATGTATATATATTTTTGAAGGAAAATGGCTTTTTTTATCTTTTCTCATAATCCTTTCTGTCAACTTTGCTGCCAAATCATGGATGGAGCCTTATTCTGTGGTGGTACTCGTATACTTTGGTTAAATGAAGGATTATTTCTGTAACTGTGTTAATTTGTAGGTAATTGTAGATTTTAGTATTTATTGTGAACCATGGCACATTGCTATTTGTCCGTAGTATGTTTTTCTGCATTAATTGTATTATTCAGAGACAGTTTAAGAGATATACAAAACACCCACAAATACCCGGGTAGTGCTATACCTACATAATCTGTATGATAAACTTTTTTTCATTTCTTTACGGTAAAAATTACAGCTGCGGTCAGCCAGCTTTTAAAATAAAATACCAAAGTGTACTCTGTATATATATATATATATATATAATTTACGATTTTAAGCTATATATATATATATATATATACTTACATATTCTCGAAAAACATAACACACGCAGTCGGGTAAAAAAAAGATAAATAATTGGAATTATTTATCGTACATTGTCAATTATCATATTTATCATGTACCTTTAAGTATAGACTTGGTATGGTATTATAGGAAAATTCAAACGCCGCGATTAATTAGTTTGCGATGACTATATCTCGATTTGAAAAGTCCCTCTACATGTCCATTCTTGTAGAGATTTACTAATTATAATTTTAACTACGGTTATAGAATGACTTCCGTAACATCCTTGATTACTTACAAAGTGCATTTTCAGAGTATTTCAGAGCTCGTAGATAGCAATAAATAGAAGATAGCAGATAATTTCTTACCAATAAGCTAACGAAGTAGTTTCAAAAGCAGCCTGTCAGCGGGATGCGAAGGAAAGCTAGTCATTCCAAACGGTTTAATTCCGCAGATGAATGTAGGTAACACTGACGTCGAAATTCATGACAAATTCCGTAATCCCAGAAGGCACTTAAGCTTAGTGTGACCTTCGACTCGCTTCCTCTCAGTAAGGAGGTGTCTAATAAGAATAACATCCCAGTACCCGACTTTTACTTGGCCCGCTTTTTAGTATAAATTCTATAAATCTTCTCCAAATACCGCGCAATAGCTATGTGGAATTAATGTTGGTTTGACATGTCTGAGCGCGGGTGGTTAGTTATTTTAATTAAATAGCAGATTGCATGCTTCGTAGCGGAACGCCCTTAGTTATTAATGTTTACCGGTTCGGCTACACGGGCGCGGTCAATATTGGACTAACACATCATATTAAAATAATTACAGTTCAGGCTTTCAACGATACGTTCTACATAAGTACCTATCATAGATTATGATGCTATTAATTGTTTAAATACGATGAAATTATCATTTAATTTTGAAACTGATAATTAATCTAATAACCGCTATTACGAGTATCTAAGTTAATCACTATCTATTGATTGTACTCTAAAAAGTTTAGCGTTAGGTTTTAAATACTCGTAGGTCAGCCGGCTTGATCTTATTTTTATGTTAACTTATTAAGATTTTCATTATACTAAAACCAATTTAGTGATCTTCATTATTGGACGCCGTAAATGTATATGTTTTCTTATTTAATTTTTTGGACACTTAAGAGTGTGAGGATTGTGAGTAAATATTGTGAGAACTTCACCGACTACTTTTTCATTCCAGCTTCCACAAGGCGAGCACACTACTATAATATTGCCAATGTATACACAAGTTTCGATGTGTAAGTTCCTAAGAGCAGTCACATGCTGATCCTAGGTGAGGCCAAGGAGACGGAAGAAAGAGTAGCCACTCTTTACTCTTCCACTTCTGTGATTGCTGAGGGTTCATATAATGTTACTATGCTGCATTAAGCTTTTACCTATGTGTTTAAATCACCGAGTGAAACGTGTATGGCTTTAACTTGCCTACTAAAAACGAAAAAAAAAAGTAGCGTTAATTCTACAGATACCAAACTAAGGGGCACGTGTTTCTACTGGCTTTTATTACTTACTGGCAAATATGGTTATTTTTGACGAAGGTATAATAACTAATGTAGGTAGAATGTGACTAATTATTATTTTTATTCGGTATTACGGGCTAAAAAAACAAAACAAATACCCTTATTTTGTTTTATTAGCTAAAACGTATAAATTACACGGCTATTTATATGCGTGATGAAAAGATTGTTGCTTGTTAGTAAAGTCGCCACCGCTCTGTGCAAACAATAAGGGTTTTAATAATTATAGAAATGATCCATTACCCCGGGGCGAGCATGTAAGCCATACGAAGCCGTTGTAAAACATTAACAAACACAGGGTACAAGTCGCCTTACTCATTTTAGCGTCCTATACTCATTTATCATTTTGAAACCGTCCACATAATACCCCTAATGAGTAAAATCCGAGCATACCTTAGACGGTACCATTAATATTACAGCCCCGGCCCCTTTCTGCTTGAATTCTGTAGCCGCGCGGCTCCAGGATAGTTTGAATATTGAATGGGTTGGCGATTTCAATGCCACTTTTATGTGTAAAGGCACTAACGGCGAATGATTAAGGAGCGTGAAGCCAAACAGATTTTCACTCTAAATAAAAGTTTTAGATATTACTTATAGAGTTAACGCTAAGAGTTGTTGTTGGGTATTTACATCCTCCTTATATGATTCAGTATACAGCCGTACATATGCAATTTTGCTCCCTTGTGACACAATCTTCTATTTAATAAAATGTGAGAATGAGTAATATGAGTATAGAGGAAAACGCGTAACTGGCCCATACTCAAAATAATAGTGTCGTCAAATATGAAAGCTCTACTTACTGGATGGCGACGTCATTGAGTTTCATACATAGTTTATTTGTTTTATAGCTTTGCTGCTAGGGTTTTACTGTAATAATGAGTGAGATGTATTGTAATCTCGCCGGTATTTATCCCCTTGTGTGTTATTATTTCTATACTAAAAATGTATAATTGCATATTATCATGATTTTTGAGCGCGCTTACAGAAAATTGACGCAAGATTGTTTCCACATGTGCAACATAAAAGTGGCCGCGTGTCACATCCCTACTCATATACAGATGGCAAGTGGGGTGTTGCTGGGCATGTGACATATTCACGCGGCACTGGGGGGTACTTACAGCAGGTAGCGTGGCGGCTACGCGTTACCGCGTGTTACTTGTAATGGAGTGCCGCCGCCTGCCCGCGCCGCGGGCCGCGCCGGGTGGGAGGTAGGTGGGATAAGTGCGCTAAAACGATGCATAAAACATAAACATCGCTCCGATGAAATTCTTTTTTGCTATGCCAGGTGTACTCGCATGTATCTAATCCGATCAATCGAGTACTCAGCCGGAGGCTCTTTTATAAAATGTCTTGTTTTTGCGCGCCGCGCGGCCTTATTGAGTTATTCTTACTAAATAAATCTTTTGCGCTTTGTTAGGTTCGTATTCTATGGCCCTTAAAACGGTTTTTATGCTTAGAACTTAGAACATATTTGAGACGTTGAACGACCAGATTATTTATGACGGTTATCTGATACAGATAAAGAAATAGTAGAATTAATGACATACACATATTTTAAAGTATAACGTGGCGATGGAGTTCAAATGCGATAACTACAAAAACACCACTTCCCTAATTGAAAAACAATGTGTTCAGAAATTATTGCTGTACACTAAAAATAAAGATTTTGTTTAGTAAACTACGATTATTATAAATATAAACACTTACAGATAGCATGAAGCGACTTTATGTTATGTATTTATGTTAAGCATCAGTTTAGCTTTTGCGTATTTAATTAAAGTCTGAACCCACTGCATTGTTATGCACGTTAATTACAGCATTTCTCTTTAAATAACAGTCCTTATACTGCAAATTGATTTCCTTATGGCTCATTAATTTTAAACAAAGTTCAATGTTAAAGTTAAGGGATCGCTAGGTTTCAAGTTCAAATTACAAATCCCGAGTCCTCCCGGTGAAAATTCTCATTATCTAAGTTGGTATTTGCCTCAAAGGGTCTCATTTAGTGCACTCTCATTTTGCTCGACCTCTCCAACAATGGTTACTAAAGTATTTCATTTTGTGACTTTACAGGATAACATTTTGGTTGAATGGTAAAATAAAATATATATTGAAGGACCTTTTTTTGTATTACTGTTTCAGTTATCGAGATATAACATACATATAATTACTATAATTTTCTTAATTCCCCGAGTTTCATGGATACTTTCTCAAGCTTTATTTCAGTTAGATACTCTATGACACTGCTATTAGAAGAGAAAAATTATATACAAATTAATAATTGATGATTGTAAACTTGCATCAGATTATTCGCCTATATACTTGTACCACACCAATGCATATTCTGTCTGGAAAGTCAATAAAATACTTCTTAATACTATTACTATGCAATAATAAACGCTAGTACCCTAGCTAATTAGTTAATACATTTTGTTAATCATGATGACAACAATTGCTATAAAAGTCGATAATTACACTAATTCAAGTATTCTATGTGTAAATATTGTAACAATGAGAGTAGGGGTCACAACTGGTGTTGATTTTGTATGAGGAAAACCAGATTTGACTCCTAAATGAGAAAATCTGAGAATATTGAATTATTTAAGGTTTATCAACAATTAAAGTACACAGAGTACAAAACAACAACAACAAAATACCGTACAGCCACGTGCAGGGATTATTGAGCCACTTACTGAATTTCAAAAATACATGTATTTATGACGGGCCGGAGACGCGATCAGCAAACCGAACGGACATACAGCACTCTTAGTGCTCGAAAATGGAGGTCTTCGAAACAGAATATGATACACGGTGAAATTTAATCGGTAATTATGAGGTAAAAAATATCAATTATTAACCTAGATAGAAATAAATACGTGAAATCCCACGGAGTTTACTTCGCTACCTTATTAATGTTACTAACTGTCAATAAAATCGTTAAAATTAAAGACCACTGGATACATGGATACCCTACTTAATTTTATTAAAGGGAATTAGTGTACGGCAAGTGTCATCACGTTGACAAAATCAGATAATTTTTTCTATGTTTTTAGGTTTTTATCGCTAACAATTTTAAACTCTTTAGACTACACCACTAGTAGGGTGACTAATAATAATTTTAAATTATCCGGTACCTGACTATCGATTAAATTATCAATATAATATATACACCACCCATATACATGATAATTTTGATACCATATTTATCATATTTACCATAGCAATGTAGGGTTTTCACTGGTAATGAGAAGTTAAAATTTACTTGGACAGGTATTAATTAAATTGATTAATAGTAATGTTTATAGCACCGCTTTTACATAAAAACAAATAATTAAATTTGTAAAATAATAATATTGCAGATCATTTCGTCTCATATGATTTTTCAGTCAACAACAATAACTTTAAGAAAACATAAGAGTATCACCTATGGAATAGTTTGTGTGTAATACGACCGCGTCTACTCGATGCTGAATATTTTATACTGTGAGTGAACCAGCGGTTAAGTTATTGCTGCAGAGTGCAGCTGCAGATGTATGCCGCTCAACTTGGACTTACATTAACTAAATACACAGCGGTGTTTAGGGTCCACCAATATATATAGTGCAGTAGGCGCAATAAGCGAACAAGTCGTGAATATGAAAAAAAAAGAAGTTGTAAGTAAAGAGACCAAATTAACTTTCTTACTTAGTACTCACCAACGGTTTAAAACAATAATATGATTGTCATATACAGTCATATAGAAAGAGAAACGAAAGGAGACGCTTCGATATTAGGACGTGATTGATGAACACAACACTCAGACACACACTACACATTCCATAATGACTGAATATAAAAACTTGAAAATACTAAACACAAAACAAATCGAAAATTTGACGTAGATATAAATAGAAATGTTTGTTCCAAAAGATCGCGCTACAGTATCTCGCAGAGAGATAGACTACCCGTCCAGCTTTAGCTAATATAGTTATAAAGGGACGGGTAATTTATTATGAGATACTGTCACGCCCAACATGTGCTAGGCCTACTGGCAGTATAATGAGGAATACTTGAAAACTTAACAAATAAAAGTTTTTTACAATTAGTATTTTTTTCTAAATTAAAGTACATCAATCTCGCAATGTTTACAAATAATTTTGCAGGCTGTAAACATTTTAAAATTTTGAAACGTGAAATAGCACTTTTTTTTTTTTTATGACATAAGGTGGCAAACGAGCAGACGGATTGCCTGATGGTAAGCAATTACCGTCGCCCATGGGCACCCGCAACACCAGGGGAGTCACAAGCGCGTTGCCGACCTTTAAGGGGGGTTGGAGCTCTGGGAACCTTAGTCACCATCAGGAACACAACACTACATACCTGAAAGGTAGCAGTGCTATTATGGCTGTGGTCTTCTGTAAGGAGGAGGTACTTCCCCAGTTGGGCTTCTCCAGACTCGAGCGTGATGGTACTTCGCTGTGCCCTACCTCTCATTGTCGGACGTAGTTTAAGGACATACCCGGGTCCAAAATGTTCGAATGTTTTGAATGACTTATACAACTTTATCATGCTTATCTCTCTCGCGGTTTCAGACTAACGTTTTTTTGCGCGTATACGCTCGTTTCTGGCATACGTACTTACACGCGCGCTACATTACTTATAGATCGAACACGCGTGTACGCGCTTATTCCTATGTGTTTCCTCGAAATATGAAACGGAAGCGGCTACTCGTTCGCACTTATGCGAGCTTATATGCGCGCCAATGCCCGAAGAAAACAAATCGGCACCTGTCGCCCGTGCAAAACGTGCTCATACGCGCGTATAAAACGCAAGTTTAAAAACGCTCTAAGCCTAATCATAGTAAGCAATTCATTGAACCGTTTGGCGTTTTTAAAAAGAATGGCTGACAAAAGCTATCGAAACCTAACGGATCCAAATTATCAAGATATCGGATTATAGACGATTTTTAACATGGGATTAGAAAATAAATCACATTTCTAATTCTATGAAATATAATATTTTAATTGGATAACTAAGATTAATTGATAATTATTTACGGTACGTATCGCAAGTTTTATTCATTAGCTTTTCTCGGTACCAGCAACGATGAATTGTCTGAAACAGCCAACGCGTGATAGCAAACATGGCCGTTATTTCGCCGCACACTAGGCTGTAATTATGAATTAAGCACTGGTCTCAGGTGCTCTCATGAAACAGCATTAATTAAGTTCGCCGGGAATTTTTTTTTAAACAAGTCGTGTAGTATTCGCAATTAGCTTCGTTACGTCATTAGGCGTCTAAGTGCTTTTACTGCTGATATGTGAGTAGACAGCTTCACATTCTTGCTATGAAGGTCGAGGTTAAATAACAATCAAGGGTGCGCCGGCAAGGTCATAATTGTTAATATGTAATGTCAATCATACTTAATTATATTTGTTTAGTTTTGAGTGCCGAGTGTAACCGCAAGTACAATATAAAAACATACTATTCATATAAAATCAACCATTCATATGTAGAACGTGCCCTTAGTTCGGTCACTGATTATAGCTGCGGATGGACAGACAGACAGTCATGACAAAACTATAAGGGTTCCTATTCGACCACGGAACCCTATGAAGTAAATTAAACTTAATCTCGAATTAAAATAGATTTTATGAAAACTGTGCTTAGCTTATGCAAATTTTCGTTGGTGAATTTACGATAGGAATAAGAGATGATATGATGTTACTCGTGTAATGATTAATATTTGTATAAAACGTTACGCTAACGAAACTGTCACTGTTGTCTATGGTCTCTATGTAACTGTAACCTGTATATCAAGCGAATCAATCCTGATCCTACGCTTAGGCCGATTTGTGGTATTCGCAATTCGATATTCCATCGAACGATTGCCACGTAATCGCAGAACCAATTATTAACCGTGCAACTAGATTACTTCCTAACTGGCCTATGGTTTAAGCTGTAAATTAATTATGATATTAGCAATTACATCTCTCCGCTTTGTAATTTTAAGTATTGATTTTATATTTCTATTTATTAGCAGTTATTTTAAAGTGGTCTAAAAATATGTTGCGTCACTTAACGCATAATAAATAATAATATATTTAGTATATTAGGATTCATCGACAAATGAGGGAAAAAATATGTAGCTACAACCCTGTCCCTTAATCCTTGAGTGGGCAGCATTCGTTGGCGTAGCACAAACTCCCCGTGTCATTATAAAATACGGCCCGCACCGTGGATTCACTTTGAGAAATGGAGGCCAGACTTGAAAACACCTGAGTCCCAGCCTCGAGCTTTTATGTATGTACGTTGTTTTCCCTTCTTTTGCTCGTGTTTTCCAAAAACACGAAGTTGTAATTAACCACATGTATGAATAACGTAATAAAACGATTTGTAAAATTAAATCAAGTGTTGATTAAACTGCACTCCATAAATGAACTTAAATAATTAAAATAACATAACATAACAAGTTTGCTCTTCGAGCATGACGTTGTTCGGTAGTAGGCCTTGCGTTTTGTAAAGTGATAGGTGGACTTTGCAGAAAGCGAATAGGCTGCCGTGGGCACGAGACTGCCAGGTGATGACCAAAATAGTAGTGAAATGCGTTTTGAAATCAATTCTCAATTAGCTGCACAATTCTGCGTTAGATCACTGCATATATGGAAAGCTGTAATATATAAGTTATCAAAATTACTCACTAAACAACGTTAATAAACAAAAAAAAAAACTCAAGATGATTTCGCCATTATGAGGTTCACCGGAAGTCCTAATACCTATGTTATTATTTCCTGAAGACGAACATTACGACTGGTGTCAGTTAGTTGGTGTACACCACATTTGTGACACTAACGTCATTCAGTCGTCCGTGGAGGTCGACGGAGTGCTTTCAGTGTGTATTCACTTAACGCCAAACATGTTTGGTAAAAATATCCAGTTACCTACCTACGTCGTGAAACGGTGAAATAAAAAATACTACAGAAAAGTCAAACACATACCTACAAGGTCCTAAATATCTAGTTTAAAGAAACCATATTTAAATTAAATTATCTTTTAATTTAGAATCCGTGTCGTGGCTCTAATAAATAACAATATTAAGTTTAACCCGTGCAGAGTTACTAGATCCGCCAAGAACCTAGGTTATTACATATTTATCTGCATCATACCACAATAATAAACTGAAAAATATAATTTAAGTAGATTACACATTTTATAGATTTAAGAAAAATATTAAGACGCAGATAATGGCCAACGGCACGAGGCGTGGAGGTAGATGGACAGTTATTGCATTATGTCGACGAGTACACATTTAGGCCAATCAGTTTCTTTCAGCCATGGTCAGGAGAAAGAAGCCGAGAGACGAATCCATAATGCATAGAGAGAGAGCATGGAAAAGCTATTGGTCTCTAAAAGAGCTACTCATTGGAGATCTCATTTAACCCTCAAACTTAAACTCGTCGTTATGTGTATACTGCCTGTCTTTAAAAACATGGTCACTCACGGAGGCACAAAGGACCTTCAACTTGGGGTTTGCGACTCTGTGCGCGCGTAGACGTTGGGATCTAGACCACCAGGCTGAAATGGGAGTGGGCTGGCCACGTCTGCCGAATGCATCCACAAAGGTGGGCCAAAATAGCCACAGAGTGGGTGCCTCACGAATGGCTTATTATTAACTGTACCTAGTTAAAACCGGCCAAGAGCATGTCGGGTCATGGTCAGTTGTAGGGTCCTGTAGTTTTGGATCCATAACTCAAAAATGGTTCAACCAATCAGGTTCAAAATAATCCTCCTCGAATTTATTTCCTTTCATGTTTTTGGACTTAAGGCTCAATAATATTTCAAAATTTAAGAGAAGCTATTCCAGAAAATATTTACTTTATCAAGAAATGCTTAAGGTAAACCCCAATTATTTTAGAAATATCTATGTAAACGACACACTTTAGGGTTAAACCGAAAAAAGCACCCTACCCTATTTTACCCTATTTTTTTCTGCTTGTTATTTGACCACTTTGTCCGCGTGGTTTATTTACATATTCATACCAGTTCTCAAAAATAATATAAGAGAGTATTAAGTGTATGACAGAGAGTATAATACACGAGTATGTATGACGGCTTAATATTATGGTAAACGTATAAATGGGTAGCTACAGATTCCTTAGTCTCGATTAAACTTTGTAACGAACGGATGTATGTATGTATGTTATTTCGGAGACCCTTAGCACCGCCCCTGCATCAGAATTTCTCAGAAACTAGTGGATTTTCGTGCAAGTGATTAATAATTAGTAACAATAACAACAATAGTAATCCACCCAGTCAAAATTTGTATTGAAATTTACGTTGTTCAACTTTAAACGAGGACTTTAAATTAAATTACTCTCGGAGAAAGTTATTTTTTTATGGTTTCGATAAAGTTCTAACTAGAGAATGGCACAGGGTGTATTCCTGAGAACATAGACAAAGAAAAGGAACATTGGACGGCGAAGCCCCGCGACACCTGCTCGCGGTAAACAAATTAGAGGACGCAGTTTACTGCCATGGCAGGGAAGTCTCATATTAATACTTTATGGCGCACGTAAAATTTAATCAAGTCTCGTGTTTAGTTCATGTTTGTATACTAGACTTTCTGTGACAAGTTACATTTTATTCAAAAATGTATCTTTTGAACATTTCAAACGTCCACCATATTTGTTATTTATTGTCCCTCTTCCGACGCGACGTTCCGACCTCAATGGTTGACAAAGGCTAACTCATCTGGTAGTTAAGTCAAGTAGTAAGTTAAGTAGGGTTTAATAAAATATTGTTAGAGATTTGAAACTCATACGAAGTTCATTGTCGCATTCAATAATAATAACAACAATTCCAGCGTTGTACGAAATTCAACCCCAATTGGGGCAAAATAGGGTCAAGAATCTATTTCAAGATTGTACACATTTTAGTAACAATATTTTTCTAATACTTTTTTTTTATAACCAGCGTATTTTTGAATCCTATAGAGGATCATAAGGACTATCTGAAAAACCTAAAGGGTTAAAGTATTGTAAGTTAGAAGAACAAAGTAAAAGAACTTATTGTTAGAAAGAATTTTACGCAAACGAAGTTGCGGGCTGGTATGGCTTCTCTCTTTCTAACCCGCGTAAACTAGTAACAATTGAAACTAGATTATGCTAGTTAGAAAAACAAAAGCTAAATTATAATTAGAAAAGTAATTTATTTACATATATAAATATCAGAATTTAAATGGTGGATAGCAATGCTGATAAGCTATATAGCACAAGTATTTACGACTTTAGAAGTATTCGGCTGAGGATGCCGCCGCTTTTGTATCAGCTTTGGTCGCCGGAATGTCGGAGGGCGCCTAGCGTCTACACAAGGAGCATCCCTGGTAAGCGGGCAACCCGTAACTCAAAGGCACCAACATTATTCCGACGAACCTTTTGCCATCGTCTCTGATCAGATCATTAGGATCAAGTACCGTCGGCACCTTGGCACTAACAATAATGGCGGCTGTGCATGAGAGTCCACACACATACCGTCCACCGCCGCTCATCACTGGTAATGGTACATTTTGGGTGGATTATTTGCCAGACTATGCCAGACTGTATTGGATAGTGATAGCTAGACTAGTGCTTAGATTATACGTTGTCAATATCCAAAAATAATGAAAGCAACGACACCAGAATTAAAAATGTGCACTACTATAGAGCACGAAGCTGTAGCCTATTTTACTAAGACAATATTTAACCCACCGTGGGTTATAATTATGTATTCTACATAAATAATAACAACATAACAATTAACATTACGATATACTCCATAGGCAACAATTAACATATTTTATGATGTTATAAAAATGAATAGGTCCTCAGTTCACTTATTAATGCAATAATGTGTTTAAATATGTTGAATAAAGGAATGTTTACATCTATTTACACAAATGACGACCGACTACAAAATTGTATTAGAGCGTATTATTGCGTAGCTAGCAGGGAGATGCAGGTACATTAGAATTGCTTAGTAGGTAATTGTAGCTAAAGAGTGGGGTCCTCCGTAATGAACGGAGCAGAGCTGCGGTTATAAATTTCACTCTCGCCAGCCCTCCCCCGCAGCGAGAGCTTTTACTCTGCTACGATTTTGAGACGATGCACTGAAAAATTCAACTTAAAGATGTGAAATTTTAGTTACTTTTTGATGAAAATCGGATGAATGGATTTAGTCGAAATGTTTCATATACGTAAATCTGGTTCATCCATCATGGTTAATCCACGTGGACATAAGATAATTTTCTCCTATACTATAAAATAGCTGCGTTTAAGTTTGCGGGAGTATACAAACAATTAAATACGTATTCAATTCAATTATTTGCTGCCTATAGTTACGTAATATGTTTGTTAAAAGAATAATTGCCCCCTTTACTCAAATTATTGGCTGTTGAAAGTTGGCAGTTGCGCATTTAAATATTTACAAATCGATGACTTCCCAAGACGTTTGAATATTAGTTAGACGTAACTTGATTTAGGTAGTTGTTGCTATTTGTTGCAGGTTTAAGCATGACTTATGGCGTAACAGTATCATATACCGTAAAACGGGGTGAGTAGGTACAGAACTGACATTCAAACATGGATAAAATTTAATTCTTTCATTTGCAAACTAAATTTTATTAATAATTCTTCTGGTCGATTGTATTTCAGTTTTTTATGAGTTTAGGTAGTTACATTTCATAACTTAAATAAGATAAACACAGTATAGTATTATGACATTCCATTTCAACCTGCAGTTGGGGTGAAGTGGGGTTTCGTACAAAAGTGATTTGGGGAAATTGTTACTTTTGGATTATAAATATTACTGTAGCTCCATTTGTAACTAGAATAGATTACTTAGGTACAAGTAGCCCATAAAAACCTCCTCACCTCTCTGTCATCCGTACTCTCCCCATTCATAACTCAACTGTCCTCGCAATCCCTGCTCACCCCATTTCACGGTATAAGCGTGGCGTAACAAAAAGAAAAGTACGATTAGAAGCATTTACTTTACATATTGAAACACAAGTTTCGGAGTGTATCATTTAATCAAATTCAATCAATCAGCCAGTAATATTATTTAAATTGAGAAATGTATTTAATATCGATACCAAAATGGAGGTATGTTTATTAATAAATGAGTTAATGTAACATAATCTGACTCCCAGCTATGTATTTGCAGCGAAATCCGGCATTATAAAGCAAATAGGTCAGTATTTCGTGTACGAATTTATCATCATGTTGAATGATACATTAGGTGTAGTACATTATATTACATACAGATGACCATAGTATTATAGATTTTACTATTTGTCTTCTTCTTTCGTATAGAAATTCCTTAGTGTTTGCCTAAATATTTGCTAAACAATACAACATGTTATTAGTAGATACGGTAGATGTAAGGGTCTGCAACGCGCATGTATCACCTCTGGAGTTGCAGGCATCCATAGGCCGTGGTAACAGCTTAACATAGGAGGCCGTATGCTTGTTTGCCACCAATGTAGTATTAAAAAAGATACACGCATGTAGTAGTCACAACTAAATAAATATATATTGACGAGTTCGTTGTCACTTGTCACGCAAGCGAAATGGTTAAGAAGCGACAGTCAACGTTCAATGCTCAGCGGGCCATGTATCGTCGACCTTTAATTAGTGGAATAAGACCCTTGTTTATCTACATAGCCGTGAGGGAACAATATGCCCGTCTCTCACTGCCAGCTCATTGTATTGAGTTAGGTGCTTAGTCAAATAGTACGATTTAGTCAAGTATCGCAGCTCGCTTTCGGACCACTGATTCTGCTCAAAGTAATTGTTGATATTCGCTAGTTGTGGCTTCCTGTTATGTTTAGCAAATGTTAGTGTGGGGTGGGTTTCACTTGTTTGCGGACTTGTGTTTATGTTTGCTGTCTGCAGGAGTATGCTGGAATAATGACTAACTAAGGGTTTCACTGCGGCGCCTATCATGCCCACTTCAGTTAAATAAAGTAAGACATACTGAATCAGATGTGTTTTTTCATTATATAAAATTATCATCGCATAATTTTCCTCATTATTTAGCAATACCCTAAAAACATCTGTGTGTATATATGATAACGTAAATCACTTCTTTAAATACCCTCACAGGAAACCCTAAACCATTGAGGTCAGATATGATTAGATCTGATTGATGTCACTCGCCGCAAAGCTGTTGACTAGTCTTTGTAGTCCCAATCTTCAAAGTCTTTGAAGGGGCTATTCTACTCACTTAAAACTAGTGGGATTCATTTCCATGACATCAAAGTTGATCGTTTCTTATCGGTAGGTATGTTTCCGACTTAGATGGCAAGGGTTCTGGAGTATTTGTCTAAGTTTGGTATTTACTAATGATTGGCTCCTAAGTATAACATTTAGTTAATGAACTGATGCGATTTACTTCTCTTTTATTTTCATAATAAAGGCACAATTTATTAGACAGACAAATTTCCAATAACGTGGTGACTTGATACTCTTGATATTCTACCTTTAAAATAATATTCGTATGATGTTTTGTATGTAGTGTGTTACATTGGGAAGCTTGTGCCGGTCATGTCAGCGTAATTACTACGCATGAAAGGCAAGCTTGCCTAGAAGCTAATCCAATATCCCACCTGTCCGTTTCACCGAACTTCATTATGGCCGTTCAATGCATTCTATATACAACGATATATGCCAATCAGTTTCTAATCATCATTCAATAATTATACAACGTTCTATACGTTATCCGATTGGCTAAGGATAGCTAACTATCTGAGCCAGTCTCAGTTACTTAGATGGTTCAATGGGTACATTTATCTGTGGACCTGTGTTTCGTATTTTTTATTTATACTTGAAGATTATTTTAAATTATGCTTACCGACCCTCCCGGATTTGCATGAGGGCAATGTACGTCTACTTTATAATTATATATTCTGTATAGACTTTGCTTTTAAATCACTCTATCTTTTATTTAATGAAAAAGACATTTTAGTTAATCTGGTAGTTAAAAAGTTAAAAAGTACATCCAGTGCGAAACGCTGTCATATACTATGTATTTTTAGATGTCACGTCCATATTTTTTTAATAACATATTACAAAACGTATCTATTTTACTTTGGCTATTGTTTTTATAACAATGGGTAACCGGCAGTTAAAGCTACATTCATTTTGACATCGGAATTTGGAAGGAAACAAACAAACAAATAACGTGTTAAATAACTGTGCTCATTACAAATGAACGATGAGCAGGTTTGCCAGTCCCCGCGGCGTCACAATACGATACTCTCTGGGGAAATCACGGGCAGGAGGGTCCACCGGTGAATTAGTATACTACAATGTGAGCCATGTTGCCATTCACACGAATACTCATATAACCAACATAATATTTATAATCACCTTTACCAAATGCGAAAACAAAATGTCTACGGAAAGCATATCAAAAAATAGGAGAAAAAATGTGTAAACGTATTAGCGACTAGTTACCTTTAATAGAAACACAGCTATAAATTTGGTATCGCAAACTGTGACTTTTGGTTATCCTGCCAAGCAGTATGAAAACTGGCATAATAAAAAGTTAGGGTGCCTGATTTTTTGTGTTTTGACATGGCATCTTATTTAGTTTATAAATTAAAGAAGCGCAACGCGACTTATGCAAATCATTTGATTTTTTACAGTAGCTTCCAGTTCCTAAACCGGAATTCCATCAGACCAACATATTGTTAATTTACGCAGACGCCTTAACCATCAGCAACCCGGTTACTACACAATCTGCGCTAAATATAGTTATATTCAACGTTTCTGAAGGGGCATCACCCGAAAATTTAATATAATAAGTTAAATTGAAATATATCAATTAATTTAAACGTTCCTTTGACCTGTTACACTGATTGTATGATTCGATAAAATGCATTCGATGTAAAATATCGGAATCTGAAGGTTCAATATTATGCAAATTGCATTTCCAATAAAACAAGGGCCTCGACGGTTATTGAATCTGGCTGGGCCGCACGTCCTCACGGGGGCCCAGCTACGTCAGTCGAGCATTTTGTATATACCTGGCTTTTCGAAATCGCGTTTCAAGATAACGACACTGCTTTATTTAACGTGCCCTGTGCCTAATTGCCACGATCGTGCTTGTTATCTACCTACGTCCTTAATATAAAATCGTAGAGTAGTTAAAGAGAGTACTTCAAGATAACATGAGAACTAAGCGTTTGAAAATATAAAAACAAGCACATTCATAGTGGGTGAGTAAAGTGTTCATATCACTTATGTAAGTACACATGTGGCCGTGTCGCTATCGCCTACGCTGATTTTCCAACGTTAGCCCACCCAGGCTTATGATTTCCTTTGAGATGCTCTGTTATATTATTTACATGACATACCTGTGCATATTTGCAGCATTCTGATGTTCTATCAAAGGTTATTTTATTACAGGAACGCTTATGCATGTATTTTTGATTGAGAACAAGAGCCGTAGCCAAGATGACAATCGTATAAAGAAGACATTCAAAACGAAAATAATCTTCGTGGCCATATGTTATTATCGTTTCGTTTCGATTTTAAAAAACATGGAATAAATTAGTCTTTCTATATAATCTCCATTTATATAAAAAAAGCTCAGCCTTAACAAAAAATATTACTTGTATTCGTCTTGTTCATAAGCAATACTGCGTAACCTCAGTGCCTTTGGGTTATGTATTATGACACTATCTGTGAGTTCCTATAATTGGCTTCTTGTATCTACTACAATAATGTTTAATATCATACTCGTAGCTGTTGGTACTGCATATGAATAAAAATAAAATAATGGAGACATTTAAATGAAGTAAAAACTCACGTGGTGTATGATGTCGGTGGCGGCGTAGAAACTCTCGTGCGGGTCGGGGCGTTTCATCATGTAGGGCCGCGGGAATTCTGGGTCTTCACAGATTTCTGCGTGCAAAGAAATTTGGGTAGAATTTGATGGTTTTTGTGGGCATTGAATAGACAATTATTTGTGTTCCGGAAAGGAAAACTTACACTTACTTGGAAAGCGTATATTAGAGATGATAATAGTTTTCAATGTTTTAATAGATAACACAAATATATTGTATTAAATATAAACAGGGCTATAATTATGGATAGGTAAACCAGTGTCCACGTGATAATAAATTAATTAGTTTTTACATAAAGTCCCAACGACCAGATCGATATTTAAGACTTCTTACATGCGGTATGCAGTCATCATCAATTGGATGTTAAAGGCGTGCAGTCAAGCGAATAAGAGGGGTAAATGATTGTGATGGCTGCGGTTAATCAATATGATGACATGTATGTATTATCATCTCTGTCTGTGGGTGCGTGTTAAACATGGGGCAAGGGGCATAGTATTATGTATTATTAGATATGTAGTTTATATGTCTTTGTTTAGCCATATTAATCTTTTGTTTAATTATTGTGCTGATTATAATGTTTATTCAATTAAATTGGTCAGTTGAAAGGTGACTACAGCTAAGTACGCTTTGATGTAATTCCAAATGTTAATCTTGTTTTAAGAGACTCGCTAAACTTGTATTTCCTTTGCAGTAAAAAGTAATTGCCCAGTATTCCACCTTGACTAGCGTTAAATTAAATTCAGCAGCCAGTCTCTAAAGTTCAAAATAACCATTCCAGATTCCAACAGAATGCGGGTGGAGCGTGGTGTTATTATACACGGTAAAGGTGGCTTATTTTTATTCTACGGCATTCTTAAGCGCGCCAGCGGGGCAGATCCGTCGATATTTGAACATGTTGGCTATTTCCTCTAACAATGTACCCGTCCGTCGGTGATAGCAGGCTAGCCCGCACCCGCTAGCCCCATTATCGTGCTCTGAGGGCGCATCATCTTTTCAATATGGCGCCTGAACAATGGCTGCCCTTCCGACCGGACGTCCGCCCGTCGTAACGAGCTCGCTCCTCTATCTTAGTTTTCTTTACAAGGGGTCCTAATGTCTTTGATTCTAGGTTTTACTTGCGATGCACTAAATCAATAATTGATGAACCTTTATTTCCGAAGATACTTTTCAATAGTTCTTGCGACTGAATTATAGGTTTGACTGTCGATCAATTCAAATAAAAAATATGTAATAATTTAAGAATAAACTCATTTCATATTGTATTAAAAATGCCTTTTTACTTTTTATTACCTAACTTTTAACATGGCCCAATTACTGATAGATTTAATGTACTACAAGTATACACAGAAATAAATAGCATCCTCGTTCCGAAGCTCATTAAGACGTTTCGTTTCCATTAACAAACTCGCGAAGGTAAGAGGCCGGCGAGTAGCAGGGAAAAGTAACGATCTAGGGGCAAGTGCACTCGAGAAGCCACGAGTGCAGTCGAGGGGCGAGCGAGTGTCGTGTCGCGCGGGCTAACTAGCGGCGGGCGGGACGCAGGGAGCCCAACATGACCAGACGGGCTGGCATATAATTGTCGCGACATTACCTCACGTCAAGAGTCACGACCCATGCTTCTTTAATTAATAAAGTTAGAAAAGTACGGGTAGTCTATATCTCCACGATACTGTCGCGCCCATCACGTGCTAGGCCTACTGGGGTAACTCACATCAAACTTAGCACAACATGTTAGCGCACCTTAGTAATTTATTAATTTCCCTACCGGTTGTTCTACTTGCCTAAAAGTAGTACAGTAAGTTTATATATAATTTGGATTTAAACTCATTAAGCATTTTCAATTACTTATAGTACGAGTAACATGTGTCCGTGCCTTAATATTGAGATTTGTTTTTATATGCAAGTATACAGTATGTATTTAGGTCGTTTTCTAGACCTAGACCAGTTTATTTAACTCAGTAACTGGTCAATTTTATTATCCGACAGCTTCAACTATGAATTATGTGTCATGTCTTGTTCTCTTGCTACACGACCCCGTAATCATCCTGTATGCTTCACATGTATGTTTTAAGTAAAATAAACTAGGCGAAATAAAAAAGGTATCACGCTTGACCTTCAGCAGGCCCGGAGAGAAGGAACGACTACCCTTCACTATGATTAATAATTTAGGGTCATTCATTTTTAAAGCTAATGTTTACTTTGAGGGTCAGACCCCCCTAGGCCGCAGTTGATCTGGTTTGAAGTTACGGGGTCGTTTTAATTATGTATTATATCAAAAAAATCGTGCTTTGTAATTTGTATACCACTGTAATAATGTAAATGCACCTACAGTTAATGTACAAAATATAGATTTACGCGAAAATTGCCAAAATATGTGTACATAATACATGTATATATATTTAGACATAAAGGTTTGGCCGTATCGATATCCTTAACTGTACTAGTGTACACATTTGATTAATTACGTACAAAACAAATAAAGGTAAACAGAGGTAGACAATTAAATCAACAATAGTGGTAATTAAACACGGAGGGAACTCACCGTTGTATTCGTTTTGATCGTGCGCGTCGTGCTTGTCGCGGCGGCCGAGTGTTTCCCTCCATATGTTGTAGGGCTCTCTGTAATCCTCGTCGACTACTGCCGGCCTGCATACAGGGAACAAGCGTCATCGCCCGCTGTGGTTGTGCTCACATGATAACTTGTAAATGGAATTATATGGAATTGCGTAAGATGGCACTTCTGTTAAGGGAATTTATTTACGTCAATTTTTATATTTCCGGCTAATAGGAGTAATAGCTTAAGTCGACAAAGCAGAAATGAAACGAATGGCGTTTTTATCTTTAATGGTTATAACCCCTGTTCTGCATCAATAATTCCCAAATGTTTTAGTTCAATTTATTTCTATTACAATCAATTATTGCAAAATCCCCAAGGAAAATCTAATTACACATTTTTAACCCGATGGTCAGTCAGGAGTATATCATTTAACACTTTCACGATGAGTGTGATATCTACTATTTATACGCTTTAATTTGTAAGAAATCAAAAATCTTATCAACATGTCGCAAATTAAAATGTTTTTATCTTCAGTCTAAATTCTTCAACTTCAAAGCGTTAAGGCCTGGTCATGACAATGCGCGACTTGCGGCGCGGCCAGCGTTTTATCTGTTCGTTGCGCGGTCAAGAAGCGCAATGCACTGCGGTTAGTTGATATCACACGCAATGAATAAATAAAACGCTTGCCGCTCCGCAATTCGCGCAATGTCGTGGCCGGGCCGTTAGGAATGTTAAAAGCAGTAAGTTATGACCAAAAACTGACCTCAGCATGTGTATTGGTGGGCAATTAGCCAGCGCCAGCGCAAGCCTGGGGGCTCTGCGGTTGTTCCTTGAATTGGATGTGGCATTCCGCAACGACGGACAAAAAGGTTTTTTCAGCATGTTTGGTATTCTGCGCCTGGTCTTCTTAGCCAGGAGCACCACAGTGGCGGCGATGAAGGCGCCCCCGCCGACCAGCGCGCCGCATGCCAACCCCACACTCACACGCAGGGACGAGTTGCGTTTCTTGCGCGATGATGGCGGCATGTCAGTGCGATAATATTCGTCGAGGAATTCCGCAGAAGCGTTTATTACGGTGGGAACTGTTGGATAATAAAAAAAAAATATTTAATTGGTTTAAGAAGCTTTTTTTTCCGTACACGGTACAATCATGTTCCGGACATCTGGGGAGGCGTATGTGGAGCCGGATCGAACTAACGCGAAGAGGCCCTTTCGACAATTTAATGATATGTAAGGGGTACACTAAGTCATGGGATGAGCACAGAGCACTAGCCATGGTGTAAGGACTATTTAGTTTTAATAATTATTATTAAAAAAAAACGAAAATTTACTAGGCTATTGGGTGGCAACGATGGACTAGTTACTGGCCTATTCGTTAAAATGAATGCCTGCCTAATAAAATGGTATACAATTTTATTTCCCGCAGACGGTGACTCGCCCTCCGCAAGATCGACCCCCACAAAAGTGACATCAAAGATGGCTCAAGGGCAACACCTTAAGAAGCTTAATATTATTTGCTTCCTACAGGACATCAGGTTCATAAGGCTATTCCTGCTCAAAATGAGGAAATTAATAGGGTTAGAAAATACTACCATAATACATCAGTTTAACATTAATTACAAATTAACATTTTTATTCAATTTTTCTTTAAGGAAAATTGCATCAGCGCATCGCATTATATTTGTTATGATTCATATTTTACCTATAGTTTTATTAGCATCGATTGCAGAGAGTCTAAAGCGGGTTATTATAAGTCCGCATATCGTTACCATGAAGTCTAATATATTCGTCTTCTTTACTTAACATTTAGTTTTCGAATAGGTACCATATAAATATTTTTATTTCATTTGCCTGCAACTTATATATAAGCAGGTAGATACTGTTATGGAGATATTATTGTTTATTGTTTTGTTAAGGATAACGAAGTGAGATAAACAGCGGAAAACTAAGCGCAGATCTTAGAGTAGCACTTAGTCAATCAAAACAAAGTGCTCAGAGCAAAGCCGTTAAGGTAAAGCGGTTATACTTGTTTTTCTTCCTAAAACCGTTAGTTCAAGCTTCAGTAAACAAGCTTCATTGTATTTTTCTGCGTATTCATTTTTTTAAATGCAAGTAGGAGTAACTATTGCCCCAGTATGATTAACGAAGTCGGGTACGTTTTAAAGTATTATTCAACTTGACTAACTAACGTATTTATTTTTAGTCTGCAGCGCTGACAACTAAACGTATTGCGAGAAGGAAAGCGCCGCCTCCGTCTTAGCCTAAGACAATGCGGGGAAATGAATAGGTGTCGAGAGCAGGACTAATTGTTGGGCTACAATGGTGTGGGCTTAGCCGAGCGGCCGCGCCGGTTTTGTGCTGACGGAATTGTACCGCGGGCACCGTGAATCCCGTTATTGACTTGGAATTATGACAAATATTTCACTGAATCGCAGATCTTATGGAATCAAAGGACAAATTATTATACTTTGTATAAGACTAACTATCTATACATAAACATTGTCCTTTTCTAACAAACAACAATCGAATTTTAAAAGCAAGTTAGATTTGACCAGCGTTTATGAATAATGTAATAAATATGTATGCATGCTACCCATAACGTTAAACGTAAGGTTGCTTTTATTATGAGGGAGACATTTGGTAAGTCAAACCTAATTGAAAGTCTCAATCAAAAACATTTCATTTTTCTTCATTTCTTTAAATGTTTTGGGTTAAACATTATATAATTATATAAGATAAGCACAAAATAATATAGTTAATATTTTTATCTACACACATAACATAAACTCTCTAAAGAAAATTAGTAGTAAGTAAAAATATTAGACCAAATCGAGGGTAAGGCCTTATAAGTTATCTGTCTTCAACGGATTGTCCCGCAAACTATGGCAAAACTGGGGCTAAAGTTGATCTGAGGTGCGCGGAATGGCTGGCTGCCAGTGCCATGAGTATATAATAGCGTATGAGGTGCCAAGTGCCGTTTTATACTGTGCTAATTCCTAATTCTATAAAACATAGTGCCAACTAGATAGGTACCTACATTTCGCCCGATTACTAACCTCATATACTTCATATAGTTATATTACTTAGTGAAAAAATAAATCAATAAAAGTAATATGGATGTGAATAAAAAGTAATAATAATATAATGTAAATAAATATAGTAGAGTAAAAAAATATACGAATGTAATATGAATGTGAATTTTAAAACCCCAGAATGAATGTGAATATTTCACAAAATTTACAAATGGATCTAACATTATTTATAAAAGGATTGGTTATGCTATATAAACAAATATGGGAACCTTAGTTGTATGATCGGATGTATACACTATAGTCATATAACTTATCACCTTGATGAACCTCGTTCTTTAAGGGCTGGTAAACAAATTCCTGCTTAAGATTTCTGTGATTTCTGTCAATACGCTACATTATTTTGTTTGTTACAAAAAATTGTCTCTATAGAAACCAAACACTTATTAACTACCTAGCTTCTGATTAACATTTTTTTTAAACTCATTATTACTTGATTTTCAATATTATTTTTTGTATTGTTTCAATTTTATAGTTAAGATATACCTATAATATGGGCGAATTCTAAAAGTTTCATCTGAGAATAGCAACACCCCCAGGGTGTCTTTAAGAGGCGACAATGAGAAAAGACCGATGAACGGGCAGCAGCGTGCGTCGAAACATAATTAATAACTACAGCTCCGGTCGTTAACCCGCCTGCCAAGACGCCTCCTAACGAACAAGTCATATTGCGGAAGCCTTTGTCCAGCAGTGCACGTTTTACGACTGAAATGATGATGATGTTGGCCATGATAAAGACCAAAGGATAATCAAATATGTTGTTTTGCGTAAAGCTTTTGGGGCAAAAGTCTAGTTTATAGAAAACACAGTCATGTAGGTACAATAATCAACCTACTTGTGCCACAGGTTATGTAAGTTTTCGATCGATCTGTCATGTCTTTACATTTATTCCTTTCGACTGCGTTTCACATGATAATTTTACTTATATTACTATTACTTACTATTACTCGTAAAGTTTAATTAAAACTTTTTTATTAGCTTTTTTACTCGATCAAAATCACATGCTCTTTTGATGCAAAAAACGTACATTTTTTGTTGCTTTCATTCCGTTAGATTTATAATAAACAATCCAGCAAAAAAAATCGCCTTATAATAAATCCCATTAAGTCCAAACACGACCACGCTGCTCGAACACTATTTTATGATGGAGTTCCGTTGCCTAATTACCTTCCGGCTTCGATCATCAGATCAGGTTTATGGTATTACATTTATATTTGTATTACATTTTATCAGGAATATTAAAATTGGCTTCGTCATGGTTACTTCAGTATCTCAATGGCAATATCTAAGCGTGACCCAGGAAACACTACGAGTTTTGAATGACCACCACCAATGGTCTTTTTCATCTGTTCTTTTTCACCAAATGTTCCGACTGCAAAGTTTTAACTTGTCACCGAAAATACTAAAATCACTTTACCTTTTCCTTGAATTTTCGAGGGGTTCCCTTAATTCTGGTAACAAAGGGACCAACTTTGAAGCATATGCTTTAAAACAACGAAATAATTTTCCAAATCAGTTTATAATTGACGGAGTTCTGAGGTAACACACATAAAAAAAGAACATAAATGAATTCAGACCCTTTTGCGAAGTTGAAAAAAAAACCGCTTAACTTCGCATGCATGAAGTTGACTAAAACAGCGAGGATTTGGTTTTTAATGGACATCTCTGTGTGAGTGACGTCATTTATCTGTAGGAATTATGATAGGTACTTGTCACTTTACAAAATAACAATTATTTCATACAATTCAGAAATGCATTACAGGCAATAACGACGACCGATTAGTATTATTTTACAAACATTTATGGAATTACATAATGCTCGACATTTATTTCCTCTCATATTTTTTTTATTATACATTGACAAACGTTAGCCTGCAAATAAAATGATAATACTATATACAAGTATAGCATAAAAATATGCTAGATTCCTATTAAAAATCGTAAATAACGTTAAACTGTACTTAAGTGAAAAGCAGACTAAGCGTAGGTTCAGTGAGTTGTAGAGATAGTTGACCCCCTGTGCACAAACTTCTATGCTGCGGGGTGGCGAACTATCGCTGCAGCTGACTATACTCGTATATTAGCTTCGTCAAGGAACTGAGAATTCTATTCTACATTCTAGGTACACTACGTGTTTACAGCGATAGCTCAACGGCAGGCTTGTTATATACAACGTCAACGCATACGAAGTCAAACACGAGTCATTTAAAAGTAAGATAAGGAGTCATTGTGTGAGTTGAGGTAAGTAAGTAAGTTAAGGTAACCTTTACACTTAAAACATACCGAGTTAATTTCGAACAATTGCATTTACATAATAATTTTGAAACTAGTACTTAATGTGTCAATAAAAACGCATAAGCCTCAACAACGTTTTTTACGCGCTAGACCTACTGTATTATTTTATTACTTAACTACATCCATCGAAAAACCTTATTCATAACTCGGGAAGGGTGTCAAAATTATTTGTTGCACACTTTCACTCACAATAATGACCGTTATACAACGAGGGATACAGTCAAGTGTTTATAAGTGCCATCAACTTGACTTAACCTGTTCAAAAGTACACTCTGGTGACCAAAACGTCATTTATATTCAATATTCAATCTATTTGTGTTCAGTGTATCCCGACTTTTTTCATGTTTGATTAAAATTTATAAGTGGGTTCAGGAAAGCCTTTTTGACGCTATTGAATTGTTAGGATGGCACAATGAAATGAAGTATAACAAGAGTTTTCGTTAACCGGTTGACTCTTCTAATTAATATATTTATTTTTTCTATTATTTAATATATAATTTTTTCTAAGAAAGTAATATTTACCAAACATACAATTTTTACTCGCTATATCTTATTCATTCCTAATATTATTTATATTAATTCAAGTTGTGAAATAAAAGTTTTAGATTCATAACTATTCACTATGAGAATGTTATTGACATTTGAGATGAGTTGGTTTGACGTTGAACTTAGGTATATAATATTTTTTTCTTTCAAACTTTAATCAAACAGTACATTTTGTGTAACTGTAAAGTAACTTGTAACAATAGCAGTATTCTTGAATTTAACAAATATGATGTGGTCGTTTCTACTGTAAATTTCTAAGCGTACCTACTAGGATATACTCTGTATAAGAGACTTGTCCAAAAACCACACACACTTAAGACTTAAGAATAATGAGAACGGGTAACTCTAAATGGGAAATTCTTTGAACAAGTAACGAAGATACCCCTTCAGAAGTTGACATTAGGGGAGACAATGAGTAGAAAGGATGAATTATAATTGTAACCAGGGAATTCGTACAGTATGTAACTTTATGTATTCTAACAGTAATCATTATCGCAAATAAACAAATCTGCCGTTAATCGTGTTGCTTTCCTAATATAATAGCGGGCAACAAAATAATTCAGATCAAAGATTTGCTTTAATTACAAGTTCTTCGTTTAGCGCGCGGCGATTTATCACTTAAGAGGCGATTCTCTCAAAAGAGCTGTGGATTAATTAGAGAAAGATAAAATTTGTGAAATAGCCGGAGGCTCGCGAGTGCTCGGAACAGATAAGGGAGCCCGATGAGGAGTAATGGATCTATTAGCGTTCCTGAGCGTCCTGTGCCCTCCGGGGCGGCCCTCTTTTTGTTCGCGCGAAAAATCACCCAATCGTGCTTATGAATCTTCCTGCTCACTTTTTTCGCACCCAAATTATTTGCACGATTTATTTATTTGTATAAAACATTTGATTCAGTAAACTGTTTTAGATTCAAACGATATTTATTCCGGGAATGGAGAGTTGATTGGGATGCTGTAAAATGAGTCGTGAATAAAATGCAAATAAATGATTTGCCCTTTGAACTGACTTGTTTATTGAAATTAAGGGAAGTGGCTCATTAGTATTTTAAGCAGAACTTATACAAAAGATAGCGACCACCCGTCTGTTCTTTTATAAATTTTGTCCAACGTTGTTATCCTCTTAACTGTAGGATTAATAAAACCCTCCTTCAGTGAAGCTTTACAACATAGTAGTGATTTTTTTTTCTAAAAGACCTGGTCTATGTAGTAATTTAAATTTGACGTTAGTTCCACATTCATTCTCTGCAGAACTACATACATGTACATGGTGCTTTTGTTAAGTTTTGAACTTATAATTTCTACTCTCTGCAGCTTCTAGGTAACGCAATTGTGGTTGGACGATTTCGTGAAAAGCTACATTTGCTACTAATGGCCATGAAACGTAAAATTCGATATGTCATTAGGTCCCCGTTAGGCTATGAAGTTAATATAGTAAACTTATCTGGTAACACCATGTTTGTTTGATTCGAAAACAATAGATAAAAAAAAATATGTTGGTTTATTAGATAAGCTATAAACTGACCGGACTTAAACGTGATCTCGCTGATGAGGATCCACTCGTGCTGGAACTTGAGGCGCAGCATGAGATGCTTGGCAGTGCGGTTCTGCAGCGGCACGTGCACCATACGCGCGTGCTCCGACACGCGGTCCTGCTTTGGCTCGTGAGAAATGAACTCCTCTTGCCATCTCTCTCCCTCCAGGGAGAAATACACTTCAGCTTCTTTGAACAACTGTAGAACAAAAAATCAAACCTTAGTCTTTTAATTGTTCACAGATATTTTATAGCTATTATTTAATTTATTATTTAAGTTTAAAACCTTTCCTTCAATACACATGAAAACTTAACTTATTACAAGCATACATAAGTGTTAAAGTTACCTGCACGTCTTTTGTAAACATGTTATTTGTGTGGATGTCAACATGATAAAACAGTCGTGTCGTGCTAAAATTAAAAGTTAGCTCGACTTCGTCATCCACTTGCATTGATTTGTTCCAGCCAACCCAACGAGTACCTGCAACCGTGAATCAAATTATCAATCAGCCTTCAAATCGATTCGATAATTAGACAAGGGGTTAAATTGGTTTAGGCGGGGCCGCCTTGTTCTACCTAAGTAAGTATACAAATCAGTAGAGGTTAGCGAACAATAGATACGTATATATAAAAAAGATTATACCTTATGGAAAATATATCTCATGAATTATACACCCGTGTGTTGTGATAGTTTTGATTTCTCTATAGCATATAGTAACGTCGGGATCGCTTGAAAGCAGCTGTTGAGCTACATTCAAGAGAATCTCACCGGGAGAGACGATAATTCCAACGTAACGTTATTAAAACGGTCACATTTGGTGTCTTACATTTCACTTCTAAATGCGTTCTCTATAGGGTATAATGTTTTTGGTACGTATGTAACGATACTTTGTAAAGTTATGTCATCGGATATATGGGAGCTGTGGAGGTGGTCACAAATATTTGAACAACGCCTCAATTGTCAAAGTGATAAAGTGCATGTTCAGATATTTGTGACCACTTCCACAGCTCCAATATATTTGATGGTGATTGTACAAGTACATAACAAATAGAGATTTTTCACACGTAAGATGTGGAAGCTAAATGGTTTTCTGACGAGTCGCTACGCTTAATTGGAAGAGATGAACATTGTTTACCTTGAGTATCTAAAGGGTCAGGTTGTTCGAAGTCATTAGGACCTAACAGTGAGTCCGTCATCTGACCGAGCCCATCCAGAAGTTTCCCGTCGCGCTGCACGCCGTCGTAAGCCAAGTCCTCGAACCGAGCCCCTCCCGTCATGGCCTGCATATCTCCACCTTTCGGCGCGGAATAGGCAACTAGATTTTCTGAAGAAATACAGATGTCGTTAGTTATGCCGCCAACGGGCGGTTATAATTCGCAATGCCACAAACTTGGATATTTTAGTTTACACAAATGTAGTGAGAAGTTAAAGTGATTACATACTAGTAGTTACGTTCGCTAGAGCTAGTTCGCTGCGCAATGGGTCCCGGGACATCGCCAACTACTGAAACGTTTTATACTCTTATACCTACGTTTCCACAGACACCCGTAAAGTTCGACCCTCATGCACGCTGTCCTGGGATGGGCAGCGTAAGGGAAGAAGCGGACTTTGGACGCAACGAACGGGGCTTCTAATATCGTCTTCCGGGGCGTGTACGTGTTGACATTTCCAGGGATCAGCTATAACAAGATATTTATTATAATATATTAAAATAAAGGCTTGTTTATTGAAATTATTATATGATAATGTATGTGATGATATTGCCTGAGTAATTGTATTTCATAAAAATAAATTGCACACCATTAATTAAGTACGATGTTAGTCATATTCATATTAGATTCCATAACGGATAAAATGGTTGCTATTTAATCGTCTATCGCGCTATCCATCACTTTCACACTCACATACTGGTTGGGGCGTGACAAATATTGTGACAAATGATAAAAATACCCGACTATACTAGGTCTGGAAACATTACTATTTCCTATTGGCGCTACGTATGATATTAGAGAGAACAGAGTATATGTGTATCATTAGGCGGCGACAGCTAGTGTAAAGTTTCCCCCCCGCAGTGGGACTAATTCTGTGTAACTTTATCTCGGTGTCTTTGCAAACCAATCTTAAAAAGTTTAGCATTCACTGTAATAACCTATATTCAAAATACCAGATTTCTTTGGTAGGTTTCTATCAGTTTAATTTTAAATATAACTCTAAGTTAAATACTTCATTGACTATTAAAGTCACTATTAGCAATTAGCAAGATAATTGTGCAAAGTTTAGCGAAAGTATTACATAATATTCATCAAATTAAGGATAATCGCTTAGATTTGCAAAAAGTTACGTGAAATCGGGCAATGACAGAAATAACAAATGAATACGAGCACTGAATCATGTTACCCATAAGCAGTCTTTACTAAGATAACTAACTTACATAACTAAATATAATGCTAAATGCTAATCGGGTATTTTCTGCGACTTTTTGTAACAAAACAGTTACGTGCCAATACTGATATTACACATTTGAAACACGTATTAGTATAGCTACAATAAAAATAATGCCACAAAGCGATCTACACAAGATACTTACTCTGCTTCCATTGAAATCTTTGTATTTAACCCATCGGTTTAGAGCAGCGCGATAGTACTCGACTGAGTAGCTTTCCACAAACTCAACCCCCACAGAGTTAGCGAACCGGCCCTGGGACTCCGTGCCGGTGATGAGGTACTCGTACTGGAGATCTATCTCGAGGTACTCGCGGCTGCGTGGCGAGATCAGCCCGTTGGGGCACCACGCGCCGCCACGGAGTTCACTTCGTATTCTGTAGAAACATACAGTTTTCTCAATTTAAGTTATCTGGATAATCCGTCAGAAAGAGGCACTACTGTGCGTAGGCGCCACTGCTGGATTTTAATAATGCGAGCCACTCCTACTTTTTTTTGCGAATTTGTGCCGTTATTTTTGTTATATTTTATTTGAACATAAAGCGACATTTGTGGGATTTCTTAAGTTCTAAAATACGCTTCAACCGTTGTTTTATCACGAGACCTTTTATTTGATTCATCCATACTAATATTACAAACATACTAATATACTAATACTAATTTATGCATACTAATATTATATGTCTGTCTGTTACCTCTTCACGCTTAAAGGATGATTCACGTTAGACCGTCGCGTTTCCGCTCCGAGGGATCCGTTGTATGGAAAGAGTCACGTGACCACCGAGCCGCTCGATCCACTCGACTCGGGCACGGGGCGGACGTGCGACGGCCGTTACAGCTATGTTCAAAGGGCTGGGCTCGGCCCGGTGATGTAAGGGCGACGGGATGTCGACAGGATGTCGACGGGCGTGCGACGGTCGCCTAGTCGCAAAAAATGGCTCGGATGGAACGGTATATATTGGCCGGACTACGGAGGTTGCAAAATGTCATCAATTTGTTTGCTAAATATGAGGGGATAAATAATTCTTTCTTTAGTCGGGTTATATTACTAGTGCAGAGACGAGGAATTAACAAAGAGTGCTGAGTTGACACATTTCTTTAAAAATAATCAAAGAATAAATATTCGTTAATCATAAATAAAAGAACCGAATATTTAGGCAAAGGGCTCATAATTTATATTTTTTATTTCAAAACCTCATTTAACATTTAACATAAATATTTATCACAAAAAATAAATATATAAACTAAATTTAAAAAATATAATACTAAAAATCAAAGTTCGATGTAGGCCCTAGTGGTATGGTAGGGCTTAGGTATAGGTATAGTATATGAATTTTCTTAAATACCAAATGTAAAATTCAACAAATAATTTAATCCCTTCTTATGCCCTTTCTTAACTAATTTAATGGACTAATCCGCCTGTTTACATAACCATGTGTCTACATAACCATATAACTATAAACCAGTATGAAGATAATTCGACGAATTCCTCAATAACAATTAACAGTCTTTATTATTTAGTTTTCTGTGTTTGAATAGTCTGAATTGAAATCACCAAAGAGGTTTATCATGTATCGGAATATACGTCAAAAATATGTGGGTTACAAAATGTCACAAATTGTTTTCTGAAATATGGAAACCCAACCGACATTATATTTAGCCGTCTTAATGTGGCACCTGTAGATGTTCATCAATGTTGCCAGAAAGATAAATAATGATAGTTTGTAAATATTACCAGCTTTTGTGCTTTGGATAGAAAAAAAAAATACTAATTATTACGAAATAAAGCGCCCTGTGCAAACTATAGATAGTATTATCTCATACATTATTTCGGATCACGGTAAAATTTGCCGCGACCAAGTATTAGCAGTATGCGAGCACATTTATGTTCCGTTGTCTATCCCTTTATTTTTCAGGCTAATTTTCACACCAACTACTAAAATAAAACAAATTAAATATTTATGTAATTTTTATTCATGTTTAGATACTATTACTATCTACAAAGAACCTAGGCGCGCAAACGCGCAACGTCTCTACTGGTAAAGGAACACACTAAACCAGTAAAGGCGTGTCTGGCGTCCAAATGGTATATTATAGGGGTGTGGGTATTTTAGGTACAAAGGAAAATAAGCTTATAAGCATAGTTTTAGCAACCAAAGTATCCAAATATCTCAGTATAGATATTTGTATTTAGGCACTGGTCCCACCGCGAGTTAGTAAGCTATGAGCTATCAGCTATTTCAAGGGACAAAAGATAATCAATCCCGTGTAAATAAGTGACATATTTATATGTCATAGCCGGGCGATCGTAGTTCATTACCAGGCAATGAGATATAAATATATATCTCTCTTTTATTTACACGGGAGCAATTATCTTTTGTCTCTTGAAATAGCTGATAGCTCGTGTCATGGCTTACTAGCTTGCGGTGGGACCAATGCCTAGAAGGAAGGATTGGCGAGCTATATTTGGCTGCCATCTATATGATATTAATTGTAATAAAATGAACGGTACATAAGACTTGAATGAATATATTTGTTACTTAGGGCCAATTTTTCATTTGTCAGATAAGCACATATCTGACAGATACCCATAGAGTTATTCGTCGAATAAGGCTTAACTGACGATTGAAAAATCGGCCTTTAGTGACTTAAAGTTAAAATTACTCCTTCCCCACCTCTGAGAAATAAAACAACACGAAAGCACAATTTATTTCTTTGACTGATAGTAGGCTTCTACTCGTACTTATACGTAAAAGCTGCAGAAAACATAGCGTCAAGTCTATCTGAGTAGAATTACAAACATCAAAAAAAATTTAGTAAACAAATTAAATTAAACAATAATAACTTTTTAAATATTGTATACATCAGCCATGAAGGCTCGAGTTGACGTGTGATAAAATCCTAATCCAGAACTTTATTTTGCCTCCGTTGATACAGTAAATGCTCCGTAGTCTCAGCGCTACTGTCCAGTTGGTTGAAGCTTGGAACTTCTCTCGACGTACGTCATATATGAAATTAAAACAAATTACGTTATGATATGATACTGATTATTTAACACGTAGACTGTGAAGAGCATTACGGGTGGAATATGTGGCCATGAGCATCATTCTTGGGATCAAGTCACCTTCCCTGTGTTGCCATCGGCATCACGGGTGGGATCACTTTGTCTTCTTTGTGTGGCCATGAGCATCATTGGTGGGATCAAAAGCTTATGTTTTTGGGTATTTGGGCATGGGATTAATGCTGTAATTTAGTACAATCAGCATCAATTAGCATATAAAATAAAACGCACCAATATCTAAGATCTGCCATCCTGTGTACTTTTTACAAATGACATTTTTTACAGTTCGCGTTTCAAAGTTTATATTGCATTTTATTCGTCACTTTTTGTGAAGAAATTAAGAAACGATAGATTCGTTTGGTGCGCTGTTTCATGCGCTAATTGATGCTGACTTTACGGCGGGCAGCCAACGTGTTAACCTTTTGAAAGACCTTCCTCTTGTGTCAAAACGTGTCAAGTACGCCAACGTCTCGTCTCGACGAATTCAAGCCTTATAAGTCAGCAGCAAAATAGCTTTGGCAGTGTCCGCTCTAGCCACTCTAGATGTCGGTGGCGTGGCAGGCTTGCCTACCTACCTTAGTTAACCTGCCTACTTATATATTAAACCGGCCAAATGCTAGTAATAACTTGAAAGGTTCGCAGCATTATAGAGCCTAATATTTTACTCAGTATAAGTATTCGTTGACATAGAGGTAAGTAAAATACATTATCTGTGAACATTTTATGTAATACAGCCTGGTGACCTATACATAGACTTACGGACGGACTGACGGACAGACGGACAGACTGATGGATGGACAGACGGACAGATGAACAGACGGAGAGATAGACAGACGGACAGACGGACAGACGGACAGACGGAAAGATAGACAGACAGACAGACAGACGGACGGACGAACAGACGGAGAGATAGACAGACGGACAAACGTACAGACAGGAGAGTCTTAGTAATAGTAATCGGGCCCGGAACCCTTTTAGGGTTGGAAAACCTCTGTTCTCTATGTTCTCATCTTGCTAACGGCGAGAACTTGCCCAGACTGACTTCGTAGCCAGGATTATACACCATCAACAGCTGCCGTACTACAAGTACGCGCGCACAATACACTGACGAATGAGGCTTGTGTTGTGGATACTCGGAAGACTCAGAACAAAAATAAATGACGTTATTAGGATTTGAACCCAGGACCATGGGCTTCATAAGCAGGATCACTATCCATTAGGCCAGACCTATCGTCAATTGTCCTGAATATTTATTAATGTTATAAACGAACGGATGCACTGTGGAGTAATCAGCACGGGTTTGCAATTTAACCAACCATTAATTAAATTAATTATACAACATACAACAACAACTTATATTTACTTACTATCACTCGTCCGCACTAAGATTAGATACCTGACCCTTCCTACTCTTTTTTCTTAGCCTAGTTTGTGTCCAGCTGCCAGGAAAGGCCTCCTCTCTTTAGTTCGTATTCCCACCAGTCGCTAAAACCATTTAGTTCGTCCCGCCATTTCTTCTTTAATCTGCCTGTACCTCGGCTAAATTGGGGGTACACTCTATTAAAAAATCCTCAACATAACCTACGTACTTAATGACTACTAGGTAAATTAAATAACTATTAAAGGCATCTACAGATCCTACAAGCTTACTTAATTATGTATCACTGATACTTAATGTAGATATACATGTAGTGTAGGGACTCCCGGCCGGACTCAGGCGGGCTGTCGATCGCTTGTTGCAGTCATTCAGCCCAGTTCCCTTGGCTGCTACATAATACACCTATAACATTAATAATATTATACAACAAAAATTGCAAGTAAGTTGCAGTAAACCTTTATTAATATTACTAATGAGACATGGACCCGGGTATGTCCTTAAACTGCGTCGAAGCCCACCGGTATGAGCAGTAGCGACCGGCGTCTACGGTGTATTTTACTGCGATTCCCAACTTGCCTAACAAACGTGGTCAATACGGCAACACCGAAGTTAAGGCCTTTGTCCAACAGTAGATGGCTCAAGGCTGATGATGATGACTTATTTAAGTCAATGTTTCTTACAAGAAAACACTAGTGGGATAAGAAATACCAAACACTGCGGAGAACATCGTTAGTAAAATCTGATTTTATTCGCAACTAACCACCTTTGCTCGGGAAAGTATATAATATATTGTAAATACATTACAAACGTACGCCCCAAATCGCTGTGTAAGTACCCATTATTTAGGCAACTACAAACCTTATGTAGTACCACAGTAAGTACCTAGTACTGCGGAAAACGTCATTACACAAATAATAATTTATTGGTAGGTACTAGCAACCTCCTCTGCCTTCGCACTTTTGGGTAAGTGGTTATAGTACCAACCATATATCGGAAGGTGCGGCGTGGGCAGACCCCACAAGGTGCACTAGCGACCTGGTAAAGACAGAATGAATCTACTGATGCGGGTGGCGGTTATTGTGAGTTGCTTTGGGACAGGCCCATGTCAAGCAGTGGACGTCCTTCGGTACGGTTCGGTACTAGAATGATTGATAAGATGATGAATAGAGCTATCTCAGGACCATACATGGATGACAGTAAAAGTAGGTACCTACATGGGTACATTCTAACTGCTAACAGGCAGAAAAAAAGACGGGCAGAAGGACGGACAGTAATAGGATTTTGTCAATGTCCTGATACTTACGGTCCCTAAATACGTACATTATATTACATTATTATAACAAACGACCTAAAATGAATAGTCTTATCACGGAGAGTTCGCTGTATTAGATGTCTTGTTTGCTTGCAAGAAATTATGTTTTGTATGTCACTATTCAAGTAAACTTGACTAACTTACTAAGTTCCTGTAAGGGACTTACTACTTACCAAAGATTATATAACTAGGACTAACAATTTTTATCCAAAGTCGCGATCCTTAAAATTTTTGATGGAAACCTGAAAATGAGACGAAAATCAGTGAACATATTATTATGATTTAGCAAGACGTCAATAAAATTTTGCAAAAGCATTATCGGTACAATTATGTTGATGGATATATACCGTCGGCCGGATCATTGTCAGACTACAGGTTTGGTCAGACTCTGGTTTAGGCAAGGCACATTACTATGGGAAGTTTAATTTTTGAAGCGGACACGCATGTTTTACAATTAGGTTTATAAACGTCTATACGTACGGTCGTATATAGTCCTATTTGTTTGGTTGTTATGAGACCACCTTGGCTGTAATACATTACACTGTCACATCCATTACACTTATTTTATAGTTTTCTGATGCTTGTATGTTCTAAATAGAAACGATTTACTTTAAAAACGACCTGCCCTTATTAAACATACGATTATTTAGGAACTAGACGGCTTGTCAATATTGACAGAAAGTTTTCGACTAGTAAGAAGGCGGTATACTTATATACTGTTTTGAACGTACAGGCAAACTAGGGTTTTTGTAAATTCCTTCACGCCAAAGATACTCACTAGTCTCACGTTGTTTCTAATCGTGTGATAAATATTATGAATTCAGTATTTTATGCACTTTATTTTATCCAAGGAGAAAATATTAAAAAGATCTTTGTTATAACAGAAATATCTACGTTTAATATTCTATCTACGAGTATGTGTGAACAAAATAATGTTCATTTTTTAATTGAATAGGTCAGAAACGTACATTATTCTTTGCGGTATTGTAATATGCTTATAATACAGCAAATAATAATGTAATTTTATGGTAAAAATAAGTTTATGGTCTTTTGATATTGTATTTAAAGTTTCATGAGTCACTGTATCATTTCACAGCCTCACTCACGCGAACTGCTTGGAGTACCTATAAGATGGTCTAAATTTTCCAACACTATTTTCAAACATTATGTGTCGACACCCGTTTGCTTCAACGAATTGCTGCGCGCTGCGCTGCCTTTGCCGCTCTCGATGTTGTGGCCGGTTCACGGCAATCCTCAACCGGCGCCGTTAGTTTGCTCGGAACTATACTTTACTAAACTTCTACTTTTAAATTTGGTCATAGACGCCAGGCCTCTATAGGCAGCCAGTCCAACCACCATTTCGATTAAAATTAGTGTTATTAATCGCTTCGCGTATTTTGCGCGATACTTAACATTTTTCCCGAACCAACATCCTTGCTTTGTTAGAAAAACGAAGGAAATGGGATGGGATGGGAATAGGATCTGCTTCGTAAGAGAGCTCTAATTTATCTCCGGAGTTGCTGTACCTACCTAAGTCATCTCGTTATATATCATTAGATACTTATTGAACAAAGAATAGCCTGTTTGGATATTATATTATATATATATCTATACCGTACCAATTTTAAGCAGGCGCGTCAGTACAGAATGTGTTTCGCCCAAATCAATTTTGGATGAATGTCAGCATTTTTTTCAATGCCTCCTCATCAAAGTGCAGACTGTGTATCCTGTGTTCAAATATTGTTCATTTTATGACACTGTAATCAATAAAAGTAATGCTCGTCCTAAAATTGTAAATAATAAAAATGCTTACCAAAGACCAAGTCCTACTTCCTTTTTTTTACTGAAAAATTATGAAATAACGATACGTGGCTACTATTAAACCTAATAGGCTTAAAGAGAAAAGACTACGATATTGTTTCTATAATAAGCACTTATTATACCTATACATATATTTTATTATTTTATTATCGGTTACCTTAAGCAGGCTGCTAGACGATCTTTACAGGATATTGACTCTGGAGCTTTGTTTATTCATCAACCGGTGCTTAATTTCCTCGTGGTTTGGAAATTATACAAAAATCGTCACGAATATAGTAACACATATTCTCTGTACTGCAAACGTGTGCACCAAAAGGGGTGTATGCCTCATTGTCTGCGTGATTTTTCTTGTTCTTCATCGGCTTTTATAGCCGTGATGGCTAATATAATAACTAAATTTTTCTGTTTCTTATTTTCTATTAGTTCTGCTATTATTATTGACAAGGAATTTAATTGACATCAAGTGACAATAACTTAGACAGCTCGGCTGACGTTAGAGACGGGCGGCTCGGGTGGCTCGTGCTCGAGCCGGTGGGCCTCGTGAGCGGAGCGGCGACGCGACGCTCGTGTTAATGTCAATATTCGAGTTTCGGGCCGCTCGGACTCGGACCGCCGAGGTAAGTGAAGCGATAGGTCGACGGTGGGCTCGTGCTCGTGAGGTCGACGTGTAGGAAGCGCGACGGTCTAACGTGAATCATCCTTAAACCGTTAAACCAATTGGGATGAAATCGGGTATGGAGAGAGTTTGAGTTAAGAGAAAGAACATAGGTTAATTTTAATCCCGCAACAATACTTTAAAGACGGGTATGGCTGACCGACGAAAAGCTAGTTTAAAATAAGCGGTTTGCACAAAACCATAATACATAATGTTATATTTACGAGTAATTGCCATCATAACGCATAAAACATTATTATAATGTTAATTTTGCTTGCTGTCTTGGAAAATAACCTTTGTAAGATAAGAAACGAACCACTGCGCGATTAGTAAATTCAGTTAGTTGCCGAAGAACTAAAACTCTATAAAGAAACTAATATATTTATAGAATTTGTTTTCATTTATACCAATTACGGTTATGGTATTTGTCACGTCATAATTTAAAATATCATTGGTATATTTTGCTATTTAAGATTATGAAAAAGGAGTATTATAGTTTTATGAAGATTTAATAAAGTTATTATGCCTTGCATTTTTATACCATTGCAAATTATGCAGGGCGCCATTATATTTAATAAAACATAAGGTGTTTTACGGACCATTAGGTGCCATACACCAGGTTTTTCTTCTATCGGCTTCTATCTTGATAGTATCAGCAGGCAGAAGGCCTGTCTGCGTTATAATAAATAAAATATAATTTAAAGTACCTACGAGGGGCGTTCAATATATAATGATAATGACATATAAACTCTTTGGCAAAGTAATAAAAAAGTACTGGCAGGCATAGCCCATTTAACTATTATGAAAAAAAAAAAAATAACTTGACAGTAGTTTGTCTTTTTTTTTAAATAGAGTACATTCATTTCGTTGTGTCGGAAACAAATCATGAAAATGGAGAAAATTGAAGTTGGTGCGGTGATTAAATACCTTTGCTTGAAAAATTTTACTACTGAGCGAGTTAATTTATATTTGCAAAAAACATTAGGGGTTCACGCTCCTTCTTATTCCACGGTTGCACAGTAGTGTGGCGAGTTTAAAAGAGGAAGATCGAACATCAATGACGACCCACGCTCAGTGCGGCCGAACTCTACAGTGACCGAACAAATGATAAAAAAAGTTGAGAAAATAATTTTAACGGATCGTCATGTTACTGTTCGTTTTATAGCAGAAGAGTTTCTGTAGGGAGTGTTTATAGTATAATACATGACCACTTGGGCATGAAAAAGGTATCAGCACGCTGGGTACCAAGAATGCTTACGGACACTCAGCAACCAACCAAACTGCGGGTTTCAAAGCTATATTTGGACCTGTTACAGCAAGATCCTGACCGATTTTGGCTCGTTTTCTAACAATGGATGAAACGTGGCTTCACCATTACGACCCAGAAACCAAGCAACAATCTATGACTTGGAAGAGGCCATCTTCTCCAACTCCGAAGAAATTTAAGGCAATTCCAACCGCCGGTAAAGTCATGGGCTCCCTTTTCTGGGATAGCCACGGGGTTGTTATGATTGAATATCTCTATCATGGAGCTACGATCACGGGAAATTTATATGCGGAACAAATAAAAAAACTACGTAACGTTATACGCGAGGTACGACGAGGGAAAATTTTCAAAGGTGTTTTGTTTCACCAGGACAACGCTCCCGCACATAAGTCAAGAGTTGCCATGGCTGCCATCAAAGATGCTGCCTTTGAATTGATGGAGCATCCGCCATATTCACCACACCTCGCTCCTAGTGATTTCTATTTATTTCCGCGGTTAAAAGAGCACCTCAGAGGTCAGAAATTTGATGATGACGATGCCGTAGTCGCCGCGGTACAGGATTTTTTAAGGGGTCAAGATGAAGATTTTTTTAAAAGGGAATATTAATGTTAGTAAAGAGATAAAATAAGTCTAAACTCTTGAAAGGTGACTATATTGAAAAATAATGTAAAATATGTCAAAAGTTATTTGCGTCCATCTCATTCTCATTATATATTGAACGCCCCTCGTATTTGTCGCTAAGTTCCATTTGTCCGTCACTTCGTAGTATCCAACAAAATTCACCGAACATTAGCATTCGTCTCATTCATCCAACATAATATCGATACGATACTATTATCACTTGTTTATCTAACTAAAACAACACGAATAAATGGTTGAATTAATAGTTTTACTAGATAAGCACTAATGGATTTATATTTCATTTACATAAATACATTATAATAAATTAACTAGCTAAACTGAGATCAGTTTGTTGTTAAGATTAATCTGAATTCTATCAAAGCTGTAACTATGTAATGGAGAGATATAGCTATAGCTAGCAGTAGTCAGTAAATACTTGCAATCCTTTCTAATAATACGTCATCAAAGTTATGCCAACCCTGTAGGGAAAACAGAAATAGTTGATGGAGATGAGCCGCCAAAGTTTTTAATGATAATATGTGTGCGCGTCCGGATATTCATCCTTGCGAGGCCTCGCCCGAGTCTCGAGGCTGTAACTTTTATAAAGTAATATTTTTCTAATTGTGCATGTAGGCGTCGAAAGCTGACGGTTTTATCAAGCGCAGAAACTTCTTAGCAATCTTTATGAAAACTGAGATTTTCTTTACTACAAGTGCTACACGTATCCGTTTCTTATGTACAGATTGATACCGTGATATAGGTTTCTTTCCATGTATTAAATTCAATGTATTACATTTAACATTACCCAACTAAAAATAAACTGAATGGAAACTAATTGGATCTAAAACAAATGAACCGCAAGGGCAATTAAAAATATGATACATTACACGTGTTCAGAGTTACGCAGTTTCTTTTACAAAATACGCATACCAATGCGATCTTACGCTTAATATGTAATTCGCGAAAAGAACTTCACCGGAAAGTGCTGCACTTTATATGATTTTTAAGATTTCATGGCTTGTGGCTAATTATTCTTTAGTTGCATGGCAGTAGATAAGGCTTTACCATATCTGTGCTATGAAAAGTTATTTATGTGCCAAAATACACTTTGGCGCATTAGTAAATAAAATTAATATTATGGCTTAAGCTAATAGTCAGTATGCGGCATTGTTTCGTTTGTCAAGAGGGGCGACGCCTCCGGGTTCCGTCCACCGGCCGTTTAATTTGAATACCTATCTTGAGTGCGATCTCATCAGTAGTGAGAACAAAGCGAGCTAAACGCTAAATTAACGTACCATTTGCTAACTCGCCTCTGACCCTATGTAAAGTGTTTCAGATGATAACGTTTCGGCAGTTGGCCGTACCTATATTTTGATATCTTTAGGAGCCGTGCTCCGAAAGGCTTTTTAGGATCTCGCTCACTCCGAATTCATATGAAAATTTAATTTTCTGTTAGTGAATTTCTCAAACGAGCGCCGAGTTTCCGTTGTTTTGTCTCGTGCCGGCTTATGCGGGCTCGAGGCACGAATGTGAGACCCCCTGTTAATTGTTTGAGCTAATCGTGAGTGTTTTACTCCACTGCGGTAGCGGGATTCACAATAATTGTTACAACTTGGCCGTATCATGACGCTCTATTGTTGCTTAACAATGCTCAACTAAATACGTTATAACCGTTTTCTGCACACATATGAGACGAATTCTTAAGAATCTAGAATGAGGCTGATGTAGAAAATCTTGGCAGTCAGTCACGAACAAGTAATATGATGGTAAACAGCAGACGAAATATTGCGATACACTCTAATTTTTCGCTTAATGAATGTGAGTAAATTTGCCCATTTTTTTGGTTAAAATGTTGTTTTAAATCTCGTTGTTGTTTAATCTTTATATGAATTTGATATTTAGCTATAACAATTCCAGGTTTTACATATTATATGCAACTGCCTCATTTATGTCTTATGAGTTATAATATACTACTTATACTTCGTATACTTACGATACACGAGTCAAAACTATCAATATTTGGCACGTTTTTAGCATTTCCAAGTAATTGTTAGCACTGGAATGGCAAACATTGTATAATTTTTTTCGTGCCTACCAATTAATCTACAAAATCGAATAAGTCCCTGACGACGCTCGAGTAAATATCCATTTAGCATCATGGACTCCCTTACTGTAGAGCGGGTTGCTAGGCCGCGCTAAATCTGCTATTCATTAAAACTTATTTCAGCAGTCGATTTATTTACAATTTGTAGTTATTAATTTAACATCACTGATTTCAGAGTTTTTCTTCGCTTGGACCCAATCATGTAGGTTTACTTTTCATCTTTCTAGGTCGTCTAATCTAGTCATTCAATTTCTATTAAGTTACATGACAAATCGGGCTATATTTTCTGTCTGTTTTGTGTGGCTCCTAATCAAACAATAAAAATAATTTGTTCGAAATGATTCGTGCGATTATAACCTACTGAACTACCTATTTATTACCTACCGGTGTTTTGGTACCTGGCAGATATACACCTAATGTACTCACCTGGAACTAAGTGGCGAGACGCTCAGATCGTAGTTGGAGCTGGACGATAGCGACTCGTTAGATATCATGCCACTCTCCATGCCCAGCGGCGCCTCGCACGTGCCCAGCTCCGCTGCAAGACAAAACGTGATCACTACAACGTTCGATTATTCACGACAGACGACCGTCCAAAGCGAACACAATGAATATTTCGAAAGGAAATCCATGACCAGGAAAGATTGAGAATCTCGTAAGGCCTAGTGTAAATTAGAATGTACACCGCTTCTTTAAAACAAAAGTGACACTATACAAATAATTTAATATTGTATATGTGTCACTTTTGATCTGAAGGTGCGACTCCATTTCAATAGAGTTTATATCTTTTATATAAGGTAATAGGGTAGAATTTCTTTTGTTTCATTAGTTTTAGGTTGGTTTTAACTATTAAATATTTTAGTATGGCGTTACGATGCTAGAGAAACTCTATGTCTAATAGAAGGAGTTTAAGAACAATATTTTTCTTCAATAATTTAAAAACAATAAGTGACTGTTATTACCTATACAGTGCATGTTTGGTTACAATTAATAAATCATAGGTACCTACATGTATTATAATTTTATAATATTACTATGAAAAATGTTTCATCATAGCGTGTATCTTTAAAATTTCTTATATTAACGATTCCGGTAAGTTCCGTTACGTGCCAGAGATGCAAACGGAGGATCAGTAATCAGTAGTTTTAGTGCTTGAAAATGGAGATCTAAACTCTCCGATGATAATATATCGAGTGGGGAACTAAATAAGCATGAGTGAAGCCGTGTGTGTTACTCATTAATTACTTCAAAGTTACCTACATTATACGAAATATCTACTATTATATTCAGTTCATTACATCGTAATTACTTCTCTAGAGTTATTTCTTGTAATAAGAAGTTCCTTGGAGCGCCTTACTGTTTTGCGCTTTGAGAGCCGATGCTTTGTTTTTCTTTAATTAACGAATGTGTCTTTCCCGAGGCGGCGGGGCGGCCCGCAAAAACTACATCGCCGACATTCCATTAGCAATGGACTGCGTTTAGTACTGGCCCTTTTTTTCGATGGATAAGTTGTTTGATAAACTGTAGTTATTTTATTAATAAGTATCAAGTATTGTTTTATTCTAAAAATAAATAAAAAAATGTTACGGTTACTGCGTACCAGGTCTGATTTATCCTGTATTTGTATGGTTAACTCATGTGGTATTTAATTGCAGCAGTTAACGTCTTAACACTAACAATGCGTAAATAATCTATTGCGAGGATCAATTGAACTAGATTGTTACTTTTTTTTTAAATTATTTTCCTACCTATAATCACAGGTATTTTTTCCTAAAATAACATGTCATAATAATCTTGTGCTAGTTCATCTTTAGCTCACTTTACAGGAACTTCTATTTAATTAAAGTTTTTCCTTTGGCCCTCAATTAGGTAGAATAGGGTAAGCATGTACGCCACAGGGCGAAGTTACAAAGAGCGTATACATCCACTCGGTAAATATGCGTAGCGGCCGGAGTGTGTACCCGGTGCGTACCGGGAGGGCAGGGGGCAGGGGGACGAGGGAAGGCAGGCCAAGAGCGCCGAATTTTTGTTTATTTTCCCGCTTTTAATAAAACGAAAATACAATACATGTCGGTTAAGCACAAAGGAAAAATTCAAATTCGGTTTTGTGGACCGCATTATTCTGACATATGTAGGCATACTTTCTTTTTCCCTGCTCCTTACTCTCTTTGCGTAATCGTTTTCGAGATTCCTAATGGTAAAACATTCTTTATTCACATCATTTCATTAACAAGAAACATTTTCCGATATTTTCCTTATTGCTCCACGCTACATCTAATTAAGTAAAATATATTAAAATTAATTAAATTACCTTACGGTACTTGTGGTGATAAAAACATGTTTTTCAAACGTTTTTTTAATGTACTTAACACTAAATCTGCGGCTACAAATTAGGCTGCATATTTTAATTATGTATACAGTTTATTATGCCTTTGAATTTGATTATACGTAATATCGATTTGTTAACTGTAACCGGCTCAGTAGCGATAATCCTCACAACTTGAAAAATGAAAGTGTAATATTTTATATAAAAGCTTGATCTTGCAAATATGTGTGTGGTAATGTGAGCATTGCCCGTCTAATCCACAACGTCGCGGAGAGCGTGATAAATTACACACGAACAAATGATGTGAAACGGGCGTGAGAAAAACAAACAATTTATTACGAAGACAAACGAGGTTAGACCTCTGTTCCGATGTGATTTTAATTATAACATGATAATCCTACAGCCTGTACCGACACCGACACGTTTGGGCTTAAGGAACAAACAAGCTACTCAGAGTCTCACGCTGCACTCAGGGCCCTGTTACCGAGGGTGTACCTACTTATATTAGCACCTGCAGTTTTTACGGTTATCATGAAAATCTAAAGATCTAAAGACAACTATATTACCTATGTAGCAACAAGAATGAATTAAACAAGTAGAATATGTACTAAACAATCTTTAAATACAGTATGTCCTTAGCCATTGGACAAACCCTAAAATCCCACGTAAGTTAACATCTATGCTCGAACGTTTATCTTTTTAAATTAAAGGAAATAATAAAAAAATAGTATTTAACAAAGTTATTTCCAATAATAATTTAAAAAAAAATACATACACACACAAAAAGATTGGCATTCAATGTTCTGCAATGATGTCATGTGTCAAGTCTGAATCTTATTAGAGTCATAAAAAAAAACTAAAGGCCGAAGAAGGTTCATACTATTCTGTGAGATTACCTCAGCTACTAAGACAAACGGGCTGAACCAAAGTAAAATATCGTAATTTGTTAATTTGTCTGTAACCGCTACACCGATTGTTAAGATACTTTGTATATTGGTTCTAAATACCCTAATGCATATATTACATACGTACATTTCAGCTATATCCAATGGTTAGCTATTCCCCTAGTCCATTGTCCCTAGATACATACTGTTTAAAATTGCATTCTTGTATACCGGGTGCTCTAGCGCCATCTTTGGTGTAAGTAAGTTGCTCGTTAAATTAACTCGACTTCATCTACACCCAAAAACCAAAACCCACCGTAGAGGTCTAGACAACAAATTAAAATATTAAAAATAATAAGTCGTAAGTAGGTACTAATGCCTGTCAGATAATGGTGATAGTAGTATAATTATTAATTATACTATTAAAAACATACTTCTATGTATTCTGCCGGATAGATTTGTATTATGTAGTAACGCTCGCGTGTCATTCGCCATCAAATATATACAATAATATCATTTTCTTCTTATTTACTTGAAATGTGTTGATGTGTTAATAGCTACTTCAATTAATTTTAATCCACAATATCTCTACAAACTGTTAAGTTTGTTTTAACCTCGAAATAAATGGAATTTGGTAAATCCGCTTTTAATTGCTTAGATTTATAATCTACTGTTCAAATTATAACTTTATATAGGTACATACGAGTATGCTTAATCCTTGTGATCATTGTCGTGATCAAGGATTTAAAAATCTGAAATTAGGACAATGTTAATATCTGGGTGATTATTCGGGCGTTTGAACCGTTCTTATTACTCTGTCCAGATTTCTGTAGAAAACATCACACAGTGTGTTATTTTTGGTTTACTGGTAGACAGCTGGGCTGGCTAAATGACAACCAAAACCTACTTAATATAATGCAGGCACTTCTACAGAAATCTGGACAGAGTAATAAGAACAGCTCAAATGCCCGAATAATCACCCATCTGCATAAATAGATGATTACTTTTCTTATTATGGTTCTAATCAATCCGCATGATATTTATTTAGTTTTTTATTATTAAACAGCCCCAAATAATTCCAATAAATGCTCAACCTAAATTAGTTTACCTAGTTAGTCTGTAGCGAGCGAGTTTTTGTATTGTTGTCTAGTTGAGTAAATATATGTAAGCAGATATAATTTTTTGTATTTTATATTTTTATTGCGGCTATTAGGGTACAATTTATACCGATAACTATGTATACAAGTGGCTATGAATAACATTTATTATGTATGCACTTCACAACTTCTTATTAACAAATTCCTAATTTTTAACAATGTTTTTAATGATTTCGTTTAGTGAGGAGACTGAAATACGATACGTGCAAAATAAGTAATTTGGACTTTTCCTCCTTCGCCTTATATGAATTTGATTCTGAATTGAATAAGACCGATGAAATTTATTTTCATGAGAATATTTGCAGGGAACGTTAACACCGTTTAGCCTGAGCGGGATCCCGAGTGAATCTAATAGAGAATTAGCGGCAATTTGCCTTACCAAGCTGAGGTAGGCTAAACTTGCCTTTCTACCTCATTATATTAATTGTTCGTCGCGGAGGAGAACAACTATTAAAAATTCATTGTTTTCAGCCTTCCGCCAAGTTCGCCCGAATAACATTATTAATATTAAATTTAGCCGAGACGCCGCGCCTAATACTCTAATTTAAAATTCTTACGAAACTTAATATTTGAGCGGGGTGCCCCCTAAGGAATCTATGCCTACCCAAAACACTCTGAAAACGTTGAGTGTTCGCAGTAATTGTCGTTACAATTCTGGGCGGACTGCGCGTGTGTAGTCCGGGTTTCATACGCAGAAGGCAGTGGACAGAATGCCGAGCAAAACTGGTCCCCGTTCTAGTTTACACTCCCTGAATCTTAGTACAGGACTAGACTTGCACGCTCAGCGGTACATAAATTTTGTGGCGGTACCGCATCGGAACCGCAGGAGCTAGAACGACCTCTGTAGTTCGTACGTGTTGCGCTGCCAAATAAAATGTGGGGTAAATATTATAATATTAGGTTTGCAGACTTTTGGATTCTTCCGTTACACTTTTAAATAGTTCTGTAATACAAGTGTGTATTACGATTTTAGATCTTAATGCGCGTTTCATGTATGTGTAACACAATATTTTATTATAGGTTATTTTATGAGAAATTAAAAATTAAGCAAAAACAGCTGCAATATGAGTTCAAAAAATGTTACAATTTCATAATAGAAATCCTTTCAAAGCAACGTTACACATCACACGCCGCCAGCTTTCTGGCGATGGCAAAGCGCTGTCGCTAACCCAGCGCAGTAATGTTATTTCACAAATGTAAAAAAGTGGGATTTTGTTCATTTGTACGTGTAGATACATTCTTATAAAGGACATAGTGAATAATGACCTTCAGAACGCCAAATGCCTGCTCTATGAAGATGATCTCAAGTTAGTAATGGAGATTAAACAGGACTCTGATTGCGTCAAGCTACAGGAGGATCTCGACCGGTTGTATAGCTGGAGCCTCGCAAATAAATTGCACTTCAATAACAGCAAGTGTCAAATCATGACATTCACGCGTCGCCATAGTTCTAAAAACTTAAATTACGAAATAGATAGCCAGACGATATCGTGTAGATTCTATTAAGGACCTCGGAGTAAGGTTCGACCGCGAGCTTAAATTCCATGAGCATATCATCAACCCCGCCAAAGAGTTGTATAGAAGGTTGGGGTTCGTGACACGCAATGTTAAGGAATTTCACAAATCAACCGTTATCAAACTCCTTTATACGACTCTAGTAAGGTGCAAACTTGAGACTGGTGCTGCATCTGGAGTCCAGGCGAGGCCAAGTACAAGCTAATGTTGGAAAAGGTCCATGACGCATTCCTACGCTTCTTTATAATAAGTTGGATGGATATTATCCATTTATGTACCCGACCAAGTTTTTACTTGGCGTTGTAGGATTTAACTCACTCGAGGTGCGTAGAGGTTACGAGCGGTTGACTAAAGCGTGTAAGGTGCTTCGTCATAAAATTAACAGGACTGAACTGCATAATGTTCTCAACTGCCTAGTCGTGCCCCCAACAAGCGTGTCTGCAGCTGTGGGACGGCACAGCACCGCGCGCGACAGCTGCGCGCCGCTGCTCGCCGCTGTGCGACATGCCCAACTCACTCCACGGTCTCCTTCGCACGGATGTAAAAGCGGACATTTTCTATGACGCCACGACGATAGGTTCGTGGTGCCTCACTTAATATGAGAGTGAATGAAAGCCGAACTAAATAGACATAGTTTCTTGTAAAAATAATTTTAGTACTTAAGCAAGTGTAATTAGTAAACCGCTCTTGTAATTTTGAACAAATAAAATAAAATAAAAATTGTAAATTATTATTGTGATTACGTCCTAATTCCAGCTCTTTTTAAATCAGTTAAATATGAATGTGCGGTGATGAGACAAGATCTTTTGGTCATCATTAAAAACTTAGTAGCACGTATTAAAAAATAATGCATTTTCGGTATTTAAATAGAAAGAAAAAAAACAATTTAATAATGCATTTAGTTAAAGTACCCAAGCTTAAGAAGATTTTCCAAGTGATGTTTCGGGACTCTAATTCTTATATTAAAAAAGAGACTTAGATTAGACCTGACCACATCGATTTTTGTAATTATCACTTCTCCTACTTACAGTTAATTATTTGGAATCAGCACTGAACCGCTGCCTAACTTCACGTTTAGCTCTCAAGCCTCTCCTTCACGAAGTTGCTGTTGTCACATGAACGTGTTAATATGTAGATATAAGAGGAGTTAGGTGCGAGTTGCGAATTGAGATTATAAGCACGAGACAACTTGGGTACATTCTGAGGAGCGGTGTTTAACGTGTCGGGCAAACACGGGTTAACTGGTTGTATCTTGCGGATAAAGAGCTAATGGAAGTGTTCTAAAGTTATTAAGGGCTGTTCTATTATATATAAATAAATATATTATATTAAATACTCAAATATAAAATTCTTTATCTCTACGGACACCGATAAACCTCAACATCCGATGTATATCAAAATGAATCTGTTCCCGGTTGTATGAAAAGACGGAATGCAAAAAAAAATCTTGACAGAACTTGCTCTGAATTACGTATTAGGATTTTCATTTGTAATCACAATACATGAACCTTACAAAATATTTGGTTCATTCTCATAACTTAAGCAAGGATGTAACAATTCATTAAATTCAATTTCAACTGCAGGAACCTGCAATTGAAATTGGTACGTAATGTTAATTGCTTTGTCACATTTTATGTCCTCAACCTTTCAGCTACGAGTCCGTTTGTTAGAGATTATTTAATAATTAGAGATTATATGTAGACATAATAAAAAATAAATATTACAGGTCATCCTAAGACAATTGATTGAATAAAACACCATTTTAAACGCTTCGTCGGTTACAAGCTGTAACAAACAGCATCGAGATTCCGAATAAACTTCTTCAATTCCTGCAGCATACCAAAGCATTTTTGATGAAAATTGTTAAACGATTTTCCATCCATGCGAGTTTCGTTTCGTGCATGCGGCAAAAACGCGAACCAACATGGCGTTAGTTACACTGGCTCACATTGCTGTCACAAATTGGTCCGTACGATTCAGTTCCACGAATAAAAAGTTGATAACTGTTTGATTGAAATACCTACACGTATAATTCGCAAACAATAAATACGAAATACGTATGCAACATTTTATATATCCTAACAAGTTTTTAAAACGAACATGTCTTATTTAAACAGTTATGTGTGTATGCTGTACAGTCAATAAAGGTATGTGTTTTATTAACTTCGCTTTTCAATTGGACTGCAGTTTCCGGTTGCCTTTATGAGTATTTCCCATGCATCCTTCAGCAAACATGGTGAACAAACATGTTTCCCTGCAATGAATCAAAAAAACCAACCGACATCATCGGTCCGAATAAAATCTTGTTTTGAGCAAATATAAATTAGATATATAGTATGGGTAATTCTTTGTATATGATTCTGCATCCTGTATAAATATTTTTTATAATGAATGAATAAATACTTTTACAATTAGCATTGTTTTAGTTTATAGTCAAAGATACTTTAATATTTCTACAGGATGATCATTCCAAAAGGGTCAGTAGCGGGAGGTCAGAAACTATGACAGATAGCGAAATCTGTTCTTAATCTGATCAACCTGTATAACTATAATTTGTTTTGAGTTTTGCTTTTGATACACATTTTTTAGAAAAACAAGATAAGTAACAAAAGGGCTGGGCTACAAAGAGTGCTTCCGTAAATTCCGGGCCAAGTCTAGATTTCAATGATTGATGATTGCGTTCGTTGGAACGCCAGTCAAGTGGCATGCTTTCAATGTTGCAGGTGTCATCTATCATTACCCGAAGGTCGGTACTTCGGTTAGTCTGTGACTTTACTGAAGCACTTACTAGCAAATTTTAAGTAAATAACGTATATATCACATTATTATAATTTATAATCTAAATGTATATATGTGATGTCTCAAATGTATTTTGTATTTGTTATAAACAAAACCTATATTTAGTATTTAGATCCTTTATGGCAGATAATCTTGCTGCCATAAAAAGATTAGATTCTATGACAGATAATAGATTGTATATTTGTTGCTATTTCATAACTAATACTATAGATAGCAGTTGATTTTAACCCGCACAACCAGTATCGCGGCTAGTTTATTATAATCACATATAATAATAATCTTAGGATATTTAAGGATAGAAATTCTAAAATTTAAAATGTTGAAGATATTATGAAAAGAAACTGGTATCTGTACCTTTGTTTTGGGTTGGGTTTTATCTTGGCTTAAATAATTAGCGATTCGGGTGGTGTGAAGTAGTTAAGTGATTAATAAGATACTTACTTTAAAAAAATAATAATAGTAAAAAACTCTTTAAAACTAAATTTACACTCAAAGTTTATTAATGAAAACACATCTAGATATTTTATTAGCGTATCTCTGTGAACACAAAATGCGGTCGGTAACGTCGTTTCGCCCATTTCAGACGTTAGGTAGAAATTAATGACGTGGCGCCGAGCACCGAGCACTGGCACTCTGACAGACATCTGGAGGTTCATTACCCTGCCTTGCCGAGTGCGGCGACGCCGATGTGGCCGTGCATGCGGTCGCAGGGCTCCTGAATAAACATTCAACCATTTTTATAGCTCTCTAGCTTTAACTAGACAAAGTCTCTTAGTCTCAGTAGCGCGAGGCACTGACACTGAGCAAATTTTTTTGCGAATTCTTTTGTTACAAGTAATTAGGTATTCCTCATTTAAACATATGCAAAATAAGCTGATACAATACTTGCACAAAATATATATAAGGTAACGATAGACGGTATTATTACTATAAAGATAACTCAGGCAATGTGCTTTAAACGGAATACCAGCGCTGGCCTCTTCGCCTGGCAACACGCTGAGTCGGAGCCATTACGTGGCAATATTGATGCGTTTTTGTTTTTATATTATATTATGTTATTATCATGAATAAATGGTTTTTCTTTCCTTTCTCTTTCAAAAACATTTTATGGTGGAATTTACCATCGATGGATTCTTTTTATTTGTTAATCTTCTGTAGTAATACGGAAAAAATAATGCCTTATGGTGCGACTCTGTCCGTAGTCATACTGCGCAGCGCATGGTTACACTAGTGCCATACGCGGTCTCTTCAAGGAATATGGGTAGTTTTAGAGAATAATTAACAAAATTGAATTTGTCAGCAGTATCATTCACCTTATACCGATATTTGCACTAGGGTGTCAGTCTGTCAGACTAGCAATTCAAATATCATGGTAATGACAAAATAATATGTTGAAAAAATATATAAAGATGCTGTATGAGCTTAATAGATAATTATGAGCGTGAAGTTACCTTAAATACCGCTTTTGAATTTATTGTCACCTTGATCAATTAATTCACTATGAATAACTTGTAACATTAAAATAATTAAACCACCGTTTACAAAATGTTCAATGGGTTGAAGACGACGGCTTTGTTGAATAAAGATATATCCAAATATGGATTACGTCAACGAACACCTACGAGTAACACCTACGTATTTAAATTGTTTATTATAATTTAGGTGATGAGTAGAGAAGAATTTAGGCGGTTTAGCAGCCTGTTCTCAAGGTACTACCTAAACTGCACAACTTCTCTGTAATTTATCGTCAAAGAGTCACATTACTTGAGGACCGACGCAAGAAACTTGCGAAGGGGGATCGTAACTACCCTTCTTAGGATTGTAATTGTTTTGTTTACGGTTTCCGCCCGAATTATTTAAGTTGACGACGTGAATTAAACTTAAGTGTAATTGTTAGCGTAACTATATACTGATACTCGACTCCGGCGCCCCGGCACAGTAAGTATGTCACCGTGCAGCGTTTGGCGCCGTCGGGTAATGAATCGGAATGATTCGTTGCGCAACTTGCACACCAACTCCGTTCGCAGTTGTTTGCAAGGCACTGGATTCGAACACTTATCGTCTGTGGGGCTACGACGCCTGTAATCTATTCACGGATAAAAGCTGGTTACATTGTAAAGTCAGAAAAATACGCATATTGTATCCCGTTCCGGTGTTTTTGTTCCCGAAGTATGGGTATATACATATTAAAATGATAATGCATTGCAATATATTAACATAATAACATTGCTATGCATATCAATAAACTTTGCTATTGCAATATTAATCTCTATATGTGGAATAGTAATACGCAATTACTACAAAACGGTGTTTTAATATTAATATTTATATGACTTTCAACGCATTAAAATAAAAATATAACTAAAAAAATCTTAATTGTAGAGCCATATATGTCTGTGTTCCGTGTACTAAGTAGTCAAAATGATCACTAGCAAAGCTAGAGCATTGTTGTCTTAAACTTGCCTTAAGTACATTTGCATTATAACGTGCCAGTTTTCATCATCTAGTTATACGCCCCGCCACGCCATGCCATCATTCTTTATTAAATTAAACCCACAACAAGATATATTCTATTTAATAATTGTAGAGAATGACGTGATATTAGTAGCAGGCATCTCGTATTGCTTGACGGCGAGGTTCTTGATAATTGCGTCTCGTGTAACTAACTGCATGCACGACCCTGCCCAGACGGGTACCTGTGAGGTTATCGCTAGTAATTAATGCCTATATTAAGTTCCCCATGCCGTGGTCGCCGTAAGTTATATTCTACTCCATTAACTTAGTTTCGCTTGCCTGAACTTCGTTTTAAGTTGGAACGCTCACATTTTAAGGTACTTACCAGTGCTTGCAGCGTTGGCTTGAGTAACGTAAATGAAAAACAAAATTACGTATACAATGGAATATTCCCAAAATATTATCACGAGCAATTACTAAAGGTACAGTTTTATACGACGTAAGGAAAGGAATATTATAAACAAAATAAAATGTTGCGCCAGACATCCCTTGAACATCGAGCCGCAGCTTCGAAATACAACGAGGAAACTTTGCTGAACCGTTCAGAAAGTTAGATTTTTGCGCTCAACCGACTATTGCTAGATTAAATAACGAATTCTATTTTATTTTTACGTTTTCTTTTGAATGTGGTTTTGTTTCATGTACTCGTACATGGAAGGTGATGAATTTATTTTTCATGAGTTGAACTATATATTTGCTATTAGTTTGATTTTGTTCTAATAAGAATATTCTTTTTATACCACCTAGCTTTATCAATGCAGAACTTTATGAGTATATAATATCATCATTAATTTAAGCGTTTTGCATGAATACTGGACTTGATACTATTAACTCGTTTGAATCTATTACCTAAGCGGCGCAAACGTGAGAAATTGATAAATTTATTTCGCATTGCTAATTTTAGTATAGATGTACAGACCCGCTTAAATCGGTGCAGAATATGAAAATAGCCAAAAACAGCACATTTATTATAATGTACAGCGACAGTAATTATTCGAGTACATTGTGTTTTACGGCCCTGCATACACACACGGCCAGAGCGGAATAAAGGATAGGTCCACGCGTCGGTTAGAATGAGCGAAAAATATTCTCCTCTTGCGGGACCAATTTGTCACTGTCTCCGCCAATTTCCTCTTGTAACTAGTTTTTTCTTTGCGCCACGTAAATTTAATTTGAGCTCTTTGTTGAATCGTTTTGAAGCGGTTGTATCCGGCTCATGTTCGCGAGTTGAGCCGCTTTTACTTGAAGGAACAGTTACATTATATTATAACCCAAACCTTTTAAGTAATTTGTACGCAATATTGGTATGTTAGAATTCTTTTCAGATACTTATTGTATACGTATATCTCAACATAATAATAATAAAAAATTATACTTCATTTATTTGCGTTAGTCTAACATTTAAGTTATGGAATTAGTAAAAATACTTACTAATTTATTAAAGCGACTGTGTAAAGTTTATTGATATGATAGGAAATTATATACGGAACAACTTGAGCACGTGATGAACTGATGAAATTATGTTGTCTTAACTCTTCTGCTTTTTTAACCTGTTCTCGAAGAAAAATTTAAAGTAGGTATTTTATCCATACGGTTTTAATGCTTGGAACAGGATAAGTGTTACCTTTATATCCATGAACTTCCTGAAATTGTATGCACTAAATAAATAAAACACTGATCATAAGTCTGGGATTCTCCCGGTGGAGCTGGTACAAATAAGGCCCAAGAGAAATGTGGTTTTGTTATGTTTACGTAAATACATGTGGTATAATCGTTAGCTATAGAACGTATTTTTCCAATATGCAAATGTATGATTGCGCAATTAAACGAGATGTTTTTGGCAAATATTACGCCCGTATTAATTTACATATTAAACATCGATTTGTTCGGGCTAAACCCATTCCATTCAGCAATTGATATTTTTGTTGGAAAGTTTAAATAGATTCCAGGCAATTAGTTCAATTTTTATTGGAGTGCGAGAAGAGCAGAATTGCTCTGGGCTAGCACTAAATCTTTCATCCCTCTCTCGTAAATCAGAATTTTAGAGTACGTTATTTACTGAACTAAACTGACCTCTCGCTGTTTCTTGTAATTTATATCTTTTTTGAGGTTTCGTTTAACGAGCTTGTGAAAATGTTTTCTACTTAAATGTATTTGTGTCATAATTGTATTATGCATATAACATTATATACCTCCTACATGAACAATATTTGGTGTAAGTTGTGCAGTTTTGAGGACGACTGATCTAATGAATTATTTTATATTTAAATATTAGGTTTTCTTTACGATACATTTTTAATATACATGTTATAGAACGAATCGCAAATTTTATGGTCTCTCAGAATTATCACTGAACCTCTATAACATTATACATCTGTATTTAAATGAATACTTTGTTCTTATACAGGAAAGCGTACATTTCAACAAGCTTACAAATGTCCACGACGCCACACCTACATGGCCATTTACCCACCTGATCATTTTGCGCGGCAGCATTTAATGTGAATATCAAAATGAATATGGAAAATTCAAAGAATTAAATGAATAGAACCCCTTTTGTGTGTCTGACATAATTTCGCTGGGAGACAATCATGTTCAATCGACATACAAAATATGTTTACACTTTTGCACCTTTCTCCTTTGTAACTAGGTGTAAAGTGTAAACATATCTTTGACATCGACCGTCCAACGGGCTTCAAAGCCAACAGACGCGGCGCCGCCGTAATGGCTGTTGACCGGCTGTTTGCTAACAAAGCATTCCTTTGAACCTACAAACAAATGGGACTTCATCTAATTTCAAATAAAGGCCTTCTAAAATATAGACGAATTTGAATTACTAAGCTTAAAAGTTATAACAGTAAAAAATATATTTAGACAGTGCGAAATTAAGGGTTAGAATGAATTGCGACGTCAAGATAAATTCATTTGTTTGTAATGAGTTATTGTTTGAAAGTAGCATTTTACCCACGAAGCGTTTAGTGTGGATAAAATGTTTAAAGTTTAGTGTGGAAGGGCAGATAAGAAATCGAAAAATAAATAATATAAATGATAAACGAATTAAATTATCGTACTTCCCGTGTGTTGGGACTCGCACTCGTTGGTCTCATTCTTCTTTATTGAACCACTCGCATCGCTTGTGGTGCAAACACATATGGCTCTTTTTTAATCGGCTTTGAATCCCGCACACGTGGATGAAATACTTAACTTTACGTCCTCGAATAACAAATAAAATAACCAATTTTGTTTTGCTGACATCTGCGAAAGAATTCAAGCTGTCTATAGGAAATACTCTTATTTGATATTAACAGTTGAAACTCGTAGATACGTAGCTGTTTAATCAAGAATGGGATAGAGGCGAGTAACTTTGCATTGAACCCGAGTCCTGCAATGGAGACAAAGGCCGCTAACTTACGAAATAATAATGCAGTTGCGACCCGATCTCGGCTCAACCGTGCCACCGTTGAGCCTTGAACGGAGTTTACTGAACAAATTATTTTTCAACTATGTATAACGGTCTTAAATATAATATTCTAATTCTTGTATATTTATTTGACAAAAAATAACTTATTTATGTTAAAAATATCTATTTAAAGTCACCTAAGACAACAAATTGCACAATGAGTAAAATTTAACCTAACGTTAAATACAATAAAATAATCAATAAAAACATAAAAACTAGCCATTTAACCAGTCCCGAGACTTTTCACAGGCAAAGGTACCCATCACGCTTACCGCGTTGGTACGCAGAATTGCGATGTACAAGCCTCTGCATAAGGAATCAAGGACGAGGAAGGAGGAGGGTCATGACCTCTCTCCCACAACCGCCGCCCCAAGAAAATTTAGGCTTCGGCTCACCAACATCCGGTCTCTACTGCAAACTGGAAAAACAAGTACCTCGATACCTAAGCCTGAGTACTTGTCGCGTTTTCGCCGTAGCATGCTGTGCGAACAGCGCGGCCAATGTGCGAGGCAGGGAAAGAGCTGACACAGCTGGCATACCAGAGAAGACACTTACCCCTTACCCGCGGTACATGTGTCAGTAATTCAGGTCTCTTGCCATCAGACTGGCTTAGTCCTGGAGGTTCCAACACGCAGGACACATGCTGCTTGCTGACAAGAGTGCCCTACTCGCTATACCATTTCGGCCATGGTGGCGTGGAGCCCCCTCACAATTGTAAATTGAAATATATGTGAATTGGCAGACATTCAACCTTCGCAGCTGACCGGGTAGTCTTGTGGTCAGGGTGTGAACCACGAAAGGTGAAGACGCTGATTGAAATCGCGCCTAGGACACCGGTCGGTTAGGTTACTGTTTCTTAAGTATATGACTATTTTTAATATCTCATTTATAGAGTTGTTATGAATGTATTAAGGAACTATCACACTATATGTATATTGTATACCCGCCAGCAGCTCCACCCGTGTGGAATTCGGTCTGTGACAATAACTAACTAATAAACCTGAACGGTGTTTTTCTCGACGGATTAGTAAAGTTTTAGTCAAAATCCGTTCAGCAGTTTTCACGTGATGCGAAAAAATAAACAGACAAACAGACATAGATTCTAAAAACTGTTAGAAAATGTTCTGTGGTCAATTCTAAGTAAACTTTCCAGTAATCTATTTTTAAAAATATATTGCAGACTTTCGCTTACCTAAACCTAATATCAAAACTTAAGTTGCTAATTTACCGGTCATACGACCATAATAGATTAAAAAATAGAACGTACCAGGGTTTGCCAAATGTGAATTATTTGACTGGTACTTGAAAATAACATTTGTCCTACTTTCTACGTTGGAGTGGCACACTGCCAGGCTCCTGTTAAAGTAATGTCAGAAATTTCGACTTCGCACTAGCGATATTTGTTTTGCTTTTGCACGCAATCAAAACATTAAAAAATAGACTTAACTTTAACTGTTCAATTATTAATTATTTTTCAAAATAACAATAATTATAACAGCAACTAAGCTTATAGGTGGCACCACTAAACGACAAAAGCGACACTATGCGGATTTCAAAAGAACTGTTTAAGTAATTTTTGCGAGCTGTCAAAACTTGCTTCATCATCATCATCATCATCATGTCAGCCGAAAGACGTCCACTGCTGGACATAGGCCTCCCCCAGAATCACCCAAGAAGACCGATCCTGCGCCTTCCACATCCAGCGGTATCCCGCGACTCTAACTAGGTCGTCGGTCCATCTTGTGGGAGGCCTACCTACGCTGCGTCTTCCAGTTCGTGGTCGCCACTCCAAAACCTTTCCGCCCCACCGGCCATCGGTTCTGCGTGCAATGTGCCCTGCCCACTGCCACTTAAGTTTGGCGATTCGGAGGGCTATATCGGTGACTTTGGTTCTACTGCGGATAAAATCATTCCTGATGCGATCACGCAGAGACACTCCCAACATAGCCCTCTCCATTGCTCTTTGGGTGACATTGAGCCTTCTTATGAGGCCCATAGTAAGCGACCACGTTTCAGCACCATAAGTCATCACTGGCAACACACACTGGTCGAAGACCTTTGTTTTGAGACACTGCGGGATATTGGAAGAAAATATGTGTTGTAGCTTCCCGAACGCTGCCCAGCCGAGTCGGATTCGACGATTGACCTCTTTCTCGAAGTTGGATCTTCCTAGCTGGATAAAAAAAAACTTGCTTAAATCCATTTTATTATTAATAAATACGATAAAAGTAATTAAATATGACTTTCTGACCATTAAAAACGCTCTGTAGTTTGGTCAATATATGTGATGCCATTTGTATTTATTTGCAGGTCGAAGAAATAGTTCACCAGGAACAAGAGTATGAGTGCCGTGTGATGCCGGCTGACTAGAATAGCACCACCCCATCTCCTCCCGCGGGTGTCGTAAGAGGCGACAAAGGGAAAATTCCTACGGACGGGCAGGAGCGTCCGTCGAAACCCAATGTACAGCTACTGCGGTCGCCAACCCGCCTGCCAAGCGTGGCGACTATGGCAACTACCCCCAAGATGATACAAGTCATATTTGTGGGAGGCCTATGTCCAGCAGTGGACTGCATACGGCTGAAATGTTAGGCCCCTTACACACTGCGACTTTTAGCAGCGATGCAGTCGCGCGTTTCTGAAACGCGCGACTGCATCGCGACACCTGCAATTTTGCATCGATGCTGTCGCGCGTTAGTATCGATACTGTTGCGCGTTAGCATCGATACACACGCGCGACAGTATCGCGACATCATCAATGAAATTTTTTTGCATCGATGCTGTCGCGCGTTAGTATCGATACAGTAGCGCGTTAGCATCGATACACACGCGCGACAGCATCGATACAGACGCGCGTTAGCATCGATGCAGAATTGCAGACGCGGGGTAGTGGGCAGTTTGCTAAATCTACTGATAAAGCAGTTCTAAAAGCAGCTATCTGATTTTAGAGCTAGCTACTGACATATGATACATAATGACCACTTCTTAATCTTTCACTTTTTTTATGACAAAGGTGGCAAACGAGCAGACGGATTGCCTGATGGTAAGCAATTACCGTCGCCCATAGGCACCCGTAACACCAGGGGAGTCACAAGCGCGTTGCCGACCTTTAAGGGGGGTTGGAGCTCTGGGAACCTTACACACCATCAGGAAGACAACACTACATACCTGAAAGGTAGCAGAGCTATTATGGCTGTGGTCTTCTGTAAGGAGGAGGTACTTCCCCAGTTGGGCTGCCCCAGATTCAAGCGTGATGGTCATCGCTGTGCCCTACCTCTCATTGTTGGACGTAGTTTAAGGACATACCCGGGTCCAAAATGGGTGGACCAAATACTTCCTCTGTTTGCGTTTACGTTTCTTTTTTAAAAGTAATAATACAGAGAGCGTGATTAAAACAGTTTCAATCGAACTCATCGCGCTGTGGCAGTCAATGAATGACTGATCAAAATACGTTTCGCGTCGAGGCTCACGTTAGCATCGATACAGTCGCGATACTGTCGCGATACAGTAGCGATGCTGTCGCGATGCAGAAGCTGGCCATTGAACTGTAGCGATGCAGTATCGATGCAATCGCGATGCAGCATCTATGCAATCGCGATACAGCATCGCTACTGTATCGCGACAGTATCGCGACTGTATCGATGCTTAAACTAGCGCAAGTGTGTAAAGGTGGACCATTTGCGACTGCATCGATGCTGCATCGCGACAGCATTGCGACTGCATCGCTGCTAAAAGTCGCAGTGTGTAAGGGGCCTTAGAGGCTATAATAACAGGAAAAAATATCGCTTAAACTATAAAATATCTAATATTTACAACGTAAGCATAAAGCTAACTATTTGCCTAAAATACTTTTTCATCCTTATTGCATAATTTCAAAGTAGTTTGTAGCTACGAGTACTAACCCATATACTTAGTTAATATTAATTTATGTTTTCAACCCTTCACTTTGAATGCCACAGAAAAATTGTATTTTTTGTTGCCTTTGCCTTCAAGCACTATATATTACTTTTTGCCACAGGACTACAGAAATCCTGGTCAATATTGTATTTTATCAAAACAACGTTTAATTTTCTTTGCTTATTTCTACAATTAAAATAATCCTAAACTAACCAAATCACACCCTAGAGCACCCTAGGCATATGCCTTTTGGTGTTCGCAGTATGAGAAGTGACATATGTCACATTTTGCAGGGTGACCGAATTGTAAGCATATATATTTTTTATATTTACCACCTGAAAAATAATTATAATTTACGGTGATAATTAAAATATTTGCCTTGTTTTCTTGCTCCACGATCCCGAAATAACCTTGTTTAAATATGATTTCAGAAAGGTGCCTGAGTATCAGCAAACATAAGAAAAATGAAGAATAAAGTAGGTAGATGAAATTGTTATTATATAAATATGTGGTAAAAAGTGATCAGAGGAAAGTAAATATTATTCTGCTGTACATATTTATTTAAAACCTCAAAATATAATTGAGACAGTTTGTTTGAATATATTATGTTCTAAGCATTGTGTTTACATTAATTACGCTGTCTGCGTCTGAACTTAAAAATGTTGTCTTTATCTACCATTGGGTTGTTTACGTGAAGTGTAAATTGAAGGTTTAGACAATGATTACTATGATTAAGGATTAGGTAACCCGAAAATGATTATTTTTTAGATAATTTTTTTACATTCATGAAAGAACAGATTGCATTCATATTTTCAATATGACTACTTGAATTGTAGAACTGGTAGGTATTACTTTTTCGAATTTGTTCACTTTGTATATCTTAGGTAGGTATAATATATAGGTATGCAAACTTCCTGTTTGATGCCATGTCGCTGATACGTTTAAGAGAATCACAATGGTGTTTACGCTTGGATGTTATTTTAATAACCTTTACGCTTAAACACGCTTCAGAAGATAAGTCGAAAAAAAAAATGAAAAATCGCTTTTCACGCCGGGTCCATCTATCTAATAAACCTAATATTGGTTCGATACGCGCTCAAGAGGCGTGAAATGACGCCCTCTCCCCGGGCCGAAGGGAGGCGCAAGAACCACTGGCGATAGACCTGTGGTGTTTTACTCTCTCGATAGTAAAATCCTTATTCTTGCACACATTCCATAGCTCTTTACAAAGCTCTCGATTTCTGGTTATAAGGGCATTAAGCCACGTATGCAATTATATCCTTGTACTGATAAGATTTGAAAAAATCTTTTCTTTCACAGGTATTATAAAGATTATTCATTTATCTTTGTTTAAAGCTAAACAAAAATATTACTATATATTAACAAAGAGTAATTTTTAACAAATAGTTTTATTTTAGTGAAAAATGAACAGTTTCACTCAAGTTTACTTTGATTTTGATTGATTTTTAGCACAAAACACAAACTTAAAGTAAAAAATGGCGGATGCTTAATGCCTAAAGGCATTCCCTACCACTCAACCATTGAGCAAATCAGAGAGGATTATAGGTACAGTAAAAATATTAAGGTGATAAGTAACAAAAACGACATCTTAAATGCACATGTACATATTATGTACTATTTACTTAAATACATGCACATACAAATCGAAAATATTAACAATTACTTATTAGTAGCAATAAACATAATACAGTAAAAGGTATACATAACAAATTTAGTCAAAATCTTACACTGAATCACGAAAGTATAAATAGAAATAACAAGACAAGTGTATGTTCTTCTAGTTTTTATCACCCCTAGAATAAATAAAACAATCTAAATTAGTTATAAAACCATCTTGATTGGTACCGGGTGTTTCAAACGACTAGAGGATAAAAACACTTTTTAATTACCTAAACCGTTTCCGTAAAACTGAATTAAACTTCCCAATGAAGAGCAGGGAAGCTTTAAGTTTGTAAATGATATAAATTCTCCGGTTAGTTGCCATTACCGTCTACGTACGTGGAATAAAATGTAAAGAAATTTAGTACAGTTGAAAATTGAACCTTTAACTTTTATATTCAAGAAAATTTATATAATTTTTACATTAATACTTGTTTGCCAAATATTGATATTTGTTATTTGATTCCATAGACCAAACTGTAAGGATTCATTTCATCTAATAAAAAAGAGAACTACCCTGTAAAACGTTACGTGTCTCGTTATACATAAAAAGAACGAGACGACTTGAAAACCTCCTCCGTTTTTTTCATCTGTTAATAGGATAAATTGAATAGAATTACAAATTCATATTTAACTTAACTTTATATCAAAATTTAGATTTTGATAAAAGTTTTTATTGCCGACTGTACTTTTTTGCATATTCATCAACTGCCCATCGAGAGGACTCTAACGAGTCTTAAATGATATGAGTTTATCTTGTGTATTTTAGGAGTTGCTATGGCTACCTTCTGGCTCCAGCATCAGATCAGATCAGTGGTACCATAGTATTAAATACATAATACGAACTTAAATAAGAACCTCAATCGATGAAATATATCTAGTTCAGAATTGTGTTGCCCGAACACACGAGTATATATACAGACATTGCAAGTTAAATAAAAGCGTGTAAAAAGGAAAATGTGCTACACTACACTGGTGGCTAAATCACAGTTTGTTTAGATCTCATTTTGATGAAAAAAGAATATCAAATATAATTTATTTAACTGGTCCTTTGCGTAGCCTCCGTCTATGATATGGAACGAAACAGAGCGAGCCAACGAGACTACTATATGTCAGCTAATATAAAATATTATTAAAATTATGAAAGTAGTAATATCTATATTTACTAATGTGGTGTTTATATAAAAAAGTATTTTATTAATAATTTTCCAAGATCACAAGTGATGTGTTCAAGTTAATTATCTTCACATATTGTTGGAAACAATTATTTTTTTTCTTCTCAGAGCGGAGCCGCTGGGGGATTAATCAGTTAATGAGGCAGACACGTACGAGTTAACGAGCGCCTAATTATACCACGATTTATGGCGGGGAACCTCCCTGTGGTTCGCAGGTAACATTAAATATAACAAACAAAAACTGAGCGTTACCGCCGCCTGCCATATTATCTTACACAAAGTAGGGCGCAAAAATATCTGGCACAACGGTATTTTTCATAGAATTTTACAGTTTTCATTGTGCAAGATATACAGCAGTAGGTTATTTTACATTACTTAAGACAAGTTTCCTTGTGACCAAGTTGGTTATTATTAGAAATTCGTATAAATAAATATTATAGGAAAAGGGGATTTTATAATGTAGGTAAATAGATACTTGCAATTTATGATACATATTTAACTTGCAGTGGTGCCTCAACATGCATAAGAGGCATACATAATGCATAGATAACGAGAAAAGTTTTTCAAATAGAATAGAATACAATAGTAAGAAACAAAGAAAATGATTGCGATGTATGTTAGTGATTACAAAGAAGTATATACTCATACACAATGTTTGACCGATACAATTATTTCTATAGTTTATGTTAAAATATAATCATCATCACCATCTCAGTCTAAGACGTCCGCTGGATATAGGCCTCCCCTTTGAACCTTCACATGTACCGGTTAAAATATAAACATTTGAAATGTTGAAAAATTTTGGCTTTGTCTAGTGAGCACAACATATTGTGTTTAATTTAGGTTTGCAGTTAAGGTCTGTCTATAGATGAGGAATTAAGTCCATATTTAAACACATTTGTCTTCTTCTTAAGGTTATTTACCGCTGGTGAAGTAAAGTTCAACGTTGAAATTTTGTAGATCCCGACAATACAATATCAGGACGGGGCACTGATGTGTGATCTCCCGATAATGTAACAAAAATAGAAATCGCCAATTCACAAAGTATTTACAAAATACTATAATTTCAGTTTTCATTTTTAAAAAAAATTTGACACGTCCTTATGTCAAATGCATCGTGAATAGTGATGAAACATATTGCTTAATTTTTTTTATGTTTGTCATTTAAAATATGATTACAAAAACTAAGACTGTTTAAAAATTAACCTTCGCCTACACAGCCGCCCCAGAAATTAAACTCTGAGCTTAAAAAATTATAACTATTTTTTTACAAAACCCAGTGTCAACGTGTAGGTGTAACGACTTTGTAGAAGCAAACATGTTTCAAATCAAAGACTGCAAGTCAAAAGTGTCAAAGGACACTTTTATAACAAACTGGAAGGAGGCAAGCGGAATCATGGCGTATAACGACGTAATACAACAATACATGCCATTCGTATTATAGTACTCATATATAAGGAAAACGAATATTTGAGCTGTAAACTAAAAAGGTAAAAGCCGGAGACTGCTGACACTTTTGCTCGTTTTAGTATAGGTTTCATAGCAGACACATGACTACCTCGCTCGGCTCCTCAAGCATGCCAGGAATTAAAAATTATAAAAACCGCTTATAGAATTGCTAAAACAATGAACTTACTGTGGTCGAACATCCTGGGATCAATGGTGGTGGTGGTTGGATGCGTAGTTACGTCATCATCGTCTTCTTCCGGCTCGAGGGTGGTTGTGGTGGTGGTGGTGCGCCGCTTGCGCGGGCGCTGCTTGCGGGGCAGGGGCGCCGTGGGGCGGGGGGCGGGGCCCCGCGTCAGCGTTGCCACCGAGGTGCTCCCTGCCCCTTCCGCGAACACGAGCGCCACCAGTGACACGATCAGGAGTCGCGTCACTAGTGGCGCTATCCGCCACATCGTGCCTGTGAAAGAGACAACTCAATTACAGCAATGCCCACATGTAAGTATTATTTGTAACCAGGTATGCCTAAGTGGAAAAAAGGCGACATCGCGCGATGTAACTATTTTTATGTTTGGACGGGCCGAGTCAGTGTGATTCAAGTCTAGGCAAATTTTTAGTATCACACATAGATTTAGACTTTTGGACAATTGGCTAAATACGAATGTAGCCTACCCGCTCAAATGTCTATTTGATGTAGTGTAGGGACGACCGGCCGGATTCAGTTGGGCTGTCGATCGCTTGTTGCAGCCCAAAATGCCTATTTATGGTTGTTATAAAAATAATCATTTGCCTACAGGTCCGGCGGAACAAGTGGATTGGATTGACTACAAAAAGGCCTATGATTGAGACCGAGGTGGATGCTCTGGATCGGAGGGACCGACTACTGTTCATGCTACACCCAAGCTGGTCGGTTATGAGGTTGTACATCCCACGGAAGTGTGGAGTCTGCGGCTTTTTAAATGCCAAATTGAAAGGTGTACAATCTCAGAAAATCGTACCCTTGAATTCGTACCAATGAGTTTTTCGGAACTTATGTACAAAATATCACTTGATTTTTATTAGTCACTTGTCAGTGAAGGAAAATCGTGAGGGAACCGGACTAATCTCGATAAGGCCTATTAGTTTTACCCTCTGGGTTGGAAGGTCAGGTGGCATTCGCATTTATAAAAAATATTGCCTACGCCAATTCCTGGATTAGTTGCCGGTGCCAGGCGGACATCAGGCTGCCAGAAGCCGCGGTAAAAGCCGGGACAACGCTAGGAAGATGATGATTGTGTGGATTCACCAGCAGGAGAAATAATAACAAAAACATAACGACTATCGCCAACTGGAATTGTGTGGCATTCATATTGTGCAGACTTGACAAAAATAGTTACTGTAATGGCATAAACATAAAATATTAGTCCTTTCAGGTTAGGTATCTACTATGATCATACTATATAAGTTGCAGATAAAATATAAAATTAGGTAACTATGTAGTTACCTAACAGAAAAAATGCTTTTCATCTCACTAGCTCGGAAAGTCCGTTTTCTCGTGCCTTAAAACCCTCCCAACCCTCAAGATTCCAGTTCTTGGTTGACTCTCCTTGATTTTGGGATTTTTTGTACCATCTTAAACAGCCACAATATTAAACTCAAGCTTCCAATTACTGTCTCAATTGGCAGGTAATAAATGGAAGACATTATACTATTCAATATCAAAAAGCCGTATGTTACGATAAACACCATTACAGCTACCATATTACGATATTACATTCGAGGTAAGATTGTATTTTCCACATCAGAAAAACATATAAGTATCATATTATAATATATATATAGTCTATTCGTAATAAATTTTCACCGCCAAAGTTTCAAAAATATATATATAATAAATATAGTTACTTAATACCCATTTTGTGCAAATTTTACTTTGTTTATCGAACGAAATTAAAAAATAGTCCGCATTCCATACGCACGAAAACGGCGAGATTCCAGAGGACTAGAATTCAGAGCGACATAGCAATCAGAGTAAAAAATGTTATATCATTTTTTTCAACTACAGAGGCTGAAATTCACCTGCACTTTGTTTTATTAGAGTCTCGCGGCAGGTTACATAAACAGACGGTAGGGCGAGGGTGCGCGCCCCTCGAATTAGGAGGTCCGGGGATAGTATAGGCAGCCTTATGTAGTTAATTGTTTCCCTAGCCGAGTGCATTGCAGGTATACACATCGTCAGTCGATAGAAATAAATATGATAAACCAAGAATGTCTCGTTGGCTACTGTTATCCGTCTCAGCTTCAGTGTACATCAACAGTGCAGTTCAAAATAAACAAGGTGATTTTTTATTTATTTAATGCTACAAATATTTCGAAGCCAATTTTAAAGAAATACCTACATTCATATTTTAGGTCATTCTTACATAAATCGTAGCTAGTCCAACAGTAACCTCAGTTAGGCTTGTGTTGTGGGTACTATGCTAGACGACAATATGTATAAGATACATAATAAACACTTAAGTTTAGTATGTGGTCGCAATATTTCATAATCGAAACTTATACGAGAATTAATCTACCGCAAGCCATAGTGTAACATTCATCATGGGTCTGAAATTGCTTCCCAACTGGCTAAATGGACTTTTGCTGTAAAGAGGGCCATCAAACCTAAAATGGGCCCCACTATGTCTATCATAATCTCCCTCCCCGTTGCTGGTAGGTATGTGTAAAAGCTTTTTTCTGTTTTATTGTATTTGAAGGTTTTGGGTGAAATGTCTCAATTACTTCTTGGGAACGCTACCCCGATCACACCGGTCGCTGACAGGGGCCGGGACTTCGCGGTGACGACCTTTCAACAACTGTGACTCTTAGTGAGCTATTTTTCAAATTGTATGTTATGATTCATATCACCAGTATAATTTATGACAGTTTTTCTTATCATTATTAAGGCATAATGATGCTATCTACGTTGGATGTGCACATATAGTAATTTGGTGGTATAGGTACTTATATGAAGTTATTTATACCCAAATGTACCTATTAACGTTTATCTAGGGATTAAAACTTTTTTTATATATACAAGACTGACCAGCGTTTGACCTCAGTCGAACCTGATGGTAAGTGTCGACGAGGTCGAAGGTGTAGCACGCTTGTACAGTACAAATTATATCTTTCCAGGAATACAGACGAAGGGAGCGAATTCCATTCCTTAGCAGTCCGCAATAGGAAGTTAGAAGCGAATCGCTTCGTGCGAATGAATGGAATATTCGCAGCGTAAGGATGGAATCGCTCCTCTCGCCTGGACGTCCGGTGATGGAACGGAGATGGCGGAATTAAATCGTGCAATTCCTGAGCACACTCTCCAAAATGCATCCTGTAAAACACAGACAAACTAGCAACCTTGCGACGGTGCTCAAGGCTCTGTAACCTTACACTCACTAATTTAGAATAGCCAATGAGTCTGCGAGCTCGGCGTTCTCTTGAATCCAAACCGGCCAACTGATACTTGGCAGACCCGTCCCAAAGGTGGCAACAGTACTCCATACACGATGAAACCTGCGCTTGGTAAGTAGGAGCTTTTGGCATGAAGTACCGCTTCACCCTATGCAAGTTTTTTAGCAGAAGATTTTGCTTTGGCCTCAATAGTGGCACCGAAGTTCAGCTTAGTGGTTAATTTAAGCCCAAGTAGTTCGAGGTGACTTTTAGTTACCATTATTTTATTATAGGAATCTTCTACTTGGGGTAAGGCATGCTTCTACTCAACACTGTGTATAATCTCTTAAAACAAGGAAGGCTAAATTGTGTAACTAGCAAGTAAATAAATATTTATGTGTCATTATACAATCGGCCCATAGAATTTCGATTTAATAAAAAAGTGTAAAAAAAAAGATTAAGATCCCTCAGTACGACCTTAAGTGGCATGAAATTGCTCTCAATCTTGAGTTTTAAAAGTGTTCTATATCCAAAATATAAAGAATTTCACAAAGAGAGTATTTCATAACAAATTTAACAGTCTGAATTTAAAGCACAAAGATGGCGCGTTAAGCGCTTGCTGACGCCGGGCCCGACCAGGCCGGCGGCGCGCATTGGAATACATTTACCTACTAAACTCCCTGCGGACCAGTACTGAAAGCCTACAAAGTTCCGATCCACGTCGATAATGTTCCCCAGCCTCTCTTTGTTTTATATTTTAAAATGTAAGCAGGTGCGACAGGATTAGTATAAATCATTTTTGTAGAAATTATTGATTAAAAATACATCTTTATGCTTGTACCTGTGCCATAAGAATGATGCCTTCATTGTTCGCATACCTATTCAATACATATTGAGGCCGATATATCTTTTATTATCTTTTATTTCGATGGCAGCGTGAGATAGATTACTGACATGAGAACTGTCATGGGTACAATTTATATTCATGAAATCAATAAAATCAAATCAACTAAAAAAAGTTTTATTTTAATATTTATGTAACGCACTCTTCGTAACCTACTCATCGAAATAAATTACAAGACAATTAAAAAATAATTAGGTAGTACAAGGTTAATATGCATTATCATCTTTATTTTAATAGTTAAGTAACAACTACACAACTAGCAGCTAGATAACAAGGCAAGTGCCAAGTTAATGCATCTGTGATAAATGATTTACCAGCGGACTATAAATGCCATGTCAAAGTTTTGTTTCCCGCGAACTCGCGCCGTCAAACTAAGCGACGTGGAGGTTATAACTGTCGAAGTTATTATTGCTTGGTGCTTCCGTTACAAAACGTTCAAGGGGCTCAAACTTAGTTTATTCAATAACGAAATGAATTTAATTAAAGTTAGTCGAACATTGATCTTTTAAACGGAATCTGATCGGTAACGACACAAAAGCTTGCTTGGGAGTTGTTTCCGCCGGGAGAAATTATTATCTTAACTTACTGGATCGATGGTTCGCGCTATTGTGCTTTATATCGGCTATTTCAAAGCTTCAGAAGCCGTTTCGCTTAATGATTCTCGACACATTATAAAATATCAAATTAACAATTATAGCTATGATGTTAATTTAAGTAATTTTATAAAAGAAGAAGCAAAAAAGATTAATTGCTTTTGATGAAAAATACACATTGACACAACCCTAAACTCGAAAAATTCGATACAACGTTAATAATAATTTACCGTATACGAGTAAGAGCAATCATTTTAGACATAGTTTCTAAACCACAACCGCAGCAACATTAAATATTAATAAAAAATCGATTTTCAAAGCAAGCAATGTATTGTGAAAACTATGAAGCTTGTAGGCTGACAGTAAATTTAATGTCAATTAGACTATTGGATGCTATTAATTGAAAGTACTATTTAGTTTGTTCGAGAAAATCCCAAGTAATAAATTACACATTTTTTAAAATTGTAGAACAAATGTTGCTGCGTCTGTGATACGAGTACACAAGCCACGTCCATTATCTTTTCAACCCAACATTATCTTTGTGTTAAATCAATATTTAAGTAAAGGTATCAAGTATCCACCTAACACCACTGTAAAAAAAAACTATTCTGTAACTAATGGATAAGACAAATAGGGTTGCCAATACGAATATATGTAAGAGCTTATCTGATCAATCATTTATGACATCTGTAACGTAGTTGAACATAAATTAACTCTTCAATATTAATGAAACGAACGAACGTCGCAATGTATAAATATTTATTGGCGAGATTTGTAGAAAAGTACCTCACACAGGAGCTGACAAGTATCTGCGAATGAGGTTAAACTGTAAAAGTGATGTACTTTAGAGTGCAGTCTAAGAAATCGCTTAATGTTCATGTTTGTAAAAGTACGCGAATAAAATGAGTTGGTCTCATAAGCCCAGAATGCAATAGTAATTAGGGATAATTAAAAATACCGCTAGCAACACGAATCCGTCAAAGATTAGATATAACTATATGTAGGTGGTTATGTAGGTAGGTACCTATGTGTTTTGTATTGAACTAATCTAAAAGCGTCTTGCACAGTATTAGAGAGTGGGATCCATTGTATTGGTCCTCGGTTGATCGAGCACGGCGCGCAGGTGGTCGATAAATGAAATTTCCAGTAAAAGGAAATTGATTTTATTCACTAAGAAAAATCGAAAGCGCTTTATTCCTTTTATTACCCATTGACGTGCGTCTCGACCAAGATTATGATGGGTTTTGGTTACTTTACTGGTTATTCCATTATATAAGGTTATAGAAAACACGAATCATACGCGGAAGCATTCAATTAGAACAAAAAAACTGCCTAAATATATATACTGTCCGAGGTACACCAGACCACGTTATACTCGAAAAGTTTTCCGCTTCCACGCCAGAATACCCCTTCACCCGATTTATGACGTCGCCGTGCATTTGAATAAGTTTACCATAAAAATAGGCGTTCTGTGGCCAGAAACTTTGGCAATAAAATGCAAATGGTGACGTTCAGATGCGGCGGCGCGTGCGGCTGTGTGAGTGAGACCTAACCTAGCGACTGAGGTCGCGAGGGTTGGAGATGTCACGGCATTTATCGAGTGTACTCGTAAGAGGTTTCTCCAGTGATAGTCAATATCTAGGGAAAATAACTTTATATTATTGCATACTTTTCTATTTACATTTGTGTTTCATATGTGCTTTGCTAAATCTCTATTTTGAATATAGTATGTTTAAGAAATTAAAAAGTAACTGTATTGGTAGTAAGTACTGGGCATAGGCAGCGCTTTTAACTTTCAGCATTGGCCCAAAACAATTTAACTTATCTTTGATCATATTGGTAGGGTATACTCGTACACATTTTATATAACTTACATTAGAACTTCACTTGTAACTTACTCGTTAGACAATAGTTTGTATAATGTCAGACATTTGCAAGAAACCGTTATTAAAGCCTATGTCGTCAAATTGCAGCTAATTCGCTTATTAATGAAATTAATGCTACCTAATGTTTCCTTAAATCTTGCACTCTATATCCAGTTCAAAAAGAATGACATTTATTTTTATAACGAAAGATGATTTCAACAGAAATTCAATATAAGCATAATTATATTTAAAACGTTTTTCTGTCACAACTAAAAGTGTATGTTTTTATGTCTGTGCGGGCGCATAAGGGCACATTTGTGTATCATTTATAATACACAATCCCACTATGCTGTGAGTAACACGTCTCACGTTCTCCTAAGCATAGCATAGTCATGCTACGGAACACCTACGTATTTTATGATAATGACATTAGGTTTGTTGAAAAACCTTAGTTCTGTAGGTTTAGGATGAGGGCAGTTCGTTACGTTAGCTAAGTCATCGATATAACATACCTTGGACCAAAACTCTACAGTGTATCGAATATAAGGTTAAGTTATAATAAATTTAGCAAGTCTTATTTAAAAAAAATGTTTTGCACTTATGTGGAACGAATTATCAAAACTAATAATTTGAACCCAAACAAAAGGGATATACTAATTATGATCTTTACTATCCAACTGCTGAGTTCTTCATCTAAAACGTACATTATAGTTATGTTTAACTAAAAGTGCTAAGATTATTATGACATCGTGTAGATTCTTAGCTATTTCGTTAAAACTCGGTAATGTCATTGTCTTATGCTATGAGAAAGGTATCTGGCGCATCGTAGATGCATTTGCATTAGTCCTTTCAATAACGCTTCTAATTGTCATGATTAGAAATGTGTCTCGTGGCAAAATCCCAAAATATATTGTGTTAAATGTATGTACATGTATTTTTTGTAAACCAAAGTAGATCTGACGTTTGTTTTCTGCGACTTTAACGTCAACTAGTAAAAAAAGTTTATTATGTTGTAATTAACATATTCACTGCGGTAAGAGACTAATGCCCAGGTATTAAAAGCACACATTATTTAATAATAATATTTAGAATTCTAAGATAATTCTAGTCAATATCATGTACTATGGTCTATGATACAAACGGAAGCAGACGAATCCTGAATGCTGCTAGGCTATTCATCAAATACAATGAACACAGCGATTAGACTAGTGTTAACTTAGAACGATGAGACTCTTTGACTACTCCGTCACTGCCAATGCGATAGCTCAATCTTACGGCTGATTAAACTTCTATTAACGCTAAGGCGTATGTATGGACGTATGGATGTATTGAATGGGCGTTGGGAATCAGAATTAACTAGTTGCTCTGCAGTTTCCCATCATGCATTAAGCATATCAGCTATAGTCTGAATGTTATAACTGTCGATGACAAAACTAATTAGTACTTAAGTTTGGTTTATCTGAAGTATCTGACTATTAAATTATTAAAAAAAAAAACCACACACACATTCCTTGCATTAGAAAAAGGAAAGAATGAAAAAGAGGCTTAATACTTACAAATGAAATAGTATCAATATACCAAAGCTTTCAAAATGAATAACGAGTGTTTCAATTATATGTTTCAACGAAAATATATTATTTAGGCCAATAATATTATATGCATAGAGGATGCATACATCTACCTACTTCATATTCTTAAACCAGGTAAATTTACATATGCTTCGAGCTTTGTCTCTTTCTAAAGGAGATGTTCGTAACTTACGTAGAATATGCTTCAAAGCGGTTGTCGATCAAGTTACTGTCGAGAGACTCTTCGTAGCAAAAAGTATGGCAATTCTTATTTACGTCAATATCCGTATTCCCAGCATAATAGCTCTTCGTTATGGGAACTTCTGGAAACTATATAATAAACACACACACAGCATATACCTTACTTTAATATTTTTACTATAATCAGTGATATTATATAAAGTAATAAAAAAACTGTTACGAATATGGGGATATTTATCTTATAGATACAAATCGATGCGACGGGAATCTTTTCGGTATCGAACAAACATGATTGATAACCAACAACAGCGTCTGATGTATCTCGCTATCTATCTGAAGTGACGTTAGAGAAGTTCGTGAAATGTATTCCCTTAATAAAGTATCGAAGTAAATATTAAGAGAATTACCGATTGAAATTATGTGAAAACAAAAAATAGGGGTACATTCAAAATACTAAGGATATTCATATTAATTGTATTGAAACGGGTAACTCACGTTTTATACGACGAATATTGCTATATTTGCGAAACATGTCGAGCAATATTTTACTTATAAAACGTGAGTTATAGAAGTGGGCTATACAATTAGCTAGCTGAAGAAGTTATCAGACATATTAAAGCCGCCAAGGTGGTTACAAATATCTGAAAAAAGTTTCTTCTATTATCAAGGTGATACAGTGCATGTTCTGATATTTTTGATTACCTTGGGTGCTACGATACTTGATCTACTACATTGTGATTGGTAATTATTTTATTTTACACTTAAAACAGTCGTAAACACCAAAGCTTGATCCGTTTAGTTGGGATCGAGCACGACAAAGGTAATGGGTACTAACACTAAAGCGTTTAGGTACATTGAGTATGGCTAGTCGGCCGGTCTGCTCTCTGGGGATTACCATTGATTATCATACATAAGCATGGTCAATGCCGCTAAAAGAGCACGCTGCTTCCGATATGCTTAATTATTCATGGAGATGCCTACTGAAATATTAAAATCAATCCTAGATCTAATTGATTTTGTTTATGAATAAGTAACTATAACCATGATTATTTAGAAGGCAGCGAATTATTATAGTCTTCGTTTCCATTACAAAAATACCCCTATATTCTACGGACATTTATTTCCTTACCTTCCTTGGTTCTGTTTATTTAAATTTATTGCACATAAGGCAAATTTAAAGTATGTTCAAACTTCAAAGTCATAGTTAGGACCTACTTTTACTCAGGTTAGAAAGATAATTTTAATCGTACAATTAAAATTAAATACTCAAAAACCGTTTTTTTTCGTTACCAGTTTATAAATAGAATGAAGGGAAAATATATTTGCAAAGTGGCAGGTGGAAGTATTCTTTCTGATCAATGCGCCCCTTGAGTCCTTGAATAATGTTTTAGGTGTGGCGCCCGCTACGCACATAATTAAATAAAGGGAAACATCAAAAGTATTTGGAAAGTTAATATTGCATAAAGAAAATGCCAAGCTCCGAATTTAAGCATCCAGTCTAATTAATGCGTTAGTTTATTATTTAAAATTATTATTGAATAATTTACGTCAATACGTAGGTTGTACATATTCATTGTCACCATGTTATAGCGCGGCATGCCATATCGTACCAAAAATTACATTCTTGGTAACTAGTTACCAAGCCTACAAGTTTGTAGGAAAGATGTGATTACAAAATAATACGACATGAAGAACTTCCATGTCAACGTAAATGTTCTAAATTTAAAATTATAGACGGAGAGTACGTATAGTATACGATAGTGAGTGCAACGAAGCCCTCTTCTGGAATCTGGCAGCTTTGTGGCCACAAGTGGATGCCAAGGGCTTGCAAAAAATAAATATTATGTAGCAGTAGCAATTTTTGTTAACGGTTCTGGTATGTTGTGGGATTTTAGAGTCTATCATTATCCTCGTTATCTCTCTATCTATTATAAATACATTAGCATGTCGTTTGTTATTTTTGATTACTACTTGCATTTTTATTTCGATCACAATTCACAACCGCATCAAGCTCACATAACAACCGAACTTATCATGTAGGATAATACTAAGTTGCGTTTTGATTTGTAAGTTTAATTAACTAAATCTTCTTAGAGTAGCAAATTCTAACTGAATGATTACCTACTACAGTATAAACTCCTGCAATATCGGTTCCCAAACTTTTCAAATGGTCTTCAATAAGGTACCCAACAAGGCCTGACCCTCTATGTAATTCAGGGCCCACTGCGTCAACTTACTCAGATGTGGGCTTAAATCAGCGAGAACAGAACCCATGTCCAGTCGACGTCAAAGATATGTTACAAACACTTTTGCACCTTATTACAAAGGATTAAGGTGAAATAGTGTATACATATGTATCTTTGACGTGGCTGTACCTAAGCATCTCGATTACACTTAAAACCAGCATAAAATAATCCTTACCCTGTAGCCTGCATGTATAAGTCTTCAGATAAGTAAAATATCCATTCAACTTATCATTAGTAAACAATAAGTAAAACAATAAACCGATTATACTCTTATAACTCATGCTGAAAACAGTCAAAACTTAGCCAAGGTTCAAAGCGATTCATTTCCTCTGTAAGTAGTGCAGAGTGTAAATAGATATGAGTTTTCACAATTAGCGATGATTTGGATAATAACACATTTGTCATACGATTATTTGATATTTAACTTAAGCATATTTTGGTCTGAAAATGTCGATCTTATTGCCTCAATAATTATATTGAATATTTAATTTCCTCGCTTGAAAAGTAGATTATTAAAGTCGGATGTATGTCACCCATTTCACATGAACGTACGTTTCGTCGTTAGGGTAACATATGTGACATTCATAGCCCCTCATTCCTACCAAGTATATAGGTATTGGTTTCCTGTATGGTTCTCGTTCTTACCCGTGTTATGTAAACAAAATGACTCAGAAGTAATGTAAATGAAAAAAAAAAAAAAGTTTCTAATATATTTCAAACCGAGTAATGTACCACATAGATGACTCGCCAGTTTAACAAAAATTTTAACTACTAATTCGTTTTTGAAAGAAGAATGCGCACCACACTTAAGTTTACAAAACTCGATGGGGGACTAAATAACGATTATGACAACATGATTTGAGTGACATTCGACCAGTTTAATAACCTTACTAGATGATGCCCGCGGCATCGCCCGCGTGGTTAGAGGAAAATGTAACATATTGAGTCTTCCCGTGGGAATAAGATGTTTTGCCGCTGGAAAAAGTAGCCTATGTCACTCTCTATCCCTTCAACTACCTCCACTTATAAATCAGGTCAATTCGTCGCTCCGTTTTACCATGAAAGACAGACAAAAAAACAGATACACTTTCGCATTTGTAATATTAGTATGCTTTATTAATTTTAGATATCTATACGATTATGAAGCGATGGGGAATATGTGTACACATTGTTATTGGAAAATACTAAATAACAATTATTCAGATCACACGAAAAAAAACTTTTTTGTGTAATTCGACTTGCTTTACAGCAGAAATCTGTCACACTTTCACACGTCCCTTCAGAATCTTAAGAATTATCATCGAAATCGGAAAGCAATTTTAAAGCAAGCTCAACCAATACGAGGGAAACGGTAACCTAATTTTGTTGTACGCTGTCGGAATGGCATCCGTGACAGCGACGCAGACGTGTGACGTTCCTGGAGCTGTTGGATTCGATCGGAAATGGAAAATTTGTTGTTATTGCGAGCTACAATCTGCATGTCTAGATCAATCCGTAATTTAATACGCGATACAGTACGTCAATCGCTGTCGCAGTGACGGCGCTTAGCCGTTTTCACAGCACACTAAATAAGCGGTGGTGGCCTAGCGGCAAGGGCCTTGCAATCCGGAGGTCGCAGGTTCAAATCTCGACTCGTAGAAAAGAGTTTTTTAGAACTTTTGTTCGAACATTATTTGATATACCCGCTTTTCGGGTAAGGAATCAAACATCCTGAGGAAACCGGACGAATCCCAATAAGCCCTCCCCTAATGGGTTGTAAGGTCAGATGGCAGTAGCTTTCGTAAAACTAATAGTGCTCACGCCCATTCCTGAGTATAGTTTCAAAGCGGATTCATGGGAGCCCATGGATGGCCCTGGGGTCCCATGAATCCGCGATGAAGATGATGAGTGGCATGTTTATTAATCAATAGAAGAACAGGGATTAAAAGTACTTACATCTCAAAATAGAAACCTACGGCGTGAAGCAAAAATGCCTTGCTTCAATTCTAAATATGGTAATAAGAACACAAGAATAATAGCCGAAAATATATTGTATCTAACGAATAAAAAATAAACCAACGTCTGTCTGTTGGAATTTTGAATCTGAATAACAGTAGGATTAGTTTCGTCTCACTGAACACGAAAGATTGACACAGTGTTTTAAAAAATCCCCTCTCGGTGTTTAACGCTTTGAAAAGCGATGTAGTGGGAATGCTAACAGCCTGGAGGCCATTCCGTCTCACGCTAGGAAACGGATTTCATGCTCCTCTTGTTTATTGTATTGGAACGCAGCCATTGTTTCTTTGCCTGCTGCCAGCTCAGCCATCATTGTTAAGGGGTTATGATTATCAAATTCAATTTTTTTCGATATCTCAACTAACAATCAGGGTATTTAAATTAAATTGTTTAAACATATTTCGTAGATAGCGTGTCTAGTGTGCAGATGTTCAAAACGCGGAAGCGTAACCATGTTAACGAGAGCGCAAGATTCGGATATTTTCGCGAACTTCCCTCATTTTTGCCGAACGGTCGGCGCAGGACGTGAGTGGTACATGGGTTTTTACTTACGCGGTATTACTCGATGCAGGTGTCTCGGCATGCTAATGCAGTCCTCACTCGGAGGCACGAATTGTTCTCACTCAGGAAGTAACAGTCAGGCTTGTATCGAGGGAACGTATTCATTCGTCGTGTTGGTTTTTGTCCTTATATCTTACCTTATTTAATTTCGCTTGTGACTTTAACATAATGTGTTCAGCACTACAGGTTTTGTTGCTAATAAAGTTTGTAGTAAACAGTATATACCGAGTATTTAATCATGAAACACCACAAATTTCGTTTTAAAAGTTACAACACGCCGATAACTTATATTATGATTATGAGCATGAAAAATGGATCAGCATATTTATTAAAAAGATGAAATAATCTTTTCTTTAAGCCTTGAATGTTGAGTTGAAAAATATAATTTCATTTATCTCAGTACAGTAGTACTGCTTTAGGTAGGATAGACGGCTATATAATTCATCATGTTATTATAGACTTTAAATTTTTTGTAAAGCAACCGCCGGTAGGAGAGCCAACTCGGTTTATATAATCATAATTATTTATTTGCAAAAAAATCTGGAGCTTTGCGTCGATAGAAAACCCGATATGGATTGGCAAACCAGTACATGTTGGTACCTTATTTCTCTTTCCTGACCTCATATCTGCAGATCTCTCGATGTGTGCAGAGTAAGTATGTTGCTCGAAAATTCCCTCGGGCTATTTCGAGAATTTGCGTTAGCCGCAGCCAATGCAACCTACTTTAACGTTCGAACGTTGGAGCCTTTGACGCATAGAATGTACCTTTGATTGCGTGTAATTTTAATTTACAAACTTGTTTACACGCATTGGGTTTGCAGAAATAGTTTTAATCAACCCTTTCCAGTTATAAAGGGGATTACATTTTTTTCGATTAAATAAAATGTTATTTTAGCTTCTTACGAATGAGAATTAATAAATTATTTACGTAAAGTTGGGTTTACTTTAGACGGGCAGGGATAAAAGTAAATTTATAATATGTTAAATGGTTTTACAAGTAGGATGTTAATGAATTAATTAGAGAATTTTATTTCAGATAAATGCATAGGTACTCATTTGTAGTAATTATTCTGATGTTTTCATTCAACTAAATATCGACCTACATCATAATAGGCCTCCCCCAAAGCGCCCACAATGGACGGGTTTGCGCCACCGGCATCCAGTGGAGTCCCCCGATCTTTACCAGGTTGTCGGTCCACCTTGGGAGGCTTGTCTGCCCACGCCGCACCTGCCAGTGTATTTGGTATTGACCTACATAGTTAAGATATTTGTATAACTTATTGACAGGGGTGGTTTTCATGGTGATACACAATACCATCTAATTCCAATAGATAAGGGAGGGACAAACTATTAAGTACTCATTTGCCTGGGATATGGCAAATAAAAATAGTAACGGAATAGAAAAAAAACTCGATATCCTTTTTTTCTCGAAACTGGATCGAAAAACTACTGATTCTGCGTAGGAAGCACATTAAAAATTTACTTGACTTTAAATAGTAATTATATTATAAAACTTTAAATAAAATTGCCCATACTATTTCATACTCCGTCGTTTTACAGAGTCTGGGCAAAGTTTGAGTGGTCTCACTCTAAACTATTCATTGAGTTTGTAAGCAGCAAGGCAGAGTTATAAACAAAAGGTATTTGATACCAAAGGCAGTATTTATGAATATATTTCAAAGTAAAAATGTTGATATACTCGTAAATTATATAAGGTGTTTATTGTGCGGATGAACATTGCAGCTACATGAATGTTGTGATGTCCACAGAGAGCCATAGTACTCTTATTGTACCGGCGGGCCTAAAGTGTTCATTTTGCCACTTCACATTTCGCAAAACAAAAGTTCTGTTTCATTTGTAGTAGCGTTGTTTTGTACAACTATGGCTGCGGCTTTCAGGTACCTATACAAATGAATACAGGATGAGCAAAGCTAATATATTGCGTATTCCATGGAAAGGCAGCTAAGTTACAAAAATAGGTCTGTTATTAAATGCACCCAATGAAAATAATAAATATTTAATGAACAGATAAGAATCTTATTTATCAACTCAAGTGTTAAGTGAAGTATCACCGCACTCAAGTTATTCTTTCTTCAAAGTTTTCAAAAGTTATCTTCGTAACAAGGGCCCGCCGAGAGGGCCGGGAGGCGGTTCCGGGTTAATCATACAATATGACACCGCTGAACTGCTGCGCTGCAGCCGAACTTCGGCCCGGCACTAACTAGCAATCTGCATATTAATCAACAACAGCTCCGTCGACCTCACTCAACTTCGGCCGTTTCTAAGACGAGCGAGAGGTTAAGATTTCATTAAGTCTAATTTCACTTTTGTTGTAACTTTATTGTAAACTAGAAGATGTGACAGTTTAGATATTTTTTAACCTAATTATGTAATGGATTCGCAAATACTTGCTCACGAATTGCCGGAACATGCGAAGATTTGCGTAATTAGATTATTAATAGATTACCTCGAATATGATTTAAAAATACAATATGATAGATCAAAATACATATTATGCCGTTAGTTAGTGAAATTTTCCTTATTTAATATAAGGTTATGGTACTTGTAGGTGTGTACCTACACCTAGACACTCTAAATGGTTCGGCTCTTCTTGTAATCGCAGGCCCTACAGGGGCAGCGATAAAATGTTTGCGCCATCAATATTATGACGAGCCCCATCAAGGAAGCGCGTGCCAAAAACCCTTTCGCCGTATTCATTAATTTATTTAATGAGTCAAACGCATAATGAAGCTTTGTTCAGCTACCCATAGCTATTATACTGTGTAAGGAGTTATTGCAGGCTCTAATGGCAGTTGCCCTTCAATTGCTTATGGTTATTGCAATAAGTTTGGACTCGCTAAATATTAAGGAATTCCAGCTGACCAAGTATTTCTATAACTAAGTAGTTATGCACTTTTAGGGACTATCTTGCATATAGGTACAGTTGTGGATAAGTCTCATCTCTCTCATTAACCATAAAAGGAGCCTATTGTCCTTCCCAAGATCAGATCAGAAGATTAACTTTATTTAATCTGGATGTGTTGTGGAATGGAAGCGTTCGATTCCACTTGGCGTTAGGATCGTCTTATTGAATTATAGCGCGGCGGGCCGTGCGTGACTCCACGCACGCGGATCGGCCCATCGAGTTTTCCGTGTTTGTTCGATTTGTGTACGTGTGTGGTGTACTTTAATCGATTCTAGACACATTCATGTCGCGTTTTTCCATTTCTTGAGATTAAATTTATTGTTTGTTTCGAATTCCTCAGTTTAAGCTACCAGTACTTAAATCTAGCCACGTACTTATATATTCTAGTTACTTACCCAAAACTATTGGTAATTAGGTATCTCTTTCTTAAATGTTTACACTTTTATTTAGGTGCGAAAGTGAAAAGAAAATGCATCTAAGTAAATAAATTTAATTTAACGATGGCTCTCCACTTATTCAGAAATGAAACACAATAAGTAAAAGGGTTTCTTTTCAGGCACCTCGACTCTAAAAAATTTAGGTAATGGGACGTGAATAACAATTCACCCCTGGGGTAGGGGGTGAGGTGCGACCGGAGAGGAATAGATTGATAGTACCCGTTTGTAGCATCTGTCGTTTAAGAGAACATGAATTATATTATATCTACGACGTGCTGTTTCTTTGCTTGACTTCGTTCATTCGTCAAGAAGCTTTTCTAAATGAATATTATTGTATTAAAAAAAAACAATTCATTGGGATAATGGATATTATATACCTAGCAGCTGTTCAAATATAATCAGGAATAACTTGTTTGTGATATATACTCGTGAAGTTATAAATTTTTTTTAGGTAACAGTTACATATTTATATCATATCTTTTATACTTTAGGACAGACCATCGGGTCTGTCCTTGATAAAGTTAAGTCAACTTGGTTCTTGCATTCCGTCGACTGGCCGAAACTCGTTGACACCATGCAGTTCAGATTAGCTGTTCACTATACGGACATAGGTATTGTTCTTGAACTGCGGCTATAAACCGCCTGGTAGCAGCGTCCCATTAGAACCGTGTACCATACTCGACTCGCGAACCAGTCTGATAAGCGTGGCTTTGATTTTGGTCCCTTTGGCGGTTTATGATGAAGGTTTGTGTACAGTAAGTATACCATGTCCCAACATTCGACATGTTCTAAACTCATGGCTTACCACAGAATACCTAATGTAAAGAAAAATCTTACGAAACCACCGTTTGACTGCACCCTGACAGCGGGACGTCACAAATCATATGTTTCATACAATAATCTCTTACAAGTGTAAAGATACGGTTGGTTGGTTTGCGGTGGGAAAAATAAAAACGCATGTTTTGCGAATAGTCAACGCTATGGTGCATCAAATAAGGTCGGAAATTTCTTCTCTACTTAAATAATTAAAATAACTACTTGACATGACGCCATAAGTCTATGCCCGCTCAAACAGTCATATCTGAGCATAAAAGTTTACAACTATAAATTGAAATAAATAGTTGCCATATGGTCAACTGATCAAGGCAGGGTTAGAACCGGCGTCTTGAGCTTTGCAACTGTTTACTTCAATATCGGGTTGGTGTAGTATACGACCAGTGAAGCACCTTAAATAATAAATTAGAATACTAATATCACTTTGATTATATGGATTTTACTACCAACTAGTTCTTTGTTAAGTCTTATACATAACAATATATAGAATTGCAAAGTTAGAATTGCGGTTTGTGCGGTGTTTAATATTTCTGGGCTTTTAGCCAAAATGGTGTTAGATGATCGATAATCGGGTTTAGGGAGGTACGTGTGTTTGATCAGTAACAAAATAAAGTAAGTCTGACAAGGTATCAGTTTTAAAAAAATACGTTGATACTAGTATTAAATGATATTCGATAAATATTTACCTCCTGTTACGGCTTCTTATTTGCAATTCCAGATTTCTAGCTTTATAAGGAGTCGTGTAAAATGCTCTTGAAGAGCTTTTATAAAAGGATGGTTTATTTTGGCCCCAGATGTGTGAAAATATTCCCTTTTATTATTTTATTTGTTTCAACTTTTAGTGAAAAGTGCAATTAATTGAAAATTAAAACAAAACGACGAATAAATCTTCTGTACTTTAATTTGCATACTTTTTGTGGAAACATTCCATTGTCAGGCATAATTACCTATTAATGTTTTACTGCCGTTATAACAGATGAGAATCATTACATTTTTATTAATAAACCCTGCAGTATTTAAATTGTATTTAAAACCCAGCTTAGACTTCGTAACCGTAAAGTATATTTATATAATTACTATAAATAATGTCTAATTTTAATCTTATAGTTAAATTATTTTACAAAGCCAAGGTAATGGCAACAAAAGTAAAATTTTACTTACACTTAAAAAAACTTAAAATTTCACTTGGTAGTTATACAATAGTACATTGTGCAACGAGGATGGTAAGTAAGGTATAGTAAACGCGAGTCTATTAGAAGCCCGACGACGAAGTCGGAGGGCTTTTAATGACTCAAGTTTGTTATACACTTACCATCCGTGGTACACACAATGTTTTTCATCACATTTGCGAGGAAATAAAATAAATTCGTTGGTAAAATATTAGTTAGTACTTATGTAGGCTTAAAATCAAAATACACTTTGAAAACTACAGTCAGACCTCATCCACTAAAAAAGATTGTCAACAATGTCAACTTTTTTCAATGTCTTTCACAGATAATGTTAACAACTGCGTTTTGTTTTCGAATTTGACAGATCATCCTGCCAAATAGTATCAATTATCAAAATCAAATATAAAACAATTATTTTTAATAAATACTAAACATTAAATTGCAGTCAAATTGAATATAAAGATATGTTTTATACATATTAAAAGTTGGTTGTAGCAAACTTTTGAAGATATGAAATACACCTTGGCTGTTTGGAAACATCCTCAGTCCGAAGTGAAGTATGAGTTCTATATATTTTTAAAACTAAACTTAACAGCCCGTGTGAACTAAATCGGCTATAACTGCTGTGTGCTCTCGCAAGTAACAACGCCATTGACGAGCAAGTGTGATGAAAAATAAGTATAGTTTAACTTCATAATAGCTTTCATTGCTCACTGCCGAGGTAATAATAAAATAATTTATACCCGATTTGTAACAGAAATGACGACGTATACCAAGTTGCCAAGATAGGTCTTTATTAAACCTCTTCAAACATGACACGATAACACGACACACGGTAACTGGAACTGGTATTTTGACTATTTAGTTTTAATCAAGCAAATATAAATTTAAGACGCCTATTCCTTTAACGTAAGTAATTATTAGATGTAGGAGATCCCGAATGAAAGGGAAACCCTGTTATACTCATATGTATATAATATTAATATTATTACCTACGTCTAAATAACTCTGGAGTCTTGCTTACCATTATTTACTTGTGAATTAATAATAGTATTTCGGTAGAACACAGAGTACTGAGGTGAGGTGGGGGAATAACATATTTATACGTTGGTAGTAGTTGCGAATGTTCGCACGGCTTAGGACGCGGCCTGCGAGCCTTCGCTAGTAAATAAGGATCATGGGATTATTGGAAACGGCGTATTCACTCCGCAAAGAAGGAGGATTTACAGCGGCTGGGAAATTGTTAAATATTATATAGGTGTCTTGTTTGCTTTTGTCGTGAGGGAGTGTGCGTGCCGATAATCCGGCAGTCCCTAGGTGTTTTCGGTTCTACCGCAGGCCCGCGTGCCGCAGCTATCCGTACCTTTTGTAATAGATTTGCAGGCGGCGTGTGCAAGTTAACTTGATGTTTTTTTACCAAAAAAATACTGGTTTATGTAAGTAATTAATTTAGTGTTACTTTTTTTTCAGGCATTAATAATTATAATATGCACGAATTGCCAAATTTAACCTAGGCCTATTATAGATGCAAGGGGAATCTGACCGATGTCTTCTGAATTCACGGTAGATGTCATAGGCCCCAGGCCACTTAAATGATGGCGTCACCCGTCGATATTTCTCGCGTATACGGGTAAGCATTATCGACGTGGTTTTATTTTATATAGTAGTTTTTTGCTTATATCGTGTCTATACTCGACTTCTTCTTTAATTTTTGGTAATACATCATAGAAAGTTAGATTAGTATCACCATTTAATATAACCCAAGATGGTCTGAACAATTTTTTATGAAATTTAACAATATAGTATATTAACATATATTATATGCTGCTTTAAACTCACTCTTTTAAATATTCAAAACGGGAGGGTAATGTTTTTAGTGTTGATACTGTTAGGCGCTACGAACTTGGCCGTATCTGCTTGTGTTTTATACAATAATTTGAACTATTCTCTAGTCATAGCATCCTAAAGTAGATAAACTTGGTTTACGTTGTTATGAGATCACGTTGCGGCATAAACCCACACACACTATAATTCTAAAAGCTTCAAAGACAACAGGCTAAGACAACTTAACGAGGTTACGTCTTGTACATTTCCTGCTCCATATTACCAATTCGGAATAACTAATGTGTGAGTTTTATTACCGAATAAAATGCATGTTTTCCAATGCACAATTACCTAGAGGTCAATATTGATCTATGCATATGCATAAATAAGCTAAAAACTAAAAAGTTTGTAAGGCAAGGGATATTCATTAAATAGTAATTTTATATAAGCTGATTTCTGGGTCGTGTTCCAGAATCAGTTTTTCTAGCTCAGTGACTGGTCTATATATTATCTTATTGTTGATCAAAACTTTAATAATTTTCTTTTTCTTATTTTTTCAATAAATTAAACTAACCAAAACATGGTAATCCTGTGCCTTTAGGCATACGCAGTATGGGAAGCGACAACAAGTCGCATTTGACCAAATTATAAAAAAAAATTTTTTTTTACTTACCATCTGAAAAAAAAATATATTATCGGTGATAAATAATTAATAATTCAAATATGAATTCTGTGTTATGCCTTGTTCTTACATATGAAAACTAAATGGCATACATAATAAAATTTTTGACCTGTGTATTTTTTAATGGTTTTGTGTAGTTCCACTTTATAAGGACAGCACTTTCTAATAGAATACAAAATGAATTTTACTTGAAAAAAAAAATGGAGTTAAATACCTTTATGGATTATTAAGATTTATCTTGAATGGCGGCAAGAAACCTTCTCTATGATTTTGTTCCCCTTGGAATCACGCCTTGTTTTTACATACACAAAAGTTGATTGTTATAATATTATTATAGATGCAAGGGAAATCTTCTTCGTTAATGTGCTAGTACTCGTAAGGTATCTAATAGACGCCCAGTATGAAATTAATTAAAGTTTAGCGTTCTTGTGTTCGACGAACGCTCTAAGTTAGACGTTACCCTAGATGTTTAGGGATTGAGTTGAGCACTTTGAGGCCAAACCTATTGTTGAACAGACTTAAGGTGTTCGTAATTTCGTGTGACAGGAGTTCTACTTTGATTGAATTTAAGTAGTTAAAAGCTGGCAGGCAGAAACCTCAAAAGATATTCAATCTACTTATTTATAATTAAGTATTAAAATTAGCGTGGTACTTTGTTGCTATATCTTTGAAATAATCTCAATTAGAATATAAAATCTATTCGTTGCGCTGGTACGAGTAGAATGTGCCATCAATACTTCTGTTTTCAACGTTTTTTTTTAAATATGTGTAATGGAAATTATAGTAAGAAATAATATTTCTCTTTCCTACCTATCATTGTTTAATGTTTATTATATAAACGGACGACCCTAAACTGTCACTTAGGTACATCCATTCTTGTAAATTATTTTCTGTGCCCTACCCAAGATACTCCAGGAAAAAATACACTAATCATGACTAGGGTATGAGTGATAAAAGTTGACATGACATAGGTTTTTATCTTAAAACTCATTGTTTTTTTTTCATCCAGTTATTTAGTTCCGGACATTAGGGAGTAGGGAGCGGCACAAAAGAGAGCTTTAACAATTCAATGAAATGTAAAGTGTACAAATATGTACTGGTTCGGTATTGTCTGGTTTAAGTACGATCGCCTGACGTGTAACATATATCTCAATATGAAAGCTATTCTTATTTTAACCATTGACACGATTCTGTTTTTATTATGATTTTAATGATACGATATCAAGGTGATATGACCATTACAATCAGTTTGAACCAGATGCATTTCTCTGGTGCACCAATAGCGACCATATGAAGACCAGGGTATTAACTGTCCAACTCTTGGTTTTTACATCTGAATATTACTCGGTGTTTTATTTTTATGTCACCCTCAGTAAAACCAAAGTGCCGCCATGAAGCGTATTGCTGCTGTAACGTTGTAAGTAGGCTAAGTGCAATTTTCTCTACTGTCAACATTCGCCTAACATATTTTACATTCGCTGAACCCTTAATCTTAAGAAAATACATTATCTTAGACTCGATCATCTGTGGTTGAGTCAACTGTTTAATATACAAAAGTACTTGTAGAATAGATCTATGATAAGTAATAAAACCCTTAGCAAAGTAACAGACGGCATAGAAAATTATATTGGAATGGAAACTAGGAATGAACAGTCACGTAATCATATCCATACTCTATTCGAGTCGCGACCGGCGTTGTTAATAAATGATTGTCACTTGGCTAAGTTCCCTGCTATCGTTACTTTGACTATGCTCTTTTTATCGCGAAGGCGATTTATGCTTTCCAAGCGTTAGTATGCTTGTATATTTTTAATTCTTAAGAACTCAATCATTCTCGGATTTCACGGCGTGAAATGCCATTTTTGCCTTGGTTATAGAAATCATATCATAAAATATATTAAAAAATTTAATATGTGGATATTCGCGGCAGAAAACAATCACCTTTGAAGTTGTATTGCAGGTGCGTCGCTAATCTTTTAATTAATAATCGATTCAATATGAAAGTCCTGAGGAAAGTACCACGAATATCGTCGTTTCCGGTTTTATAGTCAGAAATCTACCGATTCACGGCAGTTAATTAAACGTCTTAGCAGAGGAGTTTAATAAACTGTCAGGGAGAAGACAAAAGCGTTTTTCCGTCCCCCGAACCGATTTCCGGCCTCTGGCGTCCCCGTTGCTGTGCTACGAATCTTGGTACCCGTCTCTTTGTCGTGGCGTAGAGCGCAAGCGGGAGCGGAGACATAGCGTACAGAGTGACAGTGAGCGCTCGTCTAAAATATTCAAAGGAAAGCTGGGTGTAACCGGAATTAGTTTGCAAAAAGAATGGTAAAAGTACTAAACTGACTGAAAAAATAAATAGACAAGCCCGTGTGAAGCGTGTTCTATCTTAGGCACTGTGCCATAGCTAAGTATTTTTTAAAACACTAAAATGTGTTGCATTTTTTTTAAGGGAATATTCATGTTACGTAAAATTCATGCAAAATCAAGGCGATTCAAATAGTTTATTTTTAATTAACAAAAATTACAAAAAAAAAATAGGTATTAAAATAAATTAAAACGAGTAAAATTTTACACATATTAGATTTTTTGCTGCTCCAGTTAAAGGATGACTCACGTTACACCATCATCGCTTCTACACATCGACCTTACGAGCCAGAGCCCACTGTCGACCCACCTGGGCGGCCCGGGCTCGAACGGCCCGACACTCGACTATTTACATTAACACGAGCGTCGTTCCATCCAACCACATATTGCGAGTAGACGATCATCAGACGCCCGTCGATATCGCGTGGACATCATGTCGCCTTCCCATCACCGGGCCGAGCAGAGCCTTTTTACATAGCTGTAACGGCCGTCGCACGACCGGCCAGTGCCCGGACCGAGTGACTCAGGTGGCTCGGTGGTCACGTGATGCATTCCTTATAAAATGTCGTGACGGTGGCCTCAACGGTTGACGGTGACTTACTGACTCTTGGACCTCCTCTTCGGAAGAAATATCCAAATGAATATTAAGTTTTTCTAAGATGCAATGTTGGTAGCATTATTGTTTAATAGCACGATCACAAGAATAATTAGGTCATGCTCTGTCTTCTATGTCTTCGACTAGTTCTTTGTATGACCGTCTGCCGCACCGCAACGCAATTTAGAGTCATTCGTTCTAATATATGCTAGTCAGTGTGCCGTCATCGTCAGCGTCTGGTTGAGCAGAGGTTGGAGGCCCCGACATGCTCTGTCCTTTTGTCAGAATGGCGGGTTTACCTGTTCCCTGCTCGTTTACAAAATAACACTCGCATAGAGTTAGAAGTTATCTACATAAAATGTAACATTGCAAACATTTTTAGAACATAAAACATAACATAAAAACCGTAACAAGTTCAATACTTGTGCCAAGACATCAGACAGATGCCCGTGTACCTTTAATATAAATGTCGTATTCCAGGCGCGCTTCATCTATCCAGTCTTTGCCTCTTTTATGTGCAGCCATCTCAAGTTATTCCGATAAAGAACAATGCAGACTAGTTGTTGATAGTGCAAAGTGAACTTAAACTTTGAACATAAAATTAAGTTATAAAATAATTAATACATGTGGCTAATCCTTTTTCTGGCTAACGGCTAGCTGATTCCCGTCAGACGTGTTTACAATGTCTTTACAATGTCAAAATAATATATTATTATCTTCCTTATGGTCCTGCTACTCGTATTTGATTAGTGGGGATGGAAATTTTAAGAAAAAATAATATACTTTTATTATTTTAAGTCCATATTGCAATATTTTTTTTATCGCTATACTTGAATCCTTTGATGTTCCTTGAATGAAAGGGTAGCTTCAAATTATGGCATGCTAGCAACACCCCACCTTGACTCCTCGTACTTTATTGATATGAATCTTTATAATTATATGTACCTATGTATAATGTACAAAATAATAAATTTATATTTGACATAATGCTACATATATCTACTTGGTTCAGACAGAAGGTCAGACGTTGGGTGAGAGTCGTGCGAGACCTGTCAAGTCCCACTATGTGATGCGCCATGTTTCAGTAATTTCCACGTTTCCCAGTAAGTTCGTAAAATAATGGTTTCATCTCCCTCGAGCACCGCGTGTCTTAGTATTTGAACGTCATGTCTTAACTTTTTAATTATTACTCGTAGATTGAATGTATGATTATCATTTTTTTTTCTTTTTTCTAAATTGTATATAATCGACTGATCGAAAATTACGGAACCCTAACCTGAGTCTATCACAGCAGCAGATATGGCCCGACATGTACATGGAACTGGCAACTTTCATATATAATACGGTGAATTCTGTAATAAAGAAGATTTCATATTATATTATGTACTTTTGACGATACGGAAGGTTAAATAAAACCCTGTTATAAACGTCCTTTAAACCTTTATTACGACCGTTATAATGTACATATTTATGTATCCTCTATAGTGCTTCGTATAAATGTTATTAAACCATATTAATTAACTCGTAAGTAAGTAATCTAGAATACGATTTGTATACAATGTTATTAAAACTAATGAGTACAGTGTTAAGTGATCTAGATATGATTTACGAGTACAGTCGACAAATATAATATAATTTCATTAATAAAATGTAACGAAACGTGCTTACATTTTGTAATTACTTTTTCGTGATAATTAATTCAGTTGAACATTAATTCATTGGTAAAATTATATCTGCAATAATTATTGTAAAATAATTTAACGTATCAATATCTTTTAACATTGATGTTTCTGCGGTGAGACCAATTAAAATGTTTTTATAACTTGAATATACATATATTATAAATGTTATAATAAGATCATATACACATGTAGTTGTGTTTTTACTGTCGGAGTTTTAAAAATTTGGTCATTTAGATCACGTTACAACCTGTAAACTACATACCTAAGCATAAATAATTAATAATTTATAATTTTACTAACGATATAAAATAATGATGCAATTTAATTATATGTGCCCAAGGCTCGTATGGCACCCAGATAAACAGCTATACTCAGGTCTTATGGGAAAATACTAAATATTAAAAAAATGTCAGATGTCTCTTAAGGCTGCACTACACCAATCTAATTTATTCGTGGTTTATTTATGTGACCTATGTAGTTCGTATAATCTATAGCTAGGCGGGTATGTACAGATAGTACTGGGACCTAATGCATAATAAATTGTAACTTATAATGTTAGTGGAAGTCCCTTTCCAATTCCTTTTTTAGAAAGAGAGTTCGTCTAATATTATTAGTTGTAAATTGTTATGCAATGGGCGCCTGGTATTAATGATGTTGGGACTAACTTACTATATCTCGTTTGGCCTCGTTGCCTGCACAATGATAATAATGGCGTATTACCTGCAAAGTAAAAAAACATAATTAGTATTTTTCATTTATACCGTTAAAATACGATTCGCAATAATGAATGGACAACATGGGCATAATTAGTAGGTATGGCTATTTATATTTTTGACACCGCTACGAAATAACAGGCGACATTCTTATTACCTTTTTCACGATAAAATCTATCACAGTGCATAACTATTACTGGAATCGTAACGATTGACTGTGTCAATTAAAATATTGCAATGATAAGTTATTACAATCTTTAACTGACCCAGTCAATCGATTCCAGGTTAAACACAATTACACAACCACGAATGATCCAATAATTAGCGTCCAGCCTTTGGGACTTGAGTTAGTCATCCGTGTTTATCTGTGCAAAAATTGGCTTCAAATTAATCGTACTGAGCTTTTGCGGACCGGTAACTATCACGTCAATAATATGCGGCCCAAAAACTTGCGTCAACTAGGCGGCTGCGTGGGTAGTGTACCGGCCCGTAACAAGAATGTTCAGTCCAATAATATGCGGCGATATTGGTGTCTATGTTTAAATGTGTAACTAGTTAACATTCAGCCCAATAAAATATGAGCATATAATTCACATACGCCATGAACATGGGCGCTTACTTTGGAATCGTGCATTTTTGAAATGTGTGTTATATTGGGTTGTGCATAAATATGCCTGCATTGTGCATTTATATAATGTAAGATATATTATTCAACTTGAATAAAGTATATAAAATTTACATAGCTTAAAACAGTAAGAACTAAAAACCTAACTCAAAAATCGCCCCCTGTGCACGGTTCATTTTAATGACAATAACATTAGATTGAAGTCATTACTTTAGTTTTAATCGATATAAGACAAAAATAAGGGTCTGTTACTGCAAAACTGGAGTGGCGCCATTATGAAATAAGCACATATTTAAACATACAATTGTAATTAATCCTTAGTATTTATTTATAAATTTATTATTAACACAAAAATATAAGATAAAAACATAATACAGATACTAACTAAAAATTAAACTATAAATTAAAAAAAATACCTAGGTCCTGGTCATTAGGTAGGGTGCCCAGAAGGCTGGCCGCGATTCCGCGCTGGATAGTAATGCTAATCCGTTGGCCAAAATAGTGGCCAGCCCTCTGGTCACCAGAAACCTCTATATGACGCGCCGATATCTCTTTGTACACTCGGCGCGCATTTGGACCCCTCGGCTTCAGGGTTTCAACCCCAAACGCCACAAATATGTAACTACTGCCAAATGCGACATACTTGCGACGCTTGTGGTTCTCAGCTGAGGATACAGGCGCACCAGCATCAACTTTGGTGCCCGAAATATGGGACGGCGCCATACTCAAAGGCACCAATGTCATTCCGTCGGGCCTCGTGCGGTCGTATCTGGTTAGACCATTGGGCTCGAGGACTGCCGGCACTTTGGCATTAACGAGAGCCCGACGGACGACATCGTTAAAAAAATATTAAAAATTCAGTGAAAAATTAAATATCTATTATCAAACTAAATACAAAGAATCATAAAAATTATACGCTCTGTAATATGAAATGTTGTAAATGTAAATGGCTGTCACTGTTTTAGGCAGAAAAGGCTCCAATTAATACTTATTTAATAGTACAGGAGTGGTACGAAAATTTGTAGGCGAGGGTCAAAATAATTCCCACAGAAGCGGCGTTTGTTTTTTTTAGTTCTTTGTATGCATCTATTTGACATACTAAAAATATAGAAAAATACATGTGTGCAAAATGTGATTTTTCACACGGCAAAGATTTGAAAAACTGAGGATTCTCCATATAAAACTCATATTTTGTCTGGTCTGAAATTACAGGAAATTACACACTAAAAACTATAATGAGGTTAATTTTATAATATAAACGTAAATAATAAAGTGGTGAATAAAAAAAAAACATTTTTCAAGTTTTTTTTTTAAATTAATCTTTACCTGTATAGACTATACTTTTTTTTTTTTTTTTTTTTATAAAAGACTGACCAGCGTTTGACCTCAGTCGCACCTGATGGAAAGTGACGACGAGGTCGAGGGTGTAGCACGCTGGTTCAGTAACAGCCTATTCACTCTTGCCTTGAAAAGACCCAAATTATATCTTACCGGGAATACAGACGAAGGGAGCGAATTCCATTCCTTAGCAGTCCGCATTAGGAAGGTAGAAGCGAATCGCTTCGTGCGAATGAATGGAATATTCACAACGTAAGGATGAAACCGCTCCCCTCGTCTGGACGTCCGGTGGAGGAACGGAGATGGCGGAATTAAATCGTGCAGTTCCTGTGCACACTCTCCAAAATGTATCCTGTAAAACACAGACAAACTAGCAACCCTGCGACGGTGCTCAAGGCTTTGTAACCTTACACTCAGTAATTCAGGATCGCCAATGAGTCTGCGAGCACGGTGCTCTATTGAATCCAAAGCGGCCAGCTGATACTTGGCAGACCCGTCCCAAAGATGGCAACAGTACTCCATGCACGATCGAACCTGAGCTATACACATCAATATACGTTATTAAAATAATAGCATGTTTAAAACATGAATATTTCTAATTATACAAAACATATAGGCTGTATTTTAATTAGCACGAGAAAATATAGACCTCACCCATAGAGTGCCACATGGAGCAATCTTCAACATAATGTAGTCACTGCTACCAGCGTTAGTTTAGCGTTTGTGGATGTCCGATATTGCGCTTTCCTAGACGTAGTCGCCACGAGGACTTTTCTGTCTTAACGGCCATCGACTCTCCGAGTTACGTGGCCTTCCCATTGCCACATCAGCAATGTATGTGTGAAAAATGCCTTCTTTTGCCCCACAAAAATTGTATCTTCGAAAATTCATAAAATTTATTAAAAATCGTGTGTGGCATCGAATTACAGGAAAATAAATGGTAAAAAAAGGTTATGACGTTAATTTCTAAAATTAAAATTAAATAACCAGATGGTAGAAGATTAAAAATAAGCTTGTGCAGTGTTCAATATGTTATATCATCATCAATATTTAAGAATCTTGGTGGAGTCGACTTTTCCCTCTGCCAGCCTTATAACAAGAGCCTTCTTCTTTACGTGTCTGAGATATGCATATCTTGGCCTTCCTGGGTCTGTCATCCTCTCGATCTTGGTCTCCAAAATGTTAAAATAAAAGGTCTTACACCTCATCGGATGCCCTATCTATGTCTCACCTTTTATCTGTAATAAACAAATTTTGCATGACGTCTCCATTAGTCATGATTTCTGTCCAGCTTTTGTTATGAGGTTTTTGGTTATAACAAAATTATTGTATTACTGTTAATTTTAAGGCTGAATCTATCAAAGATTTCATCATTTTTAAAGTGTCTGCTGTAACTTGTTACTATTCTCTGTAAATGGCGCAATGTCGTCTGCTAATCTTGTCAATTAAATTAAATTTCACAATTAACGTGTTCTTCATATTTAAACTGCTGTTTTAGAATAGGAATTCCGCCATCTTCTGCAGCTTTACTATTTGGAATATTCGACATGGCTTTCAAAAACTCTTCTTCAAGTATTATTTTCCAATCTATTATCTATTTTACTAACTATGTATACCTATCTTACTACCTATTATATCATCTCTAGTCTATTAGCTGTTCATCTTCCATATCATCTTCATCCAACTCGACAGAACTTATAAAGTTCTTCTATGTATCTTTTCCAATTGTTTAATGTTATTTGTAAATCTAATAATCTTAAATCACAGAGCAATAGAGAACATTTAAAACATTATATGCCATATGTCGACACATATAATATCTGCCACTACAACATTACTCATTTGTATACGGTTTACGGGAGTATCGACCATATTTACTATTAATATATTAATTAAAAATTCTAGTGTAAGGCTCAATTGACATATTGAGTAGTTGTTTTTTTCCGACCCCCCTTCAAAGGCTTTCTCACAGTCCACAAACGCCAAGCATAGTGGCTGATTACATCGTGGTTCGATCGAGACATGGGCTGTACTTCTATTTCTTCAGCGATCACCGATATTCAGGACCAAGAGCTCTGAGCCAATCTAGCCGCACCGAGGTGTAAGACAGGAAGATGTCATTCTCCGAACCTGTTTGCTGCACTGGAAGATGCCTTTAAGGTACTGGATCAATGTTAACAGCGAACACCTCACTCACCTTCGGTTCCTAGACTATGTCATTGTCATGTCTGAGCACTTGAGGACCTTAGTAGAGTTTCACAACAGGTAGGGCTGAAAGTTAACATAATAGAAGCATCAAATATGTCCTTGTCGCCATGTATACGATATCGGTTGGGAACTTTGCTGTCAAAGTTGTTGACGAATATTTGTATCTGAGACATGTAGTCCAGTTAGGCAAATTAAACTTCGAAAAAGCAATATCAAACACGGCTGTGGAGCATTAAGGAAGACTGACCGTGCAGGTAGCGTGCACTGGAAAGCCCTATCGCTCGGACTATCGCCACGTAGATGCAGTTCAATGATGTTCCGTAAAAAAAGACAGAAAAACTACCATGGCTCGTAGAATTGCACTGTTGAAATGACAGTGGTGGTCGATGGCCGTTAGGACAGAAAAGTTCTAGTATAGTGGCGACTACACCTAGGAAAGCGCAATATCGGACATCCACAAACGCTAAACTAACGCTGGTAGTCAGTGGCCGCAGAATGTTGAAGATTGCTCCTTGTGGCAGTCTATGGAGGAGCTCTATATTTTGTCATGTTAATTAAAAGTCTATTTTTTGTATTATTTAAGTATAATAGGAAATATTAATGTATTAAACATGCTTTTCTTTTTATAACCTATATATTGATGTGTATATAGTCTACATAGGTTAAGTTTCATTATCAATTTTAACAAAAAAAAAAACTTTTTGCTTGAAAAATCTTTTTTATTTTTAGTCACCACTTTTTAATTTACGTTAATTTAATAAAATTAACCTCATAACAGTCATAACCTTTTTTTGTGTGTAATTTCCTGTAATTTGAGACCATACAAAATTTGGGTTTTATATGGGGAATTGTCAATTTTTCAAATCTTTGCTGTGTGGAAAATCGCATTTTGCACACATATATTTTTCTATATTTTTAGTATGTCAAAAAGATACACACAAAGAACTAAAAACACCAAACTCCGGTTCTGTGGCAATTATTTTGACCCCAAACGCTATATCTCCTCTACTATAAGTCTTAAGAAGAGAAAGTCAAGATATAAACTTGACTTTTAATTTATATTTTCTTGAGTTAATAGATTGTATCTTGTAAATCTTCTGGGTGAGTAGATTGCAGTGGCAGCGGCTCAACTTTCATCTAGGAAAGAACATGGGTTTGCCTTTTCTTCATGAACTCGTGAACTGAAAAGTTAGTTAAGCAGGTGGGAATCTGCTTCTACGGATACGCCGCCGGTGGCAGATTGTCTAATAGGGCCCGGCGTAACTCCGACTCTCTACAATAAGTCGTCATATAACTCAAATACTGGCCAGATCTTTAATAAGTTATAATGGGACCAAATAAATAGGAACCGTTTTCAAAGTTAAAAAATCTTAAATGTTAAGGGGTAACGTAAAATTAAAAATAAAATTGAGTTGAGCACCTCCTCTATTTTAAATGGTTGGTTATAAATAATTTATTTATTCTAGTAACTGAGTGGGTTAGGTAATGAGGATGCACCTTGTTAGTAGAATATAACACGATATAAGCGTAATGCGGCGTTGTTCGCCTGCGGCTTGTAGACGACTAAGGGTCTAGTTAGTCTACGAGTTTATAAGTTCACCTCAAGCTAGCTTGTTCTTTATAACGATCTTAGGTCAAAGACTATACTTTAACCCATGAACATTTTCTACTATGACACGTCGGGTTTAAAATCGTTTAAATTTTTCGTGAATAAGTAACGGTTTCTTAAAGTTTGCCATTTTATTTAAGGAATGTTAAATTTTATTTTATAATATCAAAACCAGCAACTTTAAAATATAATGATAAACCATATAATACATTAAAAAAACTAAACGCTTACAATTATTATATTCTTCGAGAGTACCAATTGAATGAACCTAGTCCTTTTGTTTTCAACGACTGCCAAAAAAGCACTGTTTGTTTATTTTATTTTATCTACTTAGTCACACAATTTTTGATGTACACTTCCAATGAAGTCTTAGCTATAGGAATATGATACGTAGATGTGGAAACGTGAGTGCCTTGTGGCTTCCAGTCGTTACCTGACATAATTGTTAATTATTATAATATTGCATCGCAATATATTGTAAATTTTAATTAGAGCACGAGGAGCTGCTATTAAAAGTAAAAATTTCGATTTTAAGTCGGTTTGGAAATTAATCTTGAGCCGTCTCGTATCAGTAAACGCTTCGTCAGGCCTCGCCAAGCAAAGTAATAGCTTTATGAGTTCCTCTCGACTTTTTCGAATAATTCCTTCATGTAACGAGCAAAATTAAATTACTGCGTTTGCTGGGTCTGCTATCTTATTCAGGATGGTGGAGATATGAATCACTACTACCTCATTTTACTATTAATACTAATAGTCTGTTAGAATTTATCACGTTGGTTCAGGCCCGCACAACACTGTGTTTCCTAGAAATTAATAATCCTACCAAGCTAAGGTATGGCACTAGCAGAGATCATTAAAGGAAATATATAAGATCAAAATGTGGCGCATAAATGGTGTTTCTGTTTAATGCTCTTAAACGGTATTTTTGTAAAGCAATTGAATAAACGACTGATATACTGAATATTAGAAATAACATAAAATATACAACAATGAGGAATATGGGAAATTATATATGTGATGAAATTAATATCGGTATTTGCTCTCAGGGTAAGCGGTACGCAATAATGATAAAATTAGGGTTTTGTTAAATCGCTGAATTACGTTGTAATATATAAAACTTGGGTTTTATCTTATTGCATCAGCAGTCTGGCCCGTAGTGCCCTATCTATGGACAAAGCTACAACTTTTAGATTTTAATCCTGGTAAAACCATATTCATGATTATTTATATAATATTAAAATGCTTAGAAGTTAGAAAAAAAAAATGTTGACTAAAATTAAGTAAAAGTATTTATATTAATTGATGTATGTAGGAACTTTTGTTTTTCTGAGCAAGCTGTAATACGGCTCATCATAAGTAAATCTGGACAATGGATGGAAGTTATCAAACACAGGCTGCAAATCAGTGTATCCCCGGTTTACAATACTGCAATAGTATTACGATGAAGCAATTTCAATCCTCCAGTTTTTCAAAACGGCCGTATATTTTCCGCGCCACTGAATACACCTCAGTCATGCTGGGGCCAAATCCTATAAACACACTTAAAAAGCCACAAAGGTACGCAATAATGTAATGTAACCTCACGGCGGGCCGAAAACAATTCATTTCTGCGTAGCCTCCCGTCACCCCCATGTTTCCTTCCCAACCCCTCAAGGACCTGCGGAATGTTAGCCGATCCGTAAAAAGCAATTCTTCCCGCGCCGTTTGCCTTTTTCACCGTACATTTAATGTGAACCAATGTAATAGTTTAGTTCATGTTTGGTTTTCCAATTAGTGTTTTATTTTTTTTAATTAAAACCTTGCGCAATACATGTTATTTTATGTCATTATATTATGCATAATATATGTATATATTAGCTCTCTAGAGTATACAAAATAAGTTTTTATAACAAGTGATCGTTTTTATTGTTTTTAAGTGTATTTATCTGAAGGTACGTGTAAACCTACATAAAATACATGACTTTAGTCCAACACCCGGAACATGTACAAAATGTTAAGCTACGGGTCTACTCCGGATGCGTTACATGAAAAATGGCTACGTATCTACTATCTTCCTTTTTCTTGCACACCCTTTCAATATAAAATATGTATATGCGTGAAACATACGCAACTACATAATAAACATAAAATAAAGATGAAACTTTCGTTTTGTAAGTCATCTTCTAAAGTAAATATTATAACTACAAAAGACAAACACACTCGAAGACTTAATTGTATTTCGAGGAATTAGTAAAACGTATCTTGTTTAATCTTTAATCAGACCTGTTATTTCAGTCGAGTACAAATCGCGTTTCGATGTTATAAATAGCATAGAGATGAAAGCTGTCGCAAACCCGTTGTAAGATGTAAAAGGATCATTGAATTAATCGAATATCATTAATATGATAATAAATTATTTAGAAATAAGGGGAATTCCACCGGAACTTCTACTTTGGATTGTAACGGCTGTGACCATACAAATATATAAAAAGTTAAAGAATTCTCTATCAATTCAAAAACGAAGTTAGTAAATAAGTATTAGAATACAAGCATTAGAAAATAATCCAATAAACATTAACCGTAATATCACAATTAAAGCAGCATTGTATTTGTGGAAAATTGACCAAAAATAATGCTCAAATAACAAAATATGTTTAAATATCTAAATATATACAGTTAGAAAATAAGGATACCCTATAAACTGATTTCTGAACTGATCCTAATTTTGCTTAGAAGTATGGAAAGAATGACTTAGCGATTAGAATGTCAATTCTAGTCGAATGCTTCAAAATTCAGTCCTGTTACAGCACTTTACTGTACGAATTCACAATGCTCCTAATAAAGTCTACTTAGTGTAACATATCATACTTTGATACTGATGTGGTCTTGAACAATAAATATTCTGGGGGCCGATTTTTGAGAGACGTGCACTCGAATTCATAAAACTTTGAGAATGAAAATAATCACATAAAAGTTTCATACCATTATTTTTGCACAAAATGTACAGTTTAGATACCCAAAATTATTTATTTATATCATTCATCCTTCTCGAATATCATTTATTCATGTTTGATAAAGTTTAAAATGTCCCGATTTGAGCGTGGAGTGCTCAAAAATCGGCCGCCTGGTCCAAAAAATATTTCTCTCTCTTAAAGTTTTAAATAAAATATTACCTAAAATTAATTTGCGTGTGGTTTTATCGAAGACAATATAGTACATAATGTGATCTCCATTGTCATTTACATTTCTAACAGATACAAGATCCTACTGGTCGGGTCCCCTGAGCTCAAGTTACCAAGGTTTTCCCCTCGCTAGCTCGTAAAGCGCTTGTTTATCCTTTAATACGAGAGGGTAAAAACGCATTTTATCCACTAGTGATTAAAGTAAGTTGACTTCTCATAGCTCTTATTGCTATGGATTTAAAGTCTAAATTCGCGAAGTACAGCTCACTTGCCCCCGCGGCGGCGTACGCGGGCGAGCCTCGCTAACGCACCGAGTTGAAAATCGAATTAGAACATTCGAAAATCGTACTGGCCACCACAAGCGAACCTAAGCTAAACCTTTTGTAAAAATGTTGAATGTATCTAAACGCAAAGAAAAAGTCAATGCGATTTCAAAACTTTTTTTTTTTACATGTTGCACTTTCCTCGCTGTAGTGAGGGGAAAAGTTTTGTGTTACACACGGGTGCAATTGTAATTTACTTCTCATGTATAGAAACACTCGCTACGCCCAGGATTCTATTTTGAAACCACTCACTTTGCTCGTGGTTAAACTATAGAATCCGTTCGCTTGCTCGAGTTTTAATCCCACACTCGCAATTAAAATACAATTTTGCACCCTTGTATAACAAATAACTATTATGAAACATTTTGATTTGCTTTCATTTTTAAGTAGGTACTAATACTACAACATATATAAATAAAAAATTGAAATGCAACAAGAGCAACGAGGAACTCTGGCATCCGAGTCAGGACGTCCATTATTGTTAACAAAATGTGTGTAATGATAATAAAAACTAATTATATCTCGATACTAATTTCTTAGACGCTGACAATGCAACGCACATGGATGAGGTTAAATTAGACGTTTTATTTTGCTGTAAATATTTTCTAAATATTTCTTTACGGCTGATTCTCGCAAGCACGCATTACACAAGTGAATCCGGAGGCTATTCGTAACAAGTGCGTTCGTTATTAGATTTATTTCGAATTGAATCTATACAAAATTAGTTCCTCCCGGATGTAGCCCTTTCCGTGAATAGAGTCTCGTCGGCACGGCCTACTTATGAAATATAACTAGTCTCTCTAGGAATACCAAAGCGCGAAGCTTAGTAGACCAAGTTGCGCAATATATGGCACACAATTCGTGAAACATCTGCGCCATACTATTACATTTATACGAGTAAAATTGCGGTAAGGTTATATTAAGCAGACAAAATCTTGTCAGCTACACCATGTTTGCGAACTTATGGCCGAACGTGTGTACTTGCTTTCTCTCAGTATAAATTGTCGTAATGATACATTATCATAATAGTGTAAGTTTTCAAGAGACAGTTTTTCAAGTAGTATGTACTAGTAGTAAGTATTTTTTTCTCTCGTGTTTTATAAGGTATTATATATATGCCCATATACTCGTACCTCTACGTAGTGCTTAGTAAAGATACTTCACGCTCTCTGTATGCTTATACTTTTTGATCTGCACAGCGGATTTTAATGCGGTACTGCAATTCTCATGCAATAGCAGGCTCAAGAGGAAAGTTTGTATACTACGAGTACGTACAATAATTATCTGCATTGCACCCGAGCCAATCCTGGGAGGATCGCTACGTCTCTAGTTGCTTGCTAAAAAAACCGAACTAATATATATGTTTATTAGTTCGGTTATATATATATATGAAAATATTATTGTCAGGTTAGATTTTGGAGATTTTCGACTTTAATATTTTGGTCTATCATAGAGCTCAGAAGTCTATGAAGCTTAGTTCATGCAATTTAATAATGTTAGATATGATTGACCAATGACGGTTTAAAAATTTATACAATCCTAGAATTTTTGCATGTTAGGTTAGGTTAGTTTTGAAGTTACAGTATTTAATTTTTAATTTATTCAGATAAGTTAACGTGATATTACAGTACAAAACCAATGCGTCATATCATATAACTAAATACATAATATAAAACTATCTAGATTTTGGCAACGTAGCAGTGGGGCTTCGTTGCACAGATAGCACTGGAGTAGGATTCGGCAGATTGCTCCGGAACCTCCAAAACACTACCCACTCGGCCCAATGGCCGCGCGTAGAATATTGTCCAGCAGTGACCGCGGCGCGCGCACCACAAACCAGCTGAAGGGCACGTAACGGCGGGCCCGCAGCTGTTAGACCATCAGCGTGAGCCAGTTCTCCAGCGAACGTACTCCATCCCTTCAGCCACGACGGAGTAATGCAGGCGTGATTCGTAGAGCGCCCTACTCGTTATGGTAGATGTAGTATCGGGTCGCTCTACGGTCTCAGGCGGGCTGTCGATCGCTTGTTGCAGTCATTCAGCCCAACTCAGTATGGTATAACTCGTAGCCCAGAATTAGCCGGCTCCGCAGTGCCACACAGAATCTTGCGAGGTGCCTTTCGCGTCTTGCTCTTTTTTTCCACCAGCGCGCAGCGTGAATCCCTCCTTATCCGTAACATATACGGACGTAAGCGACCGTTAACATTAAAATAAAACGTTTGAATGAAAAACGAGGGCGAAACTATTCTATAATATTACTAAATAAAAAAATAATTATTAAATATTTGTACGATTTTTACTGGTTGCGTAAAATAGACGTCAAATGTGAATTTTCTGTTGTAATCAATAGTAATTTCATAACAAGTTTTAAGCATGATTCCCTAACCTTAACTAGAACCAGAATTTTATGAAAGAAATCAGTTTATGCAGCAATCGAATATTGATCGACATGTGGGTTTTAATACAACTCTCACAATAGTTTTGTATTTTAAAATCTGGTCGGTAAACTGTTAGTTTAAGTCCGTGTATTTTAATGCATGTTCTAGTCAGAGCGTTTAAGTAAGTAATGTACACTCCATTAATGTATTACTAGTAATAGATTGTACTTATTGTCGCATGCTAGAACCAAATGTGCATAATTTTTAATGCAGATAAAGTATACTTAATATGTTTTACATATCTCTGCCGTCAGATCATCGACATTTGAATTATTCCTTGCGAGTTGTTGCGAGAACTCCGCCACCATCCACCCTTTTTCATCACTCTGGTGTTCAATATACATAGGTTCAGTATAGATAAGACAGATCCTCTCGAAGTTTATGTATGGACGCAACGCCTATTTCCTCTAAAAACAACGGTCCTATAGACATGAGACGTTTATTTTACGCTTACGCCCGGGGTCGTTACATCCAAGAGCGCGCAGGCTCGTGAGCTTGCATTAAAGCAGGGAAGAGTTCACAAACGCTTTATAACAAAAAAAAAACAGTCTGTCTTAAACGTCTATTTCTATGCTATAACACAATAATGACCACGCAATAACCATCACTAAGTCATCTATTTAATTCCAATCGTTAGATTTTTTATAATTAAACGAAGAACAAACAAAATTCGTTGTATTATTTCTGATTACTAAAATTACTGTATTTTATGAAAATATAATAAATGACTATGCATTAAAGTGCAGTACATCTTGTGTACAGTATATCTTGTAACATTTCGTAGTAACTCCGCTTGTACTACTTTATTTACTAATTCATGTCTTTAACAATTCAGCCGTAATATTAGACGAGGGTCTTTTTAGAAACTCGTTGCATTATACTGTATAACTAATTTATCTTCCTCGCGTTTCCCGGCATTTTGCCACAGCTCATAGGACCCTGGGGTCCGCTTGGCAACTAATCACAGGATTTGGCGTAGGCACTAGTTTTACGAACGACATATCATCTGGCCTTCCAACCCAAGGGGTAAACATGGCCTTATTGGGATTAGTCCGGTTTCCTCGCGATATTTATATATTCTTTCACCGAAAAGCTACTGGTAAATATCAGATGATATTTTGTACATAAGTCCCGTAAAACTCATTGGTTCCGGATTACAAGTCGCACGCTCTTACCGCTAGTCCACCAGCGCTCAATAAACTGATTTATACACGTGGAATGTCTTACTGACTTTGTCTTCGTTCGCAGGAGCCTTTCTAATTTTATTCAAAATTGAATTTAATACATTCGCGCGCAAGTATGATTTCTATCTGTACTTACCTACCTATATTTCCATAACTACGAAAGCGAGACGTTGAGAATTTGATAAAAATAAAATATAATCAAGCCAAATTGCCGTACCTCTATTGTATTATTATATCTGTATAATGGGAATAGGAGTTCCATAGCCAGCTTAGGTACGATACTAGTCCAAACAAGTTGAGCTCTAGCCGGGCTGCTGAGGAGTGTAGCCACTGGTGGGACTTAGCAAGGGAAGGCTCTCGGTCGACTGGCTCTGTCGCAAATCTCAGCACGAAGTAACAAAACTGCTCCCTTTCACGCTATATTGCGAATTTTTCTGTCGTGCAGAACTTAAAAATAGAAGCTGTCTCGTGATTTGCTGCGGTAAATCACGTAGAACCCAAACGATATTGCGACATGTCATCCAAATAACTGGGGTACACGGTGGCACGGGGGTGATATATGAACATTATTTTAGTTAAACTAAATAAGAAACATTTTTATAACTAAAGCATCCACGAAATATATAATAGTTAACTATTTAAACGACTAAATCAGAAAATGAACCTAAAACGAATAGCTCTAAAAGCAGAAAAAATGTTCTCATTTATTTTCCTTTCAACGATAAGGACGGTGTAGCCATTGTGGACGCCTTCCGTCACCTGTCAGATTTCAGAGAACCCCAACTCGTGCCAAAACTGGTATATAAATTGATTTTATACCAAAAACTGCTCAAGCACGAGGAACATGTGCGTTGGGTGAGACGATAAAACGTTTATGTATAAGGATAAGTTTATATATAATTAAAAGCCTAAGGAAAAATAATACAATTAGCCACAGAAGAAACTAAATACTTATAACCTCTAGCGATAGTAAACTGAGGAGCGCGCGTGAGAGATCGCGTGCCCGGCGCATACGCCTGCCGGCTCCCTGCCCGGAAAGAGACCTAATATATTTTTATTACCGTGTCTAGTGGTTAATAGTAACCATTAAGCGCTTCATTGCTTTGTTTATCTCCGCGGCCCTTCAGTAAATGAGGCACGTGTTCTTGACAATGTGATAGGGCACTAAGCTGTGAGATAGGGGGCAAATGTTATGTAGCACAATTAGTTATGTGTAATGTAGGTGCATAATGCATAATAATTATTATTAAACGAGTGTTATTGATTTCAAGCGGTCAGCTATGCGTATGTGAATCCACTGCGGGGTTACGAGCGACCCTAGATGGTAACTGCTTAGAGCGTGTGCCCACTAAAATCATTTAATCAAGAACATAAACCCCAATATACAATTTTTTTTTCTGCCAAACAGCAAGACAGTTTGTTGGCAGAGGGACGCCCTTACACTATTATTGGGTACACTACACTATTACTAGCTTTCTGTCCCGCGTTTTGTCGGCGTACTCATAGTTATAAAATAGCATTGCCGTTCACGCGTCGTGCCGAATAATATGCAATCGCCAGGAAAACGTCGATTGACCGCTGTTAGTGTGCACACACCTTTACATCATGGTAAAAAACCTATTAGGGAGTGTATCTGCTATTATAAAAAACATAGCTTAAAGAAATTAATTTTAGAACATATCGCTCATTAGTCATTATCATATCACCATCATATGGACTGATTATCCCACCCTTTTGTTCAATTGAAACTTTACCTTAAAATAAATGTAATGCTTTGCTAAAATCTGTTTGATTATGTTCACTTGCCAGCAAAGAAGTGAAATTTACGGTTAAGGAACGACCCAGTTCTTAAGTAGAAGATTTTAATAAGTTTCACGGTCGTATTAGCTTCTTTACATGTAAAATAATGTATTTTCGTTCCCAATCCCTTTGCGAGGGGAAAACAGATTATTTTTCTATTCTTTGGGGCTCAGGCTGGGAGCAGGTTATCGGCATCGGCGTACTGCCGTATCCAGGTTTATCCGAGTAATCATGAAAAGGGTCAGCTACTAAGTGTTAAATGGATTTTTTATTTAGTTTCCGGGATCTACGCTAAGGGAGTTTTAATAAAGTAATTTCAGTAGGAATACAGCATGAAGATATTTCTGTCTGATATAATATTTATACGTACCCGTGTAACTTAATACTTAGCATGTTTCTATCAAAGGTAGGTAAACTATTATATAATATAAAATATCGAAATACTAACTTTATAAAAATAAGTGTGTGTAATATAGAAAATTACTTAAGTTCGTTTTACCTTACCAGTGAATCGGAATTGTACTGAGGCTCTAAGTGTAAGTTTTTTTGACATAAAAAAAACGTCTCGAACACATAAGTGATAATATTATCTATTTGAAAAACACTAACGCGATGGTAAAGTAATATTACGTTAAAACTTACACTTAGGACTCTGAATTCATTTTTAGTCGGAGGCTCTTCTGACACGGTTAAGATTTTCTTGAAATGTGGTTCCGTTTTTTATTGCAAGGGCGTCATCATCATTATGACTGTTTACGTATTAGGCTATGGTCTCCTATAAACGACGTGTCCGCGTTACGATGCTGCCTATAGAGATGTACTGTTGTGGTCTCTCTCACACGTCGATGTTGGCGTCTTTTTTGTTCAGGAACGTTGACGTTGACGTCAGACGTCAAGTGTAGCACAAAATAGGAGACTCAAGCCTTACCCCGAGAACTACGTTAAGCACACATAATCATGTAGCTTTAAAAAAAAGCAGTACTTAACTACATTTAAAACTATTTTGTTTGTTTATATTCTTTTCATTGATCAATTTGTTACCACCATATTACACCAATGCAACATGTGTGTATTTTTTTTCGTAAATGCGATGAGGTTTCTTCTAATACTTTCTCGCCTTTCCTCAGTACTCGGGTTTGGCTTTCCTTATTTTGAGTCTCCCGGCAGTTGTATTGTGAACGTCATGTTCTCTTAAATTTACGATTTTCATAACCTTTTGAATAATGCTCGTTCCATACCTTAAATTAGTACCTTATACCGTTATCGTCAATTTCGATGAGATGGCATTTTTTTAATTTTTATAATCCCGTGAATAAGAGTCTTTTACAAGCCTTCTGCTGAAAAACCCATCAAATATTACTGCTACTATAGAAATAAATCAAACTTAAATTAATAGACATAAAGGACATACACATTTTTTTTGTTAAAACCAAAAAAAGTTTGTTTTTGGACTTGTTTGGTATGTACTTCGAAATGTTATTACAAATTTCAGCAGAGTTTAGTCGATCGGTTACGTGTACTGCTGGCATTTATAAAAGAACACACATAACAGACTGCGATATCAAACAGTAACTAGGTAGTAAATGGAGTAGTGCGTGCGTTGTGTGTCATTAAATCAACAAGTAGGAAAAGTAATGACGTGGAACCATTAATCTGTAAGAGGAAATCGCCAGCACAACTGTTGTATTTGCATATTCATGGCATGAGAAACCCCTTCATTCAGCGATAGCCGCCATGATCGCTTAGACTACCTCCTATAGACACCGAAAAACGGCCTAACAACAACTTGACTCCAGGCACGTACACGGCAACCCGGCGTGCCGTTTTACAGGCATTATAAAAATGTCAATCAATAACTTTCAAATGTAAATTATGCTGCTGAAGACATGCCACTGATTTACGTCATGTAGCATTAAATACTGAAATAGCGTTTATTATTATATATAACTGATATTGCTTAATACTTTAATTGACATACGAAACATAGTTTAGAAGTTGGAACATAATAGACCAGATGCGTCGCGTAATACTCAGCAAGGGATAAAGATTTATAATCCTGGTCGTCACTTTGTTTGTCAAATTAATATGACAGTACTTGAGACCGCCATACTTATGAGTGCGAACCTATAATGCTCCGTCTGGTAAGTGATCCGGGCATGATCGTTAAGCCCGGCGCATAAAGTGGCGCGTCACCATTATTTCACATTTTGTTCCATTTCTGAGTTCCTGACATGGGTTTTATATTTTTTTCACGATCTATTTTAACTGAAATGTGTTTCGGGTGTGCGATACAAAATTTATGAAACTTGTAACAGAAGTTATTAACAGTCTAGAGCTGGCTGCACGAAAACTGTAATCGTAATTTGCGAAATTTCGCTTAAATGGAAGCAGCTACGTGCATCATATTTAAAGTGAAATAGTTTGCCAAATATGTTTGATGCATTTAATGCAGTCAATCAGACAGTGGCCACTTATTATTATAGTGTTAGTTAGTTTCTTAGCTTTCTATATGAGTGTTTTTGGTCCTTAGTAGAAGTTTTAGTGTTTTGAGGAATAGTGTTAATATTAACAAACCACAGACTTATAATAGTTTCATAAAGTAGGCAAATAAATATACAAACGACGTATGTGACTAGTGACTGTACTAGATTACTGCGTATAAGTATTTAGTATTGACAATTCCAACTCAATGAGGATCATGATAAATTTAAGCAAATTGGCTTATAGAAATATAAAAAAATATGATGTTATATAAAAGAAAACAACAATGTCACCAAGAAAATAAAACGTTGTTTTCAGACTATTTGTATTAATAATGAACTGATGTCATACATTCTTTATTTATGTTTATTAAAATAAATCTAAAATCTAATTAATTAATGGGTAATAATTAAAAGAGATAAAGAATAAGGGAGACCGATGAGCTGCGGACCCACGTTAAACGTGACTGAGAATGATTAATGCTGAGGAACCGCCGTCAGAATCACCGTGTCATCGCGGTTCCACCGGGCTTTAATATAATAACCAAGCTCTGTTGTTTACGCTAAACGTCCATGTTTAATTATTACTTGTAAACAAAACTTTAATATTATACTAAATTATGTTTCACAACTTTCCTGATTAAAAAACAACATTCTATATCGAATTCCTAAAAATGGCCGCCTTTTTCCATTCCTCAGAATTATACAAAGATAGAGCAGTATTTTCGTTAAGCATTGTGCAACATAGCATTTTGATTAATTAACAAAAATACTTAAATTATATTATAACGAACTACACGCCTAGACCGTGCCTACGAATATAAATATACATATCGTAACCTATAATTGTGAACACAGCTTACTATATTGGAAGTACTGGCTGGATGTGAGTCAGATTGTAATAAATATAAATTTAAAATATTGCTATATCGATCTTGAGATAGATATAGCAATATTTTAAATTTGTCCGGTAAAAATTAAACATTCAAACGCAATGGATTTATTTTGAGTGCGTACGATGAGAGAGACAGACTAACTATATTATTATTCTCCGTTTATTCTATCAACGGTTGAGTTTGTTCGTACGTATTAATCGAATCAACAGTCGCGTGTCAAAGCACGGAGAGAAAAAGTGTTGATTGGTTTTATTCAACGCCCTGCAGTTTTGAGTGTGACGTAATGGACGGTGTAGTTTTAAAATGATGCTCTGCATGTCAAAGTGGCTAGAAGACAACATCGATTATTGCCATTTCATTATGATGGCGATCGATTTTTTCACTTACCGATGCCAATTATAATCCCTCGCCATTCGGTATAAAATGTGTAGGTAGACGTGTGTCGCTACTAACGTGTGTTTTTTGTGCCTACATTTACTCCGGCACTCCGGCTTGATTTTTCATAACATAATACATATACGTCCATACATCCGGCTAATACATCACCAAGCTGACAATTAATTGTAAGTAGTCCAAAAAATATCTAAATTACTGACCTCGAACATGTCCATAAGTTATCTTTTCAGCATGATATATTCAACAAAATAAAACTCGTTATTACATCATCAATAAATAAAAGTTTAGTTAAAGGCTTTTTCGAATAAAGAATTTATTCGATATCGTTCGACATGGAATTAATCCTCAGTCGGAAGTTATTGTAAATTGTCATATTTTTCGCTACAATTGTCGATAGCTCTTTATGAGAGTAATCGTTATTGTTAATATTATATATGAAGTTTTTTTTTTCAGATTCAGTAGCCAGTCTAGTCAGTCCGTCCGTATATCACAGTTATTTTACTCGGAAAGTCATCAACATATCTTAATATATCAAAAGGTGCATTTTGTATACCGCTACTTATTGATAATAATTACGTTGGTATAGTCATTGTATATTCTAGCAAGGAAGATTGTTTTGACCATGATCGGTTAAGGCGTATTCAAGTTATCCCCAGAATAATTCATCCATGAGCATTTACGACGTTTTGAAAAGCTCCAAACCCCTTCAATATGTGTGGTCCGGCACGCCCTTTGCCGATTTTTCTAAATGTAACATAGGCACACAACGTCTGAAGCCTGGGATGCCAATTACTGACACACAAGCAACCTTCTTAACGTATGCATTTGACGTAGAGATTTTATGATTTTCCGATGTCTTTTGTTCCGGCAGTTACCAGTACACACCTTATATTATAACAATGATGCTAACACATGTCGCACCTGTCAGCGTGGCGATGAGCCGTCTTATCCAATGTATCCAATATACATTGTGTATAAAAAGTCAACAGTAATTCGGATACTGGCACGTGCTATTTTAATTTATTTTACCCATTTCCATATTAAAGTAACTCATGAGTAAATAGCGTATAGCAAACAGGCGTATAGGTAGGTTGTATTGTTAATACCTATGGTTATTTAAAAAACGCACGTCACGACGTGACCGATACAGATGGATTACGACGACTGAAATTTGTTCAATTACCGTCGACAATTTTAACACGCCGCGTAAATTGTATTACGTAATTTTATCATCCAAACTCAGTGTGATGTAGTGTTTTCACCCCTGAGCCGCGTAGCGTTATCTACTTGAAAGTTAAGTCATGCTTAATTATGTACATACAACGCGCAGCCGCCTAAATAATATTTGACACGGGCATTATGTTGATCTTCATCGGGAATCTATTTTTTTAATTATATAATTTAAGAGACGCTTCCTTTCTGTACAGGTGCTGTTTTACAGCTCGAAAAATAGTGTAATCTAATGCCGACATTGATGTTTGCTAGTCTGGTCCATATTTGATTACGTACTGCTTGTTAACATACGAGATATACATACACGTGCCTATACATAGTAAGTAGCTTAACAAGCCCTATCGAGAGATACACATAGGGGAGTAACGTGAGAAGCATAGTAAGCACTAATCAGCCTGTTGACACTTATATTGTGTGTTTAACAGAGGATGTGGATAATGTGTCACTACAGACTGTTAGGTGTTTTGGGGTGAGATAGTATATGTGCGTTGTAGCAAGCTTCTATTGAAAATCATATTTTAATGGGTAGGAAGAAAAAAAAAAATTTTTTTTTTCTATTAACGTGTTAACATGTAAATATATTTGTTTTCTAGTTTTTGAAAATTATTAAAATGTTGGAAAAATACAAGCAAGACATCAAAGATTGGTGAGGTAATATTTATGGAGGTTTTAAGTCCCATTTAATCATCTGGGTCATGATTATGCTCCTCGTTACGAAGTTAAACATGTCTAGCAATATTCGACTTATAATAATAATAATAATAATAAATAGGCGTAGGGATGTGACGACCCCATCGCCCACTGGTTTTGTCCAGTGCAATCAGTCCACGCAGGGCAGCTTGAAGACATCAAAGATTGGTGAGGTAATATTTATGGAGGTTTTAAGTCCCATTTAATCATCTGGGTCATGATTATGCTCCTCGTTACGAAGTTAAACATGTCTAGCAATATTCGACTTATAATAATAATAATAATAAGTTGATTCGGCGATCATTGTACCGATAGTTGTTTCCGCGAACGGTCTCATAGCGAAGAGTCTCGACCAACATCTTGAGAGACTCTCGCTACGTGGTTGTGGTTGGATCAAGGGTCAGATTCAGAAGGCGGTAATCCTGGACACGGCGCGCATAGTCCGACGGTTCCTCTCTCTGCAGCCCTAACCACCGGCAGCCTGGGCCCTGCTCCGTTGCCGGCGGCACTCTAGGTTAGGTTTTTTATAATATTTTTATTGTTTTGATATGTTTTAGATGTATTTTTATATTTTACTTTTTAAAAATATTGTATAAAACCTAATCTAAGAAAGAAAATAAATAAAAAGGATAATAATAATAATAATAATACGACGACCCCATCGCCCACTGGTTTTCTCCAGTGCAATCAGTCAACGCAGGGCAGCTTGTGGCGAGCTGTTGGAGAGTAGCGACTCCACGTACCTGAGTGCCCCCGGGGTGCCCTGTCGGACAGGTGGGACAGGTCCCCTGCCTCTGGCTTGCCTTCACCGGCCGTCCAGAGTGGGGTCGCGAGAGCTGCGTTCTCGAGGGTAGATGTGGAAACCTAAGTGGCGAGTTGGCTATATGTTTAAAGTCCAGTGACACCTCTCTACCCTTAGCGCTATGCACCGGTGTTGCCCTTGAGCCATCTTTGATGTCGCTTTTTGTGGGGGCCCATCTCGCATAGGGCGAGTCACCGTCTGCCGGAAATAAAATTGAATACCATTTTATTAGGCAGACGTCCGGTTTTTTATCCAATAGCCCAGTAGCTAGTCCATCCTTTCCACCCAATAGCCTAGTACATTTTAGATTTCATTATAACTCAATAGTCCTTACACCATGGCGGGTGCTGTCTCTGTGCGCGTCCCATGATACGGACAGGGGCAACATCCGCTTAGTGTACCCCTTACATTTCATTAAATTGTCGAAAGGGCCTCTGCGCGTTGGCTCGATCTGGCTCCGCGTACGCCTCCCAAATGTCCGGAACACCATTGTTCCGTGTACGGAAGAGACATACAAATAATAATAATAATGAGTGCCCCTGGGGTGCCCTGTCGGACAGGTGGGACAGGTCCCCTGCCTCTGGCTTGCCTTCACCGGCCGTCCAGAGTGGGGTCGCGAGAGCTGCGTTCTCGAGGGTAGATGTGGAAACCTAAGTGGCGAGTTGGCTATATGTTTAAAGTCCAGTGACACCTCTCTACCCTTAGCCCTATGCACCGGTGTTGCCCTTGAGCCATCTTTGATGTCGCTTTTTGTGGGGGCCCATCTCGCACAGGGCGAGTCACCGTCTGCCGGAAATAAAATTGGATACCATTTTATTAGGCAGACGTCCGGTTTTTTATCCAATAGCCCAGTAGCTAGTACATCCTTACCACCCAATAGCTTGGTACATTCTAGATTCCATTTAAACTCAATAGTCCTTACACCATGGCGGGTGTTGTCTCTGTGCGCGTCCCATGATACGGACAGGGGCAACATCCGCTTAGTGTACCCCTTACATTTCATTAAATTGTCGAAAGGGCCTCTGCGCGTTGGCTCGATCTGGCTCCGCGTATGCCTCCCAAATGTCCGGAACACCATTGTTCCGTGTACGGAAAAGACATACATAATAATAAATAGGCGTAGGGATGTGACGACCCCATCGCCCACTGGTTTTGTCCAGTGCAATCAGTCCACGCAGGGCAGCTTGTGGCGAGCTGTTGGGGAGTAGCGACTCCACGTACCTGAGTGCCCCTGGGGTGCCCTGTCGGACAGGTGGGACAGGTCCCCTGCCTCTGGCTTGCCTTCACCGGCCGTCCAGAGTGGGGTCGCGAGAGCTGCGTTCTCGAGGGTAGATGTGGAAACTTAAGTGGCGAGTTGGCTATATGTTTAAAGTCCAGTGACACCTCTCTACCCTCAGCCCTATGCACCGGTGTTGCCCTTGAGCCATCTTTGATGTCGCTTTTTGTGGGGGCCCATCTCGCACAGGGCGAGTCACCGTCTGCCGGAAATAAAATTGGATACCATTTTATTAGGCAGACGTCCGGTTTTTTATCCAATAGCCCAGTAGCTAGTCCATCCTTTCCACCCAATAGCTTGGTACATTCTAGATTCCATTTAAACTCAATAGTCCTTACACCGTGGTGGGTGTAGTCTCTGTGCGCATCCCATGATACGGACAGGGGCAACATCCGCTTAGTGTACCCCTTACATTTCATTAAAGTGTCGAAAGGGCCTCTGCGCGTTGGCTCGATCTGGCTCCGCGTATGCCTCCCAAATGTCCGGAACACCATTGTTCCGTGTACGGAAAAGAAATAATAATAATATACGCTGTCACTGTCAGACGTGTTTTTGTAATTCTTTCTGTTATTTTGCTAAAATAATGTATTTACGGGCATTTTTAAAGTTTATTTTGTATATCATTTTCGTGGAAAAGTTGCCTCATATCGCAACGGTATAATTGACCACAAATATACTTTAATATATGGAAATAAAATGCCCACGTAGTACTACTCAAATGAAGACGCAGTAATGATTACACGCAGCAAAACACGCAACCAACAAGCGTCGACACACAACGCACGGATACCACCCTCGCCCGCCTCGTCCGTCTCCTCGCCATCGTCGTCGGCCGACGAGTTCGCAACTGCGGCCGACACCAGCGAGTCGAGCGACGAGTGCGCGCCGCCGCCGCCGCCACGACCACCTGCGCGGCGAGGACGGCCGCCGCTGCCGGCACGCTTGGGGCCCGCGGGACACACTGCCCCGCCCACGGCTCCCGCTGCCGGTGGTGTAGTGCGTCGCATGCGGTGGACTCAAACAATGAATGAGAACTGCATGCGCGCCTATTACAGGGCTACAGAGGGGGGAACTAATCTGTGCGCGTACCGTGTCCAGATGCTGCCTCTGTTTCAGGCCCTTGAACCAACTATCGACGTGACTGCGCAGCGACTATCGGATCAGGTGCGAGTCATCCAACGGCTCAAGCGATTGGATGACTTGACGCTTGATCGGCTTCGCCTGGAGGCTCTCTGCTCGTGCCGCCTTCACCTCGGCGCAGGACCCGCCCGCCACGGCGCCGGTCTCGATGCCAGCATCCGACCTGGCACCACGGGTGCCGCGGGTGGATCCTTGTGCCGACGAGGAGGAGTTCGCGAGTCAGAGTGTGAGTACCACAGCTAATGAGCAAATGAGGAGGACTCTGGAAGAGACGATTACGCAGTATCGCTCCACAAACAACCCTAGGCCTCGAATACCACGCTTGCCAATGAATAGACGCAATCATGCGATAATGGGAGCCTTGAATGCTTTACTAGAGCCATATCTTCGGACTAGTAAAGATTTAGATGATACACACTCGATCATGTACTGCGGGGCCATCGCGGCGTGCCGTGTTGCACGAGTCAAGTTTCCGGACGCTGAACGTGCACCTAGGACCGCCGGGGTGTCCCTGCATGGCAAGTACGGATCGAGCGTCGTATCACTTCATTCAGGACTCTCATTGCAAAGCTGATCTGCTTCAGGGGCAATAATCGCCCCCGAGTGATGCGTTTTGTGAACCAGGCGTTCGCGGGGACGAATATCAGGCCCCGCGACTACATGGCCAATATCACGGAATGCATCGACTTCCTGAAGCAGAAAGTGTATGCATGGGCAAGCCGTATTCGTCGCTATAGAGAGCGTGTGGATCGATTCCAGCAGAATCGCCTCTTTCAGAGTGACCAAAGGAAGGTGTACCGAAGATGGGAGGAAGCTGATCCCCGTGTGTCTAACACGCAGCTGCCGAATGCTACTGTCATGACTGATTTCTGGCGTAGCATCTGGTCAGTGCCTGTTGAACACACGGAGGGTGAATGGATGAGCGTTGTTGAACGTGAGTGCGAGTCTATCGAACCTATGGGGGCTATCACAATCAGTCCCGACGACGTAAGTTGTGCAGTCCGCACGGCCCAGAACTGGAAACGTCCTGGGCCGGATGGATTGCACAATTTCTGGTTGAAATGGTTTCGATGCTCGCACTCGCGATTAGCAGCGCAATTCCAACAAGCCCTTGAGCTCGGCTCCTTGCCACCTTCCTTAACAACTGGTACGACCTTCCTGCTCTATAAGTCCGGTAGTACCACGGAAGCTAAAAACTATCGACCCATCACGTGCTTGCCTACACTCTACAAGCTCCTTACATCCATTTTTGCTCTCAAAATGGATGTAGGGTTGGGTCCCGTGGTACTAAAGAGCTCCTCCTCATAGACATGACCATTTGCCAACAGGTCCGGCGGAACAAGGGGGCCCTCTCGGCCGCCTGGATTGATTACAAGAAGGCCTATGATTCAGTGCCTCACTCATGGCTGCAGAGGATCTTAGAATTGTATAAAGTCAATGCAACTTTAAGATCCTTCCTAGGTGCGTGTATGAGGCAATGGACCACAGTCCTTCGTCAACCAGGAGGTAGCGATGACCCCCCTGGCCCGCAGGACTTCATAAGGATTGAGCGAGGAATATTCCAGGGTGACAGTTTGAGTCCCCTATGGTTCTGCCTAGCTCTGAATCCGCTCAGTACTTTACTGAAGGATTTGGGACTAGGTTGCCGGCTTCGGAGAGAGGGTGAAGTCATTTCTCACCTTCTGTATATGGACGACCTCAAATTATTTGCGCCAAACAACCGAGTCTTGCTGGAGCTACTGAAAACCACTGAAGTGTTCAGTAGTGCCATCAAGATGGAGTTTGGTGTCGATAAGTGTGCGGTTATGCATGTACAGCGGGGGAAAGTAGTAAATTCAACAAATTTACAGCTTTCTGAGACGATGTCGTTCAGATCTATCTCCGAATCAGAAACCTATAAATATCTTGGTATGTCAGAGTCTCTGGGTATTGAGGATGTGGCTATTAGACAGGCGGTGAAGGAGCGCTTCTTCGGTCGGCTGACAAAAGTACTTAATAGCCTTTTGTCAGGTGGCAATAAGGTACGGGCCTTCAACGCTTGGGTAATGCCCTTACTTATATACTCCTTTGGCATACTAAGATGGACTCAGACCGAGCTGGATGCCCTGGATAGGAGGGTCCGACTACTACTCACCACACATCGCATGCTACACCCACGTTCGTCGGTTATGAGATTGTATATCCCACGGAAGTGTGGAGGCCGCGGCTTTTTAAATGCCAAAAGTCTCCATAACCGTGAGGTGTGCAATCTCAGGAATTATTTCCTGAACCACGAGTGTGGGATGCATCGTGATGTGGTGGCAGTAGACAGGAACCTCACACCGCTCGCCTTGGCAAACGAGAACTGGCGCAAACCAGTGGTACTAAGTACCGAGGACCGCAAGGCCGTATGGAAGAGTAAGGAGCTACACGGGCGGTTCTACAGGGCCCTAACGGGACCAGACGTAGACCTGCCCGCGTCGGTGAACTGGCTACGATTCGGGGACCTCTTCGGAGAAACCGAGGGTTTTGCCTGTGCAATTGCGGACGAAGTTATCATGACGAATAACTACCGGAAGTATATCCTGAAAGACGGTACGGTCGACATTTGTCGGGCATGCCGCCGTCCCGGAGAGTCACTCAGGCATATAATTTCCGGTTGTTCTCATCTTGCTAACGGCGAGTACTTGCACAGACATAACCTTGTAGCCAGGATTATACACCAGCAGCTTGCTCTTATGTATGGACTTGCGGACCGCGAAGTGCCGTACTACAAGTACACACCTGCGCCAGTTCTCGAAAATGGTCGTGCCACGCTCTATTGGGATCGATCTGTTATCACGGACAGGACTATTGTAGCCAATAAGCCTGATATCGTGGTGATAGATCGATCGCAGCGCCGGGCAATGCTCATCGATATCACCGTCCCATGTGACGAGAACCTCGTGAAGGCCGAGAAGGACAAGTCCAGCAAGTACTTAGACTTGGCTCACGAGGTAACCGCCATGTGGGAAGTTGATTCGGCGATCATTGTACCGATAGTTGTTTCCGCGAACGGTCTCATAGCGAAGAGTCTCGACCAACATCTTGAGAGACTCTCGCTACGTGGTTGTGGTTGGATCAAGGGTCAGATTCAGAAGGCGGTAATCCTGGACACGGCGCGCATAGTCCGACGGTTCCTCTCTCTGCAGCCCTAACCACCGGCAGCCTGGGCCCTGCCCCGTTGCCGGCGGCACTCTAGGTTAGGTTTTTTATAATGTTTTTATTGTTTTGATACGTTTTAGATGTATTTTTATATTTTACTTTTATAAAAATGTTATAAAACCTAACCTAAGATTTAAAATGAATAAAGAGAATAATAATAATAAATAATAATAAATATTTGGGACATGCTTACACAAATCGACCTAGTCCCACTTATGAAACGTGACTTACCTGCTTCTATAGAATTAATACATTTCGGTTGTTTTATTTCACGTCGTTCGTATTGTATATATGTATATTTTACTATGTTTAGTTTGGTTAGGATAGGTTTATGAGTATTTGTTAACAAAAGTAAACCAAGCGGTAGACGAATAAAATATATTAACCTCACTCTTTACGAAATGTCGTCAATTTTTCAAGTGCAAGTGAGTAAATTGACATAATTTGAATATGTAAAAAAAATCTTATTATTTTTACAAATATTTACAAATATGAGTACAATTGTAAATAAGGTGTCTAGTCGCCGGCAATAATATCTTACGATATCAAGACTGCAAAAATCGCATCTTATGTCAAGGCCATAAGGTGCTGTCTGATTTTTTGCGGCATTGACATCATAAGATATTATTGCCGGTGTATGTACAGTACATGCCCACTTTTCCAATAAAACTCGCTACGGAAATCTGTAAAATTGTTGTCAAGTTAATTATATTGTGCGAGCTTTGTAAATAGGTGTCCCAGCTAAGCGAATCACTTACAAATTGCCCTACCGATGCGGCGCTAATGCTAATCCTTTTAATCACGATTAAACTCGCGCCCGACTCTCATTTACCCAGGCCTTTAAGCTTTTTTATGGTAACGTAAAATATTCTAACAAATCATGATTTTATACAAAGGTATTTAACGACGTACTTTGGGCACTTTTCTTTAAACAAACTTTTATCTTAATGTTTTTATTACAATTTTAACTTAATGTAATCCGAGCGATTTTTTTGATTGGCTTTCAAATTAACTGTCATTTTAAAAGTTACAGAAACATGTGTTGAAAAATTTTGACGTTTCCAGTTGATATTAAGATTATGTGTATGATTTTCCGCCGTCTTTTGTTCCGGCAGTTAGCAGTACATTCAGAATGTATACAGTGTAAAATATTATAGCCGTATTTTAATTTTTCGGAAAAAAATATTGACTTTGACAAGTGACATATACTAATTATTAATTAATTTTATATTATGAATACATTTGCGCCAGGTACGATTTAACTAATAAATAAACGTTTTAAAGTTATGACGAATTTGTGGATTCCATCGTTAGTTTGTGTGAGACGAGGCCTGTTGCTGATTGTTACCACCTGACGAAGCCTGTGTTGGGGATAGTTGTTTGTATCTATCGCCCCCGACCGGTTTTTTATCGCAAAATTCACACATACATTAAAATAAATCACAATAATATAACGAAAACCGTAAAGGAAACAAAGTAAAAGAAAACTAACTGATGATTTCCTTCAATTAAATGAACGAAAGATCTCCTCCATTAAAGGCCCTTCGCATCCAAAGGGTCGGCCTGAGGCACGTCTAATAATTAAAATATACAGTGAACAATGATACGTCTCGCTTTACTCAATGTTTATTGACGGGCGCCTTGAAACCCTTTGCGATTTCAATTTGCGAAGGGACGGAAACGCGAGACAGCGCAATGCACAAACCACATACGTGAAAAGGACGAACAATTTTAGTATGGTTTTATGATAAAGCATGCCACCGTAGAGTTTCTAAAATACATAACTTAGTTAGATGGGGCGCCATTTTATTAAGTTTAGAATCGAAATTATGTCTGCGATTCTTAATATTTTACCTGACTGCGCAAAGCAGTTAGGTAAGTTAACAATTTGGGTATATGCTTACATGCTTCTTTGTTCCACTCTAAAAATCAAACGCATGAGTCGATTTCAGTTAATCAGTCATGAACATAAGTAAAAAAATATATAATATATATTTTTTTACTTTATCTGTGTAAGTTATTTTTGTCGGTGACTTTTCCCTTACAATTTTAACCATGTGTTATTTAACCATAAATATCCCTACAGTTACATTAAGTAAGTGGATATTTATTATATAAAAGTTTGCGAAGATTTTGTATAACGTGCCCGCTATATGATTCTATTGTCCAGATCTGATTAGATTGGGCCATAGAAAATTTACTGCGCAATCCTGTTTCTCAGTAGCGTTATGTTATTTCATATAACATGAGTGGCTCGCGCACGTGCAAGACTCGTAAAGGTGCTCTCCCTGCTGCTGGGTGCTATGACCTTATACTAAATCTTTTAGTATACCCGACGTCGGATATTGTTTACACTTTTGCTCTTTATTACAAAGGAATAAGGTACAAAAGAAATATTTGTGTCCAACTGTAAATAGAACTCTGAAGAAAGAAATCTGATTTCTAATCAGCTTTTATAATATTGTTTAATAGCTAATAAGATTGCAAATGAAATAAAGTTGTAATGATACAATGTTTTGTAAAACATTTAAACTCCCGTTAAGATAGTATTTCACTTTAAATTAACCCTTATATTTAAATGTATTGTACAGAAGTAAAATGAAACAAAAAACACAACAAATGCGCATTGTGGATGTACGCTTTGCTTCGTACATTCGGGTGGATCGTACATGGATGTTAGTGTCCGCCTAGCATGATTCATTCATCGGAATTTCGAAATGGAATAAAAAAAATGTTAGCGACGACGGTGATTAGCACGGCGAAATAAAACTATGAATAAACTTTTTATAGATACTTCCATATACAAAACTGTCTCTGGTCAAAAATGCTCTTACTTCTAAGTGTAGTTAGGCATTATACTAAGGACTGCGTAACTTCCCGGTAGTGATGCAGCACAAACAGGCCTGAGGCGCTTTTCTATAAATCACGTAAGTTAGCTTTGCCAGTTTCCCTTGGAAATAAATAAATAAAAGAGCGGCCGAAGGGTTCCAACTCTCTCTCGAGACCTGATTTGAATTTCATAAAGGTGCTGTATTAAAATAATCGCGATACAAAGGGATCCAAGATGAAAAACGGCAAACTACGTTTACTTGTCCACGATCAGCCAGAGAGGGTATATTACATTATGCGCCAACCCCGACTACACCTTTCATGTTTCTTACGTGGGACTGAAAAATCTTTGAGATGCGGGTTTTTAATACCAAGGTAAAAATTCAGATTTACTGACAGCGTAACGTCAGATATAAATGTTTAAAATTACTTAGGGAATGTAATAGGTTTTTATAAAAACCGGGTTTTTGGTTACTTCTGTCCTTTATAAAATATAAACAACAAAATTAACCAGAAACCCGGTATTTCTAATAATTACAAACGGTTTTGCATTCCATAAAATTAATTGAAATGGGCTTGATCATATTTTAAATGAAATGAAGTAATCACTTCATTTTATGAATTTCACGCGCCAACTAAAATGTTTGCACTAGTTTTTCACTATACACCGGCAAAGTTAAGCATACAGAGTATAAAATATAGCAGGGGTATTTATCAATATGGTGTTAGTCGAGCGTTCTCGTTCCGTTCTCGAACAGCCGGGTAAGTTGAACATTGTTGCGTTATGGCTCTCTCGTGTAACTTTCATAATAAAACTTGATTTTAACACCAGCCATATTTGTGTCGATATTCATGCTGCAATGACTTTAGCTAACATCGGAACATAGAATGAAATAACATTTGTAACGCATAATATTCCCAATCTAAATTATATCATTCGTATATAGGACGAGGTAAACTTGATAAAATATACTATCGTAAACCTTAACTATGAATTTTGGGGTCTATTTCGATAATTAGGCCTCTGGTCGTAGTACTAGTAGTATGATACTCACCACTCGACCAAAGAAAAAGAGTCGTTTGGCGAGTAAGCTTCCTGTCTGAGGATCACCCGTGGCTTCCCTCACACGTTACATCGAGTACATTTTGTACCCCGTAGTCTTAAATTATCGACGCCAAAAAGCAAAAATTAAAATTTCCCGATGTCACAACATTTTTTATGATGTTGGAATTATTTCTGGCCTCCATTGCCGCTCCTCCGTAATTGCTGGTTACTAGGTGTGTTGCCAAGCGTTCTCTATTTAGCGATCTCTCTTGGAGAACGAGGGATATGTATTGTGTATCTGACTCTGTATATATTTCTATATAAGGCAAGGCGTATACGTAAAGCAAATAAAGGTAACTCCGATTAGGTTTGTTAACTCATTTCAATCGCCCGCAAGCATAAAATGTTGCAAGGACAATATTACGGTATGATATTTTCCTGTTTTGTTTGTATTTAAATACAATAACGTTTGTTGAAATACAATAAAAAATAAAGTACGTACAATTTATGACAAACAACAAAAACAAAGCTATTTTGATTGCTGTATCTGAACAACGATTCAAGTGAAGATACTGTAAATATCAGCAATCGCGAATTTTACCTCATCAAAGGCAAATGATGGGTGATTCAGTAAGCCACCAGTTTAGCCGCCAATGTGAAAGCACTTCGCGTCAAATCCGCGTCAAGTGGCTTAAATTGCCCCCTTCTACCCTCACTTCCCCTCCCTCTTTCTTATGATAAATGTAGGGAAAATTGAAATCACGTTTCGTTTCCCGTAGTCATTCTCCGGGACCAGCATTGAGGCAATGTGTGCGAATGGCTGTTTTGGTTTTGTAAAAGAGTATAATCAATTCAATAGATGTATTGCAAAAACGGTTGACGTATTCGAGTGGGCTAGGGTTGCTGGGTTGAAATTATATGCATATCATATGTACGATGATTGATGATACCTACACATTTTGTGGACGGTCGGAATTTATTTGAAAAATATTTTTGATCATTAGTTAGGATTTTAATCAATACAATATAATACTTAATTTTTGAGAGCTAGAAATTTTCTAGTCTAATCTACGTTCAAGGTAGCTACAGGAGCCAAGATTTATATAATACAACTTAAAATACAGTGATATATTTTTAATGACGACCTCCGGTAATATTTGTTTAATGTAAACAAATGTACATAATATTATGAAACAAAGAAATAAAATCTTTATGACTGTAACATCCCTCGGCTAACTTATTTTGTGTTTGTTTCTTTTGTCCCGACCGTTCACTCAAACAGGTAAAATGAGAGGTTTTATTGTGAGCGATAGCAACGTGTGCCGCGTGCAGAATTACATCACAATTTAAGCTTATAACGGAAAGGGAAGCGTCAAAAGACATAAAGCAAGTTTACGCCGATTTATACGGAAACCGCTATCGCGCGAGTGAGACGGATATGTTAATAAAGTTGTAAATGGTTCAGTTATGGGAAAACCGTCTCCAGAACGTATAAAACCAGACAAGATTAAAGTTGGAATTTGCTTGAGCACCAAATTCAGTCCCGAATCCCTGTCGAACCTTTGTCATTATAATCATGCTTCCGATCTTTCAAAATAATATTATTGAAATATGTTCAATTTCCTGCTTTCTGTAGGACTTTGTAATTTGGTGTGCGGCATTCTATGTGCGTACTCGTACAACAAGTTCTCGTTAACCGTGAGCTTACAGAGTTGTAACATGTCGACTAACTTATTAACAAAATAAAAATTTGCCCTTGTGCTAATCGGTACGTTGTAGAAGTGAGTAGGGTTTCAAATATGTCATCAACTTGAAGTATGTCTCTTTTGGTTATCTCTACTGACTGAACAAAAAGTCATCAGTCAGTTTTCGAACTAGTGCCTATACATATAAAAGTAGCGTTAAAGCATTTTATTATATTGGATATTTAATATTTCGTCCGGTTGAACTATGTTGTCAACTTACATCGAAAAGTCATAATACGTTAAAATGTTTATTGGACTATACATAGACAAACAAGTAATCAATTAGATAAGTAGATAATCAGATAGGGATTATTTTTTTTTTTTTTTTTTTTTATGATATAGGAGGCAAACGAGCAGACGGATTGCCTGATGGTAAGCAACCACCGCCGCCCATGGACACTCGCAACACCAGAGGAGTCACAAGTACGTTGCCGGCCTTTAAGATCCCTATACGCTCTTTTCTTGAAGGTTTGGATGTCATATCGGTCCGGAAATACTGCACACGACAATTTATTCCAGAGTTTTGCTGTGCGAGGCAGGAAGTTTCTAGAAAAACGCACAGTTGAGGACTGCCAACCATCTATGTGGTGAAGATGGAAATGTTGTCGTGTAGAGCGCTGGCGGAAGGAAGCAGCTGGGATTAACCCGAACAATTCCTCGGAGCACTCTCCGTAATAGATGCGGTAGAAAATGCAGAGTGAGGCCACATCTCTACGCAGTGCCAAGGAGTCAAGCCGGTCCGAGATATCCTGGCTGCCGACAATTCTAGTCGCTCTCCGCTGGATGCGGTCCAAAGGGAGAAGCTGGTATTGGGGTGCCCTGACCAGAGATGAGAACAGTATTCCATATGTGGCCGTACTTGCGCCTTGTACAGTTGTAGGCGGTGGGCCGAACTGAAATACTGCCTCGATCTGTTGAGCACACCAAGCTTCTTCGAGGCCAACTTGGCCTTTCCCTCTAAATGACCGCGGAACTGGACTGAGCTAGAGATGTCGACACCCAGAATTCCGATACTGGCTGTGGCTGTTAGGAGAGTGCCCTCAAAGCGAGGCGATACGACAAACGGGAGTTTCTTTGCCGTGAACGCGCAAACCTGTGTCTTACTGGGGTTAAATTGAACCAAGTTCATTCGGCCCCATTCTGAGACTTCTTTAAGGGAAGTCTCAACTTCAGACACAAGCTTGTTCCGGCTCTCGATGACACTTTCCCGAGAAATGTTGGCACGGCCGGTATAGCAAGCATCACCCGTACTGTCATCCGCATAGCAATGAATACCGCTGGTCTGCAGCATGTCATTGATATGCAGGAGAAATAACGTGGGCGATAGCACACAGCCTTGAGGGACACCAGCATTCACAGACATGGAATCCGAGCATTCACCGTCGACTACGACCTTAATGCTTCTGTCTGCTAAAAATCTGCTGACCCATTCGCATAATTTCTCAGGAAGCCCATAGGATGGTAGTTTCGAAAGAAGAGCCCCGTGCCACACACGATCGAAGGCCTTCGCTACATCCAGACTAACTGCCAATGCTTCACCCTTCGTCTCGATCGCCTGAGCCCAACGATGTGTCAGATAAACTAGAAGATCACCAGCCGAGCGACCACTACGGAAGCCGTATTGACGGTCACTAAGCAGCTGGTGGTTCTCTAGGTACCGGAGGAGCTGGCAGTTGACAATGGATTCCATTATCTTCGAGAACAAGGAGGTGATAGCTATTGGCCTGTAGTTGGAGGGATTGGAGCGGTCGCCCTCTTAGGGATCGGATGCACCAAAGCTGACTTCCACGAGATCGGGACTACGCCAGAAGAGTAGGAGAGCCGAAAAAGACGCGTTAAAACTGGTGCCAACTCAGGAGCACACATCTTAAGAACAATTGCGGGGATCCCATCAGGCCCACTCGACTTATGGATGTCAAGGGAAACAAGAGCTTTACGCACAGAGCAGTGCCGGAACTGTATATCCGGCATGCAGCTCTCGCACCGCGGGATGGTCGGCGGCGCGTTTCCCCCATCATCCAAAGTCGAGTTAGACGCAAAGAGCTTACCCAGAAGATCGGCTTTGTCTTTTGCGTCATGAGCTAATGAGTCATATTCCGTGCGCAGAGGTGGAAAAGACTGCGTGCAGAAATTCCCCTGGATAGCTTTGGCGAGAGACCAGAACGCACGAGTTCCCGAAGGGAGGCGCTCTAATTTCTCGCCAATTCTACGAATGTGCAACGACTTTGCGATGGCCATAACTCTTTTAAAGGACCGGGAAGCAGAGTTAAACTCCTTTTTTAAAGCACTGGTTTTTGCATCCTTAGTCGCCGCTGCATTTACCCAGGCTTGGTAACATTCCTGCTTTCGACGAGATGCCCTTTTGCAGGAAAGTCCAAACCAAGGTTGGGATTTACCACCCATGGGAACTGCAGAAGATGGAATGAAAAGCTCCATTCCCTGCAGAACCACATCGGCAATAGAGTCGGCAGCGACGTTGGGATCAACCGGCGTGAAGCAAACCTGCTTCCACGGGTAGGAAGCAAAGAAGGACCGCATTCCATCCCAATCTGCTGACTTGTAGTGCCACACACGGCGGCTATGGGCAACTTGCCGACGCGGCGGGCACGTGATTGGCACCGTACTCCGGATCAGGCAATGGTCCGAGGAGCCCAATGGAGCTACAACGGATACTTGGTAGCTGTCCGGATGGGAAGTCAGCAGAAGGTCCAACAGGGAAGGTTCCTGACTCTCCACATCTGGGATTCGCGTAGGCGCAGTGACCAGTTGTGTCAAGCCATTTGCCAGAGCAAAGTCACAAACAGATCTACCCGCATGATCGGTTTTGTTAGAGCCGAGCCATTCGGCATTGTGGGCGTTAAAGTCGCCAAGTATCACGATCTCAGCGGGGGGGATCTGTTGTTGCACAGAGTCAGCAGATGTTTGAATGTGCTCTATGAGTCGGTCAGTTTCGGCATTACCGTTATGGGACCTATACAGGCAGGAGTATATGCGCGGATGGTCATCGCTGTCTACCCGCAGCCATAAGATGGATAGGTCCCTACCTTCAAGATGGGTGAGACGACGAGAACTGATATCATCTCTAACGTACACACATACCCCAGCCCTAGGTACAAAGGAGTGTTCCAGGCCGTACCCGGGATAGGAAAGGTAAGATGTGTCCGCCGGAGATGATATCTGAGTCTCGGTCAAAAAGAGCAAGGCTGGCTTTGCTGTCTCAAGGTGTTGGTGGACAGCATTAAGGTTTGAATGTAAGCCCCTGATGTTGCAAAATCCACAGCAAGCGTGGCAGGGGATGCCGTATTCGATTTGCTCGTTATGCCTCGGCCAGATTTTCGATGACGGAGCGCAGATTTGCCCCCCCCAGAGTACGAGGGGCGGTCTGGGCGTCCACGCTCAGGTACAAGAAGCCCTGAACATGGAGGTCCAGAGAGGGATTCTCCAGCGCTAACGCAGCTGGTACCCTCCTGGGGTAAACTATTGGTCTGCGCCATCAACATTTAGAGCGGAAAGGGAGTGTGAGCACAGGTAACCTTACTCACCATTAGGAACACAACACTACGAGCCAAAAGGATAGCAGTGTTATTATGGCTAAGGTATTCTGTAAGGAGGAGGTACTTCCCCAGTCGGGCTGCTCAGGTTCTAGCGTGATGATAATCGCTGTGCCCTACCTCTCATTGCTGGACGCAGTTTAAGGACATACCCGGGTCCAAAATTTTCAAATGCATTCTTAATAACACACGAACCCTCGGGTTTTTGTATAGCTGAATACTTAAATATTTACTTACATTAGGTCTGGGTGAGTTAGAAACTGATTTGATACGACATAGGTTTCTGTTATGCCGTAAAAAAATGTAAAAGGATATTGAAAATTGTTACCGTAAATTCTGGGCAGTATTCATTTTATTCAGTAATATTTTATTTTTATGTATAGGTTGATTCAGGATACATACGTTAACTTTCTTCATATAATAGTGAATCGACAGAATGAGTTAAATATGATATTATGTTTCAAAAGTATTTATAAGACATTTATTATGATACACATTATTATTAAAAAGCTTGAACACGTTACTCGATAATTATTCTTACAAAAAAGATTAATTAACTTTAAAGCATTAAAAAAATAACTTCTAGCACACTAACTTTCAATTTAGTGGAATGAATGTCTAACAAATGGCCAGAATTACCTAAAAAAAATAATAGTTTCATTTAACCTAGGACCGATTTAACTGTCAAAATCAATTATGATGAATCCGTTTGCACAGTGCACAAAATACAGATAACCTAGTGGTGATTGCTTCATCAACTTGATCCTATATAGTCGTAAAACTCGTCAGTTTAGGTACAAAATAAGATTACTAGGTACAGAATTTATCTCAGTTCTTGTAACCCAAGTAATATTTGAATAGACTACAATGGCAAAACACTCGGTAGTGATTTCAGATGTTGGGAAGGCAGTAATAGGTGCAATGTAGAAATAGGTGCCTTGTGGGGCTTGGAAATCGACAAATGACAACAAAAATGATACTAACGAAGAATGAAGATCCATTGATCGTAGCTGGTTTCATGCAAGGGTAAAACATATTTGATAGTAGGTAACTGATAACAAAACTCTGTGAACTCTGCGAACGAAAATATATTTTTAAGTAATCAATGAAATACAAGCATGTAGATTGTAGCCATAATATTAGTTAATATGCATTCTAAAGTGGTTTGTGATCTTAAATCTGTGAGGGATAAATAGGTAATTAGTCGTAACTCCGCTGTGGTTTAGACGGGAGGGAGATTTTTCCATAAAAGCTTTACGTAACTAGGCAACCGTGAGCAAACACTCTCTCGCCGGTCGATGTAAAGGCAATCTATGTTGGACTAGAGTTTACTTCGAATGATACATATATGTATAGTCGTCGTATATACCGTCGATTAAAAGTTAGTAAGATTAATACAGAACGTGTGATTACAATGTTACAGTAGTTACTATCTATCTTTATACCATTCGCTAAATAAATTTTGTCTAAATATATTAGTCAAAAGCATTTATTACGAAGTTATATGAACGAAACCGAACAATGACGACCGCCCAAAAGTTTATAGCAGATGCTTATCAAACTTCCAATGTTGCTCATATAGCAAGGCAATAAAAATACCTCGCGTCAAATCTGCGAGGCAATTATTCATTTGAAATGCCATCAGGCCCGTTTCACCCTAACTACCCTCCTTCGCTATAATCGAGGACCATGCAAATTAGCCGAGCTGAGGGAATGTACAGGTGAACTATGGAAATAGATTAAATGTTGGTGTACATTTCAGTTATATTAGCGTGCTGCGGCAAATAATCTTAGTTTTGTAATCGTGTCATGAAACAATAATTGGTGTATGTAATTTATATATAACGCATCGCATCTGGTTCGTAATTTTCCCTGTGTTTAACGGCCTCTATTACGAAAATGGAGTTTGTGTGTTTCGCGGTAAATGCATCTCGGATAATTACCACAGCTAAAATGGTTATGGATGTTTTTTCTGTGCTTTTATATTTTATCTGGATACATATATACAATTTTGATCCCTAAACACGGACAGACAAAGTACAATCGTAACCATTTAAGTTAGAAATTTGAACACGTTGTTTCCAAAAGTTTCACTAAAAATATGTTAGTCAAATAAATAGGGGTGGAATATGTGTACCGGATTCACACGGAATGTAAGTGCTGCCGATTTTGACTAGAAATGGCTGAACTTGCCTGCTGTTTAAACAAATTCCACGCGATATTCCAGCATTTCGCCACGGCTCATGGGAGCCTGGGGTCTGCTTGGCAACTAATCACAGAATTTGGCGTAGCCACTAGTTTTACGAAAGCGACTGCCATCTGACCTTTCAACCCAGAAGGTAAACTAAGCCTTTTTGGGACTATTTTTCGTTCACCGAAAATCGACTGGTAAATATCAAATTATATTTCATACATACTTTCAAAAAAACTCATTGGTACAAGCCGGGGTTTGAACCTGCCACCTCCGGTTTGCAAGTCGCCCGTTCTTACCGCTAGGCCAAACTAGCGCTTAAGCGCTGTTTAAACAAATATTGGAAAGTAGGTAAGTATGTGTTTACAAATTCTAGCCATCCATGGGTCCTTTCCATTTTCGAAACCTTTATTATTACAAAACAAAATTATTATTATTTTTTACTTTAAGGGCAAAAATGGCAAAATAAAGCAAACAACATTGTGGTATCACAGGTTAAGTAGTTAAGTCTTAGCTCTACTATATTTTCCAGATTGAATTGATAAATTAATCTAGTTAGACTCTCCTGAAAATTCTAGTTTTGTTTAGCTTCACTTTAGTATTATAATATTAACATTATATAGACATACTTTTTACACGAACAATAATGATAATCGGTGAAATTTATCAAAGCACGTTTTTATAATATAACAACATCAAACATATACATAGGTACTAAGAGAACTAAAGAAGAATTATTATACTGTTATACCTTTTATATCTAAATTATACCCTTTGAACCTCTTTTATAGCTAACATTTTTTATAATATATTCCCTTGGACACTGGTTTAATTGCCACTAAATGTAAGTATTGACCAGATTTCATGACCGTGCTTTGTGAGGTGCATCGCGCTGTGGCACGCAAAGAGTGCCATTAATGCTGTTATAAAAACAATACAAAGAGGTCGACTTGACCGCAAAAGTTTTATTTAAATGCCACCCCATTGTTACGTCTTTGTGATTATTTAAAAAATGTTAATTTTCAACGAATAGCATTATCCTTGTTTTAACGTTTCTATGTTATACTGAAAACCAGCTGAGACTCTTGATCCTTGTACCCGGAAATTACTTCGTGAATGAGACATTGTCTCCGCCGGATTATTGTCGTTTTGGTATGTCATTTCCGCTTTACGCAAACATCCGGTAATTATTCGGTTATCAATGTAGTACAGAGAGGGTTATTTAAAATAAAATTTGCTTAAAAGAAACTCCAACTTTACGGTTGTGCAGTTTGACATTATCATTAGATTAGATTAAGATGTTACTCGTGTTTTATGTATACACACATAGTTACAATATGTGAACATATATTATATAATTACTTAGTTTTTTATCAATTCATCAAGTAGTCTAGGCTAGACACTAAGGTAAATTAGCCATAGTATGGTACGATTTGAGGGATCTTACATAGTGTTTGAACTGTTAATAATATGGCATTTAGTATTCGTTACTCTAATAGTCAACGGTTTCCGTGTGTGCCCGTTGATAAACATTTCCGTAGCGACGTATTCGTCACTAATTAATGTAGGAATGCCAAATATTCCCGACATCATTAATCAACGTCATAATAATTTCTACGGCGAAGTATATTCTCGACACAGCAATATTAATATAACATAATGAAGGAATTTTTATTTGTTAAAATTTAGTTATTAAATACGTAGGTACGAATAAAATTATGCTTGTAAAAGTTATTGCATTTTAGGAAAAGTTGTGATATTATAAATGTTCTTAGGACAACAAATATACCTAACTATTTAAGTTGGTACAATTTTTGACATAACTATACTAAGTACCCACTTTATGCTACCTAACACTACTGGTATATTGTGCTGATTACTATTACAAAGTTAACAACATTTAGAATGATTGTTCTTTATTCATTCGACTCAGGGTCTATGTTTTCAGCCACTCTTTGCTGATCAATCGTCAACAAATACCTACAATACGTTAACCCATGAAAACAATAGGCTTCCAATTCCAAATAAAGACAAAGCAATACGTAAATCAAACTGTTGAACAATTCGCAATCGAATCCGATCTAAATCTCGCTAAAACACGCGGGCATGCCTTTGGGTAATAATTACTGGCATTTTAGGTATCGTGCAAAGGGATAATTGATAGTGTGGCCGAATCGGAGCTCCGGCAACTGGATCCATTCAATTTAACTAAAAATACAATGTTTTCGGTAAATAAATACTATCAATACATAGTTACATGATAGTAGTATGGGTTTATGGAAAATAACCACTTATAAACAAGTATGACAGTTAAAGCGTCCTTAAATATGTTTATTGTTACATTAGGCATAGAAATAAATGAAAAAAGTTTTATTTACAGTAAACACCATTATTTTACTTTCTCATATCATAACTAGGTGATCGCTCAATGTTAACATTAAGTTTTTAGACCTAAATCTAAATTTATAACAATCATGTAATGTGATCTTAAATTAATTAGACCTCATTAAGTCAAAATACCTGTTGACAAAAAATTAATTACTTTGCCCCAGCCGAAGCTCTAGAGTTTCGTAACTCACTACACAGTGATCTAGTGTAATTACCTTCACTAATAACACAAAAACCGAATTCGATCCCAACATTACATACATTTTAAAACTGAAAAAATGTGTTGTCTGAATCAGTACCGTAAAACTACCCAAGTATAGTCCAAAAGTTCCTAACTATTCCAATACTAAGTTGAATATTTAAAATGAATGAATCAATAAAGCAAAAACAAAAAAAAAAAAAATTTTTATTGCTACTTAATTACGAATTCAACTTTTGAACAATAGGTGCACTATCGGATTATAGTTGAGTGGTTTTACTGAATAAAAAACATGCTTATACCTCTCTGTTTGTTTTGTACTCTAAACGAAACAGAACTTATTTAATTAGGACAACTAATATAAACTTTCTTAGTCGTCATCCTACATGAGTGGCAGTGGCAGCTGGTAACGACAGCTATCAAAATTGAGTAAAAAAAGGACGAACATTCGACAAAAAGAATTATTGAGTTATTATTTAATGTATTTTATGCCTAGTTTATGTTTAATGAATGTATTTCGCGTAACGCTGTACGTAAGTAATAACTTTGCCTGCGTAATTACAACTTTTGAAATGGCATTGGTTAATACAAATGGGTATCCATTGCAAATTTGCTACAATGTTTATTAAAGCCTTCGCTTTGATATGCGGAGCATTGTAATAGTGCAGGCTTTAGAACTCACGGCGTAATTTTGTCATCAATACGGGATTTCGACTGATATATTCGGGCAGAGGTGCGTCAATGAAATGCAGATGGAAATACCGTCAGTACCGACATTGACAGCTTACTGATCAGATATTACGAAATATGCAAAATATTTCCAAATTAATTAAATACTCTTCGCTTTTATTTATTAAAATAAAATAATAAGTACATCTAAAGCACACAAAATCATCAAAAAAAAAATAAGTTGAGGGAACAACTGATAGTTTAAATACTTTTAACGGAAGTGAATGGAAATAAAATAGAACCAGGTTATTATTTCTTTGTATTACAATCGTTAGAACAGTGGTGAACGCATGTATTTGAAAATAATATCGTATATCAAACAATACCGGTAGACTGACACAATGCTACGTTTCAATCATCAATGCATTGAACAGTAATTATAATTGCTGTTACAAACTAATGACAGCAATGCATTACTCAATCAAATGCACATATTGATGTATGCGTTCATCTGAACACGGCAACAGATATATTATGTGGGTAAATAGTGAATGTGCAATACTCGTATAGTCAAGGCACAGCACTTCTTCTCTTCACTTCGTCTCTATTCAGAAACAGTGAATACAGTGATTTAGTAATTATTAATAATTTGTAAGAGATGTACATAAATAACTACTTAAGTGACTTCTGAGAGCGTAAATAGATATTATGATACGTACGAGCGAAACAAATTACTCGCATAGTCTCATAAAACCGGGATGAACTCTAATAATCGTCTACAGTTTTTACCTGACTAAAATTGTATTTCGCTGGTGTAAATATATAATGGATGCCCGCACGTAATGTCGGTACCAACAAATATGTATACGAGATAAAACCTTTGTTGTATTATATGTGTAGGCTAATATCCATGTGCATCAGGACAGTTCGCGAAATAAAAAGTCCCATAAATTTATCGGTGGAGTGAAAATGCTTCTACAGAAAATTTTGCTTACTCATGATTACCAGAGTTTTTAAATACAAAAAATTAAAACATGGCCGTAAGTACGAAGTAGGCCGGACGACGTAAGACCTCTGAATAACGAGCCAACATTATTTATTCGAGTCTCTTCTGTTTTAATTCGGATTTATGTATGGACATAAGCCTCTTTCTTTAATGTAGGCAGGGATCCGACCTGACGTGGGCTCTTGTACTTACTCGAGCTGTTATTTTTGCATTACGAGTACACAAATTAATTTTAAACAGAGAAATATTTATTCTTAACGCTGAAAAACGTTATTTACTTGAAGTAAAAACAATGTTAAATGGATAATATATACACACTTAAGTATATAGACTTATTCAATAAAGATACAGATAAATTGTACGTTATGCACACCATATAACATTATAATGTAACATTAAGTAATATGTTTGTATACACGTGTTTCCATCCATTCAGAATACCTTCAATACCAAACGGTGCGCATTCAGCGTCGGCTTCAGTGAATCTCGTGAAAAGAGCACTTTCGCAGCTATTTTAATGTACCTACGAAGCTTCTTCGTCGGCCGGTGCAGCAATAGAGTGAATCGATTTAATCCTTAACAACGCAAGCGAGCGTGTTTAATACTTATGTCGGTTCAATCAAATAGTAACGAGTATTTTATAATATGTATTTACTGGAAACAGATGTGAGCACTTGAATACCTTAAAGACAGAATATTTAGACGGATATTATTTCGCAAAAGTGACCTTATAGCTGAGCTGAATCCGGGTTTTTACATATTCATTATTAAGATAGATGAAAAATATATTGATACTAAGTCAGATATTGTTCCGGGTCAAGTAAATACATGCTTTAAAATAAATAACGTCGTTCGCACTTTGTGGAGTCACTCGCATGGGAAGAAAGTCGATAGTGTAAACATTATGTTATGACTGTGAAGAATAATCTTAATGAAGAAATGAAATTATGAATGTGTTCAAATGCAGTTGCGTGTTAAATATTTAAGCAATTAAGAGCACCAATCTTACCCGAAATCATAAAATACTGAAACCGGTCCAGAGCCAGGATGGCAATTGTTTATAGGAAACGCAATGAAAACAAAAATAAATGTATTGCAACGACAAGTATGCGTTTAAAATTTACAGTATCTATTGCTGTTTTCGGTATTTGGAGTACGAGATGCAATGCAGATATACTTACACTGTATGCGACTTAAGTGGGTACGTTGACGGAAGCTGGGTTCAAATCATAGAGAGGACACATGGTGAGGGCACGCTCCTGAGTCAGGAGGGTTTTTTATTTGGATATTATAAATTAAATTGGGTGTTTAAGTACCTATTTGCTTATTATATATATCATTAGTCGAGTACCCACAAAACATGCCTACTTGAGCTGACTGTTGGACTCAATCAATTTGTGTAAAGATGTCTCGTAACATTCAAGTCTCATGAATGACCTTATGACAGTTATGACATGAGTTACCAGCTTTCATAGAATGAATATGATTGAAACTCACGATAGGTTTATGTTTAAAATGATTTTACATGTACAGTCAGCAGCAGAAGTGGCTAAGCATTTGAGGTGTTCACAATGAGGTCAACACATCTCTATTGTCAAGAGAATAAGAGCGCGTATAGATCATTTTGAACACTTCAAACGCTAAGCCACTTTTGCTGCTGACTGTATGTTATTAACATTATGTACATATGTTGGTTATATTTTGTTTCTTAAAATATTTCATTACTTCCGTATATTATCAAAATATCAATTAATTGAGTAAAGGTAATTTAATATTATCTACATTAATATTTCACAAATAAATTATATAATTTATATGTGAAATCAACCTTATGTGTGGTGGTTATCTCATATTTCGGGACTGAATTAATTGTCCAGAAATGACTAAACCAATGAACTAGTTACTAATTGAATATTGTGTAACAGAATCAAATGCATCTGAAATAATGAACGGGTGATTATTTAAGTACCTGAGTTTATATATATATACTTGGCTTGTTGAATTGTGTTACAAAATAGCGTTTCATCATTATTTTAACTAACATATAAAAGTTACCTTCATTAAACGACGAAAACAACGAATATCAAGTCGATGAAAATTTTATTATGGTATAGGTACGACAAAGGTAGTCCGATGTTAAAAAATTATTTTTTAATTGGATTAAAAAGTCAACCCTTTATTCACAAGTACCTAGGTACTAATTACACCAATTTAAGAACTTAATTAATAGGGTTAAATTAAAAAGGTTTATTATTTTGTGATTAAATTTTTTTTTTCAGGGGCATGTTTATTGTTACAAACAATAAACATGCCCCTGAATAAATCAGTGTCCAATATATCTTAAATTAAGATATTTGTTAAATATTTAATTAAATAATTAAGTAATTGCTTTAAAAAATATCTATGTATATTTTAAATTGTTTGTAACAATAAACATGCTCCTGGGTAAGCCTAACCCAAGCCAAGACGTGTAAATGTAAAAGTATTAGTTGTCAGCTTTAGCCAAAAGTATTGAAGCACACTAAATGCATTTAAACAATTTTCTAATATTTCAAACCTTAAAATATGTACACAACAAGAACATCATACACTTAATAATAGCACGTATTAAATAAGAAAACAAAAAGCACCGACAATTTGGATCTACGACGAAGTGACTTATTGCAATTTTTTTATGCAATCACCAGTCACCGCAACGACCAATACCTGCCAGATTAAATTTATCTATGTCATCAGAAAATATGTAAATAGGTAAGTACACTCAAATATCGAGTTTTCATGTAAAAAGCATGGGTGCTCAATACTACTGGCCACGGCTGGAGATATATATGTACAGTAGACTATAAAGATATGTATACACTTTGGAACCTTATTACAAAGGATTAAGGTGAAAAAATGTATACATATCTTTGTAGTCTACTGTACCTCTAGGCATGGAGTCATACTTTCAGCAGAAATCACGTAGGCGGATTCGGCCGAATTCTTTAGTATGGTTAATGTTAATTAGAAGTTATTCTGTATATTGTTCTAATAAAAATAAAGTGTAATATTTGATTATCTGTAAAAAGATATGTTGGCTGGTACATTTCATAAAACGGGTATATGGGCAAAGAGTGACTCATGGGCAAGAGATAAGACAAAAGCCTAATCATTGCGCGACGAGCATGTAATGGCGACTTCTAAGTAGGTACGAGTATGTATTACTAAGAAAAATATATGTTAATTAATAAATTTATATTGCATAATATAAATATAATTATTACGTAGATGAAAATAAAATATTTACGTCCGTAAGATTTTATTGGTTCAAGTCCATACCGTGTCCAATAAGTTGGAATAGACTTTTTTGGTATACATATGGATTTATTATTTCAATTTGAAACACAAGATGACACACACAAAATACAATAGTATCAAAAGATTTGTAATTTGCTTTTAAATCACGATGAATTACACTCTTGAAGAAATTTTTATAATGGCGACAGTCCAGGAAATATAATAGTAGGTCCCTTTCATGTTTGACTTAGACAGTAGAATATTGCTATATCCAGGTACCTGGCTATTATTTCTTGGTAGAGTTCAGAGTTTAATTAAGACGTGCTTCTTGTAGTTTCCAGCTCGTAACTTATTTTTAGCTAAGTAAGACCACTTTAAAAAAAAATGTGCTATCATTTTAACTGGCTTTGTGTGTATGAAGGTGTAAGTTTAAAACCGATTGTTATAATGATGATGTTAATAGTGTACCCCTTACATATCATTAAATTGTCGTAAGGGCCTCTGAGCGTTGCCTCGATCCGGCTCCGCATACGCCTCCCAAATGTCCGGACACCATTGTTCTGTTACGGGAAAGAAATACAAATAATAGACTTGCGTTTTTAACCCAGACGATTGCATTTAAAAACCTTGTGTTATTCTGCTTAATCTGCCCCGTATAATGGATAAGAGCCGTCATCCCGTTATAGTATTTAGTATATTTTGTATCAAGTATATTACTCTTAACTAACAAAATAGGGTTCCGTTACTTGTAATTGTAGGCCTTTTCCGGAGCCAGCAATTCTCCTTCTCTTTGGCATCACAAAATCAAAAATTTTGTACTACAATTTACTTTATGCTTTATGAACATATAACATTAGTAATGCCTTAATATGCAAACCTCAACGCGTGAGACTATGTCGCACTTAGCCTGTTTATTATTCAGTAATGAATAATGATTTTTATCGACATCGAACATCTTGTTTGCAAATGCCATTTGGGACAGAGTGCGTGAGTCTGCATATATTTATGTGATTTTCAATTCTTTTTATTAATACCAATGTTCAGCAATAAGATATTAACTGATTATTTATCACAATCACCGACTTTGACAAATATATACCTTGAATCAAGTACATTAGAAACTTTATATTTGTTCTAAGTGGAACCGCAATTATTACAAGCTTTTATTTTATATTCAATGTTAGTTTGTAAATATGTAAGTATGTTGGTGTATCTTTAACCAATTGAGCTGAAATTTAGTAACAATGCAATATTCGTACAATACATACTTCGTAACTTCGTAACAATACAATATTATGATACTGCTGATCAGGTCTGATGCTGAACTCAGATGTTAGCCAGATATATTGCTATATCTGGCTAACATCTGGCTTACCCCTAATACACATACACAAGATAAACCCGTGGTCTAAAGACTCGTTATAGTATCCTCACCATAAGTAGTTGATGTTTGTGCAAAAAATGTTCAGTCAGCAATAAAATCTTGTATCAAAAATGTTTATTTTTGTCAGAAACTTATTGCAACATTACATTAAAATCAAATGTCTGTTTTATCTACGTATGAACCAATCTATAGATTGGTTTAATTACACTGTTATTATTTTTATTTTATATTATATATACGATTCCCTTCTAATTCATTTGGAATTCAATTAATTCGGGGGCTCAATTAAGTTATACAAGAATAACTATATTTATAAAATGCTATACTAGTAACTTGAATAAGATATTTTTCTATGAAAGATAAATGTTTCTAACCATTGATTACATGAATATAAATCAAATCAAATCACACAGTGATAACAACACAAATGTTAATCTGTACTTGTATAGGTACGCGTACAAAAACCAGACTTTGCTTAAAGTGAACTTGTTTAATCTCTCAAATCCTTTAATGGACGTTCGGAAATGTGTTCTAAAAGGTGTACCCTCAGTGCGTGGTTTAAATGATGCATCAGAATAATCCCTAGTCCAGTTATGAACGTCGGTAAAAATTCCTTGAGGGAATTCTAAAACTGTAAACAAAAACCGGATTATGGTTAAAATATATGGTTGAACATATTATTAATATTAAATAACGATGTTATTTTACAAAACCTTAAAACTTTGTGATTATAACAACGTCGACTGAAATACTTTACCATCATACTTAAAATGCCCGTGCGTTTAGCCGACATAAGAACTGTTCTTAAGTAGATGCAATTTTCTGACTGTAAACATGTCTTTGTCCCTTTCATGTTTGACTCAATACTTGTGCTATGTTAATATTTACAAACTTATTGTTTGATTGCTTCTGCCTTTGACTTCGCCTGCTTTAAATTAGTACTATTAGTTATACCATTAGGAATTTATAAAGCTCTTACAGGCGATGCATAAATTATTACTCTGCTGTAGTGAATTCCATTCCTCTTTGCACCCCCCTAAGAGACGGTTTTGCGTGATAAGAAATATATTTTCTACACATCACATCTACATCAGTCCCAGTATCAACAGTTCAAGCTTAGAGAATTAGCAGACCGACAGATGGGCAGGCAGAGTTAAATTAAACTAATAAACTATACTAGATTTTTTTTAAAGGGATGGAGTCTTAATACAATATGCTGGCATGGATTAATTGCTTATGGCAAAACTGTCTCTGATAACGTGGCATAATCTATGACACCAGAAGGGTCAGGTAGCGATTCGGCGGGACCCTCGTTAGCCGAAACTTCATGGGCACGCGTCTGCGGTAAATACGTACTGAAAGTTACATTGCTCCTTTGTAACCGTTTCCTGAACTCCCTCTCACTGACCTTATTTCCCTCGTAAAAACTTTTAGTAGGTACACAATATTCAATTTCATCTAAAATACATGAAGCAAAGTTAATTAGAAAAGTTTTGACGGCATTTTGATGGGTTGTCCTTTTTAGGTAGGTACTACAATGCTGAATGTGTAACTTAATAGGTAAATCGGGGGCATTTATATGTATAACATAGTTTTCTAATTATGTTAGTTATTATAAAACTGTCGTTCGGGCCAAATATGTATGTAATTTTATCCTTAGACAAATGATATTGTTCGTACCAGTGCTAGAAATAATATTATACGTAGGCAACATTGTACATAAAATTCCCCTAAAATTATTTGAAAATGGCAGCCCCTCTTGTAGGGTGCAGAGAAGCTTTCCAACAGCATCAGCCCAAGGCGTATTACGTTACAAGCTTATTGTTGAATAATTTAATATATCTTCATTGTGCTTTCTGTGAATAAATAACGTCCTGGTGCCTGACAGCATCCCAATGGATGCCACTTTAAATGTTAACTTATTGTCAATAGAGGTGACAGAAGGATGTCAGCCATTGGGCATACGCACATTGAGCACTGATACGTTTACCTTGCCCAAAGTGACGTACGCTTGTAAAGACATTATTTCATTGAATTGCACGTTGTCGAGCACTGTTAAAAGCCTCATGCTAGATATTATTTCATTGAACACTGCTCGCTGTTGAGCACTGGTACGTTTACTTTGCCTAAAGAGACGTACGTTTGTAAAGTGTTACTAGCCTCATAGTAGATATTATTTCATTGAACCCTTGCACACTGTTGAGCACTGGTATATTTACCTTGCTTAAAGGGACGTAAGTTCAAAAAGTGATATATTTTCCGTACTAATTCATTGAAACAATATATTTTTAAAATAACATAGGTTTATAAGTTTACCTCAAAAGTATTATCAGGAACGTATGCAACAGAAACTAACGTGCTCATTATTATTTTACAATAGATTTTCTCATTAAAAAATGGTAACCTTACTACACTGTAGAAACTTGGCACGATACCCAACTGATACATAGATATCATCCTAAACATACAAAGCAAAAGATGCTTGAAATTTCAACATTTATATGTGTAAGTATTTTAAAAAGATTATTTTTCTTCCAGCTGATTTAAAACGTTCACGTAGCGTCGTATTTCCAGTTCAACCTTAACTCAAAATGCAATGCCATTACTCGAATCGCACCCAATGAAGCAAAAGAACGCTTTTAGATTTTTTTAGATTTAGTCGTTTCTACACACTCGTAGCTACGCCGACTTCATTTGAGGTCATTGATATGTTTAGTGATTCTCAAACTAAACCAGTTTCAATAATGTCCATTTTTGATATCCACGATTTTTTGCATTTGGCTTATGCGAATAATTAGTAATTTTAACAAAAGTGCTAAATTTATTTATGTAGGCATTTAGATAAGCTAAATTTAACTTAGATTTATAGGGATTTTTTCCTTTTATTTCTTAAATAATATGTATTAACTATTTCTTTTAAATAATAGGTACTCTAAATCAGTCTCTACCTTAAATTACAAGATCATATTTATGGCAGGTAGTGCGACTAGTACGTAGTTGAAACAAAATGCTTCAAATTACCTACCTACTCGTTTTATGCTAGAAAGTGGTTAGGGTGACGGCCCCAGTCACAAGGAAGTCACAGTGGACAAGAAACCAAACATGAACACTAGTGCTTATTTCAAAGGAGTCAAAGTGTTGTGCATTTGTTGGTAAATATTCAATTTTTAACGTAATGGTTTTTGAATTAAGAGCTAAGCTTAAAGTGTCTAACATTGCTGCAGTACGTACGTACTGCAGCAATGTTAGACACAGACTAGAGTACATACGTACGTATGTACTCTAGAGACATTAGGCCTGTCACTAAAATAAAGATTGAATTTTTTCGTAAATGTGATTATAATCGAGTCGTCTACATCAGCTAAAAGTCGGCGTATCGCTAACATATTCGTCCGCACGCTCGCTGTTATCGGGGGCGCACAGCGTCGGAGCCGGCAGCAGCCCTCTCAATTGTTTATTTCTACGAAATAATATTTACCATTTTATTGTCCCACAGCTAAAGTACATATTCTGGTAAATTAAAGATACACCAATAAAGGCTTAAATTGAATGAGAGTAAATATTACGGAATCGTTACTTTAAATTTAATACATTTATAAACATATACTATGTGATTCTGATAAGGCAGGTGTTATTTTTGTGATAGCTTACGGCACAGCCAATTTTTAAACAATAAAGAGTGCTGAAACTGTTGGTAAAAGATGACATCAGAAGACAATTAGGGTATTTAGGATATTAAAATAAGAACTTGAATAATTTATTGTTTTTAGTTTTAACTGAATTTCAGAATAAAATAAACGATTAAAACGATTGTTAGGTATAAATGGACATTATTAAATGTTTAAACTATAGCTAGTGTATTTAAATAAGTATATTTAACACGCCTAACTCAGTAATATTCTATAAAACAGTCTATACCCGTTTAGAGGTTATACCAGTTCATTATGTAAAGTGGGGCCTAAAACAACCCTTTGTGAACATAAAGTGTTATCAGCCGGGCCCGAAACATCGGCAAATTTAAAAAGGTCCCTTGTACTAATATGAGCTAAAGAATGGTGTTTGAAAAACATTGAATATATCTGTGATCGGCATTAGTGATAGATAATAATTCTCATGAGTCAATATTATAAATATTACATATAGTAAATAATTTATAAGTATGAATATTCAATTTGGTTACATTTATAATTGTACCTGGTTGGCAAAACAGTATAATGACTATCATATATCTATCGAATAAAATCTATCAATAAGATATAGTGATATAAATTTATGTGGTACCTAACCATCCAAAATCCTAAATATCCACATCTCATACGAATCAAACAGGGTATGTTTGATTACCAAGAACGATGTTTGAAGAAGTATGTATTTTAGATGCGTACTTATTTATTAAACTAAGTATTTAGATTCTTTTGTTCTTTAAAAGTACGGAGAAACGCCAAGAAAGGGCCGAGCTAAATAATTGAAGGTTTTAATTGAAATAAAATATTTAAGGATTGAATGGAACAACAGCTTTTATGTTTATCCCTTTGTTCGCGCCGTGCTCTGTAATTACACGGCACCTACTTCGCAATTAAATGAGGTTTACTCGACCAAATTATAAAGAAAGCCTAATTAATTAAAGGTTCATAACCATGTATCCAATTAAGTCTTTGCCGGGCGGAAATAAAATTTGGAGAAGTAGCTAAGGTCAGGAATTGTGATTTAGAGGGAAATTTGTTTTTTTTTTTTTACTCTTTGTGACAATGATAACTAAATTTGTACTAAGTTGTCTGTTATGTTCTTATCATTTAATGAAAAAGAAAACAACAATAATAATTGGTACTGATTACAGGTATTCTTCTGCACGTGCGAAGCCGTGCGCAAAAGCTAGTATATTATATAAGTAATCAAGTCTACAATGGCGTAGCGGCGTTTTTTAAAAATGGGTAGATGTTCATAAATTAGTACAGAAAAAAGGCTCCTCGCATAACGTGAGATATGGCCAATATAACGGCCATGATGTACGTTGGATGGGAGTTGCGCGGTCAATATTGATATGCCTTTATGACCCATTTACCTTTTCGGTGCCGCGTAACGCGGGGCCGACACCGGCGGAATTCCGTCAGTGCGCCGTTTAAAATTCACACTGCTTTTTGAACGAGTAACTTGTTTACGTTGCCTACAGCTATTGGAGCTACATACTTCTTCTGTTTTATGTAGTGCGCATTGATAAAACATGTGTGTACAGCCAATAAGTGGTATTGAGCATTTGCTTAAATGATTTTAACGTGTGACATAACTTACGTTGTGCGGACAATTTCGTACCTACTTTAAACTGCAAATATGGACTACGAGAATCATAATATAAACAGCATATCATCATATACTATTATAGTTTTTAAAACTATGCTCTGATATCACTTTCTGGGCAGAAACATATCTAAAATGACCCAATTACAAATATTTAAGTAAGTTGTTGGAAATTTTGATAAAGAGAGGTACGATTATTATATTTTGCAGCCGAGATAACACTTCCAACAGCCACGGTTGGCTACAACCATTGCAGCTACAGCTTACAATTACCCTTTAGGCGTTCCAATACAGTTTATTTGGACTTGTTACCTTGTTACCAAAGCAATAGCGGTCAAAGCCATTGCAGACGTAAAAGAAATAAATAGGAAACACGAAGAAATATAAAATTACTTTGTATCTCAGTACCCGCCCGACATGACTGCAAATGCATTGGAAGACACACACAGACTGAGCATAAAGTAGATGCCTTCACCATCAGTCTTCTTCGGCTTGACGGTTCTCGAACTATTTTAAAAGCACTTTAAAGCGGTGCAAGTAAACTATTTTGCTATTACCCATTGAAATGTTAAAATAACTTCATATAGGTAATAATTATCTTAAATGTAACTTTAAAGTGTCATGATCTGTTAAATGGTTGTCAATACCTGATGAAAATTTAATAGAATAATTCAATAAGCTGTATAAAAAAAAGTTTGTTTAAAATATTTAAATGCAATGCCGATCGTCGACTCGACACAGCACCAGCGATCGCTCGCAGCTTCGGCGATAAATCAACTCCACGCTTTTATGTATAAAAAGAAAAAAAAGTTCAGTAAAGTCATTTATTTGTTTCCAACTATATTCGAGCGGTTTCCGAGCCTCAATACTTTAATAAAAATCTTACTGTGGAATTGAAATTTCACATTTCGTCGCACTGGGCACAGGGGGCGGTGGGGGTTTAGTTACCGGGAGAAATGGTTCACAGGAAAGTTTCCGTGTTCGACTTTAATTAGATAGAAAATTCGATGTTACCTGGTATGGGTACAATCAAAATGGTTTTGTATCAAACGATGTAGAATATAGCTCCGAGAAAACTTTTCAATTTGCTCATAGTTAAATTTATAGTTTGACAATAACATAATTTCAAGTAATAAAAAAGGTTTGTCGCCATGTACTTATAGTTTGGAAAAATCATTTTAACTGATCCTATAGATGAGGATTTTTAATGTAAATTAGTCTATAATCTTCACATTCTTTAAGAGTTTAAGCAGTGCTCAGTGTATGATAACGTGAAAACTACTAAATAAATATAGTATGTACTAAAATTTATCTACTTATGTCATACAAGTAATATTTTTATGAATATTTATGTTTTTGGTGATAATTAATGTAGTAGCAGCGTACGAGTATTAGCATTGCCATACAGCGGGGGAATGCTTTCGTTTATTGCTTTATGTTATATTTATTTTCGTTTTTCCGTTTATGTAGTGATTGATTAATGTCTGTTTTAAAATGTTGGATGATATGGTGATTACATTTTATATTGTTTTCCATAATTATACCTGTGTATATAACTTTAATTTATACCTTCAAGTTAATAAAATGGTCGTCTATATAACATGATATACTTAATCTGGAATATGTAGGTAACCTATAAATATATTAGCTCTATTGAGCTAATATATTTATAGGTTACCTACATATTCCTGTCTATTAACTGTCGATGTAGGTAAACAGTACACGTTGTGAGTATCCCAGCGATACAATTACAAAAGATAATACCTATATAGCTTACCCAGCTTGCCCCTGTCAACAGCCAAGAGCCTAGTTTGTAAATAACCGTATATATTGTTTTGTTTTTTTCTTTTTGTATTGTGTCACTAATAAAGTTATTAACCTTTCAATTGTTCGTAATAAAGGGTCGATCAAGGTCGAAAAAAATATTAATAATTTTTGCTTTTAGTACTATGTGCATAGAATAAGTATACTCTGATAATCTAATGTATGTACCTATACTGCACTTACAAACTTAATACTAGCAAATACTTATATTAATGGCTTTGAAGTACATCATCTGATTTCTTAAAGGAATTTACTTAAATGGAATCTACCTGAGGTATTAATTACTATTAGTATATATGACGATCACAATTTAAGGTCACTCAAAGCTTGTCACATAATTTGTGATTCAATTGAGACACGATTTTAACCCACGCGATTTAAAGGCGACGCTGACATAAACATTTAAATATTGTGAAATCCATCCAATATGAATAAATATGATCTTTTGAGCATATTAAGTGATACTGTAATATTAATCAAACAGTAAATGCCTATCGATACAGAATTAAATCTTAAAATATTACAGTTCTTTCGCATTCTTTCCAAAACTCCATAGATTCCCACCTTCACCGATGCCGCGCTTTCTCTGATCCCACCGACCCACCCCACTTCGACCCCTCCCTAAAATAAATTATCGAGATTAAATTTTACAAAAAAGAACGAATTTATTTCGCCATGTTTTACTTCTAAACTAAATTTCCATTTACGTTCTTGAGGTTGTACTTATTTTAGCTATAGTGCTTCTTCTTAAATAAAAATAAATAAATGTAAATATGAGGTTATAAAATACAGTTTAATTTATATCGTTCAGGCGTAATTGTCATTTTTATTAATATTTCCTGAGTTACATAATGTTAGTTGTACTTATAACTTTGGATCATATTTGTTATACTTTTTAAATAAAAAGCATTTCATCCTAAATTTGACGTGCCAGTACCAAAGTATCTGTGTGTTTATCTGTGGCATTTTAATTTCGATGCAGATGAAACGATTGGATTACAGATTAATTTTATTCGAAATTCTCTCCTGTGGAGATGGTTCGCAGGGTTTGTGAGAAATATTAGCAGTCACATCCAAGTTATTCAGTTAATATTAGAACCAATGGTAACACTTTAGTGATTATTGTAGCGGGAATTGAAATTGTATGTTTAATTTTACTACTACTTTCTATATGATTTGCTAAATGAGGGCTTAACCGCCCCTTTTATAAAAATAATCTTGACCATTTTTTTTTTTATAAATGCTTATATATTGATTACAGTAGAACAGACATTTCAATTAGCAATTCGAAGCAGAGACCGAATACAGAAACGTGGTAAAATAAAAAAGTTGTAATTCGGCTGTGGATATGCCGTCCACGTACGTTAATGTATGGTCTGAAGCAGGTGGCGCGAAATGTCGCAGCTCCCGCTTACAACTTGATTCCAGTAGGTTACATCCATTCCCCATTTTGCCGATATCGTAGCTGACTTGCAGCGTGCTTTTATTCCTAAGAATCGCTTACTTAGAGACTGAGTTTAGCAAAGCAGTAAAAAAGTTCGATCTAATCACGCACCCAGCCATTTATTTTCAGACACCAGAAACTGATAAATAAAACGTCAAAGGAGGACTGATAAATGAAACGTTAATATATAAAACTCACAAATAATAAGGATAAGACATGTTTACCAAATTAAAATTACAGGTTGTGTGACGCAACCGGCTCTGAAGCTGCGCCGCCTGGCGGATGCTTGCTGCTTGACCCTATAGTAAAGTGGCGCTACGCCGCGCCGCGCCGTGCGCCCCGCGGGGCACGCAAACAGTTTCTCCACACATTTTCTTAATAAGGCTTATTAAAAGTAATATATTATCGTAACGTAATAAATTTTCTCGTCCTTCCATTGTTACTGGATCAAGAGAAAAATAAGCAACATAACTAGACCAACACAGATAATTAGAGTAGTATAAATAGAATATAATCTTGTACTGGAACGTTGCAATTTATCCATTTATATAATATTTCGTTTTCTTAATTTGCATTGCGGATTCAGAAGTTTGGGATTGTTTTGCATGAATTTTAAAGAGACTTGATTAATAGCAGTGGCATTGCTAGCATAAAATATAGGCGTTAAATACGGACAAGAATACATTAACAAAATGCAAATAAGCAAATACCTATTTAATGGAAGATCGTATTTCCTTTTATGGAAACATCGGATAGGGTATACTTTTAAACGTTACAGATAAAAGTAATTGTAAGGGAAGCACTTTAAGTACCTCCACTCTACTACACCATAAGTCAGTGCGTACATTTAGTAAATTATATCCTTGATTGTTTATTCATGAAAAAAGAAAAATTACAAATTGTACACTCCACTTCGCAAAAATAGCAAGTAATATTTAGGCTTTAGCGAAATGAGAAAACAAAATTACTTTTTAATAATTGATTACGTTGAATGTTTTATTTATACTTATGCGCAATACGTGTAGCTGAGCCATGCCATTATATTATTAGGACAGAATAATTTTCTCTCAAATTTTCCCAATTCCTCAGATAGGGTAAAAGCGAGAAAGAATGAGCTGGTTTATACTCCTTAGCTCATAAATTTTCAATTGCCTTGATGATATCTGAAAAGAGACTGGGATAGTTTTTGTTCATGCCTATTCAAAAAGATTTCTCATTAAATTTTATTGGTACAGGAAAATAACGGTAAAATATATAATGTTTAGAAAGATCTCATTTAATTTTATGTAAGAATCGTTTTTATTTCTACTTCTCAATTTTATTTTGTTATTTTGTTGTATTCTAATACAGCGGCGTAATTAAGATGATTAGATAAATGTTGTCTACGTGATTTCAGTAAGAAATAATTGGAAGAACGTGTCTGTAATTGGTTTTTCATTATTTGGCGCCGGATAAACTCACACAACTCGGTAGCCTATCCTATTCATACTGATTTTACTAATGGATCATACAAATAAGCTAAGTTAGCTACTTTCACGTAGACATAGGTAACTTTTAAAGTCATGTCTTTCCTGTAGACTTCCCCCTTACATCAAAACTATGCGACAAAAAGGAAACTTGCATTCACACAAGCCGTTTACAGACCACACTGACCACATGACGATTGTTGTTTTATTCACATGTGAATGACCATTAAAACATTATATATACTAAAATCTAGTTTCCTAAGGTACTAAGTGGTCAATATTAAACTAAACCGTAGGTCCTTAATGAACTATCAAATGAGAAAAAGAAATTTGATGCTGATTTTCATAATATATAACTTATTACCGTTACCAGGCACCTTTTTTTATAACTCAAGGTAGTAGTTCTTTAATATAATAACGAATGCAAGTAGAAGGATTTTTTAGTCAACATGTGTATAGTTTACACACATTTTTCCTTGTGTGCAATTGTTGGTATTTTTGTGTTGTAAAGGATAACATTTTCTATTCAAAATTATTTTAATCCGCACTGACCACGAGCAGCATCCACGTTGTCCACGAACATATAACAAACAGGAGGTGCTGGGTTCCTTTTGTCTCATTTTATAATTCAAATACCCTTAAGGTGTAAGTCGATAGACATAATTTCTGGCCCAATACATGTAAAAGATAATTTTCGTTGCATTATGTAGGTATAATTAAACGCCATAAAATTATTTTAAGGTAGACTTATAATTATAATGATTTTATATCATCTGTTTGTAAATTGATGGGTTATAGCAAACCGATGGTCTTCTCTATTCTTTAATATTAAGGTTCATTTCATGTTTAATTACTTCATATACTTTAACAGTAAGCGAATGGGAATAGTTATTTATTTAGACCTTGTTATGAATAAAACCTATGTAGTAATTATTAATCACAAATTAAAGTTATTTAAATTAACAAACATTAATCATGTAAATAATTCGAATTCTTCGTACATATAAGTTTCATAAAAGTTAGCGGTAGCCTTAAATTCAAATTCAATTCACCACAATTTACATAAAAATCTCAATCTTATGATAAATTAATCACAGTACAATATATGAAAGATAATTATATACAAACATAATAAAACAATTTTACAAAGATTTATGATTTATTCATGCAGTACTCTTCAGCTGACACAGGAGATATCAGACAAATCCGTTCACTGGAGTGTCTGTAAAAACTAAAAAAATAAATAAAAAGGAATAAATATAAAAAAATATAAAAAAAAAATATAAAGGTAACCAAACACATTCACCTGAATTAATTTTAAAAGTCACATACCTGTTAAAATCGGCACAGGTCACAACCACAGCACAAAAGGTTCATCGTCACTTAAAAGTCATGACCACAAAAAACAACACAGCTGTAATTTAGAGTCAAAGGGTACAACGGCGGTGGAAATTTATACAGGTGATTTGAACATTGCTACGGGGTCGTAGCGACGCGGTACCGAGGGCTGCTGGCGGGGCTCTGCGGCGGCTGCGGACGTGGCTCTGAGCGCGAAACAGACTCGCAGGGGCATTTATGCCAGTCGGGGTGGCAACGCGCACGCGTCCGAGACCCTGTTGCTTCACAGTGACGGGCTAGGCTCGTCCCGCTGTCGATGTACCACTCTATATTGGACTTCCTTAATAGACACATGGAAGTCTTATGGATTGTTAAGCCGGTTATACGGCTAGTGTGAAGAAAGTTTTTAAAATATTATACATTTTTTTTTGCTACTGATGTTCGAAGATGTTTTTACACCTTAGAAAGCTTGAGTTTATTCAATATAACACAAATATATCTGCCTATTACACTGCACACACACTGCAAGTACATTTCCATAAAACATTATTAACCGAAGGCATTGCTTAACTTCAAATATGTAATTCAATTCTGTTGTAAGGTTGATTAACTTTCAGATTATTATAAATTTTTTTTTGATAATCGAGCAGAATAGATTTACTCGTGTTTGAAGTTAAGCGACACATAGATAAGTTATATATGATGTACCTTGTATTTTTAAGCGTAGGTAGCTACTAGTCTTATTATTTTACTGACATTCTTGGGGAATATATACATTGCCTATACTTGTACATGTACGACAAATGCACTGAGTAGTACTAGCAATACCTACAATGATAAATAAATTCAATTTTGAATTATATCTTGTGTAATTTTTGAGAAGAAAGGGCAACACTGCTGGGAGTGTCCGCTATAAATAAAACAGGAAAAGTCTCCATTGTAGTGTTATTTAAATAAAATCGTTTTAATTACAGCAAATAACCGACTCTCTTGTAATACATTTTGCGTAGGTTGATATTGTTAGGTACCTACTTAAGTGTTATCCCTCAAGCAAGTATTGCTCCCGTATAATTCGTCGAAGGGGTGTTTATATGTATTTATTACTTTAACCATTGAAATATATTGTAATATAGATTTATTAAACAGATATTATTGGAATATAAAACTATATCAAATGTAACACACAATTCATTTTTGTCACATCATCTGACAGGCTAATTTGAACTTTTATCCCGAGCAGATGGCTGTCATCGATGTCGATAACCAATTAAACAATATCGACATTTGAGTGGGCTTCACTACACGTCGTCCCCTCACACCCTTACCACCTGTAACTCCCCTCCTCCCTATCGTTTAAACACTGACTTATCAAAAAACTTATGTTTAAGTTGGAGATGTCGTTACAAGTTTGCCACTAGAGGCAGTCTGGCTTTTGAGCCACGCATGAGGTCTATTGGCAACTAACTGGGATGATATGTACGCTATAGAAATTCAACTACCCGGTTATAACAAAATTAAATAATAATAAACAAATGAAGTAATATATACGTTTTTTTATGCATACAATTTATTATGTTAGTTTAAATAGTATAAACATGTTAGTTTGTAGAAAACATTACTGCGCCTGTATACAAAATTTAATATACAGATATGCTGTAGTGGTGACAATAAAAGTTTTGCTTTATTTGTTTCAACTAACAAATTACGTTACTTCACTTCCTAGAACAGCCTGTTACCAATGGGGTAATTTTATTTCTATTTTTAGAAGATAATTTTATCAAAAAACTTTTTTCTACCGCGTGTCACTCCAATTCGTTGATTACATTCTGCTCGGGTAGGGTTCATTAAGTTGTTGACTTGCGTTAAAAAAACGTGACTAACTGTAACGATCATCAATGTTATGCAATATTAATTCATTGTGCCGTGAAGCTAGTGCCAGTGCAATGTCAGTTTTTGGTGCCAGGGTCACTTGTAATAAACAAATAAATAACTAAAACAGGTCCATAAAACATAAAACAGACATTACGACAGACCTTGGTAATTCGGTGATAATGAATTATTATCTTACTCTCTGAAGCTTACAATGGTGAATTGCAAACAATTGATAACAAAGCCAACCTTATGAAAGGCATTATAAATTGATAGTTGCCATGGATGTTATAGCTTGGTTTTCTTATAGCGTGATTTCTGTAAGATTTGCCAGTTCAGCGTAGACACATTTTAAAATTGTAAGTTCTACGTAGTATTTTCGCTACAAACCGCTATGATCAGCTACGACGTAGAGATACGACATTCGTAGCTTATAGTGCGTTTTAGCATTAGGAAGAAGGCTAAATCACGTAGCACGACGTTTTTTTATATAAGACTCTATACCACACCACTGTCAAAATATCTCAAACTGCTATTGAAAAATCTTACATTATTATTGTCGAACCTAAAATTATAAAATTGCTTGCATTATTTATATCTAAATACAACAACATATTTATTTTTTGACTCTGTTATTCTAAATTTCGTCTCAAAAGCATTTTCCAGAAGAAATAAAGAAAGGTGGACTTCATGTTTTAACTATGTTAGTAAACTCGAAGAAGACATGATGAGTTTAGATCACAAAATCGATAACACGGTTGAAGAGTAATTCATGTTAGTGGAGTCTGGTGGTAATTCATGTAAGTGGCAGGGCTACAATGATTTCTTTTTTTCTTTCTGGCTAAGCATGCTCGCTCTTGTATTAAATGACAGTTTATCGATATTCATTTTCCGACGTGGCCGCCACCCGAGGCACCCACTGCGTCATCACCATAATACATATCGTACGTAAGCTATGCTTTGTAATAAAATAAATGTATTATTTTATTTCACAATACATAGTTTTATAAACATAATAAATTGATGTAGAAATACACATTTTATTTAATAGATAAAAGAGGGATGTAAGGACTTGGTAACATCTAATATTTGCCCCAAGCAGAAAAGGTTGTCAGCGACTGTTTCTTTGTTTAAGTTAGTTCAAATACTAAAAAAACGGACTATACTCGTAGCTGTGAAGAGGAGGAAACCTTTGTAAAGTTCGCAAGAGAATACAGACACTCCATTATATTTTCGTGTAATTGTGCTGTATTTACATGTCTTACCGTAACTTAATAACTACAATTATATACCTAATGTGATTACATTAGGTATATAATTGTAGTTATTAAGTTATTACTTTTACATAAAAATGTAATAACTACAGTTTTTGTTTTCACAAGATTTTATTTAACTTGTAATGTAAGTATGTTCGGGTGTAATCTTGCAAGTCAATTTTGAAGAGATATCTTAAATAGATTTAGCTGAAATCCAGCACGCTTATGTAAGGTCGGTGACAACGCAATATTAAGGATCAGATCTGACGTGATGTTGGAGCCTGAAGGTAGCCATAGCAACTCCTAAAATACACTAGGTAAACCCGGCTCGTTAAAATCCTCTCGATAAGTTAACGATTGTACAAAGTACAATTGTCAAAGCTTAAAAAAAAATATAAAAGCGTGTACGAACATTTTTATTTTCGACAGATACTTATAATAAAATGGTTTCATCATTCGTTAGAACCATTTAAGTAATGGTTTGTGTACACCTGAGGCCTGTTTATCGAACACTTGTAACTTGTAATACAAGCGGAAGTCTCTTTCTAACACCAGGTATCAAAAAGTGACTTCCGCTTGTGTTACAAGTCTTCGATAAACATTGCGTAGGAACGTATAACTGATCTATCTTAGGTAAAAACGCATGAGGTTTTAACATCTCAGTCGGATAAGTAGGTTTACATGGCAGTACATAACAGATTGTACATTGTAAACATTTTAACTGACCAAGGAAGTAAAAAACTTAGGAAACTGTAGGTACGTTATTCAGCCTTATTAAGAGTCCGAAGCGCATTTTAATTTTATTATGCTAAAGGCGTATAATGAAAACAAAGGGTTTGAATGTTATTGAAATGCAAACAAGGGCCCTCGTACAATAGCGTAGATCTTCACTGAAAGCTGCAATTTTTTTTTTCATAAATTATGAAAAAAAAAAACAAGATCTTTTGTGAAGTTTTTCGCGTTTCTTCATCGTACAAATTAGGCAAAATAAGGAATAACAGTTTTTAAGTGACTTCGGAAGTAGTGTATTGCAGGAAAAATATGTATTGTAACAAAATATTATACAAACCAGTTCATTGTTTACTAATTAATGTAACAACTTGCGTATATTAACTAAAAATTACTAATAACAAATATAAAAAAGGTACAGGACATTGTTAAAAAGATTGACTTAGCTCCACGTTAAGCTCAAGAAGGCTTGTGTTGTAGGTACTCAGCTAACGATATACATAATATACAAATACTTAAATACATATACATATAAAATACCCATGACACCGGAACGAACATCTGTGCTCATCACACAAATAAATGCACTTTCCGGGATACATATATAACAATCTGACGGCTATATTGAAGCTGTAAGACATTTCTACTATATTTTTTTAGCTGTAAAGGTATTAAAAATGTAGTTTTTGGTATCGAAATACGTGTTTTATAGTCATACTATATGTGATTATTCACTTTTAAATTTTTTATTGTTGGCCCATCCTAACGTAACATAAAGATGCAAAAAGTGCAATTTTTATTTATCTAAATAAGATTATTACATCACTAATTTAGACCAAAAATATAATAATATAATTATTATTTTTTGCATAGAAAATTGGATCCATTACAAAAACAAAAAAAAACACCAAATAACTCTGCTTCTGCACAATTGTAACTACCTTACCCAATTAACCACATTAATAATCTCAACGGTTGTACTTAGTGAACTTTAAACGCACTACTATTGTAATCCTACATTAAAAGCGATTTATTTTTATTTTAATCCTATTAAAATAAAACCAAAAATAAAGCAACAGAATTTAAAGTCTGCACAGCAAACTCCGCGCCGCCTCGTCCCAGAGCGTAACTTTTCTAATATATTAAAAATTTCACGTACAAACATGCTGCATAAAAGTCTCAAAGCATAGAAAGTTATTTAAATAAACAAGTATACAAAGAATTTATTGACCAATATCACTGATTATTAAGTAGAAAATAATAAGTATCTACTTTCGTTTACACATCATAATTAGTATAATTACCATTTTATTATTTATTTAAAAAAGACTTCAATTAAACCCATACAAACTAAACAAAAACACCGTGCCAACTTGTGTAAGGTTCTAAAATAATAAATTATAATCAGTGGGTGTTTGACCTTTTTAGGACCTTGGTGCTCCGAATTGTATTGGAGGCGGTTTCCAAAAAACAAATTAATTACTTACGTCAAGTCTTATAAAGATAGGTATAGTTAAAGTTAAAGTCAATTTATTCTGGGTTGACTGCTTTTTAGGATATAAAACTTAGGGCTTTATTGCAAAGAGAATAAATTGCGGTCGTATAATAATTAAATTTAAATATTTTATAGATTTGAGCTTGATTTGAGTTAAAACCGTCGTGTAGTTAGGTCAATAAATACTCGTAATACGGATTGAGGAGGGGCTATAGAAAACGTCATGCGTTACATATTCCCCGTCCCGGTCTCGAAAAATAATTGAATTGAATTGAAAATAGTTCAATTGATTGCTACAAACACACAAACTGGTAAACATAAAGGTACACCAAGGTACTAAATTAACATTAAAAGACTGGTAGAAGAGCGTAACTTAAGCATACACTTAATAGCATTATATAATCATTGTATCATTTATGAAGTCTAAAATTGAACTATAAATGAGTTTTTCCCAATTTAAATATTTTCTAATCATTTCAGTAAAGTAATTTTATTGGTAGACCTGCCAAATCTAATTTTCTAATACACAAGTATTTTTTGCAAAGTGAATCAAGAAGGCCCTTCGCACGTTGTTTTTTCGCCGGCGCGGTGAAGCAATCAGTAGCAAATCGTGCGGAAGCGTCGAACTTATCTCGAAAGGAATTTGGACAAGGATCAGCCGTCGCAATGCAATTTGTACCAAATTGTCCTATGCTCCAGCTATGTGCTAGAGCACAGAAGACTATAATAAATTTTAAACATCTTATATGCGCATTGAAAAGGTCAACGCGGTCAACGGAAATAAAAATTATTAGGTAGTGTGAACTACCTAATATTTTTTATTTCCGTTTCCCATGAGATTGTGACAAGAAAACCATAATTATATTTGGCGATAGTAAGCATCTGAAGTTATAAATTGTAAGCTTTTAAAGGATGATTCACGTTAGACCGTCGCGCTTCCTACACGTCGACCTCACGAGCACGAGCCCACCGTCGACCTATCGCTTCACTTACCTCGGCGGTCCGAGTCCGAGCGGCCCGAAACTCGAATATTGACATTAACACGAGCGTCGCGTCGCCGCTCCGCTCACGAGGCCCACCGGCTCGAGCACGAGCCACCCGAGCCGCCCGTCTCTAACGTCAGCCGAGCTGTCTAAGTTATTGTCACTTGATGTCAATTAAATTCCTTGTCAATAATAATAGCAGAACTAATAGAAAATAAGAAACAGAAAAATTTAGTTATTATATTAGCCATCACGGCTATAAAAGCCGATGAAGAACAAGAAAAATCACGCAGACAATGAGGCATACACCCCTTTTGGTGCACACGTTTGCAGTACAGAGAATATGTGTTACTATATTCGTGACGATTTTTGTATAATTTCCAAACCACGAGGAAATTAAGCACCGGTTGATGAATAAACAAAGCTCCAGAGTCAATATCCTGTAAAGATCGTCTAGCAGCCTGCTTAAGGTAACCGATAATAAAATAATAAAATATATGTATAGGTATAATAAGTGCTTATTATAGAAACAATATCGTAGTCTTTTCTCTTTAAGCCTATTAGGTTTAATAGTAGCCACGTATCGTTATTTCATAATTTTTCAGTAAAAAAAAGGAAGTAGGACTTGGTCTTTGGTAAGCATTTTTATTATTTACAATTTTAGGACGAGCATTACTTTTATTGATTACAGTGTCATCAAATGAACAATATTTGAACACAGGATACACAGTCTGCACTTTGATGAGGAGGCATTGAAAAAAATGCTGACATTCATCCAAAAATTGATTTGGGCGAAACACATTCTGTACTGACGCGCCTGCTTAAAATTGGTACGGTATAGATATATATATAATATAATATCCAAACAGGCTATTCTTTGTTCAATAAGTATCTAATGATATATAACGAGATGACTTAGGTAGGTACAGCAACTCCGGAGATAAATTAGAGCTCTCTTACGAAGCAGATCCTATTCCCATCCCATCCCATTTCCTTCGTTTTTCTAACAAAGCAAGGTTCGGGAAAAATGTTAAGTATCGCGCAAAATACGCGAAGCGATTAATAACACTAATTTTAATCGAAATGGTGGTTGGACTGGCTGCCTATAGAGGCCTGGCGTCTATGACCAAATTTAAAAGTAGAAGTTTAGTAAAGTATAGTTCCGAGCAAACTAACGGCGCCGGTTGAGGATTGCCGTGAACCGGCCACAACATCGAGAGCGGCAAAGGCAGCGCAGCGCGCAGCAATTCGTTGAAGCAAACGGGTGTCGACACATAATGTTTGAAAATAGTGTTGGAAAATTTAGACCATCTTATAGGTACTCCAAGCAGTTCGCGTGAGTGAGGCTGTGAAATGATACAGTGACTCATGAAACTTTAAATACAATATCAAAAGACCATAAACTTATTTTTACCATAAAATTACATTATTATTTGCTGTATTATAAGCATATTACAATACCGCAAAGAATAATGTACGTTTCTGACCTATTCAATTAAAAAATGAGCATTATTTTGTTCACACATACTCGTAGATAGAATATTAAACGTAGATATTTCTGTTATAACAAAGATCTTTTTAATATTTTCTCCTTGGATAAAATAAAGTGCATAAAATACTGAATTCATAATATTTATCACACGATTAGAAACAACGTGAGACTAGTGAGTATCTTTGGCGTGAAGGAATTTACAAAAACCCTAGTTTGCCTGTACGTTCAAAACAGTATATAAGTATACCGCCTTCTTACTAGTCGAAAACTTTCTGTCAATATTGACAAGCCGTCTAGTTCCTAAATAATCGTATGTTTAATAAGGGCAGGTCGTTTTTAAAGTAAATCGTTTCTATTTAGAACATACAAGCATCAGAAAACTATAAAATAAGTGTAATGGATGTGACAGTGTAATGTATTACAGCCAAGGTGGTCTCATAACAACCAAACAAATAGGACTATATACGACCGTACGTATAGACGTTTATAAACCTAATTGTAAAACATGCGTGTCCGCTTCAAAAATTAAACTTCCCATAGTAATGTGCCTTGCCTAAACCAGAGTCTGACCAAACCTGTAGTCTGACAATGATCCGGCCGACGGTATATATCCATCAACATAATTGTACCGATAATGCTTTTGCAAAATTTTATTGACGTCTTGCTAAATCATAATAATATGTTCACTGATTTTCGTCTCATTTTCAGGTTTCCATCAAAAATTTTAAGGATCGCGACTTTGGATAAAAATTGTTAGTCCTAGTTATATAATCTTTGGTAAGTAGTAAGTCCCTTACAGGAACTTAGTAAGTTAGTCAAGTTTACTTGAATAGTGACATACAAAACATAATTTCTTGCAAGCAAACAAGACATCTAATACAGCGAACTCTCCGTGATAAGACTATTCATTTTAGGTCGTTTGTTATAATAATGTAATATAATGTACGTATTTAGGGACCGTAAGTATCAGGACATTGACAAAATCCTATTACTGTCCGTCCTTCTGCCCGTCTTTTTTTCTGCCTGTTAGCAGTTAGAATGTACCCATGTAGGTACCTACTTTTACTGTCATCCATGTATGGTCCTGAGATAGCTCTATTCATCATCTTATCAATCATTCTAGTACCGAACCGTACCGAAGGACGTCCACTGCTTGACATGGGCCTGTCCCAAAGCAACTCACAATAACCGCCACCCGCATCAGTAGATTCATTCTGTCTTTACCAGGTCGCTAGTGCACCTTGTGGGGGTCTGCCCACGCCGCACCTTCCGATATATGGTTGGTACTATAACCACTTACCCGTGCGAAGGCAGAGGAGGTTGCTAGTACCTACCAATAAATTATTATTTGTGTAATGACGTTTTCCGCAGTACTAGGTACTTACTGTGGTACTACATAAGGTTTGTAGTTGCCTAAATAATGGGTACTTACACAGCGATTTGGGGCGTACGTTTGTAATGTATTTACAATATATTATATACTTTCCCGAGCAAAGGTGGTTAGTTGCGAATAAAATCAGATTTTACTAACGATGTTCTCCGCAGTGTTTGGTATTTCTTATCCCACTAGTGTTTTCTTGTAAGAAACATTGACTTAAATAAGTCATCATCATCAGCCTTGAGCCATCTACTGTTGGACAAAGGCCTTAACTTCGGTGTTGCCGTATTGACCACGTTTGTTAGGCAAGTTGGGAATCGCAGTAAAATACACCGTAGACGCCGGTCGCTACTGCTCATACCGGTGGGCTTCGACGCAGTTTAAGGACATACCCGGGTCCATGTCTCATTAGTAATATTAATAAAGGTTTACTGCAACTTACTTGCAATTTTTGTTGTATAATATTATTAATGTTATAGGTGTATTATGTAGCAGCCAAGGGAACTGGGCTGAATGACTGCAACAAGCGATCGACAGCCCGCCTGAGTCCGGCCGGGAGTCCCTACACTACATGTATATCTACATTAAGTATCAGTGATACATAGGTAATTAAGTAAGCTTGTAGGATCTGTAGATGCCTTTAATAGTTATTTAATTTACCTAGTAGTCATTAAGTACGTAGGTTATGTTGAGGATTTTTTAATAGAGTGTACCCCCAATTTAGCCGAGGTACAGGCAGATTAAAGAAGAAATGGCGGGACGAACTAAATGGTTTTAGCGACTGGTGGGAATACGAACTAAAGAGAGGAGGCCTTTCCTGGCAGCTGGACACAAACTAGGCTAAGAAAAAAGAGTAGGAAGGGTCAGGTATCTAATCTTAGTGCGGACGAGTGATAGTAAGTAAATATAAGTTGTTGTTGTATGTTGTATAATTAATTTAATTAATGGTTGGTTAAATTGCAAACCCGTGCTGATTACTCCACAGTGCATCCGTTCGTTTATAACATTAATAAATATTCAGGACAATTGACGATAGGTCTGGCCTAATGGATAGTGATCCTGCTTATGAAGCCCATGGTCCTGGGTTCAAATCCTAGTAACGTCATTTATTTTTGTTCTGAGTCTTCCGAGTATCCACAACACAAGCCTCATTCGTCAGTGTATTGTGCGCGCGTACTTGTAGTACGGCAGCTGTTGATGGTGTATAATCCTGGCTACGAAGTCAGTCTGGGCAAGTTCTCGCCGTTAGCAAGATGAGAACATAGAGAACAGAGGTTTTCCAACCCTAAAAGGGTTCCGGGCCCGATTACTATTACTAAGACTCTCCTGTCTGTACGTTTGTCCGTCTGTCTATCTCTCCGTCTGTTCGTCCGTCCGTCTGTCTGTCTGTCTGTCTATCTCTCCGTCTGTCCGTCTGTCCGTCTGTCCGTCTGTCTATCTCTCCGTCTGTTCATCTGTCCGTCTGTCCATCCATCAGTCTATCCGTCTGTCCGTCAGTCCGTCCGTAAGTCTATGTATAGGTCACCAGGCTGTATTACATAAAATGTTCACAGATAATGTATTTTACTTACCTCTATGTCAACGAATACTTATACTGAGTAAAATATTAGGCTCTATAATGCTGCGAACCTTTCAAGTTATTACTAGCATTTGGCCGGTTTAATATATAAGTAGGCAGGTTAACTAAGGTAGGTAGGCAAGCCGATAGAAATGGTGTTATGTAGACGCCATGCATAGTTAAGTATGTATAATATATATAAAGTTCATACGTTAATTTGAGGATTTTAGAATATTATAAGTTGATGTACAGTATGTATAAATAAGAGAGGCAAATGCATGGTTAGGTATATTAAGTTCGTAGGTTAATTTGACCACATGATAATTTTATACTAATTCTACGCACAGTATACTGCAAGCAGAAGGTAGTTTATATCGCTCATATTGAGCACTATTACGAGTGGCTTTGCAAAAGCGTCACTGACTAAGAATCTACTTTGTCTGGATTGAGGACGTTGTCATTAAATATCATATTAATTCTAATTTTAATTCATCATTGCATCGGCCGTAACTCGTCCACTGCTGAACAGAGCCTCCCCCAAATAGGACTTGTGTCATCTTGAGAGTCGCCACTCACATTTCTGTTATTGATACAAAAATATTTTAACCGTCTTAACTCCAAGAACCCTTAAAGTGGTCGAGTAATGTCGTGCCTGCCACGCCACCGACATCTAGAGTGGCTAGAGCGGACACTGCCAAAGCTATTTTGCTGCTGACTTATAAGGCTTGAATTCGTCGAGACGAGACGTTGGCGTACTTGACACGTTTTGACACAAGAGGAAGGTCTTTCAAAAGGTTAACACGTTGGCTGCCCGCCGTAAAGTCAGCATCAATTAGCGCATGAAACAGCGCACCAAACGAATCTATCGTTTCTTAATTTCTTCACAAAAAGTGACGAATAAAATGCAATATAAACTTTGAAACGCGAACTGTAAAAAATGTCATTTGTAAAAAGTACACAGGATGGCAGATCTTAGATATTGGTGCGTTTTATTTTATATGCTAATTGATGCTGATTGTACTAAATTACAGCATTAATCCCATGCCCAAATACCCAAAAACATAAGCTTTTGATCCCACCAATGATGCTCATGGCCACACAAAGAAGACAAAGTGATCCCACCCGTGATGCCGATGGCAACACAGGGAAGGTGACTTGATCCCAAGAATGATGCTCATGGCCACATATTCCACCCGTAATGCTCTTCACAGTCTACGTGTTAAATAATCAGTATCATATCATAACGTAATTTGTTTTAATTTCATATATGACGTACGTCGAGAGAAGTTCCAAGCTTCGACCAACTGGACAGTAGCGCTGAGACTACGGAGCATTTACTGTATCAACGGAGGCATTAGTGAAAAATATAATAAAGTTCTGGATTAGGATTTTATCACACGTCAACTCGAGCCTTCATGGCTGATGTATACAATATTTAAAAAGTTATTATTGTTTAATTTAATTTGTTTACTAAATTTTTTTTGATGTTTGTAATTCTACTCAGATAGACTTGACGCTATGTTTTCTGCAGCTTTTACGTATAAGTACGAGTAGAAGCCTACTATCAGTCAAAGAAATAAATTGTGCTTTCGTGTTGTTTTATTTCTCAGAGGTGGGGAAGGAGTAATTTTAACTTTAAGTCACTAAAGGCCGATTTTTCAATCGTCAGTTAAGCCTTATTCGACGAATAACTCTATGGGTATCTGTCAGATATGTGCTTATCTGACAAATGAAAAATTGGCCCTAAGTAACAAATATATTCATTCAAGTCTTATGTACCGTTCATTTTATTACAATTAATATCATATAGATGGCAGCCAAATATAGCTCGCCAATCCTTCCTTCTAGGCATTGGTCCCACCGCAAGCTAGTAAGCCATGACACGAGCTATCAGCTATTTCAAGAGACAAAAGATAATTGCTCCCGTGTAAATAAAAGAGAGATATATATTTATATCTCATTGCCTGGTAATGAACTACGATCGCCCGGCTATGACATATAAATATGTCACTTATTTACACGGGATTGATTATCTTTTGTCCCTTGAAATAGCTGATAGCTAATAGCTTACTAACTCGCGGTGGGACCAGTGCCTAAATACAAATATCTATACTGAGATATTTGGATACTTTGGTTGCTAAAACTATGCTTATAAGCTTATTTTCCTTTGTACCTAAAATACCCACACCCCTATAATATACCATTTGGACGCCAGACACGCCTTTACTGGTTTAGTGTGTTCCTTTACCAGTAGAGACGTTGCGCGTTTGCGCGCCTAGGTTCTTTGTAGATAGTAATAGTATCTAAACATGAATAAAAATTACATAAATATTTAATTTGTTTTATTTTAGTAGTTGGTGTGAAAATTAGCCTGAAAAATAAAGGGATAGACAACGGAACATAAATGTGCTCGCATACTGCTAATACTTGGTCGCGGCAAATTTTACCGTGATCCGAAATAATGTATGAGATAATACTACCTATAGTTTGCACAGGGCGCTTTATTTCGTAATAATTAGTATTTTTTTTTTCTATCCAAAGCACAAAAGCTGGTAATATTTACAAACTATCATTATTTATCTTTCTGGCAACATTGATGAACATCTACAGGTGCCACATTAAGACGGCTAAATATAATGTCGGTTGGGTTTCCATATTTCAGAAAACAATTTGTGACATTTTGTAACCCACATATTTTTGACGTATATTCCGATACATGATAAACCTCTTTGGTGATTTCAATTCAGACTATTCAAACACAGAAAACTAAATAATAAAGACTGTTAATTGTTATTGAGGAATTCGTCGAATTATCTTCATACTGGTTTATAGTTATATGGTTATGTAGACACATGGTTATGTAAACAGGCGGATTAGTCCATTAAATTAGTTAAGAAAGGGCATAAGAAGGGATTAAATTATTTGTTGAATTTTACATTTGGTATTTAAGAAAATTCATATACTATACCTATACCTAAGCCCTACCATACCACTAGGGCCTACATCGAACTTTGATTTTTAGTATTATATTTTTTTAATTTAGTTTATATATTTATTTTTTGTGATAAATATTTATGTTAAATGTTAAATGAGGTTTTGAAATAAAAAATATAAATTATGAGCCCTTTGCCTAAATATTCGGTTCTTTTATTTATGATTAACGAATATTTATTCTTTGATTATTTTTAAAGAAATGTGTCAACTCAGCACTCTTTGTTAATTCCTCGTCTCTGCACTAGTAATATAACCCGACTAAAGAAAGAATTATTTATCCCCTCATATTTAGCAAACAAATTGATGACATTTTGCAACCTCCGTAGTCCGGCCAATATATACCGTTCCATCCGAGCCATTTTTTGCGACTAGGCGACCGTCGCACGCCCGTCGACATCCTGTCGACATCCCGTCGCCCTTACATCACCGGGCCGAGCCCAGCCCTTTGAACATAGCTGTAACGGCCGTCGCACGTCCGCCCCGTGCCCGAGTCGAGTGGATCGAGCGGCTCGGTGGTCACGTGACTCTTTCCATACAACGGATCCCTCGGAGCGGAAACGCGACGGTCTAACGTGAATCATCCTTAAATCGTAATTCCTAGTATTAGGTAGCAATTTTTAAATGAGCATTTCACTCACATATAAATAATAATATGGCGGGACACAAAACCACACTTTAAACTTTCGCGTTTTCGACACATGTTAACTTAAAACTATATAACAAGTCTATCGCGAATTAAGATTTGAATTACCTTGAGTTCAGACGTTTCGACGTGGGTTGCGCTGGTCAGTTTCGCGGATAACTGACTTCCCTGCAAGTTTACAATCATAGGCTGCATATTTAGAATTTCTGTGACTACCCGACGAAATTGTCTGTGAGGAAATATAAGATGTTATAAAAACAAGATTACCCACCGAACGATCCGAAGACACATCCCACGCGGTACGCGCCTCATATATGTTTCTAACACTCAAGTAATTCGAGTACATATGTTCGATAAGGATCATCATCATCATCATGTCAGCCGAAAGACATCCACTGCTGGACATAGGCCTCCCCCGAAACGAGAAAAAAGGCCGGTCCTGTGACTTCCACAACCAGTGGCACCCCGCGACCTTCACCAGGATGTCGAACTACCTTGTAGGTGATCATACCCGACCATAAATCCGAATCTCCGAAAATCTTGCACCATTTATAAACAGAAGCGCTTTATATAATTTGGTATAAAAAGCATTTGTTATCTTCGTATTTAATCAAAAATACGTCCTTGGCAAAATAATTACTCCGCCTGCTAAATGACTCCATTCTTCACCTCAATAACATGGGCATATTGTGTGCATGCAATTACATCACCCAGGTGTATTAAGTACCTATACGAAAAGTACTCTTTGTTCACCTATGATTTTCATGATTGAATAAGTCTACTTTTGTTCACTTTATTAACCGTTTATTTCTATAATACTATACATCATGTAGAACCTATGGCCGTCGCGGCGTAAAGGTTCAAGAGTGGAAATCACGTACCCGAAGACGCAGCGTGGGTAAACCCTCCACAAGGTGGTAAAAATCGCGGGAAACCACAGTATGCGAGTGGTGCAAAAAAATGGGCCCATGTCTTGCGTCTGATATCCTGATGATGCACTCCAATTATTTAAAATATATATAGTAAATAAATAAATATGGGTGTTCTAGGTTTACTAGAAGAAATCATAACACAGACTTTCCAATAGATGAATAAAATATATGCACTAGTAACTTACAATTTCATAACTTTGTACTAACATTAATTGTGTCGAATAGTAAAAATAACATTTTCCGAGCCGCCACGCCGAAAGCCGCCATACCAAAAATCGTTAGGGCATCGGCACCGATAAAAATTCCCGGCCACAATTTGCGGCGGCAATAGTTACCTAGCGCACAAATCTCGGCCCTCAATTATCTATTTTCGTTATTTGTTTGAATAACATCACTAAAAGAGTGTTTATGAGAATAGTTAAAATTACAAACAAATAAATACTCTAATCTCTATCTAGTGTAACCCACATGTCATTTGGTCGCGTGTTCTATGCCAGGTAAAATTATACTATAGAAATCCAAGTAGCCTTCTACTCTATTTATAGGTATCTACTCTGGTGAAGCTACTTTTTTTTATATTTATAGGTATACTAATAATGTTTTCTGCTGCTACAGAGCATGTAAAAGCTATTGTCAGTTAGAAAGAGGAATATAATGAATAGGAAGATTTGTGGCCGTGATTTTATGAGTGTCCAAAACCCACCGAAAAATACGTAATATACTAAAATATTAAAGTAGTTACTCTTAGTGTACTTCGCATTTATACACTTAAACGATTCCGCACTAAGTTCTTCAACATTTGTACCGCATAGCATTGGGGCAGCAATTTGGGGTAAATGCGACGAAAGTTGTCACATTACCACCCCAAATTACCCGGAATGGTCAAATGCCTCCCAGTAATACTTTTAAGAGAAAATCTATTCGTAATTACGTTTGACGAGTAGAGTAAGTAGCTGCTCAGTTTTCGTAAGTAGCTTTAACATCAAGTCAAGTGTTTTATGACTTTTGTTGAACACCTCTGGTAATATCCTAATATCTATACGTAGGCCTACATCATGTTCTGACCTCATTATTTAATAAGAGTGTGTCAAAGGGTCCGTTTGTTTTGCACTATGTTATTGAGCCTACCATAAATTTGAAGACCACAGATTTAATATCTACAAAATAATATCGTGAAGACATTTATCACCTACTTTACAGTGTAGTACGTTCTGTTAATCATGAATTCATCGTGAGGGAACCTGCATAAAAATTGCAATGAAATTCATACACATATTTGAAGTATCCATCCCACTTTGACCCAGTTGATTTGAGCAACTAAAAAAAACATTACTTTCTGACTCTCCGGATGTTCCCGTGTCAGGTTTAATTAAAATCTGCCCTGAACATGATGCGCGTACCAAAACGCAGACTGACAATCACAAAATATCTAAAACAACGTATTTGAGTGCACGGCCGGGGCTGTGAGGAATAGCGAATGTCGACGTTGGAAATAACCTATTTCATTCCAATTTATTAGCCGTCTATCAATAGGGCGTGGACCGTGAGCCAACAACAGATTTTTATGACCAAGTTCCTCTCATGCGATAACTCGTAAAGAGGTTAAGTAAGGTATGTCAGGAAGCCTCATCAACTACAGTTGCCGCTTTGTTCGTTGATTGAGGCACACAAAGAATACGAATAGTGAGCGTGCACGAACTATAGGTGGCAGCACTAAACGACAAAAGCGACACTATGCGGATTCCTAAGGAACTGTTTAAGTAATATTTGCGAGCTGCCAAACTTTTTTTACACATCTTATTATTAATAAATATGATAAAAGTTATTATAAACGAACTATATGTGTGTGGAAACTAATCATTCCGATGTTTTCTGAATAATTTTATAGTTTAGGGGAGGGGGGGGGGGGGGCATTCAGTCGGGAGGCTTGGGCACCACTTTGTAAATGTTTCGATATTCGCTATTTACGTTTATTTATAAGAGAATCTAGTAAATTAAGGGCGTTGTTATTAGTTATGACAACATCCTCAATTTACTAGAATCTCTAATATCTAAACGTGTAGATTGACAATACTAACTGCATAACTTGGGTTAAATACCCAAGTTATGCAGTTAGTATTTACACTAATGATATTACAGATTGTTTCTAAATACTGTAAATTGTCTTAAAACTCATAGTTACTCAAGTTTCTTTACTGTATACATTTTAGGCGTATTTATAATCATGGCATGTGAGTGTTATTCCATGGAAAGGTATTTTTGATGGATGTGTAAGTAAGAGTACATCCAGAAATCCAACTGTGCTTTAGAATTAGCCAGAGTAGTATGTTTAACTGGCAAAATGGGTACTGTTCTAGTTAGGTATAAATGTGAAGGTTAGGCGTTCCGATTCCGTAAGTATAGTTCCGATTAACGTCATCACGCGGCGGCAGCATCGTCGTGCACGTCCCCTATAGATATATTTGGTCGTGCGTTTCTTTAATTGTACTTAAAAACTAAAAGCCAAATATCAGTTTAAGTAGGTAGGTAAGTAGTAATAGTAGTAGGTACGTAGATAATTTATATTAACTATATGAACGAACAATAATGTTAATAAATGTGCAGTGATCCTATTTAAGCCAACTGACATTAATAAGATTACAGTGTATTTTCTAGGCGTGTGTCGTAGTAATAATCGTTCAAATGGCTAAACTGCACCCCGCTTTATCTTGCGAGCTCTAGTTGCTATGCAAGGGGAGTTTCTTAATTTCCGCAGAAAACATATTACATCGAAAATAAATGAGAAAACAAATTAAAGTCTGGTAGAATATTAGAATATTATTTAAACTAGCAACATGTTTATTGCAGCAACCGTTATTTATGGTTCAAACCAAGCTGTTTATATCTTAGGCAAGTTTATCCTTTATGGGAAACCTTCCCCAGAGCTCAGACCTCAGCGACCTCGACGAGGGAGTACCTAAATCTTGTTATTTTATTATCAACTTTTTTAAAAGTACCGTGTACGTACTTAGGTTGTAGGTAAATATTGTCTGCGGTTACCGCGATACGAGTAATTATCGCGGCGAATGAAATGAAATTATCGCATATACTTATTTTAACTTTATCCCGACGTTTTAACCATTTAACAGAGTTCGTGGTCATCGGGTGGACTGAGGAAAATAATTATTTAACTCCGTCCAAAATTACAATTATTTTAACTGATTCAATTTCACTTTAACACTTTACACTTCAACAATTAAATTTATAATAACAATAACAATGTGATTATAAAATGAATAAAAAACTTTTTAAACTATGAGCCACAAAAATCTTTATTGTGATTTACATTTATTACTCACATCTGTTTTTGAGCAGCAAGTGAATATAAATCCACTAGTGGTTTATTAGGTGTATTCAACGTTATAAGAGTAATATTCGGAAAAGCCAGTGAAATCCGAAATCAGTACTGTAAAAAATATTTATTCTTTTCTATAAATGGGGCAATATTTGGAATGTTCGTTATTACAAAATCACTTAACGTAAAAACCTGATCATCAATTTTCATTGTCAACATAGAGAGTGGTAAATAAAAAGGTTAGGAATAATAACTAAATTTACATGTTAAAATTTTAACTTGTACTCGTATTCGTAAACTACGAGTTAGAGTAAGACTACAGAGACTGGAAGATATAGGTGCTCTTAGCGTAGCACACAATTGTCTTACTAGTATTTTTATTTACTTCCGCAAAGGCGGGTAAGTCTCTTGTTTCCCGAGATTATGACCGATGTAGCTATTTAGAGCATAAGGCCGAGACTCGGCGACCTGTTGCTCCGACATTGTCATTTTTGCTACCATCTTTATTTCCTACCCCTCCGGGGCTGGGGGAATTGTCTTCGACGAGGCGTCTTGTCGTCCCTATATTATCTAACAGATAATACCGGTTTATGAAACAGAGGCTTTTTGACCTAAACTTTATATTTCATGTATGTGACTTTTCATGATTATTTTTATATTCAAGCTGACATTTTAAAATTGATTAAAATCTGTATATGATATTAATTGTTTATTTGTATAGAACCGGGTAACTTTTAACGTTTCATATATCGAATATTGCTTGATTTAGTACGATATTAATATAGTTGAGTCTCATGGTAGTTTTGTTTAAAATCTGTATATAGGATGATTTGTGGGTGACACGGAACCAGTTTTTCTAACTCATTAACTGATCAACATTTATGTTTTATTGAAAGTACGTTAATTATCTTTTCTTATTTTTGCAATTAAATAAATTAAGGTTAAACTACTCATGGTCACCCTAAGCCATTTTACATACTCAGTATGGGAAGCGACAAGACGTCACATTGAGTAGGGTGACAAAATTGTAAGATTTCTTTTTTTCTAGTTACAATGTAAAAAAAAAATTGACAAATAATTAATGATTCACATAATTAGCTTCACCTAGTTCTGTGTCATGTCTCTTTCTATTACCCTACTACCCCGAAATCACCTGTATTAGTCGTGACCCATCTCTAATAATTAGTGTCCCAAATTAGGTGGGTCATTATAATATGTACACACTTTAACAGTTATTAGTTTAAAATAACCAATGTGTAATGCAATTTCAATAATCAATAAAAGGTAATCAATCTTTTATATTCTAGTTAAGGGTCACATACTGAGTAATGTGACCACATTGTATTTGTTGAGTATGGCGTTATTCATAAACGCCTGTCAAACCTAACACGCCATTGTAAATCGTTAGTCCTTTTATATTTATTGTAATTATATTAGACAAGAACAAAAAATATCTGACGTATATTATACGAATAAGGTGTAAGGGGGACAATGTTGTTCATACATTTAATATTTGTCTAGTAAGTACACCTAAAACTAAATGTTTGTTAATCTTAAAGATGTTGTTTTATTTCTTCGTTTAGGCACTGTATGGTTGTTAAATTATGAAAAAATATCAGAATTGTTTTTTTAACGAATAACAAGTAAATTATTACATAGCTAAAAACAATTGTTTTGCAATCAGCATATGCCTATCAAATGTCTAGCACACCACATCAGACATCGGAATAAACTTGCATAAGAACATTTCACGTTCAGCCAGGGGCGATTTTCTATGGCGCCCCGACGCCTTTGATGTACATAATTAATAACAATAATTGTTTATCGAACGACGCCTAAATCAAGATGAATTACTTATATGGTTATAATGATTTAGGATTCTCCTAATATATTACATGAAGCGTCGAGATCTGGTAGATTTTTTAATGTTTTACATATAAAATGGAGTTTTCATCACAGTGAGTTTATTAAAATATGCCTAGCAATTTCACTCAGTTTTTCCAAATGACTTATCTCTTAAACTTCAACCAACCTTCTCTTCAACTTCTTTAGCCAACGCGAATGGCTCATGCTTATGCTCCTCGTTACGGAGTGAAACATGTCGAGCAATATTCGACTAATAAAACGTGAGTTACCCGCTTTTATACAATTAGTATGTTTCAATCTCACGATAGTTTTGTGTTTAAAATTATCTTTTCAATATCAGATCCTTAAGATGTTCTGTTCATTTTGACTACTAAAAAAAAACAATATTAGAACTGTTGTGTGTCACCGGAGTCGACTGTCATCCCTAGAGTGCCTAAAGTTTAGTTTGATAATCGTAAATAAGATTAAGTGCTTGTAGTTTGTTTGAATAATTCTTGCGGCTAGGGCATGTTGCGGTCACCTTAAGCTAGAATCACGAGAACTATGTGCACTAACACAAAATTGTAATAATGTGTGACAACCGTCTTAAATTAGTATCAAAGAGCCTAACCTATATATGACGACTACCAGTGGAGGCATTTGCCCAGAAGTGGGACACAATATAGCCTACAGAAAAAAAATACATGTTACGGAATTACTAAAACAAATGTTACTAAATTAAAAAAGCAATAGTTATAAAAAGTGATCAACCTGCTCACCCTCGCCGTAGAGAAATATAAAAAAAACACGTGCGACGTGCGCCCCTCGGAGGGGCGCAGTGGTTATAATACGTACAAATGTACAATAGCGTTACGCATAATAAATATTATTGATTCCACAACGCTGACCGATACTTTAATCTGCCATATAATTCCATCTCATGGGCAAACATATTGTTTGAGGGTGATAGAAATTGAACAAAGGTTCATGCACATGCAAGTGTTTCAATAAAGATATAAAACTATAAGTTACGATGTTGGAGAATGTTTGTGTTCTATAATAAAAAAATATTATCAGTACAACGTTCATTCTGTCCTATTATTTCTGTATATTATACGCGAATGCAAATATATTATGTAATGTGAAAAAAGGCTAAGTGCATATGTATATTTTATATTTGAATCATGGTAATCTTTTGATATTTTTTGGTGCTATAAATAAATAACACTATTAGACATGACGAATAAGAACAATGTTACATATGGTATGTTGTGATTTTTCGGTTGGATTTAATATAATATTTCATAAATAAATATTGTACTAAGAAAAAAAGGTCTGCTAATGATACTATAATTCTTAAAAATGAAGGGAAAATAGTAAGATCATTTACTTCGGGTGAAACTCGATCTTGCGACTTTGGGATACATATCGGTTGTTCTACTAACTCTGCTACCTAAGACATCCGTTGGTTAGGTCTCGCCCGAGGCAAGAGACTTTTTTTCCTTATTTCTAAGACTTATTTCATAAATTATTACGGATATCCCCGATATTATTTAAGTAGGTACCTGGTTGTTTTTTTGTTTTATTAAGCCTTTTTCATAAGTATCCTATATTCTATAATCAACGTGTAATATATATGTTTAGTACACTACGAAATAATAATGGATAAAGGTATAAAAATACTCAAGATACCTAGAGAGTACTGTCCACTTCAAAATATCAACATTACATGCTAAACACGAATAAAAAAACCACTGTGAACACGTCTTTATAACAGCCCAATCGTTGTGTAGCTCTCCCCACGCCGAGTAGCAATATTTAATGTTTTTATTTTGCAATAAAGGCGGCTGCTGCAGCTGTGGCGCATTAGTCGTGCCTGTATGCAACTTTCACTATTCCATGTTTACCTATCACCATTTTGACTTCACTCCAATGGATCCAATTACTACTTAAACATTTTTTCTTCGGATTTCTTTAAAGAATCTTATTTTCTAAAAACGCATGTTAATTTCTCGATTACCTAACTTAGTTTTTGTTTCTATTTATGTAAACTATGAGTTTTCATAGTAAACTGTACTGAATTAGTGTGAGTTGTATAAAAGTTAAATTATGTGGCGATAATTAAGCATTAATTTTCTTGAAATGATTAGTTTGTTATCGTTTCATAAACTGTAAGCAAAATATTGCAATGCAAATGAAAACAAAATAATAAGTATTATCATGTGACAAGTCGTATGAAATATTAATGAGAAATACGTCTCAAAATATAGTTTTGACTACAAATTCTAAACCTACGTTAAACAGATCTGCCGATCTGGAAAGTAGTGCCTTTAACTGTAAAATAAACCAGCAGGGAAGTAAATCTTTTCACTGATCATATTACTGCTACACACAGGTAAGGGAAAAAAAGTCAGTGTTGTAATAACGAAATTATTTTATTTTATCATATCAGTATTATCACTAACGTATTCACAAAATACCACTTAGTAATAGAAGGCAGGGCTAAGTGATAAAACTTTATAATAATAATTAAATTTATAAATTATCAGTTAAATCAGGGTAATTTCTTGTAGTCTTGTAGTATTTTGATAAGCCTTGTAGTTCAGGAGTCATTTTGAATGTGTAGGTTTTTATAATTGCACTTGCAGAATGTTGAGGAATAGTAAATGGATTTGTTATTTTTCTATTCGTAGGTTTCATATCAAGTATTTCCTATATATGTATTTTACGAGCGATTGTTCCTGGTGGTGAGAACTTGAACAAAATGAACTAAGTTTCATTTGCGCCTTCTGTCTTGTGAGTTTAACTCATAGGGCTTCTCGCTTGGAATTTCACTCTTAACAAAAGGGTTGAAGGAGCGAAGCGCATACATAAATGTTTTAACTACAACTTTTAAGTTATTAATCACTAAATTTTCTGTATTGGATATGAATTCATAAATCGACTTACAATTTGCTTGTTGATTCTGTATACGTAATATAAGCACAAATAATAACAGTTCCCGCATATTGTAGGGTGAGCTAGCTACGACAGTGCTGCGCCGCGTCTTAGATCTGAATTTGACTTACTACCTGCCATACTATATATACTTTTATATCGATGGTTACAAATGAATAACTATCTCACAATGTTATGTAATCATTCATCGAGTTATGAGAATATATTATATTCACACCACCAGCTTGTATTTTTCAGCCAGTGCTTCATTAGAAATGTATTCATGAACATAATCGATCCGAACCTTTTCATATCGATTAAACGCATACCTACTTTATTATTTATTATTGACAAAGTTATTCCGCCTCGGTTTATCGGTCAAGTTAATTGTGTGTTAAAAAGAGACGAATAGATTCATCAATCACAATAGACATTATTTTATTTAAACAAGGTACATAATTCACATAAGTTTTAAAATATATTAAAAATTTAAAGTTTCGGTAGTGTTCTCTCTCGCTCCCTCTAATGGTATATTCACTGCGAGGGCGTATGTTGAATCCTAAACGAAGGGAATTCTTTTACAATAGAATCCCTAGCGATGCGAGGGATACTAAAATAGACGTCTGAGTGTAGTGACTGATTCAAGTATTAAGGCCCGAGCTAAAATACATTTTGATACCATGTGACACACCGTGTTTTGGAACTAGCACTTCAACTAACATTTATTTCATATGTTATTTGTTATAATTAATGATATATAATATATATAATTAATTATAAGTTATAGTTTAGGATTCAACATACGCCCTCGCCGTAAATACGAGTAAGTATGTAACTTTTCTCCCTTCTGACACAATCTACTATTTATTATGACTATGATTTCAATTACTTAATAATATAGAGTGTCTCTTATTTGACAGTCTATTACTCCTCCACAGTAAAATGTGGTTCATTCAGAGAAAATGCAAGAAAATATTTTTCAAAACCAATGATATTCCAAAGCACAATATACTTATTTACTTCAATAAATAAACCGAAATAAATACGTGTATTTTCTTCACTGGCATATGCTGAAAACTAGAATAGAATAATATTACCGCGTAGTTCGAATTTACTACTTATATTATAAACTGATTTTCATCAGCATTTTATTTTTTCCTAAGAGATTAGATGTTCTAATATATTAAATATATGATATAATAGAAATGGATGAATCAAGTATTTTCTGTTATTATTCTTTCTGACCCGTCAGTCTGGGGACAAAAGGAGCGTGGTTTGTTAGAAGAAACGTGCCAGCGTTTGACGAACTCGCTCGGTATGTGACCCATTTATGGAATGGACTGCCTTTAGATGCCATGTAACGGTGGTGGCCGTCCCCATGGTAACGGGTGACATAAAATAGTTGTACGAGCCAAAATAAGGTCCTAACTAAGCACTATGATGTTGCTTAAAAAACAACTTTTTAATAGTCTCACCCCGCCATTGCGTTCTACTACCCTGATTAACGGAAGCTAGATTTTTTTAAACAAATTTTAGGGGTCGCAACCGACAGATAAAGTATAAAAAAAAAAACGTTTTGTAGGTAACATGGAACTTATCACCACCCACCATCCTCTTTACTCAGTATATCTCGACGGCTATCCCACGGTTCGGCAAATAAAAAAAAAACTACGTTAGTCTCATTAAAATTGAATTTTACTTTACTGATGCGAAATTGTCACAATATTATTTGATTTTAAAAAAGTGTTGAAAATTAATAATAACATTAAAAACTAAAAAAAATTGCATTTATAATAGGCAACGTAGAACAAAATGGGGAGGTGAGACTTTGACATTTTCGTTTTTTTTTTATCATATAAGCAACACCCTACTAAGCACAGAAGAATATCATTCATAGGTCAAGATTAGAACACACGACAGTGGTTAAGGGTAAACGTTAGAGTCAAAAGTTGTCGTTGCACCCGCTGCCGGGGCCTTGTTGTTGACGATAGTATCACCACAGTCGCCGCTGGATCTGTCAGCGCGAGCCTGCTTGTTGTGTCACTGTTTGCCCCAATTACATTAATTTAGTTATATTTCGGTAATGACAAACAAAACATTTTTAGTATAGGCATATGGATGATTATGGAAATTGTTATTATTAGAATTAATATTATGGTAAAGAAACAATGTGTAATATGAAATTATGAGAAACAACATAGACATCGTTTATTGGTAAAATAAATCATTACAGGTCACGCTTAACAACTAATATCTGTATCATTATGAAATGAAACTGAACATCATCATTGTCAATATTTACACTGTATTTAGTAAATCAAACGCATGTGTTGACTGTTTTCATTCTATGAATTCCTTATAAGTATAAAAACATTGCTGAATGAGCTATGTTTTTAATTTCAATTTAAATACTAACGTTTTCTGTTGGGCAGTTTATTATACACCACAGCGCCAATAATATGCATTGTTTTTCGAGTTTTAACTAATTTGTGCGAGGCCGCATTTAATTTATCTGCATTTCGAGTGATCTGGGTATTTCCATCTTCTGGTTTCCCATATACTTTTCTATGCTCTGTTGCGTACACTGCCGTCTGAAATATTAGCCGTAGGTAGCGTGAGGATAATTTGCTCTCTAAAATATGGCGCTTTCATCATACTTGGCGTCGGCCAGTATACATACTGCGCGCTTCTGCAGGACGAAAACGCGTTTCCATTCAGCAGCTTAACCCCAGAACTCTAGCCCGTACTGCATAATGGCTTGTGGGAGTTTAAAAAAAATAGTGCAAACAATTAACGAAAGTTGTTAAGAAAAGTTAAATCACTGTCAGTTTCGTGTCGACAATTATGTGTTAAATTTCGATAAAAAGTTGGGTCTGTTGTTCGTTTTATAAACTTCAATCAATATTAAGTACAACTTTGACAAAGATGGACTTTTTGCCTTTATATATGTAAAGGCAAAAAGTCCATCTTCATAAAGATTTAATGCTTAATTATCGCCACGAAACTGACAGTCATTTAACTTTTCTTAGCAAGTTTCGCTAATTGGGTGTACCAAATTTTAAAAATCTCCCTTGTATGGTAGCATGTACTGACTGCAACTCTTACTCAACTTGCTACATCTATCTGGAGTTCCCAGGTAAAGCCTTGGTCAAGCTAAAAACCCAGGAAAGTAAGTAACATTATGGCTTTTAACTAACAAAGTAAATGGAAGTATAACAAGACCATGAGGTGTCTTAGTGGTAAAAGTCAATTTGCTGTCTACTTAAACCAACAAGTTAGCACTCTAAACTAAACAAATAATTAAATCAGTTTACGTAGGTACCTACTTACTTTCTGTTGCATATGTAGACTTTACGCCATGGCTAAAGAGTCGTGGCGTATTTTGGACACATACAAACTATCCATATTTATAAGCGTGACTGTATAATCAAACGCGTACGGTACATATATTAAATAGGCACTTCAACTTAGTTTAATAAGGCAAAAAGGGTGATTTGGGCATTTAAATAGTATACTACTTACTATTTTGACATTAACATCACACGATAAAGCTTGTCATTATCGTGATATGTGGTTAAAACTTGGACCAACATCTATAATATCTTTTATCTTGTAATAAAATAACATTTCTGCAGCAGAACTCCAAGCAAACTCTGTATGGCTTAAGTTTTCGTTTTTTATTATTATATGGCCAAGAGCATTTCCTATAGAAAGATATAGACGTAAGTTATCATCGACTTTTGATATAAAATCATCATTTGAACTTATTATCAATATTGGAGTACTTATGTTTTGTAATTCGAATTTTACATCCGGGGTCCCATAGCGATGGAATTCTTTATTTTTAATCAACTCAAGGTAATGTCTGATTGTTTTTGTAGATCCTCCTGCGGGAACAAATTTATTAAGTTTATTCTTAAACTCATCAGTTTGAGTGTCATTTTGCAATGGCATGCCAGTTATAAAAAACAAAGGATTGTTACAATAGTCTTCCGGTTCATGACAAAACTTCAATAACAAAGGCGTCAATATTTTTCTATCCGGCATGAATTCTTTTGTACCTAAAACTCTCTCCAGCTCATCGTCGTCCATTGATGCTAACATGCGTAGCGGACCTCCCGTGTTTGACATAAGCACAAGAGGGGCAAGTAAAATAGCTATCCTTAAGTAGTTATTATATTTAGGTTTTACTGAAAGCAGTACTAATAAAGCTGTTGCTCCCATAGAATGGCCGATATAATCTATCGGCTCCGTACTATTCTTCGTGTTTCTAATGTAATCTATAGTAGCTGGAAGATCGTATTCACCGATCTCTTGCCAGGAGAAGTTCCAATATTTTTCCGAATTATCATCCATTGATTCATGTGCGCGGGAGTAATAGTTCCCTCTGGAATTTGCCATCCAAATGTCATGTCCCGCGTCGGATAAAATATATGGAAGTGAATTCGGTCCTAACAGTATCCAATCCGCTGAGCTGCCCATGAGGCCGTGATGCAGAAGAACTGTCCTTCCATGTTGTTGGCTATTAGCTTTACAGGAAGTTAGCCGATGCAAGGTTAAAACGTAACCATCCGAAGTGTACGTCACGTGGGTCTCCATGATTCTGCCGTCACTGCCAGAAAGCTGAGGCGTAGTAAAACTATGTGGTGTGCAATCACTAAAGGTACATCTCACATCAGGTCTTTCATCTTTATTTATTCTACGATGGATTGCTGCTGGAAGTGTTGGGTTGAATAAACTGTGGGAATAATATCTTCTCCTTCGTTCTTGATTGTATCTACGGCGCATGTATGCAGTATCTCTGGTAACAGCTGTGCTAAAGACGCGGAACACGCGTAGAACTTCATCACGTACAAGTTTTAAGGACGAAACCATCGAGTCTTTTACGTTATACAACCGATCGGAAATATACTCGAAGTGAGACTTACAATTTACTTGTCGTCTTTGTATAAGTAATATAAGCACAGTTAATAGTAGTTCACGCATGTTGTATCGGTTAGGCCTGGACAGTGCCGCACCGTGTCTAACATCTGAATGTAAAATGTATTAGCTGGTCTAATAATATTTATACTAAGTATGGCAATGTTATGTGATTAATTTATGAGAATGTTTTGTTCTATTCTTACTATGATTTCATAGCTATTATTATTAGGACACCCGTCTTATTCGCGTTACAATCTTTTAGGTAGTCGCGTTGTATTAGATATAATGATCCCATATCAATTAGTAGAACTTATTGCGTTTTCAAACACAGCTTTTGAATTAGGTGTCAGCTTAGTATGGCGAAGATTGGTAAGTGAGCGTATGTGTACAACTATTAATAGATTAAGCTCATCGTGATTAGTAGGTATACACATAGAATTTTCATTAAATTATTTATCTAAGTTTGTACATGCTCTTGGTAACTGTTACATAACTCAAAAGAGCTCAATTTTATGTAGGCCATAATTTTTTGGTGTTATACCGACGATTACAAAAAATAGATAACGGCTGATGACTTATGATATTCTGTCATGTACCCGGAAAAATATATGAATTATTTATTTTTAAGTATATCCCTAAATCTACTCGTATTATAAATGAACACATAGATAAATAAGAGGTTTACAAAGTACTCGGTCAAGGCAATGATTATTTTAGAAAACACCATTTTTTTAAAAGATTCACACAAACTCGAAATAAGTATACAATCTTAAATCTAAATAGATATTTAATCACAATTGTTTAACAAAAATATTTTATATACCTGTATATCAATCCAAATGGGTCACTAGGGGAAAGTCAGAAACTATAAGAGATAGCGAAATCTGTTCTTAGGAACCATGGCTTCGATTTTAAATATTTCTGTATTTCAGGCTAGATGCCCATGAATTTTGGTAGTTACAACATTTTAATCTATGTTAGTATTAAAGTTACAAAACACTTAATAATTAATTGGTAACAATAATTAAATAACAAAAAAGAACACATCATAAAGAAATAGTATAAAAATAGAGCGCTATGAACTACGTCAACCCCAACATTATTTGCCTCCATTTGTTATAAATGGGACAGTCGAACCTGTACGCAAACACTTCTAGGATGCTGTTGCCGCTACATCGAACGCGATTTAGTAAGGAGGCCACTTTCTTGCGAATTATGGCATGGTACCCATCCGTGTGCGCCTCCGCAAACATTCCTGATGCGCTGCAGAACCTAAGCAATCGCATCAGCATCCTAAAAGTTGTTGTATGAAAGTGGATGCGCAGAACATTGGCCGCTTTACGGTTGTACGGTTACCCACAGACAGCTCGCATAAAACGATTGGCAATATGCCTTGAAAAGTGCTATTTTAACCGTCCTGGAGTACTGAGGAAATCTGCGGGCAATCATGTTTCCCTTCACTGCTCTTCGCTCCCTTTCAAGGTCACTGTCATCTCTAAGGTCTTCGGTGACAACGTGACCCAAGTACTTAAAACTAGTAACCACCAGAAGAGACCTACCATTCAGCTCAATGGGTGGAACATTAATTTTCCCACTCTTAAAAACAAGCACTTCGCTTTTTTCGGAGTTGTATTTTAGCCCGTGTTCTCTCGCCTATGCCTCACAAATAGCTACGAGTTTCCGGATTGACCCCACTGACGGCCCCAGCAACACCATATCATCAGCATAACTGATATTGTTTATGCTCGTATTATCAATATGGCAGCCAGTATGTGTGTTGCTGAGCTCGTCTATGAGACCGTTAACATATAGATTAAAAACCAGAGGAGACGTGAGTCCGCCCTGCCTTACACCACATTCCATTCCATATGAGTCTGACAAAGCTGCCCCCCACCTCACTTGATTCGTTTGATGACCATACCAATACCGCAGGATGGATGTACACTCTGCCGGTACACCCGCGCCCTCTAACTTGTCCCATAGCTTACCGTATAAAACTGTATCAAAAGCTTTTGACAAATCCAGAAAGCACCCGTATATTGCGGTGAGTTTCTCTTTGGGTATTATTTAACAGTACCTTTGAGACATAGTATTGCCGCTTCTGTTGAAAACCCAGCCCGAAACCCGAACTAGGCATCATGCAGTTTAATATACCTCAAAAGTATGTCATTTAGCAGGCCGTCAAACACCTTCGCGAGGATGGTAGCAAGTGAGATGGGTCTATAATTAGCAACACTGGCCACATCACCAGTTTTGTTTTTTATTATGGGCACTACAATCGTTTTCGTCATCTCATCAGGTAAGAAAGTTTTTAAAATGGTTACTGGCGTGCAAAGATGCTAGGCTATCTATTTTTAGTTGTTAATAATAATGGCATTGAAACTTTTTAATTAATTTTTGCATCCCGGAAAATGGTTACCATTTTGAACATTCGTTGAAATGAAATAATTATATTTTTGTTGGGTTTATTATTCTTTAACAATATTTAAAATGTACTCGTTGTGACTCATGAATATAATTTTCGCACCATCAACAAAAACAACAAAAAATCTAACTAAGCCTAAGATTTACGCCTAACATTGTTTACAAGACTTCGATTCCTGGTTATGTATGAAAGAAAAAAAAAAAGTTTGAATGCCATTATTATTAAATCTAAAATCAAACCCATGGTTCCTAAGAACAGATTTCGCTATCTTTCATACTTTCTGACTTCCCCCTACTGACCCATTTGGATTGATCAACCTGTATATATCAGCATAATTATTGTGTTAGGTATATTTATATTATAAACAGTAACAGAAAACGCCGTGTGATGCCGGCTGACTAGAATGGCACCACCCCATCTCCTCCCGCGGGTGTCGTAAGAGGCGACAGGGAGGAAAATCCTACAGACGGGCAGCAGCGTCCGTCGAAACCCCATCTACAGCTACTGCGGTCGCCAACCCGCCTGCCAAGCGTGGCGACTATGGCAACTACCCCCAAAATGATACAAGTCATATTTGTGGGAGGCTATGTCCAGCAGTGGACTGCATACGGCTGAAATGTAACAGAAAAGGCTGTCAATAGCATGTCGGGCCACGTTCAGTGTATTATGGCTCCGTAGTTCTATCACAACATAGTACTTAATGTAATTAAGTTGAGAGATTGAAAACGGGCACATATAGGACCATAATTACTGAAGTAACTAACTGATTTTAGTAAAATTATGTTCTAAATATTGCTTCTTGAAAACTTTACGTTCATGATGATTTTTTTTATATTTTTCGCAGAGTTCAAAATTTTGATGGGGATATATCTGAAAGGAGTTAATATTACCAAATATAGGTATTTACTTTATTGAAAACGGTTTTTGCAAGACCTTGGTATTTTTGAAATAACTATCCAACTATATCATATAAATATAATACAAGAGAAAAAGATAAATTATATCCCCGTTTGTGCAAATATCAACTTCTTCCAAATTCCAAATTTTGCTGTCTTGGATAATCGTAGCGAAACTAGTTTAAAACTGAACGCTTGTGCGGTGAAAAGGGATAGATGGCGTTAATTTGTTTGCTACAATGTGGAGGCTGAGTGTGCATATACATTTTACATATAATATCATCTAGGAATGTATTCATAGACTGGTCAACCAGACCAGTAAGACTTTAAATTATATTTTATCATAGCAAAATTATGGCACACTTCATCAATCAATATTCATTACCGTGCACTGATTGCATCCTTCAGTGCTTTAGCTGAAGTGAAATGAAACGTGGCAAGGGCGGCTGTGTGAAAATGTATTGTGGATGAATTACGTCAGCTTCAGTGATGACATTTCATTAACCTCGTCTGGGTTACCGTCTGACAGCCAAACAGCCTGATATTACCTACCGACATCCGTCTACCCCGAGTACCGTGCCAATTGGACCTTTGCTATTCACGAATACGTGTGGTCTGCTTGCTATGGCAATCACTATACTTGATAAAATTCCAAAATACGTATGACGTAACAAACATACATACATAGATTTAAACTGATACTAAAACAATACTTAATATGCGAAGAATACTACTGTTGAAGATTAATTGAAATTTTGAAACCTTTTTCCTTGTAAATGTTAATGAAATGTAAATATTACAACAGTTTAGACCCGAAGATTGAGGGTATTATAATATGAAATGGTATGTAGGATGCTATTCAATTAGGGTTCTTGAGTATTAGATTAGCATTTTACGAGTAAAAAAGTACCAATATGCAGTAGCTTCGCGCTCTATATTTATGCTTTATGTGTCACACAGAGACTGTAACTTTGCATCTATCCTGTAGGAATTATAGAACCGTTAATTACTATCCACAAGAACGAATACGCTCTAATTAGTCTGTATGACCTTTGTAATGCGGTATCTGTGTGCAATCTCCGATAGTAAATAGTAGATTGTTAATCAAGGGTAGAAAGGCACTCACTGACGACAAGGTAGTTTGGCGCTCGAACGAAGTGAGAGCGCTAATAGTCCGAGTCGGAAATGAGTGATTTTTACCCGAGTTAAGCATACTATTTTTCATTTCGAATGCGAGGAAAGTAAAATAAGAGTAAGAAGAAAGTAAAAAAAATGTCTCTTAGATAATAAAATGACTGACTAAAAAACTAATCTTACCGCATCAGCTTGTTTAAGTTGAAGCATGAAGCTGAAGGTTTAAGTTGTACCGATTAATCATTGAAATATATTTATAAAGGATCAACACACATTCTGACAAAGATTTCACTATTTTCTCGGACCGCCATTACATACAAGTTAACTGATACGATAACAATACTGATACGATTTTCTATTCAAACTTGCGGTAGGAGGCTTTCCATGATAACTTGACCTTTATTTCTAATTCCGTCAGATGTTAGGTCGATTTTAGAATCGCTTGAATAACCCGTAATTATTAATTTCAAAATATAACTATACTTTGTTTACTATCCAAGTGTTTTCAATAGTTGCGCGGAATCCAGCCTCTAACTTTTTTCTTGCAGCATACCTAATTGTCCACAGATAATTGTCATAACGCACAGAATCTTTTTTTTTCGCGCGCGTTATTGGCGAATTAATGGGTGTCTTAAACAGCATTTTAGTTTTATAGAAAAACCCAACCCTTTATTTTTAAAATTTAAGGCTTGTTTTATGTATAAAGTAATAGAAATTGTAATAAAATGGTCATATTCAATGTAATTATGACTAATAAGAAGGTAATATTTCCAATAAGTAATTATACATTCATGTTTGGCTGTATAGGTTACTGCCGTTGCTTTGCTGCGCATATTAAAGTTTAAAAAAACTTCGTAGGTTTATTCCTTTTTGTTACTTATTACAAGACACTTAAAAATTTGAACCGAATAATATAAATATTTGAATTAATTGATATATTTTATGCATGATAATCGCTACAATAAATTGCTATAATTTAAGAGAAAGAACTATTCTCATGTATTTGTTTCTGGCGTCGGTAAATAAGGTTATTTTCGCCACTTTGTTCTACTGAGTGCTCACAAGGGGAGAACTAATAGGAACATGCCAAATTGCGACCCTAGGGCGGAAACGTATCACTTTCCACCCTCATAATAGATAAACAAACCGATAAACAATGACCCACTTTTCGAGCATGAGAAATGAAAAATGTTTTACATTGCAAGCTATGTACTTCAGCATTTACTTACAACGCGGCTCGTCACTTCATTTAAGCTAATGTCTCGCTATAGGGAAGAGACAGGAAACCATTATAGCAACGGCGTGTTTTATTTTATTTATTCTATATATTAAAACACAATTTTAGGTGGTTCAAGGCTAAAAGTATATGATACAGTATTTTTAATAGTATAATAATTAGTTGCAGTCCAAAAATTATGAATTTGTTATTAAACTTGCCCTTTATCTTCTAACTGGGAGTTTGAATTGCAATATTTTTCTTTAAATAGTAAATGTTTTAAAACTACCCACTGGTAAGTTAATCGCATGAAACCAACTGTCAGACTACTTGTTTTTGAAGAATAACCATGCAAACTAAGAAACGGTATATTTGTCAGAGCCAAATTTAATGCTATTTTACATCTACAATAAATACTCATCCATAGTGTTCGCGTTGCTGTTAGCTTACTCATAAAATACAAAGACTGGCATCTGCTTAGTGTTCCATAATATAAAGCAGCCAGTTAATTAAGTTTTGTATTTGATATTTTTTACACATTTTAAAGAGAATCCGTCACAAAAAGAATCCTTGTATTTCGCCAATGACGAACATACCTATTTTTTTACAAAGGGGAACACATTAACTAAATTGATAAATCTAAATATTTCATTACTTAAATCTTAAAGCGAAGTCCAGCGAAGGATTTCACATCAAGAGAAATATTTAACAACGCCAATAATAAGAATTACAATCGATGTTTATTATATAATTATATTAATTATCTGCGTATTATGTTTGGTAAATAGGTTGTGTACAGTTGCGTCACATGATTTATTTACATATGTGCAGCAAGAGAAATAATCAAATTGCTTTATTAACAATTTAGATGATTTTCACTCCCAGTAGCTACCAAAAAAATACAACCGTGTACCTACGAAGTTAAATTCGTCATATTCCGGCACCAATATCGGCCGCCCGGGAAATCTACACGTCGTGTCGGACGCGGCACTGCCGACTCTTGTCATGTAGCGGCGCAGACACTGGTCGCTGATAGCTTTCTACCACTTGCCAAATGCAGGCAACAACTGACACAAGTAAAACCTACGGTTACACATTGAGGCTAAGACCTGGAAGTCACAGCAGTATTGGTCCGACGGAAGCCAGCGCTGTCGGCGTTCAGTAAGCGACGGATATACGTTAGCGGCTTCAGTTTCACCATAGTATTTACACAGTTAATATAATATAATACTATATATATATATATATATAGTACAATAAACAGTTACTTAAAATGGGATAGTTACTGTGTACAGTCAGCGTCATATAGTTGCACTCAGTATGGTCAAATATATCGATACAGATATTTATTTATTGTGGAGATTCTTTTATTCATGCTGAGACTAAGGAGTAAGTAAAGAGGTTAATAGTTTATTTTAATATTAATTTAGTGTTATAATTCTAGTTTGTTATATTTTTTGGTGTCCAATCTTTAGAGTAGAGCTATCTGACAGTTTTCCAAAATCTAATTTGCCATACAGATTTTCGTAATCGTTTTTAATCTGCCTATTGATGTTTGTAATCAAAGTATTGACATAATACCTATATATAAACGTGAAAGTCCTGACTGACTGACTGATCAACGCACAGCCCAAATCGCTTAACCTAAATAACTGATTTTTTCATAATAGGTAGTTTATATACCTACCGTAAGAACCCAGTAAGAAGGGAAAGGGTTGAAAGTGTGTATGGGGATTGTGTAAAATTTTAAGCTAGAAACCTGAAATTTATTGTTAACATTCCGGATTCAAAAACAAGAAAAGTAATTTCAGCGTTTTATAAAATTCATCCCTAAAGGGGTCAAAAGGGGGGTAACGGTTTGTATGGAGATGGAGTCAAATGTCAACTTAGAGACATTGTGTTTAAACTGCTTATTTTATGAAAAAAAAGCTTTTTTTATTTATTCATCCTTAGGGGTTGAAATTTTCTACAGAGATGGAAGTAAATTTTAATTTAGAAAATTCTTATTACAACACCCTAAAAACCATTTCAGCATTTTTTTATATTCATCACCTAAGGGGTTAAGAGGGAGTTGAAAGTTTGTATTGAGGAACATTTAAAGCGAAAGATTTGATAGTTTGTATATAAACTCCTTACTAAAATACATAGATACAATAATAGAAATGGTAGCATCTTTTGATATTGATCCCTTAAATGCGTTATACTAACTTTTAAAAAAGGGGGTTGAGTGTTTATATAGAGATTGTGTAAAATTGTATGCGAGAGACTTGAAATTAAGTGTAAACACTCTTTATTTGAATATAAGAAAAGTGATTTCAGCGTTTATTGAAATTTATCCCCTAAGGGGTCAAAAAGGGGGTTAGAAGTTTATATGGCGATGAAGTCAAATTTCAACTGAGAAACTTTAAGCATTGTGTTTAAAGCAAGCAAAATTTAATGCAAGTGTGTGTGTGTCCTTATTTATTGAAAAGTGATTTCAGTGTGTTTTGCAAATTCATCCCCTAAAGGTACAAAAAGGAGGTTGTAATTTTCTACAGAGAAGGAGTCAAATTTTAACTTAGAGAGATAAATCTACATATTATTGCCTTCTTCTTAAAATATCCTATAAACCATTTCAGAAAGTTATATGAAATGCATCGCCTAAGGGGTTAAAGAGGGGATTGAAAGTTTAAAGCGAGAGATTTGATACTTTGGGTATAAACTCCTTACTATAATACATACAATAATAAAAATGGTAATGATTTTTGATATGGATCCCTTAAATGCGTTATAAAAAGTTTTTAGTTTGTACGCATCGTGTAATACCAATTAAAGGTATACTTCTGCGCGTTCGAAGCCGCGGGCAAAAGCTAGTGTTACATATTTTTACTTTCAAATAATACCTAACAATATGACTTTTGTTGCACTAGGGGGCCCATTCACCATTCATATTGGGACTTATAAAATACATATTATTTAAATCCTAGGACCTAACCAAACTTTACAAATTATTGGATACTGATAATTAAGAAAGAGTGAGTATGACAGAGTTTGGAGTTAGAAAAACATATTTTGTATCATGTAAAAAATTACACCCTGTACAGTGTCGATTGAAACCCGATTTTTAACAGACTTAGATACAAAAATTAAAACGATCTATACATACAAATTACAACACTTGCACTTATGAACTTTAACAGGTTTTGTTATATTATGTTGGACATACCTTAAATTAATATTTTATCCTAGATGCAATACTTATAACAATTACGCCATTCATTTTAATTCTAACCCGAAGTCATCACCAGGCAATTTACTAAAGACCAAAAAACACAAAAACTAAAACAAAACGAATGGTCAGACGCTATCACAAAATCCGACGTGGCGCTAGCAGGGTGTTACTTGTCTCCTAAGCTGAATGTAAGACCTCTTCACTCGATTCGGTCGCTCGAACGATCAATATTTCAAAATAAACATTTATTATGCTTTTAAAACATCCGGACCCAGATCAATTAAATCTCGAATCTTATAATAGAACAATAAGTCCGCATTAAAACCCCAAGCGAATTCAGTGTGGCTAAAATTTTGATCTTTAATGATTATATGTCCCAGTGGATTTAAAATAGATAGATATAAGATCTGGTTATCCGTCGCGTTCGATATTAAATCATCATTTGAACTTAAAATAAGTACTGGAGTGCTAATGTATTTCAATTTGAATTGCCAGTCTGGTCTCTTAAAATGGTGAAATTTTTTACTTCTAATTAACATCAAATAATGAATGATGGTTTTCGAAGAACCACCGGCTGGCACATATTCCTGAAGCTGATTTGTATATTCTGTCGTTCTCGTACCTTCTTGCTGGGGGCTTCCAGTGAGAAAAAATAATGGATTTCTACAAAAAATCTCTAAATCGTCGCACATTTTAGCTTTTAACGAAACGTAAGGTTCTGGTACGACGGTGCGCCTGGCAGGCAAGAGCTCTCTTACGCCCAAGATGTTTATTAGCTCGGTTTCACTCATTTTTGCCATCAACTGCATAGGACCTCGAGTGTGTGCCATAAATGCAAGCGGAGCAAGTAAGAAAGCTATCCTAATGTAGCTATTATAGTTATGCTCAACTGAGAGCAAGACTAGTAAAGCAGTCGCGCCCATTGAATGTCCGATGTAATCTATCGGTTCGGTGCTGTTGCTTGTTTTCCTTATGTATTCTAATACAGCCGGTAGGTCGCGTTCACCAATATCTTGCCACGAGAAGTCCCAATATTCATCGGAGTGGAAATTCATGGCGACATGAGCACGAGAATAGTAGTTGCCTCTAGCATTCGCCATCCAAACATCGTGCCCTTCGTCAGACAAAATGTAAGGTAGTGACTTTTTCGGTCCTAGTAGTATCCAATCTGCTGAGCTGCCAAGTAGCCCATGATGAAGTAAGACTATCCGCCTTTTCGTTTCGTAGTTAGTTTGGTCAAGACTGGAACGTAAACGATGTAACGTCAAAATATAGCCGTCCAAGGTGTAAGTTACATGAGTTTCGATGATCCGGCCGTGAGTGGCAGCGAGCTGCGGGGTTGTCAGCACATGTCCCGGAAGGTTCAAAGAAATGTTCTCATCGGATTTTTCAGTATTGACTGAATTGTTTAGCACACTGACTAATTTGTTATCCTTTTGCAGGGGTAAAACACTTTGAATTCCGACTGTAGTCTTATTTCTTCTTTTATTATATGTAGCCTCACGTGATCTAGGATCCACATGCAAAACGCCACCAATACGAGTACGTATTATATCAAGCGAATCAGCGAGAAAATTTTTGATACCGCTCATCCCACCATACATTAAGTCGCCGAGTGACCCACACTTCACATATTGGTTATAGTTCATAACAATAATTAACATGATTAACAGATTCTGCATGACGAGATTTGTTGACCGTGTCTAGCGTCCAAGTGGGACTATTACCAGCCGTTCCTATTTATATTATGATATGAACAGAAGAATGACTCAATAGTTATCCATTAAGAAGTCATGTAGATTATACACTGTAAGAATAATATATTGCAACTCAAGAGTTATTATGTAAACACTAGAATGTTTTGAAAATATATCAGGTGTCTTTTGTATACAAGCACCTTCCGGTTTTCTTTTGTGATTAATAGTAACTAGCCAATCTTCACGACTTCGTCGGGTAGCCATGTCCGTCTTGGGTAGTCAAAGTATGGTCGTGGGATAAAAAATATCCTATGTCCTTTCTCGTAGCTCAAACTCTCTCTCCATACCAAATTTCACCCCAATCGGTTTAATCGAGAAGTGGTAACAGACAGGCAGACAGACAGAGTTACTTTCGCATTTATAATGTTAGTATGGATTAATTATAATTCAGCCAATAAGTTACTCGCTTAAAGCATAGACAAAGAGAATCATAGTAAGTAATATGGTTCCATAAAAGTATAGTTTTTTTTTTCTTCTACTGTTGTTACTAACAATTTATAAAAAATGTGTTTCAGGTACAAGACGCGATATATATCATAATAGATAGATTTATTTTCAGATTTAAGAGTTTTTATTTTATATACTATTTATTGGCTGATTATTTACTATGAAACAGGATTGAACCAGTCAAGATTATATTTTTTTTACAATAAACAAGTGTTTTTTAGAAACAAACAGCGTCATGGCAGGCATACCTAAATATAAATTACAATATAAATTTTTAAAATGGATATCTAATGAAGGTGGATAATACAATTTATAACATTATCTTTGTTCATAAAATAAATACGCCGAGTTACGCGGCGAAGTTCCCGCCTCTCGTCCAGTTTGGGACAACTTTCTTTCCTAACGACGTAAACAATTTAAATGTAATACAATATGCAGACTGTGCCGGCGACTCCAGGAGCTCCCCTTCCTCCCCTAGTACCTGCGTCCTTATAAAAAATTCAACCTTAATTCTGAGCCTGAAGCGTTCAAAAAAGTTTAAGATACTTACTACTCCAAGTATCGCAACGAACTACTTATTTTATGACTTATACGAATATCGCATTTTAATTGAGTAGTAGTGTCAAAAACAGAAAACATCGAGCGTTATAGTACTTAAGTACAATAATTGATTGAAATACGAGTATGCTCTATCAGTTTTCATACTTAAATTACTTAGGTATAGTTTTGATAGGCTGTTATCTCGCTAGTCTTGTTCGTATTAAGTCTTAAATTTACTAATAAATTTGATAAACTTTTCGTTTAAAGCATGAGACAACTCCTCCTAAGATGATATAAGTATTATTTGGAGTAGGCCTATGTCCAGCAGTGGACGTACAACTGAAAGAATGAGGATTATGAGTATATCTTACGACGCTTACGTAAATACCTACATGTCAATTCCGAAAATGCTTATGTGACGAGATTAAGATCAGTTTATAGGTACACACAGCAACACACCTAAATAACCATTAAAGACAGAGCAGAGAGAAAAAGAAAGAGATATATATATGTGTATCATGTCAACTTCAAATTAAATAATGTTTACGTATGTGTGACGTATGCCTGTCACTGTAGTTGTTTGAGCACCTTTACTGTAATCTAAAAAGGTATAGGATTTATTGCAACAAGACCCGTGAATTTGTCATAAATTTATTTTAGGTTTCGAACGGACGTGGATAGGACAAATTAAGAAAAAACTATACATTCTTTTTGATAATTCGTAGGTTCGTATTCATAGGTTTAATGTCAATTTGTCAATGTTGACAATAAAAGAAAAAATACTGCTTCAAAACTCTTTTGAATAATAGCCCGCGTAACTAACACATACGCATAGCATAGGACACACACACATTCGCATTCTAGTGCGACTCTCTTTCATGCAATATTTCAGATTTCTGAAGTGTATAGCTAGATGTGTTGCTGTGTGTACATGCATAACACAATTTTAGTAGAGCTACTTATTTCAATTGTGTTACAATTTGAATTATATTAACCTTGCTAGCTAGGACCAATTAATATCAATTCACTTCGTTGTCGCGCCTGGCTTAAGCCGTCAAGATAACCTTTTTGCGTCTCATTTTTGATATGACAAATTACGATCTGCGTAAATGATAAAAAAACTTCTTGATTCGTCCCAGTTGGTCCTAGTTTTTCTTATTTTTCTCTTGAGGGATCGGAGACGGTATATTAGATGTGAAATGCTGTTGTGTAAGTTTGTTATCTACGTAATTGGTTTGCTTTTGTCTGTTTCTGTATACCAGTGAATGCTCACACGAGTCATACGTCGTTGTTTGGATTGATTGTATTGTATTCTTATTTTTCTTTGTCTTAACCTCAAACAAATCGTACATACCTACCATTATACCCGCTCAGAATTGAATGTAGTTGTTCTGATTCGGTAGTGCAGCCCAATCGGTAGTGACCCTACCTAAGGAGCAAAAGGTTGCGGGTTAGAATCCTATCAACGGCACTAATCTAATCTATGAGTTTATCACATATATTTGTTCCAGGGTTATAGACTTTATCTATGTTTTGAAGAATTTAAATATCGTATTAACAGCACGAAATTAACCTTTTAACCGCCGTATTCTGATATATAAGACACAACAAACCCAGCTCATTTCGTCGCAGTCTGATAAATAAGACTAAGATCTGGTTGGGTTATTACAAGATATTTATTATTTATATTAATGTATGCATAAAATATTAAACTATTAAGTTAATAATGCGTCACGTTAAATACTACTAATATAATAAGTACTACTTGTCATGTCAAAATAAGTTGAATCGCGTACATTGCTGCCCTATCAGATTAAAAAAAATCATTACAACAATTTTATAAGAGTATTTAAAAAAAATATTAACATAATACGAGTCGTATTGCTGAATACTATATGTGGACAGCTTATACGCCCGTATGAAAAATTCACACTGTATAATATATTACGTTGTTAACAGCATCAATCAGAAATTTATTAAGAAATATTTCAGTTACTTATCTATTTTATATCTCAACGAGTTATATGAATTCCACCACTGTTTCGAGTCGTCATAATACATAATAAGCTTAAATAATGTTTTTAAATTGTATTATGAGATAATGTTAGAACTGAATAATAGTTTAGAAAATAATTAGTAACAACATTTACTTAACTCCCAGAATTGTCTTTTTATTCCTAATATATATAGTGCGTTATTAATAACTTGCAATATCTGATGAAGTTATTTTAGACTCACTTTAATTAAGTTGAAAGGTCAAGTAGCAATTCACTGCTTGCCGAACAACACAGAATGCGAGCGAAAAAGTTATGAAAAAATAAATATGTCTTAAATAATTAATATTGCTAGACAGTGGAAAATCTTGACAGACTTCAAAGTTGCTTGATATTTATAAATAATATGTGAATTATTAAATATTTAACAGTAACATTCACAAAATAGATGTTAACTAACAAGTTATAGCATAAACTATTTAGGTAAGACAGCTAGATTTCCGTTCCGAGAAATCCGGAGCCGAGTGCTACCGCGAAAATCAATATTCGTAAATTTCGAATGATTGTCTTTGTCACTCTAATGACGCCTAAATTGGAGTAAAAGATAAAGTTGCTCAAAATTTCGAAACTAATTTTTCGTTCACGGTAGGCTGCCTTATCATTATAATGTACCAATCTATACATTGAATGTCAACAATCTACAGGGTGAAACATAAGTCGTACACAGAGTTTTTTGTTTCTATCACAGTATTTTAAGGCGAATTCATTGAATTAACTCGGGAAGCAAACAATTAAACTTCATTAATGATAATTAATAAAAGCAAAAACACCATCCTTATGGTCACCCTGTTCGACAAGACTTGCTAGTTGCTGTGATTAAAGTGGTGACTCGGGGTAACGTTCTCGGAACAATTCTCGTGTTTGCTCAGTACTGTTCGTTCGATTGTAATATCTTACCATATCGAAACGCTCAATAAAAGTGTAAGGATACGGAGCCGGCATTTTAAACGTGATTTAATATTATTTTTTTACAATTTCAATTTGTAGCGTAATGTTATGACTTTTGAATTTGTCATTGTCAATTTAATCTTTTTTCAAGTTCTTACCAGCCAATTACAAAGAGGTTGAATGAATTATTTTAGTAATATGCTATGGGTCTATGACAGTTAGCGTAGCAGATTAGGGTGACCACGAGACTCAGTACATTGAAAACATTATTTTAACTTAACGAATTAAAAAACAATGCTTACATATTTCTGCCTGTTGTTACGTCCACATGTTTAAACCAAAGTTAAACAATAAGAAATACACAATTCTGTTTACGACTTATGTTTCACCCTGTATATATCAATGTCGTTAATCTACTATTCAAATGAAGTTCAAACGGGGGTAAAAAGTGTTAACGACTTCTACATGGAAAAATGTAAAATGCCAATTTACAAATAACTTTCCCGATGTTAACTTTTTAATAATATATAATGATTATGGGACAATCTTACACAAATTTACCTACTCCTACAGTAAGATAAACAAGGCAAAAATTGTAGGTACATGTCGAGATACATGTATAATAAATAAACTAATACATACTCGTACTTAAATAAATAGATATAGGTAACAAAAGTAAAATAGTAAGTGATTTAATTTTTGGACATTGTCGCTTTCACATATTTGTTTGGCAGTTGGAACACGACTGGACTTTTGGAAAACGTAGCACTTAATTTTAAAACTGACTGTACAAATATTCGTGATAATTGATAAATATAGGTGAAAAATTTACTGAAGGACTGATATGTAGTTGTGCAGAGAATAATATGGAGCCCTATGGAAATTTAAACATAGAACGCCAACATGCGTGTACACACACGTTACTGGCTTACATAGGCCAGGAGCTTTAAGTTTTTCACCTATACACAAATAAATGCTTTTGACAAGATTTAAACCTGGAACTGCCTATGAAGGGAAGTACTAGGATAGAAGGTCGTTAAAGTATTATATGAACAAAATCAATTATCATCAACTTCCTGGCGTTATACATTTTGCCACAGCTCATGGGAGCCTCGGATCCGCTTGGCAACTAATCCCAGGATTTGGCTTAGACACTAGTTTTACGAAGTGAAGTGACTGCTATCTGCCCTTCCAACCCAGATGGTAAACTAGGCCTTATTGGGATTAATTTGGTTTCCTCACAATGTTTTTCTTTACCAAAAAGCGATTGATAAATATCAATTGATATTTCCTTAATACTCATTAGTACATGCCGAGGTTTCGATTGCAAGTGGCACGCTCTTACTGCTACACGTGCTTATATCTTAGCGCTCCATATGTATGAACAACATAAACATTCTACCATATATTATATATTATTAAATAACAAGCTACAATGTGTGTGTAAACGAACATAACAGACATAGGTACGTCAACTCATGCAAAATGCAGCGGCGCACCTACCCCTCCTATTTCATGCCGCCCGTTTATCCCCCCATTTATAAATGATTCCGGCTCAATTTCGTTGGTGCTCGCTCGCCAGAATATTGTTTGACTTGTGAACGAACTGTACTTTGCTGAACCTGAGAGACCTAAGGTGTTAAGTTAGTTAAGTCTGTTTACTTAATAAACTTTAATAGATATGAATATCAGTTATGCTGTCTAGGCACTAATTGTTGGATAGCTTTATCTTTATATTTAAACTACATAAAGATAAAACTAACCAACGTTTCCTTGTCGATGTGTACAAAATAGTTTATTGCATGAACCAGATAATGATTAGATTTTATTTTAATATATTTTGTTGCGGAGCCTTTTTCTCTAATTTCTGAATTAATAATGACGGATAAGATTAAGACGGATTGTTAGCGATTTCATCTCAACTTGTACCTCAAAACTCGACTTAAATTATATTTAAGAATGGTCTGATTATCATTTTATTGACAATATTTTTGTCATATAAATGCGTAATAATTTGCAATTATACCATTAACTGTACAAAAACTTAAGTAGCTTAAATCTATAATAGGCCCCTGATGTATTGTACCTCGGATGCAGACCGTTTTCATCGTTGTGGTCATCAGTTACGTCAACTAGACGCTTCACAATTTCTGCAAAAAAATATTATGTGACTGTATGGTGTTTGACATTGACCATCGGGTGGGGGACAACAGCCAAAGTGAAAACGCCCTTATTACCAATAATAAGCTCATCAGCATCACCCAATAGATTATTATGTAGCCGTGTAATTAATTTCGGACCCTACATTTCTAAGTTCCTAATAATGATTAGTGTAATTTATCAAAATTTCACGTACCTACTTATGACGACACTTAAATAAGTGTCGTGGAAATGTACTATCAAATAAATTATGTTCTATATCCAAATAGAATCGTCAATAAAAAAGGAAGAAATAAATGATTATGAAAGGTATGTCAGCGGTTATGAATATATAGACATTACTAAATTATAAATTAATGTTAAGAAATATCAAATAATGTTTCGTACATTTCCAAAAAATCATTGGATTCATTGGTACGAGCTGGAGTTTGAATCGGCGACCTCCGAATTGCAAGTCGCACGCTCTTACCGCTAGGCCACCTGCGCCCTCCACATCTCCTGCAACTAAGTAGTTCAGTTTAAGCAAGTGCCTAAAATAGAATTATCATGATTATATTGTAGATAGTTCAGATATTATGACAGTTCGTTTCAACTGTAATTGTTAGTTTTCCTTGCAGCTGTTCTTATCTTTGATGGTTGGATTTGTCATGTCCAATGAGATGAAGCAATGGCACTAACTAATTCTGTGCGATTAATGTCATTAGTCAAGTTATTTAAATTGAACTACGTTCACGTGGCACAATGTTATATTGACGATAAACAAGAGTGAGAGCACTAAATCGGATTATTCGAGTGCCAACGAGACTGCGACTTGGCCGAGCAGGCTTTGATTCATCGATCCCAATCCAAGCTTTACTGAATAAGCATGCAGCTACAAACTATACACTAATTGCTCTTTGCTTAAAGGATTATGTTTAGTTACTGATGGTGTAATCTGTCTCTATATTTCAATGCTAATAAAATTAATCTCCTAACCCTTGACTTTACATAACGGCACCATATGGTAACAGCACCAGAATTTACCAATAAGTGTAGGATTACTACAGCAGCTAAAAAATAAGATGATAAACAAAGTAACTTAATCCTATGTGATTATTACCTCTTCTAAGAGCTACGACTGCCAAAAAGACACTCACGTTTCTAGCTTTGTCGGGCTTTACTTACTCGTAGTTATATAAAATATGTAGAAACTGCCATTAGCATACAGTGTGTAATTCTTATACGGGCGAATCTCTTAACGGAGGGGAAAATAGGACATAAGAAATATATTTGGATAACTTTTGCTTAGAAGTACAACTGAAATTATATCCATATAAAAAAAATGTACATTACTGCTCAGAAATTATACGGAAAATAATTACATATATAAAATAGGCATAATGAAAGAAAAATCTTTTGGTTAATGATTATAATGGTAAATTCTATGTCTGGTTTAATTCTTCACCGTATTAGACTTACACACAGTATACACACTATAGTTATCAGTCCTGCCACTATTAGTAAAATAACTTGACCAATAACGTTTCATTTTATGTTCTGTCATAGAAAAATAACTACAAAAATAAACACAGCGATTACACATACATGAATGACGAATGCTTAATGACCCCACAAAAACTGGTCCAGAAAGGCGCAGTCTGAAATATACTCGTAGCCTTTCAATTCAACGGCGCATGAGGTTTGACTTATTACATTTTATTTTATCCCATCAAAACTTTGACAGACCAATGACAACTTTTTTTTAAAGCGGGAATTTACTTATTGGATAATATCTAAAGCCGAGGCAGAGAGTAAGGGGATAACTGTCAATAGAATATTGACGTAATTTTTGTGAGCCATCTTGTACTGAAAACGATGTTTCTGTAAATTTAGTCGCTCCTTAAGAAATATTGATAAAGATGTAACGCTGAACTCAAATACTCTTTGAATAAATATTACCCATAGCTGTTGTATAGCGCATATTCCTTATTGGCATCCCGATCTTCTCTCCGAAGTTTGTTTGTTTCGAGTCTAAACTTTAATTGCTACTGAGTGCAATCTTAAATTACACTCCCTTAAAGTTTTGGTGTTGCATTACTTTCAAGTTACTTTAATTTAGTCCTTCGTACAGATGATTAGCCGAAACTATTCGTTGGGAAATAAGTCTAAGAAGATTTTTGGAGTGGCCTAACGGTCAGAACAAGGGACTTACAATGTGGTAGTGGGTTCAAACCCCGGCTCTCACCAACGAGTTTTTCGGATTTTATGTATACTTATATAAGTTCCGAAAAACTATTATTTGCTTTTTACCAGGTAGTTTTTCGGTAAATGTCATTTACCTAAAAAAGGTATTGAGGTAATCGGATTATGTCAATTTCAGGGATTAGTTGTCAAGTGGTCCTCAGGTTCCCATGAGCAGTAGCAAAATGCCGGGACAACGCGAGGAAGAGAACTACGATAAACGTTACTTTATAAACACCGAGTACTTACTAAATAAAATATGTCAAGAAAATATGTATGAATACTTATATATAATACTTTTAGATATAAATGCTTATATATAATAAATAAATAAGTTCATTAATTATAATTAATATTAAGTTAAATAAAATTAGAAAGTTAATTAATTAATAAACAGTTGAAGGAGAAGTTATTATTTAATTTATAGATAAAACGCAATCAAATAACTACTTAGATACCTATACATACCCACAATGGCAAAGTTTTGGCTTGCATTTAATTTGTGTCCGTTTTATTTTTAGAATCCAATATTAATTTAAAAGTACTAAAGCGAATGATTGAAAAACGTACGCGCATTGTAAAAGTTTAAATTATTATCATAATTCATAATATTCTATATAATTGATAAGTGTATATTTTACTTTATTTGTTTCTATTCGAGTAAAGCAATCGCACAAATGAACAAGGAAGTAAAATGTGAAAAGGTTTCAAATAAATGTTTGCTTTTCTAAAACCTGTAAGCTTTATGGATCGATAATAATTAAAAATGCAAAAACGGGTAGGATTTATTTTTCAATGTATTTCTGTAAATCTATTTCCACAGAGGTAGTTAATGTATTTATTGTATTTGTAGTTAATAAGCTATCTGTAAACCGAAAGCATCGTACGTCAAGGAACATAGAAATATGATCAATGACAATACAAACTCGCGGTTTTCCAACATTCTAGCTTTTTCTCTGTTTGCGCCATTTGCGGTAGGTTAGTACGTGGCTCAGCGCCATCTATGGAGTCATTCACCGTTAGGGTTAGTGTCGAGTTAGTTACTGTTAAACGTGATAGATCGCGCTAGTGCGTTTGCCAGGATGAGGGTAATGCTATTTTGTATAGATATTGACAAGGATATATAAAATTTACACCGCAATCATGGGACAAAACTGATACGTACATGCATCAAGGGAATTTAGAACCAATTTACAAAATATCATAACAACCAGCGTTGCGAATACGAACAAAATTAATAAATAATTTACGATATTTTACTTTGGAGCTGTCTGTATGTTTAAGTAACTCCTGAGGTAAAAAAATATCATACATTTATGGCACTTAGGTTCTGACTTTTCACAAATATCATCAAGCATCATGACCGACCATTATACTTGATGGTGGACAAAATAGTGTAAGTAGACGTCTTGAGAATATACTTTCAGTCCTTTTTTTTCTTTAACAGTGATCAAACGGAGTATTGTGCAGCTGATGAAAAATTTATCTTAAAACCAGTTTCACCACTATTTGGTCAACACTCGCAGCTTCGCGCCCAAATCTGTCCCATGGTTTTTTGTAAAGTCCGGCTACCACTTTAGAAACGCAAGGTCTACTATCGAACAAAATTATATTCTTTAATATTAATAAGTGTCATGTATGTTACTATCTTTGACATTGGCGAAATCGATCGATATACTGATGGAAGCCATATTTTAAAAGAAGAAGATGACTTGATGCTGACGTGTCACATGCTATTGCCATTAACACTTGTTCTTGGTTGCGGTTGTTCCTATTAAATTATACATCTTTCAAATTAAAAAAATATTTGAAACACAAAACTATTGTACACAAAACTAAAACATATTAATACATTAATAAATGTTATTGTATACCAGGTGTTATAAAAACGTGATACGAGATTATCAAGCCGGCATCTGGTCATGATTTGGAACAATTTTTAGCTATGGGTTCAACTTTGTAAATTGTAAAAAATAAAAATAACTTTTTCTTACATTTTCGTCAACTTTTTCTATGGAACAGCTCAATTTTCATTTAATTTTGCAAACTTGGCCCCATAGTAAAATATGTTCAAAATCATGAACAGATGCCGGTTTGATAATCTTGTATCACGTTTTTTATAACACCCAGTAGAAGCGAGTAGCTCAAGTTTTATACGTTCAATATTGCTCGACATGTTTCACTCCTTAACGAGGAGCATAATCATGAGCCATTCGCGTTGGCTGCCCGACGTCAACGTCTGCGTTAGTCAGGCAACATGTCGAGCAATATTCGACTTCTAAAAGGTTACCCGCTTCTATATAATGAAAATGTATTTATTTTATATTTTATTCTAAGTGAATTTTCAGAAAAGTGTCCTCAATTAGCATGACTTGTAGAAAAGTTAACTTTGTCAATTTTGTGACGATAAATTTAGTATTATATTTCTATAAATACTTAGAATTGATGTTCATTTCATAAATTTTAAGCAATGCAAAAAAACGCAATTTTTATTAAAACTCCCCTAATTATAAAAATATGATTGATAGAGCATTGATGAAAAGTAACCATGAGCTTGTCCAATGGCTAAGGAGTTTTCTTGACACTTTACGTACACTATAGCGTAGAGGTGCTAGTGGAGGCATTTTACTTATCTGTCTTTTACACAGAAGCTTACTTTTCCTGCGTTGTGACGTACATCCTACTTTTGATTGCTTCGTTGTGAAGTTGATACTATTTTTAAGCGTTTCAATGAAGCAGATACGGTACCCTTCGTTTTTTAAGCCCACTTCGATTTTGTATGGGTTCTATTTTATTTTTATATAGATAAAAAACTTTTTCTATAATAAAACCGCATTAGCTTACAATATACAGTGTGCTGAGCGCTGGAGTGGTAACCTAGTGGTTAGAGCGTGCTACTTGCAATCCGGAGATCGCAAGTTCAACCTCGGCTCGTACCAATGAGTTTTTTGGAACATAAGCACGAAATATCATTTGATATTTACGAGTCGCTTTTCGGTGAATCGTGAGGAAACCGGACTAATCCTAATTACGCCTAGTTTATCCTCTGGGTTGGTAAGTCAGATATATGACAGCCTCTTTCTTTAAAAAAACTAGTGCCTGCGCCATATCCTGGAATTAGTAGCCGATGGGACCCCAGGTTCCCATGAGCCGTGATAAAATGCAGGGACAACCCGAGGAAGATGATAATTTAAGTGTACCGATTGAGGGTCTATACATAACAAATCTATTTTTATTTAAAAACAACTAAATACGTACAAAAACTATTCATAGTTAGTACCTGTTAAATTTAATACGAAAGCGGGACTTGGAATCCGTTTTCAGGTTGAGTTTATAGACTAGTCAACAATAAATATCTTTACACAAAACGACTGAGCCCTACGGTAAACTCAAGCATAAGCAGATTAAGTAGGCTTGTGTTTTGAGTACGACTGCAACATGACTCAGCAACAAATATTTGTGCTCCAAAAATTAAAAATGACATGCGTTTTGTTCTCACACGGTAGTTAATGAGAAATTAAAATCAAAACGTCAAACTATCTTGGGTAGCTAACTTGGGTATTTCTTAATAATGCTTATTACTTGTATCTATATAATCAATTTTCTTCTAAAATACCAAAATTCTATTCGAACTAAACAGTTTATAACATGTTTATAATCATAACTTTAAATATTATAAAGCTCCGCTGTTCGAGAAGCATTTAGGTCTGCGCAAAATGATATTAAGTTTCTGATTTTCTATGGTAATTCGATAAATTAAAAGGCTAATGAATAACCATCACGATATCGTATACGCTAGGAATCAAAGTTCAGGAATAGAATATAAAATAAGTGAACAACACTGGTATGTGTCCGTTTGTATGCGACAGACATTCTAATAAATCCAAGTTAGCATATATTAGCATATATAAGCGAACTTAAGTTGTTCAACGGATAGTTTCCATTGTTAATTTCCTTGAAATATGCCTTTTGAAATAATCGTAGGATGTCTGTAAGCCGAATTAGAGGAACAAAAGCATTTCGTGATTTAAGTATTTATTTACTTACCTTAATATAATAATATGAGCAAAATAGAATCTCAGGTAATCCCTCTTCCACATACTGCTTTTTTAGAGAGAGGAGGAAAATAACTTCCTGAACTTTATGGTGGACCAGACATTTAAAAAAAAATGGTGACCATCATTTTAGTTTAAAATACCTTAATAGGACTCGCCTGCCATAACAGAGCTTTAAGTTATTGATGATATTGTCTATTATTAATATTAACTACTACAAGACGATATTACAATATTTTTCGATATTTATAATTATAGAAGCAAGTAACTGTAGTGTAAGGAAAAGCGAACAATTACGTTTTATAACGTATTCGCACATTCTTTTGTAAATTAAAATTTTACGAGGTATGATTTGAAGTGTACATTTTTAATTACTGAGCAGCCTTTTAAGTCGTTTGCAAACCTCCTACTGTTATTAAAAAATATAGCATTACCCAATTTTTTCTTGATTTCAAAGACCATAACAATATAATTCTTTTTGAATGCTCGAATCGTTTTATTGCTGTATCTTTACAAAGTAAATAAGTGAAAATGGAAATCGCGATAGACAATATGCGTTCTTTATATAGTTTATGTTAAAACACACCGACCGACCTTAACGTATGCGGAGTGAAATTTGGACAAAGTGCAATGTTGTTTTAAATAAAAAAAAACACCATTATTTTTTAAATAGTTACGTTTTTATAATAAAGTACCTAATAATGATTAATGTAAAAAAAAGTTTACTCCCATGCGAAATGCTTTACGGTAGTTCTGAGGAACTTTGTCCATCCCTGTCGAAACCATAGATGTGGGCATTTTATACAACTCCAATTTTATTTTACGAATCAAGTTTTGCACATTTATGGACCGAAAATTATCGCATTATACTCGCCTCTTCAGATTTGCCCAAAAATCTTCAATAGGGCGAAGTTGCGGAACATTAGGTGGCATTGATGTCTTCGGTACGTATGGGGTGTTTAGCTCCGCCATTTTGCTAAGTGTTTTTTTGGAATAATAGCTTGAGGCTAAGTCTGGCCAAAACACAGCATTTTCTCCTCTATGACTAGTATTTATGAAATCTCGCACTAATGGCAAACAACGCTCTATGTGGCGATCGGCGTTCACAGCTAAACCTGATTCAAAGAACACCGCCTTGGACATTCCGCGTTCCTGATGGCAAGCCATAGCAAAACTTTTTTAGGAAACTTGGTATGCTCAATATATTTCACGTTCTCATCAGTTAGACCATTGGTCTTCTCAAAATAGTAATTGCCTTGCCGCTAGTTTCCATCTAACGTGAAATATGACTCGTCATCCATGACGCAACTCACATTGTTTTTGGCGTAAAATATTTCTTTGACCAATTTACGCAGCCGTATTTTCTGAGTGGATTTTTGATTGTCGGAGACGGTGGATTAAAATTTTCTACACCGCTTATCGATGCCCATGTCTTCAAGATATTTTTTGACAGTTTTTCCGTCACATTTAAATTTTCTTTCGAGCTCTCTGTAAGATTTAGCAACACGGCCGGCGGTAATTTTCTTTAGTCGAGTTCTCTCAGAAAACTTGCTCAAGCTGGGATAATTTTCAGAACCAGGCTTTCTAGCAGTGGTTGTTTTTAAGGTAAAAGACGCTAAAATATTATAAATAGTGCTTCGACTCTCACCCATTTGTACAAAATGTTCCACCACCTTCGATTTCGGCCATAGGGGATGTATACTGTAGAAATTACATACAGTTTTACGACGGCGTTCTTGGTTATTTACCATAATTACAAAATCAAACATCCAATCCTTATGAAACTTACCAGATTGATTGACAGATATATAGACTTGATATTGACATACACACATATTTTTTTTAGATTTTTGTTTTTTACATTTTATATATTCAAACTTTGTCCAAATTTCACTCCGCATACGTTAAGACCGAAAGGAGCCACTTGAAATTTGGAGATATGAAACCCATTGCATAACAATTTATAACTAATGTTATTAGCGGAACTCTCTTTCTAATAAATGGCATTGAAAAGGGACTTCCTCTAATATTGCAAGTTACAAGTTGTTATGAAATACGCCCCAGGTTAGACTTATAATTTATAATGTGTACACACTGTTCATGTTCCTACACTTAAGAGGATCGATTGGGTGTTGAAGGTTTGTACGGGGAAGGTGTAATATTTTAAACAAGATGTATAGTTAGTTTTGTAACAAGTACATCTTACATTAATTACATGAATGTATTGCATTATTAGATATATTACATTAATGTATTGGAAACATAATTTGACCGTTAGATTAAAGTCATTCCTTCGGACTAAAAAGGGGTTCAACGTGTGTAATGATTAATGGACAATTTGGCACGAGTAAGAAATAAAAACATTATGAATCATTATTGAGATTTTTTCATTAATTTTAGCATTGTTTATGAGCTAGTAATAACTACCTATCATTAATTAAATTCTAGCGTAAAATGGCCCTTGGGTGAATATTTAATATAATATAACCTAGGGGAGGGAGAATGGTACGACCGGCTAGGATGTAATTGGATCGACACGACGAACCAAATTAGTTAGTGAAATATGCATAACATTATAAGGTTTGCCTTGCCTTATTTGCCGAGCCATTATTAGGGGCTTTTAATCATTCAAATGTTTTCGAGTGAAGCGTGGGGAGATCGGAATTATTAAAAAAAAAAGTGAGTTGCTAAGTTTCTTGAGATGAGTCTAGAAGAAAAATATACATAATTGGAATTTGAGTAGGTACAACCCGCAAAGGACGCAGCAAACATAGGGAAAAAGTGGTTTCAGTCAAATCTCACGGAAATTCAGTATGATATAGATTCGAGGCTGATTTCTTTTTTGTAAGGGTACAGCTCGCTCGGAAGTATACTTCCAACAACAAGCATCCAGACACTTCTTATATTATGTATAACATTTACATGGGTGTTATAAAAAAAACATGTCACAAGATTATCAAACCGGCATCTGTTCGTTATTTTGAAAATCTTTTACTATGGAGTCAATATGAAAAATTAATAAAAAATCGAGCTGTTCCATAGCATGTTTTAAGTTTGACGAAAATGTATGAGAGAGTTGTTTTTTCTTACAATTTACTAAGTACTATGGGAATAATAAAAATGTTCCAAATCATGACCAGATGCCGGCTTGATAATCTTATATCACGTTTTTTGTAACATGCGGTATAATATAACGGTTTTGGTCGCAGTGATTTAGATTTTGGTAATTTAGTTGCCTTTTTGTTAAGATATTTTACCACACGACACACCTTCTAAGGCGAATTCTACATTTAGAAGAGTTTTAGTAAAATCATATTATATCCACTAGAATTATATGGTGTATATTAATGCGCTTGTCTGGATGACAAATAAATGACAGAATAGCTAACTCATGAACGCAGAGCTTGAACTATAGAAGCTAGACAGAGAGAGATTGGGGGTACAAGTAACAATTGTTCATTAAAACAGTCTAAGAAGTACCCTATAAGGTCGATAAGTAGAATGTACCCTTCAAAAAGTTAAAACGCCGGGTAATGTCTGATTGCAGACATAAGCAGTTAGTATCAGTCATAAACTTATCTAACCTTCATTAACAAGTTTATTGCAAGCAGAATTAACTCTTGCGAGACAAAGTAATCCGATGCAGACGGGACGGTGAAGTTAAGCCTTATTTCAAAGCAATAACAACGTAGACGACTGAAAAGCTTATGTCCCTTATGTACAAGTAGTTATACGAATATATACATATTTATTTTAACCTAACTACTCCTTTTGTTACAAAAAAAATATATTGAATTAAATGTAATGTTTTTTTTAATTATGTGACTCAAATTTTCGTTAAATTATTGTATAATATATAGGTTATCTGAAAGAGATCCCTTAAAAATCCCTGGCAGTAAATATCATAGTTGAATCTTGGTTTAGGTCAGATGTAGGAAATGCGATCATACTTAATGATGAAAATAAAATTAATTCATATTTCTTATTATTTTAACACATTTTGCCCTAAAAACACATTTTGTATCCAAATTCCAACAAGTTGGTCCAAATGATAATAGTTAATGGTGATATGATTTATGTTGAGAATGTTCACTGGAATATTCCTTTTATGTCGATTTTGGACGAGAACATTAAAAAAGTTGAGGTTACCTTTTGATTAGCTTTGATCTGCTTTCCCGCAGAGCTTCCCCTTCTTTTTAGTTCCTCTTTGACATCCGCCACTCGCCAACTGGAATACATGATACTTTCCGACTTTAAATATGATTTTTCATTTAAATATAATTTTTCAGTAAAAAACCCATATGACAGCATCAACTAACGCTTGACAGGTAGGTTAACCTACAATTTACGATGGTGCCATATGTTCAAATTTTCGACCAGCCAACCCCAAAAAAGCGGGAAGGGGATGGTAACTTACCACTTAAATACAAACACTTGTCAAACAGCCGAATGTCAATGCCAGATTGAGCAGGTTACATAAAAGTACCCAATAAGTTAACACCTTAACTTGTAATTTCGTATATGAAGCATATGCATATACAAGTAACATAATGTATTGGTAAGGTGGGATAATATGTTTAAAAATCAGTTAATAAACATAAAGGTGTACCTAATATAATTAAAAAATATGACAAAATTAATAAATGATCATTGTTAATCTTCAAACACAAAAAAGTAGTTTAGATATCTTTGTTCGTACCGTACCTATCAGAGATCTAAAATGGTGGTACGCTGATGAATTCATGATAGACTGGTTATCTCTGTCGTAACCTTATACCGCGTTTACATTCAGCCGAAGTGAGCAGGGAAGCGGGCATGAGCAGTGTGTAAAAACTATACTCCTCATGCCACTGCTTGCCATTGCCACTCGCACTGCCCAAATTTATTTATTTTATTTTTTAATAGACCTTTGCAATATATATAATATTGCATGCTCGATCATAAACACAACGTACTTATTGAGTATAGCATCAGCCAGTCACCATTCGTACCGTGTCAGATATTGGGTTGGCAATAATTGAAGACTCCGACATTATAATTATGGATTCAGATTAAATTACGTTATGTGCGTCTCTCTGGGGGAATATTTGTATTGCACTCTGTAAGTTTGTGATAAAAATCTTCTACGCATCCACAAATATAGCAGTTGGGAGAGTTAGCTTGCTTCATAAGAAACCTAAACTTATTAAGGGACATGTAACTAGTTCGCAATAGATCTACGAGCCGATACACTGTCAAGTCGATTCACAAGGAGTTGGCGGCATAGATATAGAAATAAAACAAGATTGAGTAGTGGCCCGAAAAAAACAAGCCGAGTGAAATAGCTAACAAGCCACTACCAGGCAGACCTTTTTCTCTTTCCATTAGTGTGACCACGTTACTTAGATAGAATCTACTATCTATACAATGACAATGAAACCACATTTTACAAATTTTAATTAATATGTTTAATGTGATCTGCGAGCTGGAAGAGGAACTTAGCAGGTTACACTGGGACATTGTAGGGTTATCTGAAGTCCGTAGAGAGGGGGAGGACACCATAATCCTGAAGTCTGGTAACTTGCTCTACCACCGGGAGGGCGACCAACAGTCCCAAGGTGGTGTCGGGTTTCTCGTTCACAAGTCCCTCGTAAACAACATAATAGCCATCGACAGTGTGTCGAGCAGGGTGGTATACCTAATACTCAGAATATCCAAAAGATATTCGCTGAAGGTCATTCAGGTATACGCACCGACCTCGTCACACTCCGATGAGGAAGTGGATGCTATGTATGAGGACGTAAGTAGGGCCATACATACTTCGAAAACCTACTTCACTGTTGTTATGGGGGACTTCAACGCTAAGCTGGGCAAGAGAAGCGGTGATGAGCTGAGAGTGGGGCAATTTGGGTATGGGCAGCGGAACCCTAGGGGCCAGAGGCTGGCCGACTTTCTGGAGAAAGAGGAACTCTTCATGATGAACTCTTTCTTCCAGAAGCCGCCTCACAGGAAATGGACATGGATGAGTCCGGACGGTTCCACGAGAAATGAGATAGACTTCATCATGACCGACAGGAGACGGATATTCAGTGATGTCTCTGTGATCAACAAGGTAAAGACCGGTAGTGATCACCGAATCGTAAGAGCTTCACTGAATATCAATGTTAGACTTGAAAGGTCCAGCCTGATGAAGTCTACGCTCCGACCTACTCGAGCCCATATTCAAAACCCCGAGAGCTTTCAACTTGAGCTCTGTAATCGCTTTGCCTGCCTAGAGAACTTAGCTTCAGTGGACGAGATCAACAACGGGCTAGTGGAAACTGTCCACACAGTAGGGTCTAAGTTTTTTAGACCCCGCCGTAAGGATAGACCTCAGAAACTAACCGAACGAACCTTAAACCTCATGGCTGAACGACGCTCTCTACAGCTGCAGTCTCCCGATGACGCGGAGTCATTTAGGCAGCTCAATAGACGTATATCTAAGTCCTTGCGACATGATTTGCGTCTCTTTAATACTAACCGTATTAAAGAGACTATTGAGCGAAACCAAGGCTCCAAAGTGTTCGTAAAGGATAAGTCTATTGGGCAAAGCCAGCTGACAAAGCTGAAACGGGAAGATGGCAGCATAGCGTCGACCAAAGCAGAGGTTTTAGGCGAGATTGACAGGTTCTATGGACAGTTATACACTTCGGTTGCAAAGCCCGTTGACAGCTTGGTGGGAGATCCAAGAGCCAAGCTGTCCCGACATTATACCGAAGATATCCCGGACATCAGTCTGTACGAGATTAGGATGGCCCTAAAACAGCTTAAGAACAACAAGGCGCCGGGCGAAGACGGAATCACTTCAGAGCTTCTGAGAGCGGGTGGAATACCGGTACTTAAAATCCTCCAGAAGCTCTTTAGCTCCGTTTTGTCCGAGGGCAAAACGCCTGAAACATGGAACAGAGGCGAGGTGGTGCTGTTCTTCAAAAAAGGTGACAATAGCCTATTGAAGAACTACAGACCCATCACGCTTCTGAGCCATGTCTATAAGCTGTTTTCAAGGGTTATCACGAATCGTCTCGAACACAGACTCGATGACTTCCAGCCTCCCGAACAAGCCGGTTTCCGAAAAGGCTATAGTACCATAGACCACATCCATACGCTGCGGCAAGTTATACAGAAGACCGAAGAGTATAACTTGCCATTATGCCTAGCGTTTGTGGACTATGAGAAAGCCTTCGATTCGGTGGAAACATGGGCGGTGCTTGAGTCTCTTCAGCGATGCCATATTGACTATCGGTACATCGAAGTGTTGAAGTGTTTGTATAGTAATGCCACTATGTCAGTCCGAGTACAGGAGCAGAGCACGAAGGCGATTCCATTGCGAAGAGGCGTAAGGCAGGGAGACGTGATCTCTCCGAAACTGTTTACTGCCGTAATGGAAGACGCCTTCAAGCTCCTGGAATGGCAAGGGCGTGGCATCAACATCAACGGCGAATACATCACTCACCTTCGATTTGCCGACGATATCGTAGTCATGGCAAAGTCGATGGAGGAACTCAGCATGATGCTCGATGACCTCAACCGAGTTTCACAACTGGTGGGCTTGAAAATGAACATGGACAAGACGAAAATAATGTCAAATGCCAATGTTGTGCCCACCCCAGTCTTTGTTGGGAACTCGGTACTCGAAGTTGTTGACTCGTATATCTACCTAGGACAAGTAGTCCAATTAGGTAGGTCCAACTTCGAGAAAGAGGTAAACCGCCGAATCCAACTCGGTTGGGCAGCGTTCGGGAAACTACGTAATGTCATATCGTCCGACATACCTCAGTGCCTCAAGACGAAAGTCTTTAACCAATGTGTGTTACCAGTGATGACTTACGGCTCCGAAACGTGGTCTTTCACTATCGGCCTCATCTCAAGGCTCAAAGTCGCTCAACGAGCTATGGAGAGAGCTATGCTCGGAGTTTCACTACGAGATCGACTCAGAAATGAGGAGATCCGTAGGCGAACTAAAGTCACTGACATAGCCCACCGGGTTAGCAAGCTGAAGTGGCAATGGGCAGGCCACATTGCACGCAGAGAAGATGGCAGATGGGGTCGAAAAGTGCTCGAGTGGAGACCACGGAATAGCAAGCGCAGCGTAGGACGTCCACCCACAAGATGGGCAGACGACCTCATTAAAGTCGCCGGAAGACGCTGGATGCAGGTTGCTTCCAACCGGTACTTGTGGAGATCCAAGGGGGAGGCCTATGTTCAGCAGTGGACGTCTTATGGCTGAGATGATGATGATGATGATGTTTAATGTACTTTATCTCAACACCAACATTGTCCTCGTCCATGTACAAGCATGGTGACCCTAGCATCTAGTTGACTTTGGGTTGCCACAGATGTAATTATTGGAATGGCATCATTCAGAAAGGGACAGAGGTCTCTGTGTACTAGCTGTCCTACTCGGCTCGTATTTTTCTTCACATTCGGCGAGCGAAAGTAAACCTTAAATTTATCCCCACCAAGAACATTATTGGCATTTTTCACAAGACTTATTCCAGTTATATATTAAAAATTCCTTGCTCAGTACTGCATGTGACATTGACATAAGTCAAATTTGAAATAAATAAAACTGCAAAAAAACAAGATGCCCACACGATGCAGTTAAAAAAACTGCAAATATATTTTAAAAATCAGTTTGACATTGACACTATTACTAATCATTTATTAGTGAATAAAATGATTGTTTAGAATATGTCTTAATGATTTTTGTTGTAATGTTTTAATTTCATTTGTAATATTAACTTAAAATATGCCGTTTGTTCATAAACTTAGAGGTCTCACTGCCTCTGGGGTGACGGAAGGGTTTTTTGAAGCAGACTGGGAAGCGACGACTCCATTCCAACGTAAGGCGGTAGCCAGGCTCGGTACCACTCTGCAACTGGAACAAGAAGCTTTTCTTTCGCAGAATCCTGAGGTCTATACATTCAACTATGTACAGTGTACCCAAATTTATTCCCGAGTCAAAGGACTTCAGGGGAATAAACTTTAACATAATAAACCGCACTAAATTTATTTTTAGTTCAATAAAGAATATATTTTAAACAAAGCGGTTAGTGGCTTTTCGGATCAATTTTATTAAAAAATATTATTAAGTGAAAGTTTATCCATTCCTTTATTGACACATGAAATATACCTACCTAAATACTAATCTAACATAACAGGCCCTTTAATTATCTTGATATATTATAATGATGAAACTACCATGAGCCCACAAATGAGTGTCATATCACTTGCTTGGATCATATTAGGGCTCCTGATATCCGTGATACACGCCGATCCGTAGCTACGGGTTCTTAAGGCCGGCGGTACTAAGATCACGAATTTCACGAACACGGCAAGGTACGTACCTCGTACCTACGTTCGCATCCGGACTCACGTGACACGCCGTGACACGCCATGATACGTAGCCCGTACCTGCGTTCGTGTGTGGAGCTTCGAGTTCGGTTTCATTGGATACTTATCGCACGTTTCGTAATTTCGCCACGCCCGGGAGAAAAATAAATAAGGACTATGTTTTATTGAATTGAGTTACCACTTAGTATATATTACAGGCGGAGCGAACCGGCATGTTCTTAAGATACGTGAAGGCGTGATCACGTCTACACGGATCTACACGGATACACGTACTCTAATTTCACGTAACCGAATGTCACGTGCGCAACGGACCAGAAATCCGTTGTCGTGATTCACAAATCCGGGCGCACGGCTACGGGTTCACGAATCACGGACACGACCGCGAGCCCTAGATCATATGATGTTGATGACACGTGTCACTCAAATATATCGATACAGCCAAAGTGTTAAAAACTATATACGTGGACATTAATGTAATGCATCAAGGGCCTTATTTAGATTTAATGTAGTGAGTAGTTGTTATAACATTGTAATATTTGTATATTAAAAAATATATATAAACTACGTTATTACTTATTACAATAAGGTGCATGTATAAAAATTGTGGCACTTTGAACGTATCGATATATTTAACTTTAACTTTAGGTACATTACTCGTAATTTAATTTGTTAGTTCATTTGTACTTACATAAAATTACGGTGTACGAATTGACAATAGGTTTAAACGGTTATATACTAGCTTGGGGGCAATTATTTTGTAGTATCAACGTGAAACTAAGTAAGTAATATTGACTACACTGGGATCGGTTAACCTCTGTACTATTTATAGTACTTTATGCAATAGTTGTATAAGAGGGTTCAAAAAAGGTGAGTGGCGTGTGTAACAATTTGAGGCGAAGCCGAAAATTGTTAATGTAGACGCCATGAGCCTTTTTTGACCTCTTTATATAACGTTGCATACAATACTTTTTCTACGACTAGGGATTAAATAAAACGCAATATATAACTATTCCAATGCTAACCAAACACAGCAATACAGCATAAAAAAGAGCGGGAAGTTGCATACTGGAGCGGTACCGCGAACATCGAAGTTCGCATATTTCGGGCATCTTTCTCTTTTACTCCAATTAAGGTAGCATGAGAGTGACAGAGACAATCGTCCGAAATTTACGAATATTGTTGTTCGCGGTAGCGCTGCTGACAAATGACAGCCGACAGAACGTAATCATAGACACAGTAAAATATATAATTTTTTCAACTGTCATTTACGTACTTGTGTTTTTCCTTATGTTGGCAGCAATTATTTTAGTTCTATTACTGCTTCAATCAAACCATATAAATTCAGTTGTTGGTTAGGTTGGCAGTTTTGATTTTCGTTCTAAATTTAGTGTTTGCTTATTATTATTATTTTTTCTTCGTATGGACTTTGGGGCGGTGTAGTGTTTGCTTATTTTTTTTATCTGTTGGATTCACCGCGGCCCTACCGCGAAAAACTATATTCGTAAATTTTGGACGATTGTTTCTGTCACTCTCATGATGCCTTAATTGGAGTAAAAGAGATAGACGCTCGAAACATACGAACTTAGATGTTCGCGATACCGGGCCTAGACACCTCTAGTAGTTGCATTTTACACATAATAACTCTAGGGTCTTTATGAAGTATAGACTAGATAGAATTTTGAGAAATTGCATAAGACATGTTTTTATATTCGTTCGTGGGAGCATATAATTTACAGATAAAAGTACCGGAGTAGAAAAATACTAATTTAGTACGAATAGTACTGTGCATATTCGTTTAATCTCAATGAAACCTCCATAATTCGTATAATATACAAGAAATGTTATGGTTCTACTGATAGGATCTTAAAAATAAGTTTTAATTGGTATATACTACGAGTACAACCCACATCTCCACGCCATAACGAACTATAGATGCAATTCATTGTTTTTATCGTATAATAAAAAAAATAGGATTTAAATAGGTACCTAATATTAACTATAAAATGATTACTATTGTTCTGCAAAGTTTAATAAGTGCTAATTACCAGTTGCACAAAACACATTTAGTTACGGGCCAGGCATACAAGAGTACAATTTAGCTGACGTTTTAACGGTGACAAAGGCTTTGGGGAAACCAACACTGTGAAAAGCTATGACTTAATGAAATCTTTGTGTTTATTGCAGATACAGTATATGTTGGAGACATATTACAGTAAAATGGTAACTGCTGGAAAATCGAAAGAGAGATTCAAGGACGCCGCTACAAAAATGCTCGAAATCTGCGACCAGGTCGAAGAGCATCGAAGACCTGCCCCTCTAGTAATCAAAGCCTCATTATACTTACTTACATTTTATTAACTTGGTTTCATATCTGTTATCAAAGTAATATACTTGAATATTTTTTTGTAAGAAAATATATTTTTGGCACAAGCATTTATTGTAGACTTTTGCACAATCATCAACTCCTCGTCGAGAGGATTCTAACGAGCACAAGTACCACGTGTTTAGCTTGTGTATTTTAATAAGTTGTTATGGCTACCTTCTGGCTCCAGCGTCAGATCAGATCACGAATACCATAATATTGTCCTTCATAAATGACAAATACTTTTTTTATAGTTTTATAAATATGGCCGAGAAGTAATATAGATTATCTAGTTACATTACTTAGCATTTACCAAATAACTGGGTGACAAAAAACTTCATATAAAGAACAGGTCGAGAAGTTACGAAATCAATTAGTCTATAACTAATTGATTTCATGACTTCGTTAGATCTTTTAATGTCACTTTTTGGAGAATCGATTTGCCAACCTACATCATACACTTCTTTTATTTCATTTTACACTAAATAAGTGACTTTTATATGTACTATTTTAGCAGATTTATATTGACACCTCTGTCATGGTAATACGGCATGGTATTAGCCCATTATCTATGATACTTACAAGTAGCAAATAATTGTAACATTTTAAATTCTAAAAGCAGTTTAGGAAAATAGAACTAATAAATTTTAAACGTTGTTACTTTTATGAATGGTTTAGAACAATCAAAGTAGCCTCAAAATATCCCAAAGTTACCCCGTTTTACTGTAGTTAGAATAGCGGGGGGCTTATCGTCGCTATACTTACTCAACCTCATATCTGCAACAATCATTTGATGGAAATGTCGCTTTTGATTCATTTGGAATACGGGTGTTTTTGTCATAAAATGAGTGTTACACAACGAACTAGTAATACTATAGAAATCTGACTCGAGCTCAAAAATGACCCCACGGCTAGTGTGCCGCGAACGATCGACTGCGCCGCGGCGGAGTTTGACAGGTTTAGTAGTACAGAAGCTTTCCATGACATAAGATGTCAGTTAATATAAAATTGTTAAATTAAAAAACCATATAAAATGCCTTCTTCTGCGGGAAAATAGTACCTAAACAACTCCACAAAAATACAAGAAAATGGATGGGATCCATTGGATTGTGTAAGTTTAATCCTGAAGATGATTAACAATTATTTAAAGTAACATATTCATGTATAGACTAATACGCTGAACCAAATGTCGTAACTCTATACTAGTTTTATAATGACTTACGCCTTTATGATATCGAGTGACAGAATGCGGATAATATTATGCAAAATTTCTACTAGTAAGTAAACTATTAATTTTATTTTCAAGTAACAAGCAATTCCTATTATTTGCTTTTATTTAAAAAAGTTCATTCTAGTTTCCCGGAGACCGCGGAAAGAATTTATTATTTATAAAAAAAAATATTTTTCACGGAATTGTCATTGCATATATTACAGATGTAAAAGTTATCATTTTCTTTTCTAATTCTGAAAGCATGTCAGCTTCTTAGTGAGTTCTTTACGACTCTGTCTACTGCGAAAGTCGATGAGCGAAATTTCGTTATTAGTGTCACTATCAATTGAATATTGCAAGAACGAAAAAGATGAATATAGACTTAATAGTCGTCTATTGTTGGCAAAGTGCCTTGACGTCCCAAAATTCAGTACTCCACGTCGATGTTGTTAATCCGTTGCCTAGTAAACAAAACAAAACAACAACGACTTATTCTTATAGTGACAATTTGCTACACGATATTGAACCTTAGGTAGGTTGGAAATCAAACTTCCTGTACTCACATTATTACGATTATTCCAAAATACATATGTACTACACATTAATATTATGTTTCAACTTTTGAGTATAACGATAAACGGGACTCAGTGGCGCAAAAACTTACGAAAATTCCCCTCCGATATTCCAGAGCGACATTACTCCGTGGTACCAACATACCAACTAGAGAAAGACTGAGGCAATGTCGTAATGCAAAATTGTGGGAGTGTTCTCCAATACGTCATTACTATACCTTCTTATATAGCATGGACAAACGTAATCTTAATAGCAAAATCGTGTCAGAATTATACTTATATAAATTGGTTCCATCTCGGTTAGTATCATCCCTGTAAGTTTGACAACGCCATAATATTGTAACGCCGCGCATGAGGTTTGACGCTTAAAACTTTTATTAACCAATCACAACTTTTTTTTAATAGCGCGAAATTGTCTATTGGATAAACTCCAAGCTACTCTGACATATTTATGAAGAGGGGATAGTGTCAGTGTCAGCGCGCCTGGGGTCATTTTTGGAAGGCATTTTTGTATGGAGAGCTGTGTCTATATATATTCAGTCACCGGTGTTACAGATACGAGGTTGAGTAAGTATATCGGCGTTATTCAGTGTCTTACAACTATAATCATTCATTAAGAAGTTTTTGTTTGAGTGCACGTATATATTATGTATTATTTATTTGTTAAATTCCGAGTAGTAATGTACTGCGAACAACGCGATATGTGCCTTGCTTAGGCGATATGCCAACCACCGTAAATAGATTCGCCCGTATAGTTTTTCCACGCTGTATAGAACTTCATCTTATTCATAACCAATCTTAATTTTAGATTCTCAATGTTAAGCCTATTTTTACCTATCAAGACGATGATATTGAACTCGATCTTAAGAATATGTACAAGAAGCATTATCCTTCTCCTTCGTGTGAAGCTCGAAGCTCCACCATTCCGACTCCGAACACAATGTCTTCATCATTTATTTCTATAGTAACCTCGGAAACCACACTACCTACACCAGGTTCGTAATAACAGTAGCGTGTAAGCAACGACAAAGTAATAGTTATTTGTTATACAAGAGTGCAAAATTGCAGTTAAAACTGCGAGTGTGTGATTGAAACTCGAGCAAGCGAATGGATTCTATAGTTTAACCACGAGCAAAGCCAGTGGTTTTAAAATAGAATCCTGAGCGTAGCGAGTGTTTCAATACACGAGAAGTAAATTACAATTGCACCCGTGTGTAACACAAAACTTTTCCCCTCAATACAGCGAGGAAAGTGAAACATGCAAAAAACGTTTTGAAATCGCATTGACTTTTTCTTTGCGTTTAGATACATTCAACATTTTTACAAAAGGTGCCTATAGCTTGGTTAGCTTGTGGTGGCCAGAACGATTTTCGAATGTTCTGTTTATTAAAGTTTTAAATTATCGTTGTTAGTCACGGCGTTATTAATTAAATACTTTCTGTTCACAATCCGGACTTCTGCTTCAGAACCTATACCTACACCGGAGCCCACACTCTCCGAGGTGATGTTGGTGATGGTATCAAAGACGGTGGACAAAGCCATCTTCAGCCGAGTGAACGACGCGGCGCTCCTGTACGACTGCGCCTACGTGGAACTCTCCAGGGCGGTCGAGGAAGCGATGGAGATACCCGTTATCGAGATCAAAGCTGACATTGCTGACTTATTTTTCTGTGCCTACCGAATGTTTGAATTGCATATTATAGAAAAGGAGCGGATTGGTAAGCCTTAGTGTATACTGGCATTTTGAAGACCTCAGTCATACTAAAAGTCTAACGAAAATATAAGTTTGTTTTTGCTGCATGAACGACCATTTTATAAAAACTTATTAAGCGACTTGATTCAAAATTTCTGTCAGCATTGAATATTGGTATTAAGTGACTACCCTAAACCTACTTTCCTTTTAAATTTACCATATTTTAATACAAGTTCGATAAATCGTGGTTGGTAATGGCTTGGTTTAAGCAAATGTGTTGAGAAAGATTTAAAATTAATCAGATATCAACCCAGATATATTATTAAACATTAACTAAAATGTTTTTACACTGCAGCTGCTGAAATAGCCTGGGAAAAAAGAATGAGAAAAAAGTTGAAGAGAACGTTACGTCGCTTAAAGAATTTTAAAGGTATGTGCTATTCGTATATTATAATATAATATTTGTATATATTTAATTTAATAAATTGGCCTAGGCTCAAAGACTAGATAACGCCTGTAATGCACCACTTACATACATACCTTTGGTGGTAACTAAATCATCAAATGGTAACTCTATACGTAGAGAAGTCGAGTTACCCACAGGCCATAATGTTTACCGTACAGTACTTATTTAATCTAGTAACTTCAGACGACACGTTATATCCTTAAATATCTTATAACGTACTCTGTCATTAACAAATTTTCTCTACAATCTCCTCTCTTTTAATTAAAATTACCGGCATAGAAAATAGTTAAACTGGAGTTCCAGGGGACCAATGCTCGTCCCACAAAGCGAGCTATCGATGAAGTCGTTGCGTCCAATTCCAGTAGTTGCGGTCAAGCTATATGCACTCTGTGCCGAACACATGAGTAATTAAGCTGTTATTCCAAAAGCATGTGATGTACTTATTTGCTAAGTGTGATCTCCTGTTACCTCCTGTGTGGGTGTTCAACACCTTGTGGTTTCACGTTTACTGGCTTCAGACATTATAGATGCGATAGGCGTTAGAAACTCGAAGTATTATGTTGTTTCGACGAGCAAACTGGTACTCCTTTCAGTTTCCCTTTATATGTATACAGATTGGCCGATTTAGATTAGTGAGTACAGGCGTAATGACACTGGGAAGACATCCAAAGATCTGTATATAGAAACTATGACATCGATTTTAGGGACAATAACAACTGCATATATGGATAAAAAAAATTGTACTCAGTTCGGGATCCGATCTCGCCGGTTGTTACGAAAATAAAACCATTGGATATGTCTGACTTTCCTCTCCTTTTGTGCGGATGCCCTGGCGACGGTCGGGGCTGCCGGAGGGCGTCATGGTAGAATGTTGATCCCATGGCGCCCTTGCCAACGGCAAACAGGAAGAAACGACGGCGTGTTTGTTAGTGGGTAGGCTCCTCCCAGAGGCTAGCAGAGGAGGTTACAGGAGGAGAATCCCACATACTACCCCCACGTGGCCTTTCCCGGGGCCGAGGCAGAAAGTTATAACTTATTTCAATCATGTCAGTTGTTACAAGTAAAAAGTATTTCAATTCAATTTAAATTAATTATACGAATCCACAGCCACAGCCTGGTTTTAACAAGCATCACACTTGACTTACGTTTAATATATTGTAAAGTTAAATTACTCGGATAGGTAGTCTGTAGTAATCTGAGAGGAAACTTCAAACTTTATATAACTGTCTAACTCACGTGTATGCGATGGGCAGACTCATATACATCTTAAAGTTAAATATTTCTCATGGATAACGTTTCCCGACGGCGAATGCATATCATGTATATTGTTTTTAAACGTCGCGTCTAATTAGTAAGGTTTCCTTTGAAGCAGCATTTAAGCGACTCAGCAGCGTTGGTGTATTTTAAAATATCTCCCCTCCATCGATTGGATTAAAATCCCACAGCTGAATGGAGCACGTACTGCGAATATGAATGCTATACTAATAACGATCTGTACCAATATATTGGTTCCTATAATAACCATTTGACGCTGACTTTAAACAGACACCTTACATAGTAGTCTTTCTTTGCAAACTGATTGCAATTTTTTATCAACCTGAGAATATACATATATTATTTATTTAATTGATTTCAAATTATTTTTTGTTAAATTATAATTACAACTAGAAAGTTTCTTGAATAAAGGACCTGTAAACCTCAGTTATACATTAAACATGAATATCCACTTAATAACAATAATTTAATGTTGACAGGTTACGAGACTCCGCCAACCCCCAAGAGTGAAATTTCCTCACACGAAAGCTACAAGATACCACCACCTCGTCCGTGTGCCTGTCACCCGCAGTTCCATTACAACAGATACCCTAAGGTACTTAACTGTGGTTGCTAAGTTTTTTTTATATAAAGAACGTATAATCGATAGCTAGGAATTGTACGCAAAAAAACCACAAAATCGTGTTTATATATGATTTCAGGACCGATTCGGCATTTATCTTCCACGTGGCGAAGAGTTCAGCAAAGAGAGCGTGACCATGCCGCTGACTTGCAGCGATGAAGAGTCGGAAACTGGTGAAGCGGAAAGTTCTACATCAGCATAATCAGCGGAATATTCAATGCATGCATCAAATTTGAGGTGCGACATGTTATGTAGCCATTTATTTTTTGAAAAAATAGTTTTCTTTATGTTTTGGCAGTTTTTCACAGGTAAAGATATGCGATATGCGTTACTATATCTATAATCTTTAAGATTATTTTAAGCTAATTGACTGAGAAATTATTTAAAAGATGGGTTATGAATTTATGATTTTAATCTTTTATACTACTCCTACGTTTGTGTGGAGGGGTACGGACATTATTGTATAGGTGAAAAACTTAAGGACCTGGGACCTATTGCATAACAACTTGTAACTTATTAATCTTATAATATTATCGGAAGTCCCTTGCCAATTCCTTTTATTGGAAAGAGTTCCGCTATGTTGTGTGCTATTTAGTTATAAATTGTTATGCAATGGGCCCGTGGTCTATTAACACTTTAACTGTCCATTCGCTTGCGCCACTGACATGAATCTATACAATGTCCGTGCATTACAGGTGATGCACTAATGTACAGCGCCATCCATTTCTGACGTCACGTGGACTTGACAGAGATAGTTTGACAGTGCATTATATATAATGCACGGACAGTTATAGCGTTAACTTGGCTATACACGCAATTTGGCGTTCCATACTCAAACGTAGACGTAGGTAAGTTCCATATTAATTCTTCGCACATCTACATTAGACATGGTGATTTAGTTTTTTGCCTACATCACGTTATAATTAGGGCTCGCGGTTTTGTCCGTGATTCGTGAACCCGTAGCCGTGCGCCCGGTTTCGTGAATCACGGCAACGGTTTTCTGGTCCTATCCGCACGTGACATTCGGTTACGTGAAATTAGGTTACGTGTATCCGTGTAGATCCGTGTAGGCGTGATCACGCCTTCACGTATCTTAAGAATTATTCTTTATTCTTTATTCTTTATATATTAAGAATAAAACTTAGTCCTTATTTATTATATTCCCGGGCGTGGCGAAATTACGAAACGTGCGATAAGTATCCAACGGAATCAAGCCCCAAGCTCCACACACGGACGCAGGTACGGGCTACGTGTCACGGCGTGTCACGGCGTGTCACGTGAATCCGGATGCGAACGCAGGTACGTGACACGTACCTGGCCGTGTTCGTGAATTCGTGATCTTAGTACCGGCGGTGTTAAGAACACGTAGCTACGGGTCGGCGTACATCACGGATACCAGGAGCCCTAGTTATAATAGTACTTCACCGACCATCGGTCCCACCAATAACAAAGTGACAACCGATTCGGATTTATGATGCGAATGAACAGCTGCCAGATCTAATAATAAATCTCATCCAATAAAAACACCTGCAGAATTAACACGAAGCATGGATTAACTTTTTGAGGGCTTTTCCTTATGCGTTAAAATCGTCTCGAGACTAGTGAAGACTAATAACTATACCTAGATATTTTTCTAGCAGGAACGGCATTTGTTTTGTGCTTGCCACAATAAAAATATCGACAATCCTGCTATCGATAAGTACATACTACTTCAACTTCAAGATGTACACACAGTCTTATATCGGCTACCTACCTAGACGCCGCGTGTCACCGATCTTGAACAAATTAAACGTAATCCGTATACTTTTGATCCAATTTACGTTTATAATTTGCAATGAATAGTTCCAAATTGTTTTCTGAAGTAGGTATTTAAATATAAATAAATTGACTTTTATTATTGTTAGTTATTTTTAACCCTATTACCCCATATTTGTCTTTGTATTACCTGTATGGAAATTGAAGGGGTACTTATCGATAACAGGACTGTCGATGTTTTTATTTTGTCAATCACTTACAAGAAATCGTTCGTGCTAGAAAAATATCTAGGTATACTAATAACCATATCTGTCAGCAGGAATTTTGACAGCGTCCGCCGTAGCCTATTTATGGGTCGGTGCAGTGGTCACATCACGCGTCCTCTTGGTGTTCAAAGGGTTAAATCAACTTTTCTGACTAGAATTTTTACTCCGTATAGTGTAATCGTTGGAGAATATTAATTAATATTAATAATTATACAGTAATTTTTTTTGTAACATCGCATTATTGTAATCCATGCAGTGTAACATACAATTTAATGCGCTTATTCTAACTACATTAATAGTTGCCTTAATAACATAAAAAGTGTTTATAATTAAAAAAAAAACTGTGTTTTTTCAGTTTTATTCCAATTCCTAAGATTTCCTCTCGAGTATTGTATTAGTATTAACTTTAACTTACTAGATTCTTAACCTTAAACCAGGGACCGGAACCGGTTACCAAATAAGTGGTATTACCCTGGGTTTTTGATAGGGTTGTTTTTAAATATCAGTTTGGTAAGCTTATCATTGACTTAACAATTTAATAGACTTAGTTTGAGCAAGCGCTTACCAAATTCAAAAACCCTCATTAAGGTTACCATATCAAGTGTTTTCAAATGCGTTTAAGCGATTTTAAACTCTAGAACTATCTACCTACGTAGAAAACAGACGCCCATAGGGTAGCCCTATGAAATGGTAAGCGCTAAACATTACAGCTATTTTTACCCCATCCGACTCGGTAACCATGTGTACCCGGGTAAGCCTATCCATAATTGTTTCCATATCGATAGGGTAACCCTATTATAGGCTAACCACATCGTTACGGTAAGACTTCTAAAGGGCTACCCTATCGATATGATTAATCAAATGAAGGGGTTTTCCAGTCTCTGCATAAAACACTGAAAATACTGACTATTAAGTCCCAAGAATGTCTCTGCAGCTTTAATTTAGATTTATTTGTTTTTATGATTTGTGTGAATAACGCAACATATTAACATGTTGCGTTGTTCAAATATAATTACTGTTCAAATTGTAATTTCAATATAGTTTCATATTTTAATTAATTTTAATTAAATAATATAATATATTCTGTCAAACGCAATGTTTACATTACTCTGTTATTTCTTGAAGCCAATTAAAGCGCCGTGCGTTTCATTTATGTAAATATAATTTATCTTTGACGTAATTAATCTAGACTGTTATTCAAAGAACTGAGAGAAACAATCAAGATTAAGACATTTATCTGCGTAAATCAGAATACTCGTAAAACAATGACGACAAAAGAATGAAAATTAATCTTAATTTTAGATAATTGTTTAAGATTAATCACTGCTTGAAATCTCTCCCAATACGTATAGCGCACGCAGGACTTAAGAGTACATATGTTAAAGCTTTTATCTACGTACATATCATAAGTGCTCTAAAATGCATCCAGAAACCGTAGGCAATGACCAGCATTACCAACCATCAGAAATTAATGGAGATGTAATGTTAACATTACCTACTGAAATCCGTAGGTTATGAGTTTAAATTTGGAACAGCTGTCAAATTCTAGTGGGGTTTCTATTCTAGTATCTATTGATATTAAAACAGTCATTGATACGAAACGCCAATTCGTTATGTTTTTTTAATATAAATCGAACGACTATTTAACGATATTAGAACTCGAGTGACAATAGAATAGGGAGTTCATTCGCTTGTCTATGGTTTAAAAAAATATTTGACTGAGATATGAAATAACAACGCCGTCATTCCAAGCTGTTATTTGTTTTGTTCGTTGACTTTTTAATGTTTCAAGTAACACTAGAGTTTGGCCAGTGAAAAAAAATTGGTTTACTCACTTAAAGCATAGACGATTGAATCATACCGTCTCTTTCTTTCGCTTGCACTACGACCCCAAAAAAAGGGATGAGTATAGTTTATTTTTTCAACTTTAAGAGTAACAATCGAGTAATAATTGGTTAGCCAGACTAGTAATGGGATTGACGGTTGAACCTCAAAATGGCGAAGCCGTCTTGAAAATATATTTTTTGTTTTTTGTTCAAACGTAGTTTAGTGTGTAATGTTGATAGCGTATTATGCAGTGATCTAACGCAGAATTGTGCAGCTAATGAAGAATAGATTTCAAAACGTTTCACCACTATTTTTGGTCATCACCCGGCAATCCCGGGGTCACGGCCGCCTCTTAGCTTTCTGTAAAGTCCAGCTATCACTTTACAAAACGCAAGGCCTACTACCGAACAACGTCATGCTCTAAGGGCAAACTTATATGTTATTATACTTATTTGTTATACTACTTGACACTGGCGAAATCATCGATTGATTTATTGATGGAAGCCATATTTTTTTAAAAGAAGAAGAAGAAGAAGAACATTAGTAATACTGCAGGTCATTTCCCTACGGTCCCTGAACCCATCTTAAAACATTTATGATACATAATTAGGCATTACAACAATCGTGTGATATTATTATGAAAATGCCCTTCATTATGCACAGATACATACACTACTAATACGAGTCGTCTTACAAATTAATCCTCGTTTGAAGTCTTCATGGAATGACTGTCGGTTGAAACTAAAATTTTATTATTACAAATTTTTGTTTTATATACAGATGCAGTCAGATATTTCGGAGCTGTGGAGGTGGTCATAAATATCGGAACACGCACTTTACCGCCTAAACAATAGAGGCGTTGCTCAGATATTTGTAACCACCTCCACAGTTCCAATATATCTGATGGCCACTATGTATATCAGGAGTGGCCTGTAATAAGAGCAATAATTTTAGACAGTTTCTACACCATAAACGCAGCAACATTTGTTGTGTAAATAAATATTAATAAAAAAAGATATTTGTATTGTGAAAAACTATGAAACATGTACTTTTTTATTTTTTTAAACAAGACTGACCAGTAAATGCCATCTAGACTATTGGATGCTGTTCATTGAACATACTATTTAGTTTATTCAAAAAAATCCCAACTAATATAGGTAAATTACACAGTTTTTTAAGTTGTACAGCAAATGTTGCTACATCCGTGATGTAGAAGCGATCCTAGAAGTTATTGCTTCTTCGGTTGAAATCTAGCAACTCAATTTTGAAGTATAATTTAACCGATTGAGCACATATAGCACACTTATGTAAGTTCACTGATAATGTAATACAAAAGATTAAGTCGTGTTTCGGCTTGTTAGAATCTTTTATGAGAGTCTGCAATAAAAGCTTGTGGCTAGCTCATTTTCGACAAAAACATATTTGGGTAAACTTTATATTGTATATTGCATGGGGCAAATTTGCACACATACGAGTAATAATTAGTAGAAATAGTCTGGTTCTGTGCAAAACTGTCAACATAGACAAAAAAATAACTTACTAAAATTTGCAAAGACTGTTCTGAACTACTTGGTCAACAAGTAGAGAAAGTAAGTATAACAAATAAGTAGCCAGCCCTCTTGGAACGATTTACTATTTTCAAATAATTTAGTTATGAGAATTAATCTCATCATAAACTAAGATAGTCTCTATTGATAGGTTAAACAATTTTATTCCGTGACTAACTCGAATACATTATTAAAATTTATTTAAATAGACATATACATTTCAATTATAATCTTTAAAATTACTACAAACTGGCACTCACTCGGAGCCGGACGGTAGGGTGCCCAGAAGGTTGGCAGAGTTGCCACGCTGAATGGCGATGGCAATGCGCTGGGCAAGGAATGAACCAGCCCTCTTGTCACCCGTAGCGTCTTTTAGACGCAGCTGCCTAAAAATTGCGTGTGCTCCGAGAACCCAAGTTCCAAGGGTCTCCAGCCCAAAAGGCACAAATATGTAGCTGGATTCTAATGCTGCATATTTGCGACAGACTTGAATGAGGTTAGTAAAATAAAAGAAAATTAAAGTTCTTAGTCTAATTGTATTTCAGGAACAGAGTGAAATAAATAATGTACCTATACACTAGGTTAGATAAATAGCAAATAAATTAATATTTTAATATTCAAACGTCTTGGCACGAGGGCAGACTTCTGCTTTTTCTTTTTCAGACCCGGCAAATAGTGCCTCGTATGAAAACGGTTTGAACATAGTACCATTGCCTTTAAAAAACTTACTCATGAATTCCACCCTGCAATACATACAGAAACATTATTATAAGAACCTCAAGAATTACCTTTATAGCTGATTCTGAAATTGCATAATGACGTAACGTAAAAAAACAGTCCTCTGTTCTAAACTAGTTTGTTGTTGAAATTAAATTAAAGGTTGTAGCCATGTTTGAATGCATACTTATCCAATGAAACTACCGAACATCCAGATGTGTTGTTTTTTATTATTATTATTTACTTTTTCTATTTTATTTGCGGGGTTAGGGCAACCGCCAATTTATGGAACTACCTTTTTATTAACTATCAATTGACTGCTACGCAACGAGGAAATAGGTATCCTTGGTAAATGCCTCAGTAGCTTAGCTTGTATACTCACTAACTACCTACTAAAATATTAACATAATGTGTTTAAGTTACAGAAAAAATAATTAGTTCCAGACTAAAAAATGTCTATAAATAAGCTTAGTTCTTGAGCTGCCAAATTACACTTCTTTAAACATTTATTTGGACAGAAAATAGTAAATTTACAAATTGTGAAAGTCATTGAAAGGGGGGAATTCAATCAATAGGTAATATGAAAAATAAATTATAAAGGTGTGATTAGTGATTACTTGATAAATTTTAGCTCCACTATAGCTAACCAAGCACTTTGAATATTGACTTACCAATGCAAACGCAGCGTGTGTAAAAAGGCAGATAGACCCTCCATTAGCACAAGAATGTTTACTGTAAAAAACCCCCAAATAAGAAACACTGGTACAATTTTTATACCCCCCCACAAACTATGATCTGAGAGAGCCATTTTTGAGAAAATCATCACCCAAAGCATTTCCGATAATTCTGCAATAACAAAATAAAACATGATAATTAGTATAAGTGTAAAACTTAGCTAAAGCACCTGGCCTATGTAGTTCAGTTTTCTATATTAAAATTTTGACATTCCATAACAATTCTCTGCACAACCACATACACATGGTCTCTCAGTTAAATTTATTCACCTATACTCCTATGTGTAAGTAGTATAGAACCCAATGTTTACTAAGTATACAATATATTTTGTAATTTTGAAGGATAATATTAACTTAAAATGATCTGTATATTTACATTATTTGTTCTACAGGTGGATGTAGGTCAACGTGTTAGTTCCTATTTACGTCATGTCACCGACAGATATTTAATTTCATAACACCTACACTTTGACAAATTCAACAAAAAATCATAATCTTATTAATTATATTAAAACGATTAATTTACGTTTTATAACTCAAATACTGCTCGACATCTTTAATAGCCCATTCGCGTGCGCTGACCGACGGACACTTAATAATATAAACCAATGTTTTTTTTTATCGAACTTTTTGTAAAATTCTTTATTCCAACCAATCGTTTTACAGAATTTCAAATCTATCTAGAAAAAAATACTTTTTCTCAAACATGCAATGAAATGTCTTCGTTACGTGCGTCATAGGCTTCGAAGTATCACGTTTAGGGCGGATCGACTCCAGAGGACAGGTAACGAATTTCATATAAAATTGAAGGCCTAGGCCGGGAAGTAATTTTTTTTTTTAATTTTTATGTAAACCTGGCGTCTGTGTTCATGGAGCCTGTTCAAACAGCTGAATTATATTTTTTTATCATTTTTAGTGACTAAATGATTAGCGGGCTAAAAAATAATCTCGCTTATTTTAGACGAAATGGTATGAAGAGATTTATTTTATTTATCATAAAAATGAATATTCATATCATCAGGTTATTACATTATTATATTTATTATTCATGCTTTTAATTTTAAAATTGTATTGGCAACACCAAACACTACTTCACGCATGCGCGTTTTTGAACGCATTTTTGAGTCAACCAATCACAGGACACTTTTACTTGTTTAAATAATGGCGGAATGGAAAAGTTTCTCGGCGTGTAAAACTCTGTTTATTAAGACTAAATAGTGGTAAATGGTGTGATTCAATGCTTTTGGGACTTAGATATAGTGTTACGGGTGTATAAAAATTGAATAATCTAACCGGGCCCGGTTTTATGTATCTATATTTTGTTATTGTGTACCGCCAAAGGCAGATGCCGTAGCGCCATCATTTAAAAGGTAAGTGGATTCTTTTTTGGTGTTTTTTTTTTAAATGTTGTATATAGTAATTATAGCCAGACTATTTATGATAGTCATCAATTATTACATCGAAGGCAAAAATACTACAAAGCGGGATTGAAGGGACAATTAAAAAACTTTTGTCGTGAAGCTGTTTTGTTCAGTGGTATTTTTTTATTTATTTCATTGCATTAGTTTGAGAAAAGCACTATACATGCCTAGCCGTGAAAGGGTCTTGAAGGCTTCGTATACTATCCAACTCAGCCTTCAACCCCCTGTTTCCCGGCGGCTGCAGTAATGTACTATTAAATAAATAGTTTATCCGATAAAGAAAGCTTTGTGGTTTTTTCATTTAACAAGATTTATTTTGTAAACTAGGTACAATACAATTAAAATCAGTTAAGACTTCGGCCGACCTCGGTAATTGTCGTGAATCCCTCGTCTATCACATAGAGTTATCAATTTACAGATTTGACGTTTAATTATATACAGAGCCCGGAAAATCCATAGCAAAACAAAACACTGTCGCAATCAAACTAGTGATAGAAATATTTTTTATCGATATCGAGTAAGATTTGTCTAAAAAAAACCATACCGATATGTTTCGCTACATTATTTTTAATCATTCACGCCAATCGCAAAAGAAATGGTAAGTAAAGGGTTTATTTATATGTGTTATGTCATCTAAAACGCAACGTAACTTAAATTATCAACATTACTTATATTTCATGTTAAGTAATAACCCTTCCCTTTTGTCGTGGCCGTTGTCGGGTGACAAAGTGTCGTTGTCAACCTCATCAAAAAAAACCTCACTTCAGGTAATTAGTATTCCGTAAGACATCGATGAACTCGATATCGATAAAAAAAATGTTTCTAACACTAGTTGAATTGCGACAGTCTTTTGTTTTGCTATGGATTTTCCGGGCTCTGATTATATATATTACTCGTTGTCTTATTGAATACAGTAGGTACAAGAACGATATGAGCAACGAAACCTCCTTTGTAGCTCAAAACTAACACAAACTTTATATTGAAATAAGAAAGATGCTAGCAAGTACAAGTTTGACGTATATCATACATTTATACAGTCGTTAATGTGAATACATATATTCGATTCTATCAAATTTCATAAAACCTAACTTACAATAGTTACAGATCAAGGAAAAATTACGAAAAGTAGACATTTCTAACAAGATCAAAAACAAAAATTTTAAATTTTGAGCTTAACTTTGTTGTTTTACTATATGAAAATGAAATATTACCAAAATCGGCCAAGCCGTTTACGAAATATGAATAAAAAACGGTTGAAACCAGTTTCCTTTAATTTTAATTTCATGATTATTTTATTATCAATGATTAATGCGACATAATATCGTACTTTCTTACACCAAACAGTAAAATATTGACTCATGTATGTATATATATATTTATATACTGTATACAAGTATAACTTCATTAAATAATGAATGTTCAAATTCATGTCGCTTCTGCATAACAAATTTCCTAGGTCTACCGGTTAATAATGTCATCTTGGCAGGTGCTTGTACATTGCGTTTATGATACTTCAAATTAAATGCTACCTAAAAGTAATCGCGGCAATGTATATCGTGTCATTTCCGACTCCGGATTTAAGCGATGATACCCGAGAAAAACCGAAGTCTTAACTGATTTTAATTGTATTGTACAATGGTTTTCTCGCAATATCCAACTTATCTTCTGATACTAACGTGCGTGTGCTAACGAGAGCGCCCAGAGACGAAGGTAGGACGCAGTGTGCGAGATGGTGCTGAGAACGAACTCGATGGTTTCCACACCCTGATGGATCATCAGGTCACCAAATGTTTCAGACGACTGCTCCATCTCGTTCTTCCAGTGCTGATACTCCATTGGTTCAGTATCTTGATCCGGTATTTTTTTCTAAAACACACTTAGCAATTATATGGTTGTTATACGTCATAGCAGCAGTATTTATAACTGTAGGTATAGGTATCGCCACGAGAGTTGAGGCCACGCACACATTCAACATTCCATGTAATGATAGTGAGGTTTTGAAATTAGTGTTCTTTTTTCGTACCGATAGCAAAATAGCAAACTGCACGATTGACTGAAGATTTTCCAATTTATTTAGTTACAATTACTTTTTTAGACAAAAATATCCGAATGAATAGGTATATTAATCGAAAATTATTTTATACTTTAAAAGTATTTCTGTATTTTGTTGTTTTTACATACATTTTCATGACTTCGTCATTTCGTTATCAAACCTCTTCAGACAATTATCTATTGCATTATAATCGGAAGAAGATATGCCAAGTGACTAGTAAAACTATTAACACATATTTTTATATTCAGGCTGTTTGTTTTACCTATTTTTCGAAAACATATAATTCGATCGTGCACTTAAATGTCATTCACTCATTCGTTCATTCGCTACCTTTTTTGCTATTAGTACTTTATGTAGCAGTGTGTGTAACCATTCACCTCAACTCTCGTGCCAATACCTATATAGACAGTTCGTACTGTACGGACAAATACTGTAGGTATGTATGTATACACATTTATCAGTTCTATTCCCTGTTGTAAGTTTGCTTCTAGACCATTGTAGTATACCATTGTAATAGTAGTTGCGGTAGATTTTTCGTATCTAACTATAGACGCACTTGATCGTAATATATTATTAGTATATAAAACACAGAAAATATTGTGGATGAAGTCCCGAGAATTACGTTTATTATACCAGTTATTGTTACTCATTATAATAAGTTGTATATTATATTCATACTTACATAATTAGAAATCAGAACTTAAACGGAAAACCCAGGCACGTGATCCGAACTGTTTATGAAGATTATGGATAAGCAGGTAAGACTACTTCTAATTTAAGATCAACTAATAATAAAATTTCCTAATTATTTCGGTAAAAAATATTATTATTACCCTTAATTGCATTCTTTTCGTTTTTGCAGAATTCGCAGCGTAGATAGGCGGACCGAACAACATGATTGGTATACATAGAACAGCAATAATTAGCAAAGCTAGTTGAAATTTCCGCTGTCCATCAAACATGTAGGCGTCGCATTCGTTCGCAACAGGCTTGGACTTCGAAACCAACACCATATCGATGAACAGGATAAGGACCAAAGGAGCACAACCTTGTGCCTCCTTATAACTTGGAGCTTTGACATACAAAAAACTTATTTTAACAAGATTTTTTATAAATACACACACCGCGGACTCTTTTATCCAGTTTTGACTGTACATTGATAATTTCTACCAACGTAAATTAAATAATAAAACGTAAATCGAGGTAATTTGTATATTATTTAAACTACGCGGATAAAGTCGTGAGCAACAAATAAGATTATAAAAAATTGTATAATTCTCCTTAATGACAGTAATAATTTTAGTGTCATAGTGTGTGTGTGTAATAATATTAGTATCATACAGAGATTCAGGTTTACGTATTTCCAATGGAAAACTAATAAGGCTAGTAACAAAAATCAAATACTGTGAACAAATAAGAAATACCTACAGAATTTATGGATTAAGATGAGCGATTGTGATGTGATCGATTACCATAAATTACTTGAATCGCGTTTTAGAAAATTAAACTGATAGACTGGTTGTGAGAAACCTTAGCTAACGATGTCTTAATACGACTCATTAAAAATGCCATAGATATTAAAATTGTGTCTCATCCATGTGGCACTCTTAATCTTATTTAAAGTTGCAAAATAATAATCAAAATATAATATCGGGTAGCAATTTATAGCTCTTAGATAAAGCTCATGCAACATGCAACCAGAAACTAAAAGCCTCTAGACCACAAACTAACGGTCCTGCTAAGTAAGACTTCTGCTTTTATTACAAGTTACAAGTGTTCGAGAAATAGGCCCCAGTACCCTTACCATGAGTTGTGACATTGACGTTTTCGATAACGAGTATCGAGTTTACTATCTGTGCATCCCGATTGTACTATTTTAGTGCGAACGAGATGCACAGATAGAATACTCGATATTCGTTATCGCAAACGTCATTGATATCACAACTCATGGCAAGGGTACAGTTCCCAATTTATTGACGTATAAAAAGTTACTTACGATCTGCACCTCCATATTTGAACCATTTGAAGAAGATTAAAATGACTAGCCATAGGAATATGCACATCAAAAACAGGATTTGAGGTATAAATTCGAGCATTATCAAGTATCTATCACGCACGAAAAATCTGAAGCATATAAAATACAATAAGAAATTAAGGTATCGTAGACATTTAATATTTGAACTTTACTGCTAGTTGCTATATTTGTACCGTTGTTATGAAATGATGTAATGTTACTTTAATGAAAATTATAATTTATATGACAGAATAAACTATCGCAAATTTCTATGACACATGCAATACTTACATATCATTTAATAAACTTAGACTCAAACCAAACATCATATGGATCACTCCAATAATTATAGATAGTTTCATTTTAAGAGAGTTTTCAAATAGAATCTTATTCGTCGCTAGCTGAAATAACAAATGCTTTAATAAGGGGTTTACGCGATCGCGATTTTCCGTAGCACCTTGGTGAGAAGTGTAGCATCATAATATCATGTTTAATCACAATATTTTAATGGTATACACCATTTGTCGTTGTTTCTTCCATTTCGTTGCCATTAGTCAAAGACTTAATAGGGTAGTAACAGATTGAAAGTAACAAAAATATACATGGTGATTTCTGGGTCCTTAACTAGGACCTTGCTTTTATAACTATGTACGGTAACTATCTTTTATCATTTTTTCAATTTAAATAACAATAAACGACATAGTTATTGTTTGTATAAAGGTAAACTTTATATTTACTTCCCACAGCGGATCTTTTCCAAAGTAGTAAGCGTGTGTGTGATTATCGAGATCCATAAGGAAAGCTTCTTGAGTGGTCAGGTTCTCTAAAGAGAGTTCAGATCTCCAACCCGAACGAAAAATTGTGAAAGCCTTCGAGAAACAATCGTTGTATATCCAACCAGCGTAAATGCTGAAAAGGCTCATGAGAAGCATAATATAGCGACCTGGAAATTAACATATAATTTTATTAGCGTATATCATCTATTTTCAATTTATACAATATACTTGTTAACATTATTTTTTACCACCAAACATTATATTCCATATCTCGCTGTCAGACCGTTCCGCAATAAATTCCTTTTCTCTGAATATCATCCACAAAGCTGCTACTAACATGATAGCCCCGTGTCCCATGTCGCCAAACATCAGCGAGAATAAAAACGGGAAAGTTATTATCGTGTAGAGACCTGTTTGTAATAAAACAAATACAAGTTTAAAAGCAGGCGACTCTTGTAGTTACAGCCAAATCTGCCACTGGAATGCTTATAATTCAAAGCATGAGGTGACATTGTCAAGTGTATTTGGACACAAACAAAAAAAATTGTACCTTATCGAATGAGAACAGGACATGTTGTACTAAAGTAGCAGTGGAAGAAAGATAATAAAAAACTGATTTTTTTGAATTCCTACGTATAAGAATGGAAATAAAAGAAGCTTGAATAAAATGATAATAAGATAGCTGTTATTAAAGACACAATTTAATGATTTAGTAATGCTACTACAAACAGCAACTGTCATTTGTCAAAAATTCAATTATCAGTCTTAATGCTGTAGTATTGTAATTATTAAACCTCAACTTCGTAGCATTGCTCTTCAATATTTACTCAGTGTATGGGTAGGCACTCAACTATTTCTTATTATTACTTTGTCCCGTCAGATACAACAGAAGCAAAGAATGTTAGAAGATATGTGATACAGAATTCTTCTGACACGCTTGGCACGTGAAAAGAGCATGTAACTGCGACTACATATTTTGTAAGTCGCCATCAAACCGTATACATATTTAAGACTAATCAAGGACCACGTAACCATGGTAACGAGAACGAGTGACAAGAAATAGTTGATTAGATATACTGTGTGTAAGTGTAATACGGGCGAAGAATTAAACCAGACATAGGATTTACCAGTACAATCATTAACCAAAAGGTTTTTATTTAATGGTACCTACTATAGATATGTAATTAATTATTGTAAAATTTCTGAGCAGTATCGTATTGCGCACATTACGCGATATGAGCTTTTGAAACGAACTGTCAACGATTGTTTAACTCGCGTATGTTGCATACATTGTGGGCCGAAAATTTTTATATGGATATAATTTGTATGGTACTTCTAAGCAAAAGTTATCAAAATATATTTCTAATGTCCTATTCTACCCTCCGTTAAGTGATTCGACCGTATAAGATTTACACACTGTAAATTGATCAGTCTTAATAAAAATAGAGATTAAGTACCCCATCATGACATGATTACATGGACTCGATTATACAAATCAATAAGTTATAGCTTATAGATATACAGGGCGTCCCACGGCCATGCCACATGGAGGGAAAGTGCCTTTATTATTGTAGATGAAACATTTTACTGACAGAAGACATAAATTATTTTCGAAATTGAGGACAAGTAATGTCTTCTTTTAGTAAAATGTTCCATCTCCAATTATAGGTACTTTCCCTCCATGTAACATAGCCGTGGGACGCCCTGTATAATCTCAATAAGGAACGAAATACTTTAAATTCATCATCATCATATCACCCGAAGGACGTCCACTGCTGGACATAGCCTTTCCCCAAAGGACCCATAATGACCGGTTTTGCGCCACCCGCGTTCAGTGGATTCTCACGATCTTTACCAGGTCTTTAGTCTACCTTGGTCCCAGTGCAATCAGAGACCTTAAGTCCTCGAAGTTAAACATGGGGCAAACTGTCCAGTTACGTAGGTACTTCAAATTACCTGGGTTTAATTCTCTGTAAGCAGAATCGCCATATGCTGAAATAAGCATTTGAAAGCCGTATGTAAATTTATTGGTGCGATGAAAAGTCGGAGGTGTGTCAATAGTTTGGATCTTCGATATAAAACACGGCACAGATGTTTTCACTTTAATCTGAAATAACAGTAACAGATCAATAGTTTTGCCAATACTGAGTACGACTGTAACAATAAAGTTAACACGCTCACAGTCCTCATACAAAATGTTACGATTTCGTCCTACGGAAGTCCATGTACAATCACATGTCCTTGCTCCACTTCCAGGTTCTAATAAACAACCATGTCTAGTACCGCGAACACCAAAATTCGTAAATTTCGTGCATCTTTCTCTTTTACTCCAAGAAAGGCGTCATGAGAGTGACAGAGACACATAGTTCGAAATGTACGAATATTGATTTTTGCGGTAGTGCCGCATGTAGCTTTGGCATATATTTTAATCAACTTAGATATTATCAGCGAATCTTTGAGATATAAGATAATTACAGAAGCAATAGGCATTGCAAAAAAATTCCTATCATAAAAAAAACAACGGAGAGCATCCTGATGAATTAAAAAAAAAACAACACTAATAATTACGATTATAAGTTGCAACATGAAACACTCCCATAAATGCAAATAGGACAAGGTGGCTTTAGCTGTAGCTTTCGGGTGATATTTACCCGACTGCGTGAGGAAAATAAGGCAATGTATTCACTTAAATAAATAAATAAATAAATAAATATTTCAGGACAATTTTACACAAATCGATCTAGTCCTACGGTAAGCTCAGTAAGGCTTGTGTTGTAGGTACTAGACGACGATATATATAATAGATAGATACAAAGAAACACTTAAATACATAGAAAACACCCATGACTTAGGAATAAATATTTGTACTCATCACACAAATAAATGCCCTGACTGGGAATCGAACCCAGGACCATCGGCTTCATAGGCAGGGTCACTGCCCACTAGGCCAGACCGGTCGTCTTAAAAGTAGCTTTATACGTTAAAAATTATAACATTTATAATATAACTGTACACTTAATTTCACGAGTACCGTTATATCTTCTCACAAATTTACTCATAAGGTGACAAACCTAAATCTTTTGTACACGCTATACGAAAAACAGCAAAAACGTCTATTTAACATTTCTTCCACTCTTGTCCTACTAAAAATTCACGTCAGAAATTCCATTTAATCTTGAAGTCATCCTTAGTTTAACTTCTTGGGAGACGTATTTTTAATCGATGTATATAATCGATGGGTCTTGTAATATAAAAAAAAATTACAAAAGTGTTATTATTCAAGAATTATGAAAAAAATATATACTTTCTTACATTTCAAACGAATTAGGAAGCGTTTTTGATGAAAGCTCAAAGAGTTTAGTCTTCATTTATTTCGACTAATATTTAATTATTTTATATGTGTATAACCAATTTACACAAAACCTTAGCAATTTGTACACTCGAACCTACTTGATTAGGATTAGGTACGGTTAATCAATCACAATCGTATCAATTTAATTTTAAATCGATTTCTGGATTCATCATTAGATTGGTTAAGAAATATAACCTCAAATATTTATATAAAATTTGTTGTTTGTTTATTAATTTGTTGTCGGAGAAACCTTTCCGCGGCAAAAGCCATTAAAAGGGCGTCCCTTAAACACGCCTAACACATTGAAAGACTTACCGTACGACTAAGCCAAAAATAAAACTAGCCCTTTACTATCACTAACTGCTGTCATATATGCCTTGCTATCCCTTAAAACTGGGTTACCCTTATTACTTAGCGCTTTTTATAAAGCTTTCCCTTTAAAAATGTCGTAGTTAAGCCTTGCGTGAAAGAAATAGGTTTTTCCCCTCACTAGCTCGTAAAGCGCTTGTTTATCCTTTAATACGAGAGGGTAAAAATGCATTTTATCCACTAGTGATTAAAGTAAGTTGACCTCTCATAGCTCTTATTGCTATGGTTGTAAAGTCTAAATTCGCGAAGTACAATTCACTTGCCCCCGCGGCGGCGGCGGTAACTCGCACACGCACCGAGTAGAAAATCGAATTAGAACACTCGAAAATCGTACTGGCCACCAAAAGCTAACCAAGCTAAAGGCACCTTTTGTAAAAATGTTGAATGTATCTAAACGCAAATAAGAAGTCAATGCGATTTCAAAACGTTTTTTTGCATGTTTCACTTTCCTCGCTGTAGTGAGGGGAAAAGATTTGTGTTACACACGAGTGCAATTGTAATTTAATTCTCGTGTATTGAAACTAGCTTTGCTCGTGGTTAAACTATAGAATCCATTCGCTTGCTCGAGTTTCAATCCCACTCTCGCAGTTAAAATACAATTTTGCACCCTTGTACAAGGGAAGCCCTCTATTAGGCTAACCTTTATATGCAATATGTAAGGTTTTGGTGAGCGGATGATTAGGGTTTTGTTAGGGTATTGGGATAGCGCTTAGTTATAAGGGTTAGCACTTTTATAAGGGCTTTAAAAGTAAAATGAAAGGATATGGTCGAATAAGGGTATGGTGGGTAAAGCCTTTATGTAAAACCCATACAAAACCCTTTATAAGGGATAGCGGGCTGGTCCCTGGTTTATTCATCGTATGTATTTTTGATTTTGGTAGTTCCAAATCTTGTTAGAGTGTCAAAAGTCAGGATTCCGATAGCATCGCACTACAACAATGGTACCGCGATAACTTGATAACTAGACGGAACAAACAACTAACTAGATATATTGAGTAGAAGGTATAGCCGTCACCGGCTTGCCTATGTCGCTCTCCTAAACAGAATTGGTATGTTCGAGTGGTTCAATTAGTTTGGGCGTCAGTCGCGATAGCTGGAGATTCAATTCAAGCGGGTTCAAAATCCTGCCTGAGACACCGAGACTTTGTCACTTTTTAGGTATATGTCATCTATTTCCTTTAAATGAAAATATATGTTAAGGATGAATGTAACAACTGTTTGTTTAGGCGCGGATAGAAAAGTTTTAACATTATTTGTGTCACCATCATTTCAGCCAGAACTTGTCCACTCTCCCAAACATGATTTGTGTCATCTTGGAGGTATTTGCCGTAGTCGCCACGCTTGGCAGGCGGGTTAGTAACTGCATTAGCTGTAGATTGGGTTTGGACGGACTCTGACGCTTATCCGTTGGTTATACCCTACATATTTACCGTACATTGTTCTAATACTTCATGTACTTCCGGAATATCTGCAGTTGGAATCCAGCATCGACCAATCAAACAATTCTTTGTGATATCATTGGTAAAATAATTCAGTATATGATAGATTGCTTTGGCCTTTCTGAGTTTCAGTAAATATGTCGCATAAGACCTGGCCATAGCTCGCATTGCCTTACAGCGTTGTATTTTGGTTTCCGCTATAACCTAATAACAAAATTAAGATTAGTTTCATTTCAAAACGGCGAGTCCTTTCTATCAGAAAATGATAAAATGATTTCCCACAGATTTCTTTCCCGTTGTTACCATTTTCCATAATTACATTGAACGGTTGGTAACACGAAGGAATGTTTGAAATATGTACGGAATTTTTGCCACAAACTTTCCTACCAGAATGAAGAGCTCGTGATTCTGAGTAGAAATGACATAAAATTCTCAGAGAATGTTCAAAAGAGGCTCTATATTTTTTTGAAACGCTCTTTTGCACTTGTTGTGTAGTCATTGTCTGTAGGTTGCGACAAAATTATCTTCAAGTTAGCAGAAGTTACTAATTATTTGTTATACAAGGGAGAAAAGTTAGTGTTTACCTTCTCATGCTTATCTACGTGTGGAATTAACGGTTAATAAATTATATAACGCTGCCAATTTCCGGACGTTCTTATGATTGCTCATTAAGCAAATGTTACGAGGGGCGTTCAAAATATTCTCGGTATGTGGATGAAAACAAACAAAAAGTTTGAGCTATCGCGGCTGACGCCTTAACCAATTTGGCCACCCGTACACAGCGGACCATGTCGAAATTAATCAAGTATATGTGATCTTGTTACTCTTGATAAGATCACATATACTTGATTAATTTCGACGTGGCCCGCTGTGTACGGGTGGCCAAATTGGTTAAGGCGTCAGCCGCGATAGCTGGAGATGCGGGTTCGAATCCCGTCTCGAACACCGGCGGTACTAGTCGTTTTTTTTTTTTTTCCTTAAGTATATGTTATCTATTTCAACTTTCAAATGTTATATTCTTACCTTAGATATATCCTGAATCCTCATATCTACCTCCTCGATGGCTCTCGCCCTCTCGCCCTCAGTCGGTGGCAGCGGGTACATGTCACAGCGGAATCCTTCGCACACCTGTCTTATACGTGAGCCCAGTTGGTGTCCTTGGACAACTAAAAGGAAGCCCACTTTACGGACGGTAGTATTCTGAAAATAATCGCCATTTTTTAATTCTATCAGCAAAAAATTGTCATGTAAAAATAGCAATCACTCCAATCAATATCTATATAAGCGTATGGAATAACGTACTAAAAGTATCAAACTTATTAGCACAAAATGAGGAATTTTAACAATTCAAAACTTTTGTACGCGGATTGCATTGTTTAAAATGTTGAATTTCAGATAAAATTACAATTCTTAAAAAAATTGGGATACCTACGATGTACCTATAATGAGTTTTATAAAAACTATATTATTCTACAGTATAATATAAACCCGATTATAGTGCCCCAGGTGTTATTCTATCAAATTATGTTTGTTGCTTTTTGTGTGCCATCCCTAAGAGTGCGTACCTATAAAGCCCGACCAGAAACATATGATCATGCGCCATGGCGTACATTGTACAATTTCAATAGAACTTATTTCTTATACTGGTAATTATTTGAATGATGTGTTGACATTGTCAGGGCGGGGGATTTACTTGAATTATATAAAAGTGTAAATCACATAAAACAGTTCATAAGTCAAATGAAATATTATTGTTAATGAGGCTAAGTTCAAATGAACGCGCGTTGACGCGCGCTGTCGCGCGTTGACGCGCGCTGTCGCGCGTTGACGGCGGCTTCCACGCGGTAGTTTAGCGTGAACATTGAGTGAGAATGGACCTGGAGGGGGCCAATTTCTTGAGGTTCATCCTCCATTTTTTGTGGCTCCGCGTGTACGTGGCGCCTCAAAGTCCTCAAACCGCGCGGGTCAACTGAACAGGTCGGTCCGGTTGCGCGGTCCTTTACACAGCAACACTGTTTTCGCCCCGTAATCCCGTAAAAAAGTAGTACATTACGTCAGAGGCCGGGGATCTGTGAGGATTTCCGGCCAAGTGGGTATATAGTGATACGAGGCCGGAAATCCGTTTTCAAGACGAGGCACGTATCAAACATACAATGAAATAAAAGAAATGCTTCAAAAAATGAAATTTGCAAAATCACAACTAACAATTAAATCGAAATGTATTAAAAATTTACATCAGCTGTTTGCTATGACACCCGCCTGCAAAGTTATATGAAATTCCATTTCCGTCCTCTTCAATTGCCGCGCCCAAAAAACCATACTTACGAGTCTATCATAAGGAATGTAAAGACAATATTTCATTGAATGTCTGAGAAAAGTTATTTTTCGTGTCATTTTTTTTATCTACATTTTCTTTCGATCATGATACCGAATACGCTCTTAAACGGAACCCCACTAATTTTGTAACACCTTGTTGCTACTGTACTAGGGCTATCAATATTAATTTGGATTGATTAATATGTATTCTAAGTTCTAACCTCCAGGGTTTCAACTTGGTAACTAATGCATACAGAAAAAGAATAAGAAACGGATAACTAATAATATTCTGAAAACACAATCATACTAGAAATCAACTTGATATTGGATTGACGTTACTCGCTGTACAGTCGAGTAATAATGAAAAAAAAAATATACAGTATTCGAATTATTAAAACCATTACTTTAAACCAGGGACCGGCCCGCTATCCCTTATAAAGGGTTTTGTATGGGTTTTACATAAGGCTTTACTCACCATACCCTTATTCGACAATACCCTTTCATTTTACTTTAAAAGCCCTTATAAAAGAGATAACCCTTATAACTAAGCGCTATCCCAATACCCTAACAAAACCCTAATCATCCGCTCACCAAAACCTTACATATTGCTTATAAGGGTTAGCCTTATAAGAGGGCTTCCCTTTTACAAACAAGCGTGCTAATTTAAATCGTCTGCCTTGTTCATAAAGCACACATTGCTCTGATCTGGCGTTTTCTTTTACTTCTTTGATTTGATGTACGCGTGCTTTTCGAACATTAGCGTAGACAATATACTAAACCTGTCTCTTTCACGCAAGGATTAACTACGAAATTACTACAGGGAAAGCTTTATAAAAAGCTCTAAGTAATAAGGGTAACCCTTTTTAAGGGATAGCAAGGCATAAAGGACAGCAGTTAGTGATTGTAAAGGGTTAGTTTTATGTTTGGCTTAGTCGTACGGTAAGGGATATTCAAATATATGGGCTAGTAGTTCAAACTGGTAAGTTTTTCAATGTGTTAGCCGTGTTTACGGGTTGCCCTTTTAATGGCTTTTGCCGCGGAAAGGGTTGTCCGGTCCCTGCTTTAAACCTGTTGATGCTCAAGTCGGGTTATGTGTTAAACCACATTTTTAGCTAGTAACGTGTCTAAAATATAAAATGTTACAATTTTAAAGTAGGTTAACCCTAAAAGTATCCTGCGATATATAGATACGTCTTGACAGATGACTGCAAGTTTATTATTAATATACCTAGATATTTTTCTAGCAGGAACGACATTTGCTTTGTGCTTGCCACAATCAAAATATCGACAATCCTGTTATCGATAAGTAAGTACATAGTAATTCAACAACAATACGTACACACATTCTGCATACCTAGACGCCGCGTGACATCGATCTTGAACAAATTGAACGTAATCCGTACACTTGATCCAACTTATTTTTTTATTTGCAATTAATAGTTCAAAATTGTTTTCTGAAGTATGTAAAATATAAATAAATAGATAGTTTTGTTATTTTTATTTACTTTTAACCCTATTACCTAATATTAGTCTTGTTGACCTGTATGACGTTGAAGTGGTACTTATCGATAACAGGACTGTCGATGTTTTTATTTTGTCAATCACTTACAAGAAACCGTTCGTGCTAGAAAAATATCTAGGTATAATTATTAATAAGTTTCATGCGAGTGTTTTGCATCAAAATTCATTGTTTATTCATTAAAATAATTTATTTTTCATTTCTGTATAACGATTTTATTAAACTTATACAAGTAGTAGCTATATTATTTTTAATTTATCATGTAAACATGCCATTAAAGTTATTATTTTTAGTTATTCCTAGAAAAAAGGTTGTCTAGCTATCAAACGACAATTATAAGTTATAAGTTTCAATGCGACGTTTCTTTGATACCTGTATTATTGGCCTGGTACAGATATATTAATAGTACATTACTGCAGCCGCCGGGAAAAAGGGGGTTGAAGGCTGAGTTGTATATACGGCCGACTGTAAGGAGGCCGGATAGTATACGAAGCCTTCAAGACCCTTTCACGGCTAGGCATGTATAGTGCTTTTCTCAAACTAATGCAATGAAATAAATAAAAAAATACCACTGAACAAAACAGCTTCACGACATAAGTTTTTTAATTTTCCCTCCAATCCTGCTTTGTAGTATTTTTGCCTTCGATGTAATAATTAATGACTATCATAAATAGTCTGGCTATAATTACTATATACAACATTTAGAAAAACCACCAAAAAAGAATGCACTTACCTTTTAAATGATGGCGCTACGGCATCTGCCTTTGGCGGTACACAATAACAAAATATAGATAAATAAAACCGGGCCCGGTTAGATTATTAAATTTGTATACACCCGTAACACTATATCTAAGTCACAAAAGCATTGAATCACACTATTTACCACTATTTAGTCTTAATAAACAGAGTTTTACACGCCGAGAAACTTTTTCGTTCCGCCATTATTAAAACAAGTAAAAGTGTCCTGTGATTGGTTGAGTCAAAAATGCGTTCAAAAACGCGCATGCGTGGAGTAGTGTTTGGTGTTGCCAATACAATTTTAAAATTGAGAGCATGAATAATAAATATAATAATGTAATAACCTGATGATATGAATATTCAATTACATGATAAATAAAATAAATCTTTTCATACCATTTCGTCTGAAATAAGCAAGATTATTTTTTAGCCCGCTAATCATTTAGTCACTAAAAATGATAAAAAAATATAACTCAGCTGTTTGAACAGGCTTCATGAACACAGACGCCAGGTATACATAAAAATTAAAAAAAAATTACTTCCCGGCCTAGGCCTTCAATTTTATATGAAATTCGTTACCTGTCCTCTGGAGTCGATCCGCCCTAAACGTGATACTTCGAAGCCTATTATGACGCACGTAACGAAGACATTTCATTGCATGTTTGAGAAAATGTAATTTTTCTATTGTAATTATAATCTCTAAAGAGCGTTACAATTTTAATAATCTGTATACTACCACACCCTTATTTATTAGTGTCATAGACGTGGTAATTAGTGTCATATGACGGACTTCCCTTAAAAATTAAGTATCTAGTAGTCTTACCCACATTGTCCTTAATCGAAAAGTTATAATTAAATGTGATCTAGACGTACATTCATGGAATCTTTAAATATTCCATCGTTTTTTGACTGCTTGTAGTAGGCACAGCCTCGCGAGATACGCCACACCATGAGCTGAAAGCTGTAGGACCGCCTGCTCTGCACGAGACCAGTCACTACGGTGAGCAGCCCCGAGGAATCTGGGTCTGCGAGTTCTGGGATCGCTTTCTTGACACCCTTACTAAAATTATCAATCACATATTAGCGTTTGGCCTGTTCACATCACACTAAACCTGGAGAATTTGTAATGCCTACGCTACACATACACAAACCTTGCAATAAACTAAAAATTAAAATAGATGGCATATAGGGTGTTGGCACCAATGTTGGACACTTTAACCTGACAGGCACCAACGATGGACACTTATTTATTAATTCAAAAACCATAACGTTATAAATTGAATATTTACCAACAAATGCATAACACTCGACTTCTTTGAAATAAGAACATGATTGGGGCCTTGTCCATTACTGGTGCCGTCACCCTAGTTAAGAAAAAGGTCCTCGTCGCTTTTTCTTAAGTATTTGTCATCTATTTCAATTTTTAATTTATATCGTAGTATTACTACTTAAAAATCAAAGAAAATCAAAATATTTCATTAAAAAAATAATTTGATTAGTTATTAGTTTCTTGCAATAAACGTTCATGCCGATTCTGTCCTCAAGAGACTGAGGATAATTATATCTTTTAACTAAAATTACTTTCGTATGCCCGTATTCAAATGAGTAAATCTATATAAGTAGTTCGTTTCAAGACATATACCCGGCGCGTATTTCTAACCTCATTTAACCCTCTGAAGATCTAAGTCATATTGCAATGTTGTTGAACTTATATATTTCTTTCTGTAAATGTACTTAGAACTAAAAAATAATAATACTTACCCGCCGTTCTTTATAGTCCCAAAATTTGCTGTGCGTATATCCGCATCACCGAGCATCGGTGCGACGTTATGCAATACAAACTTCATCTCTGTCAATGACACGTGGGTTTTATTCATTATTGTCTGATTCGTAGTCATCTCCACAACAATTCTTTCCCATAGCTCTATTGTGTTCTGCAAAGCAAATAAGCTTCTGTCAAATCCTTTTTGATACAATTATCAAACATATCGGGAGGAAGTTAACGAGACACGGGTTTATCTTATGTGTATTTTAGGAGTTGGTATGGCTACCTTTTGGCTCCAGCATCAGATAGATCAGATCAGACCATATTGAATTGTCACCGATCTTACATAGATGTGGTAAATTCATCTCAAAAGAATGAGGTAAGATTTTATCCGAACAGGCGGACAAACATACGTACATACACAACCTACATTGCAAGTTTAATAAAAGCTTGAAAGAAATAACTTACTGCGGGTTACCAAGAGGTATAGCTATACCTGCTGATATTAACTTTCACCGGCATTGACTTAATTTATCTTAAGTCAGTGCATTTCGTAAGAGAGTCAAGATTACAAGAGTAGTCTTAAAAGAGGATTTTAAACCCGTATCTAATATTTAGTTCGTTGATGTGTCACTTACCTAAATATTCGATGGGAGCACTATATTCTAGTTACTTTATAGTCGATGGCGATGACATTATGAGGTTGTCTCCCAAGTATTATATTTATGATGAGGACTACGAAATGCCTTGACTATAATGCCTATAACAATAACATTGACCTCAAATACTACTTCTAAGGACAAAAGAAAGATACCTCATAGAAGTTTGTTTCATGTAACTCCAGGGCAGCGGGTTCATCTTTCAGTTTTGGTATGTAAATATCGTCATCTCGCATCTTTTCGTAGATAAACTGCAATTTGCGCTCAATCTCAGCGATACGGCATATCTCTAGCACATACGTGCGCTGGAATGAGTTGAGACCTTCATTCAACTGCAATTAGGAATAATTGAAACAAACTTAATATTATATTACAAATATGAAACTTACATAGGATACATAATACCCCAATAATGCGTTGCTGTGGGATCTTACGCGGATGAAGTCGAATTCAGAGGGTTAAATCAATAATAAAAAGCTTTCAATTTGATTAACTTATTAAGCAGTCCTACATATTTTTTCCCCTGACTGTACGGTCAAGGAATTTAATTTCCAACCCATTTAGTACCTTGTCGTATTAATAACCAATATAACAGTCAATAGAGATTTCCTCAAACATTCACTATGACAAGGTACCAAATGGATCGAAAATTAAATTCCTTGACTTACTATTTAGTCCAGAGGGTCTACAACGAAAATTTTAGTTCGCAAATTTCAAACGATTGTCTTTGTAACTCTAGTAACAACTTTGAAATAAAAAAGACAAATGGACAAAATTTTCGAAGTTTGATTTTCGCAGTAGACCTGCAGGTTTTAATTTATAGTAGGTCTATGCGGCCAAAGTACACAAATGTGTGTATGTACCCGAATATTTAGACATAAAAAATATTTAAACATAATTGTCACTTTGACGGATTTTGATATGTATTGATAGAAAAAAATATTGAGAACATAATCAAAGAACCGGCTTCGCAGGCAATATTATATTCACATGTTGTACCTATAAGTCTTTCGTTTGTAATAACCTAATAACACACCGTCTCTCTGTATAGCAGACAAAGCACGACATACCGACTGTGAATGACTAACTTTTCTGTAAAGTACCTACAAACAAGAGTTATAGCATTTGCAGATATTTTTGCCTTTGTAATGGTCTTCCTAACATTAAAATATTGCAGATGATTTACGTATTTACTAGTCAGGTTTTGACCTTTTGAATGTTTTTTCGCTCTCGTTAATATGTGAGGTACATGCTAGTGTCTCGACTAGCGAAGAACGAATGTTTACATCTATATCTTTCAGTAGTAGGAAAACTACTCTTTCAGCGCCCGCCATTATTACTACAGGCATCGGTGGAGTGGTAGGCACGTCAGCACGCGGCACTTATTAAAAAAAATAACTATAAAAAATACGCAAATTAGTTTTTCTTCAAAACGCAAGACTGATTTACACGCATACCGTTCACTGCAATTGCCTTGGCACTTCTTACTATATAAATGTAAACATAATATATAAAAAGATGCAACTAGCTTCACATGCGCAATTTCCCCGGTTTACCCTAACGTCTACGCGAAAATTAATTACTTCGTTCGCGCGTAGTTCTATTACTATAATATGTAAGACTCAATAAAAACATACAGTCAGGTTTGGGTATCATAAATATAGGCATAATGATGCTTCATGGAACATGACTGTTGCGTCTCTTTCATTATTGGCTATTTGTAAAATTTTATACTTACGTCTTCGAACTGCACACACCCTAATTCACCGAGGCTCGAAATTACTGTGAAGGCAGCTTCGGGCTGCAGGAACATTTCATACTGCGTCATGGGGTCACTCCGCAGCATAGCACCCATCTTGGCCGCTGATTATTTCACTCCTATTAAATATTTCAGTGCGACCAAGTCTCCTTTATTGACGAGTAGCGGCCATCTATTGTCAACGTGACTTAGATTTAAATTTGAAAATTGTTCAACCACGAACAGAAAACTGTTGATAATGCTACGAAAAGTTTTTACATCTCATCTTTTAGAATTTTATATCTATGGATTACTCACATTTTTATTTTTATTTGTAGATTAAAAAAAACATTTAGCTCAAGTCCACAGTTTACTAGACCCAACATCGCCATAATACCTAGTGAATAAAGTAGGCGAGACTGGAATCAATCAAGCCATAGGTCGCTAGAAACAATTTTGACATAAAAAAATAATTTTATTTAGAAAACTATACCTGAAAACAAACAATGGGTTCAGTAATGGTAAAATCGCCTTAAAGAAAGCGAATGGTGCTGAGTTATAATTTTTTTTTTTTTGTTTTGGGGTGTAACCATAGATATAATAATATAACTAGATCGAGTACTAGCCCGAAAAAAGCGAGCCTAGTGAGATAGCTACCACGCAGACCTTTGTCTCTTTCTATAGGGTGACCACGTTAATTTTAGAAGTTAGGAAAATTCTATTAAATACAATAGTGTTCTTATGTACTAGATCGGTGTAGAGACCACGCCGGCAGCTCTGTATCTATTTGACATACTACATGCGTTTTTTGCTTCCCAAAAATTTTAACTTCGAATACTTATAAAATTTATTAAAAATCGTCACATTTCACATTGTGTATCTATTTGACATACTACATGCGTTTTTTTGTTTCCCAAAAATTTTAACTTCGAATACTTATAAAATTTATTAAAAATCGTCTGTGGTATCAAATTACAAGAAATTAAATGTAAAAGAGGTTATGACGATGATTTCTAAAATTAAAAATAAATAACCAGATGGTGAAAGAATAAAAATAAGCTCTTGCGGTGTTCAAATTTAAGAGTGTCGGTGGAGTAAACACCAATCTTCTTTTCTCTCCGACAGCCTTATAGGTTATTTATATATTATGATACGACAGCCTTCTTCATATTTTTTAGATATGTAAATCAGTAATGTCGGACATCAACAAACCAGACGAACCATTTTGTTATTTACGATTCTTATTTTATAAAATTAACCTCATAACCATTTTTGTGTATAATTTCCTGTAATTGACACACACGATTTGAGTTTTACATGTTGAGTTTTTTAAAATCTTTACCGGGTGAAAATTCACATTTTGCACACTTATATATTCTATATGTTTATTAGGTATATCAAAAAAATACACGCAGGAAATTAAACCACTATAACCCCGCTTCTGTGGCAATTACTTTGCTCCAATTGCTATATTCCCTCTACTATAATATACAATGACAATGAAACCACATTTTACAAATTTTAATAAATATGTTTAATGTACTTTATCTCAACACCAACATTAATGTTGTACTGTTGTGTCATTGTCCTCGTCCATGTACAAGCATGGTTACCCTAGCATCTAGTTGACTTTGGGTTGCCATAGATCTAATATTATTCTTGGAATAGCATCATTCAGAAAGGGACAGAGGTCTGTGTACTAGCTGTCCTACTCGGCTCGTTTTTTTTCTTCATATTCGGCGAGCGAAGGTAAACCTTAATGAGATGCATATAAAGCACGTTTCACTTATTGGTATTTTTCACAGGGCTTATTCCAGTTATACTAAAATTTCCTTGCATCTTTTAGAATTTTATATCTATGGATTACTCATTTTTTTTTAATTTGTAAATTTAAAAAAACATTTAGCTCAAGTCCACAGTTTACTAACCCAACATCGCCATAATACCTAGTGAATAAAGTAGGCGAGACTGGAGTCAATAAAGCCATAGGTCGCTAGAAACAATTTTGACATAATAAAAATATTTTATTTAGAAAACTATACCTGAAAACAAACAATGGGTTCAGTAATGGTAAAATCGCCTTAAAGAAAGCGAACGGTGCTGAGTTATAATTTTTTTTTTGTAATGGGGTGTAACTCCGAAATGAAAAAAGGTTCTGAAAGGTCTGGTGTTCTAAAAGGTTTATTGGACATTTTAGTCTCTAAATATGGTCAGGATAACTCTGGCAAAATTATTCGGATTCCTCAATCAATCAATGTGTAGCCCCTTCTGGAAACATCAAAATTTACTGACTCCCGTCGATTCACTTGTTCGAACCCACCTTGAACTTATTCTAAATTTAAAGCTCACCGATCAGTCTTGGCTTCAAGCATCTCTCCCCGTCCGTTACGGCGGGCTTGGAGTGCGCAAAATTTCAAGTGTTGCCCTTCCGGCATTTTTATCATCTATCCACAGCTCTGGTGATCTCATAGGAAAAATCCTAAAGGCCTCGCCCATGAACTATGAGATCTCAGGCCTGGATGCTGCTAAAAATGCCTGGTTGTCTGCCTGCCCGGGGCAAAATTTTCCTTGTGACACAAAATCACAGAGGGGTTGGGATGACATCTTTTCTAAATTAACCTACACTTCTCTTTGCAACAACTGCGATTCAGGTACAGATCGCGCTCGGCTTTTGGCTGCAGGCTGTAAAGAGTCTGGTCATTGGCTGAGTGCTTACCCGTCGCCTAACACAGGTATGCATTTAGATGCCAACGTACTCCGTTTGGCGGTCGGGCTTCGTTTGGGAGTTCAATTATGCGCGCCGCATGTATGTCACTGTGGCAGTAGCGTCGACCGGCTGGGGCACCATGGTTTATCGTGCCAACGTAGTGCGGGCCGCTTTTCTCGTCACGCCGCCCTGAACGACATAATCCGCCGGTCTCTTGCCACCGTCAACGTTCCGGCAATACTGGAGCCTACCGGTATAGTCAGAGACGATGGCAAGAGACCTGACGGGATGTCGTTAATACCGTGGAAGATGGGACGAGTCCTCGTGTGGGACGCTACATGCGTGGATACGCTGGCGCCTTCCCATCTCCACGGTACTGTAGACAGGGCCGGCGCGGCGGCAGAGGCGGCCGAGGTCCGCAAATCCCGGAAGTACAGGAGTCTCGATTCCAACTACAATTTTGTTGCCTTTGGAGTCGAGACTCTTGGTCCGTGGGGCCCAGCAGCTAAGGGTCTTTTTAAAGAGTTGGCTAAGCGGCTGGTCGACGCTACCGGAGATAAAAGAGCTGGCAGCTTCCTCGCCCAACGCCTAAGCGTTGCGATACAGCGAGGGAATGCTGCCAGCATTCTTGGAACCATGCCACAGGGGCCTACCTTAAATTTAGAGTTTTAGTTATTATTTTTTAATGTAGTTTATTTTATTATTAAGTTATTTATGACCTAGTATAGTTTATCGTTATTTTTCATTATTTCTTCTATGTACATATTATTGTAATATATATATACCTTAATAAAGCTTTTACATCAATCAATATACCTACAGCTGTGCTGCTTGTCAAATTCAGTAACATTTCCTTGGTTACGCTAAAATATCTTCAACTTCAAATACATATCCCGTATTGGTATCGATAATTCCATTGATCCCTATTATCATCTTCGTATCATGTGCGTATAACACTATTCTTGGTGCCAATGGTATATTTATGCTTTGTATATTCGGCCATATTAGATCTACCTACACATACCTAATAAGGTAATTAAACCAGGCATAGGATTTACTAGTATAATCCTAAACTAAATAGTTTTCTTATTAATGTTTTTTGTTAAATATCTGAGCTGTAACGTACTGCGAATATTAAGCGATATAAGATTTTGAAACTAACTGTGAACCAGTATTTAACTCAAAGTTATGTAAATATATTTCTAATGTCCTATAATGCGAGGTCGTACCAACTACTTAGCCATTCGCTCGTATTCGATTTACTCACTGTATATACGTCCTTTATTATTAAGAAATTTAAGAAGAATGTTGTATGATGTATCCGCTCTATTACGAAGACATCCATCGAATTGGACGTGGCTACACGGGAGATGACGACGATCCGAATATTTATATTGCAGTCATGGATGTGCCTTCCATTATTGTCTTGTCGTATTTTACAAAAGCGACTCAGGTTCGGTACGGTGTTACGTAAGCCCTTTATGTGGAGTCCATAAGAAACATAATCGATTACTAGCTTCCTACCTGTTATTCTTTGGCTCCCTCGACAGCCGAATAATTTACAGTTTCCCAACTATGTTTTGAGGCGGGCTCGTAGCTCCCAAAGGATCGGGCCTATTTTCTCTTCGTAAATTATAGCCAAATGAATGTTGGGTCCTGCGTGAGAGACAAACTATCAACAATTGCTCACGAACCTGTCAGGCTAAGGCATAAATTGAAAAATGTTTCTTGTTTCATATTTTACATTCATACGATTTTGTTACCTAGAGTGCAAGTAATATGTTCGTGTATATTAAAGAACTAGCATCGTGGCAGGTCATTCTGTCAGACTTTAAATAGTTATTTGTGCAACAAGAGATCAAGGTTCTTATCTGTCTGAAGTGCTAATTTTCAAGTGGTAGATTATAATTTAGAATCTCAAGGGTATTAGGGTGCTCAAAACCACGAGATGCAAATACCTTTTGTCTCACGTTGCTCGTAGAAGTGTCTCACTGTGAAAAGTTGAGAACATATATACTCGTAAAGTCCGTACAGTTACGTGTCACGTCACTTTCATGTCACGTTCTACGAATCTGACCTACTCAGAAATTGATTTAATTAGAAAACGACCAGCATATCATCAGTCGTATTTCAAATCTGTCTACATTCAGAAGTAGACTTATTAAAAATCTGACTACACCAGAATCACACTTACTAAGATTTAGACTAAATGCTCAGATGGCTAAATAAGAATCTGGCCCGCCCCGCCCAAATTTAATTATTGGCAATAATAGTTACTTACTGATAATTACATATATTGTGTAAAGTTTACAATTATGGAATCCACTGGGTGCGGGTAGCGCAAAACTGAGCACTGTGGGTCGGTATGGGGGATTGTACAGTCAGCAGCAGAAGTGACTAAACGTTTGAGATGTTCAAAATGAGGTCAACACGTCTCTATTGTCAACCGCATAAGAACGCGTGTCGTGGTCATTTTGAACACTTCAAACGCTTAGCCACTTTTGCTGCTGACTGTACCTACACGATCCCTAAAGATTGCTTGTCGGCCCTTAAACGTCTACATGAAACATTTGTTTAAGTTCCTTTGTTCTCATGTAGTATGAGATCTTAACTCCCCTAAGTCCCGCCCGGAAGAATGCATGGAAGCAGGTATGTATATTCGACAGAGACCATTGATAGTTTAAATATAGCATTTTTTTTTAATGAAAAATACGGCAACACATAGTCATGGGACACAAAACGGAGTACAAAGAATTGCAAACTGCTGACTCCACGCGTTGTTTTCACGTGACTGAATCTGGTAAACAGCTAATACGAGTATGGTTCTGTAGACTGATGGGCCTCGATAAAGAAATATTTCAGAAACTTGAAAATATTGTATAATATACCATTTATAATATAATACACGCGCTGAGCTTGGCATTATAGTAACTCTACAAGAGGCCCTTGAAGCATTACACCAGGGATGCTAGCGGCTTTCAATACAACGATACAATACTTCGATACAACGAGGTATCGCAATGGTGTTACGTTGTGCAAGCATTCCGATAAGATATATAGAAGAAACATTGCTGCTATATGCCCATCTGACATCTGTTTCCTCCGCATTCCCTTGCATACTTTCAACGGACAAATTTCAGTCTGTTATTAAAGCTAGATTAGTTAATGGAGATGAATATACAATATTTAAAGAAAACTGTAAATTATATCATATGATTTACATATTATATTTATGACTGACTAAAATTTGTAGATATTTTTATTTCACGAGAAAGAAGAGTACTTATTATTTGTTCCAAGTTTACATATCTAACTTTGATTTGTGTGTGTGTTTTCTAGTTAACATTGATAACGAGTGGTAAGCATCTACAAAGATTTGCTTCATTGTCCTTAGAACTACGTTATGTTATGATTAATTCATCTTATTCAAAGTTACATTCAGCTCTCCAAAGCGAGACAAGCAGAGTAAGTTACTAATATGCTGGCTACATTTGATTTGGAAACCTAATACAATACTGCCCGTCGAAACTGTGGCATTGTGAGATCTGAGGGACCAAATAATGTCGGCTTGTATATTCTTACGTTGATAAATAATGCATACTCGTATTAACGTTTAAAGGGTTATTTTTATTCATTAACATTATTCTTCGTGTTTTCGTATTATTTTGTTATATCATCTAGTGATTTTTTAACAATACCTAATTGATATATGTGTAGCCGTAATAAGTCACATTTCACAAGTGAGAAATCATTTAACATGTACTTCACTCCCTCCTCTTATTTTGTTCTTTATTGATTCTTATTCTGAAGTGCGCAATAAAGATATTTAAAGTTTATTTTATGTTGTCTTTACAGTACACAGGACAGTAGTTTTCCGGTCATTTGGGAGGCTTACGCGCGCGCAGCCAAACCCAAGCGTTAGCAAAATTTATGAAACGTAAGGGTTGCTAAGCAGTGGCTTACTAATATTAGCCTTAAAAGTTACAACTTATTTTCTTCCAGGCAAGTGCATAATTAGGAAACTTTGAAATATTTTTAAACATATTAGTCCTTTAAAATGATCATAACTTTACATTTTTATTCGTCCAAAGGGAATCTATTTATGCGCAGTTTACAAAAATAAGTAAATACAATATTGGTAATTACGTCACCAATATTTGGCAATGCTTCAACTGTCACATCTAATTGACATAGTATAATTTATGCTCCAAAAATCCGCGCTCTAGTTTAGATTTCTTTTCTTTTCCGGCTAGGAAATCATTGTAAGCAAAAGTCATCACGTATATTTTAGCGTGGCTCACAGTTAAACATAGTCACACCCACACCTCGCACGCGCCGAAACCGTCGTCAGCCCAGTCCCGTCCGCCGTCTCGTCGTCTTAACACGCTCCAGGTCAGTCTACAATTTCATATTATTTTTCTTATCAGCTGTAAACTTTCGCGTTCAATTAGTGCATGATTTGTTTAGCGAAAGCGCTCATGTTAGTTTACAAACAGTTATTTCATTGCATAGCGATTTTTTTTATTTATATTGTTCTTATTCCAGTGCTCTGTTGTGTTTACGTAAATCTTAAAATGCAATAACTTTTCTAAAGCTACACTCATCAGTTGATTCAGCATACGTTTTTCGGATTAGTTATTTTTAGAGCGGCGTTCAGCATTCACTGAGTGCATATCACAATACCTCGTGTCGGACAGACAAAAACCGGGTTTTCGTTACTAAAAATATACCCGTATCAAATGTTTGCGAAATCTATTTTGAAAATGTTTCACTGTTCGCACCGCCGTTTGGAGTAGATCATTCATCACAGATAATGATCGATCGAGTGATTTCGAACACAAATCGTACGTATATAATTTGACTCGGGTTATTATTTCATAAATACATTGTTGGTGTAGGCTAGTTTTGTTCGCACTTGTATAGTAAATACGGTCTAGCTTAAAAAAATATTCATTGACGCCGAATATTTTCAATGACTTGCCGGCGGCTTCTTGCCAAGTTTTGGTTTTATCACGATTTAATTGTGTACGATTACGTCAAGTCAACATTACATCTGTTAGAAATGTGCGGGAAGATTCTGTTTATGCTTCAGTTTATATTTTAAAGACGAGACTTACTGAAATAATTATTCGCCAACATTCTGTTAAGAAATACATAGACTTTATCCTAGTGGGAAGTAGTAGCCTACAGCAACACTACTCACTCTGGACATAGGCTTCGTCGTATGGATGAGAAAGAAACTGTAATTGTAATTAGTTAAGCATATTGTAGTTAGAGCAAAGCACTCAAGATAACATTTTAAAAATGTATGTATAATGAAATGAAACAGCAGCATCTAGTCGTATTTTAACAACAAAAAGATAATGAGAGATGCGAAATTTAAACCATTTCCGCCGCAAACACTTCGAAAATAAATCTAAAGATTCTGGATGTAAATACACATAACAGAAGCCGATTTCATATGAATATTTAATTTATTATTATTATCTGTCGGAAAGTGTAGTTATTCACACTTAACTTGTAGTAAAATCAATTGAATAAGATTTCTTTTGCCACAACCCGGGCACTAGATTCGTTTCATGTCGGCCACTTCACAGGGTAAATAGTAGCGCATATTTGTAGTTTGCCTCGATATTGCATTCAGTTACTCTTTTGTTTGTTCATAACCGTAGGTAATGTACTAGTTGCAATTTTAGAACAATCTACTCTACACATCCGGGACCCAGGCGAGTACGTAGGTACATATATTCACCATATTTTATTAAGTGTTTTTAAGTGTGTTTTAAGTGTAATTATAAATGTTAAATTAGCCTTAAGCGATTACAGTATACGTAATACTGCATTTCTTTAGCTACGAGAGCCTTAATGCAATTTTTCACCAAACTGATCATCAATTGTCCTGCAGCATTTTAATATCATGTTCAATCTTAATGTTTTATACATTAAATGTAATTTTCAATATACTCAATTCAACACAATATGTTTACCTTTACCTACCTAGGTACCTATCAACCACAAATGTCTAATGCTGGGCATAGCCTCCCTCTTAGGCCCCTACAGGGAGTGATCTCCAGCGCACCAAAGCCGCCCAGCTACCGAAGTTATATGAAGTCATTCGTATTATATAGTTTAAAACGATTTTCACTGCGTTTTCTTATTAAAAATAGTAGAATCTCACGTCAAATTAATTACGTTACGTTTGGAGTAGTCGCAAATTTGAATTTATTTATTTAATTAAAAAGCTGGTAATGACCGATTCATTAACACTTACACTTATTTTCATTATAACATCAATATACTTTCCCAGCCTAGCGTAAATAAACTCACATAGCTTCTATCGTAGCAGACCCTGTCGCAAACACGTCATCTTTTATAGCATCCCAGAAATAAAGATCCAGCATCGTTAAATCTGGTGTTTTTGTTGTCCAAATAGTACTAAATCTCCAAATCAAGCCATAGTGAATTTCAAGAATTTCGTTTAATGTGTTACGGACTGTACTGGTGTTAAATCCTGCTGGTACCAACTTTGGGTGGCACGCTAAAAATTAAATTAGGGAAGTGAGGAGAAGTGAATAGAACCGTTTAAAATTCCATAGTTGGAGACACATTAGACATAGCCTTAATCCATTGTAAATAAATAAAAAACTATTTGTATCATTGGATTTTACATACCCATGACTAAGTAGGTCGGCGATTAGAACATCTACCTATTTGATTAAATATGTATAGATTATAATATAGATTTATCTAACCACCTATATTAATCTTCTATCTTTATTGATAAATTATGTTCATGTACGAAAATGACAATTAATTAAGACAATAAGTTACTTGAGATATATAGGGTCTAACGACAATAATTACTTAGCACGTTAGCCGGGCACATTATTATGGTTTATTTTATTTAACGTTAAATTTACACAAAAAAACTAGTGTTTTCATGTTTACTGATCAAGGAAATGTTGTTTCTTAAGATCGCCACCATGAGCCGACTAGGTCGAACCCGGCGCACCCGCGTCTATGACTGCAACTACGACAAAGGGGAGAGCTACTACCGGCCGGTGCTCGACCGCCTAGACCACAAGCTGACGCCCGGGGCGTCCGACCACGCCGACCGCGAGCGCATCCGAGCGGACGTCGAGAGCCGCATCAAGACCGCGCTGGACGGCGTGGACTTGGAGGCGAGAGAGGAGCTGTTCGACTCGAGGGGCGCTCGGGCCTCCCGCGGCAGGCCGCTCTCCTCTGCTCTTGAAGAAGACGATTTGGCTGACGACGTAAGCTATGCAAACTTTCTACATCTTTCATATAACATTTTCATTCACTTAGAATAGTTCTGTGGGTTCTTTGCATCAAGGTCAAATATCGGGGCCCGTTGCCTAATCGGCTTGCAATTAAGCATAATATTGACATTAAACCGAAAATATGATTTTCATAACCATACCGATCTCTGTCACATTGAATTTAATTTTCTAATAATAAATTTTTGGATGAATAGTAAATACGGGTAGTAGATGACTATTTAAAGAAAGACGGGGGCGGTACAAGATCAACACAGACCGGTGATCAAATCTAGTAGGTGTCAAAAATATTTTCGTACCATTTTAATAGCTTTGCAAGACTACACTTATACGATAAGTATACGTTATATAATTTCATAGTATAGGTCAAAAACTCAACTTTACCATGTCTATGTAGTTGCGTCGAGGATTAAATAAATATGGAGCGAAAAATATTTATATACGAGTATAGGCTGATGGTTTAAGTCTCTTGTGAGGGACGAGCAAGTACGTAATCCTACACTGAGAACGAACGGGACGCATACGACAACATTCATAATTGCATATTCTACTCGTACCATTAAGTATTTCAAAGTATAAATGAATACATACTTGGCAGTCACAGAATGTAAAACCTACAATGTGTGTTTATAAGGTGACTATATTCGTCTTTAGCTCCTTCTCCTCATCATGTTAGATACCAACATAAAATTGAGCATAATTTGTTATATTTTTACAAAATAAGCTGCATATCAACTTGTAATAAATCTTGATGTTTTTCACACAACCATCTTAGGAAAAAAAACAAAGTACAGGTATCTATACCAAAATATATTTACTTAAATTTATATTAGGATTATTATTTAAATTATAAGCCGAACTACGCATTGGTAATTTTTTTTGCAAATTGTGTTTACCGACAAGGCATCAAATTCATCACATTATTTTAATTTAATCTAAACAAATTCTGTTGATTGTCATTTTCTCGCTGTCGGGCACGTTTCATAATCCTGATAAACCATGCTCTTCATTTACTTTTAATTTCCCGACGGATTAACACGCGTTTTGTACCTTCATCTACTTTAAAATGTTTATGTACAATTTAAAGGCTAATATAAAAGCGTCAAGCTAGGTTTGCAATAGTTGTTTATTATAATAAAACCTTAATACAATAAGTATGATGTCAATGAAAACACGACAAAGCATCTTTGGTATAAAGAGAGCGCAGCAAAAACTACATTATGTTCTGACATTTAAAATAAATATTGTATAAATAAAAATAGACTTTCCTTGTCTGAATAGTCAATAGTCAGTGCGTATCATGTATTGTGTTTCCAGAATGCCATGCATTACAAATCAATAAGTTATTTCCAGAAAATATTCCAGTACAGAAAGTATAGGTACAGTCAGCAGTAGAAGTTGCTAAGCGAGCCAAGAGTTCAAAATTTAACACGCTCTCGTTCTCTTAACAATAAAGACGTGTCAAATTCAATTTGAACACCTCGGCTGGTTAGTTCTGCTGCTGACTGTACATAACGATTTTGTTTCCCATGGTATTGAATTTCTGCAACGTTATTAATAGGTTTCTGTTTATATATGTATATAAAACAAACACTGCATTCCGTAATTCATTCTTGTTTAATCATATGGCTTTAAAATCCAAGTTCAATTCAGTGTATGTTGAAAATTTAAATTATAGAACACTGTATTAACGGGAATACCGCCGCAGGTGAACATTGAAACAAGTCACAACTACGAATTTTCAAAAAGAGCATTTAGTTTTATTTCTAATACTTTAGATCGTCTGTAATTTGCAATTGCACACATACATGAGATCTTTTTTAATATCACACATACAGGAAATAAATATTTCAGATATTAAAATATCACAATTTCCTAAACAGTAGTTACGAATTTGCAACATATGGGTTGGAGTTTAATTATGTTGTTTTATCTTAAATTAGAATATCCACTAATTGTCATGTTAGTCATGTACTTTGGCCCCGCACACGTGGGTTTATATTTAGTTGGTACGTTACCTGTGAGTGGGTCGCGAATCAAAAATGCGCTGAGCGTTGACTTGCAGTTGCGCGCATTTTGGTATTAAAGCATAATAATAAGGACTAATTAATCTTATTATTTTGTATGAGTTGACTAAACCTTCACAAAGTTAAGTTATACGTTATAGTTGTATTTTTAAATGACCACATAGTATTTGAGAGCTAATCTTTGAAATTACGTAATTTCCGCTTTCTGACAGACGCACAGATAACATTATAACGCTACTATTACACTATTAATTGAATTTACAAATAATTGATGACTTAAGGACTTAGGTAGTAGTATAGGTGCACTCATAGTGTCAGTCAATCACTGTACATATTGCAAATCTTTGGGTGTCTGAAATATGTAACTACACAACATTGCAAGCCTATATCAAAAGGCGTGTACCTAATATAAGTATTATGTGACATCTTCATGCAGTTTTCCTTGTCGTTAATAAAATTACCTACAATTTACACGCATACTGTATGTACTCTTTAACGCTATTATTAGTACAGGTATACCCAGTTCTGTAATAATTATTAAACTTTACTAAATTGTCAAGATTATATTACAATAAATAAAAAATTGCCAATTGGTTTGAATAGTAGGGACAACGGCAAGGAAACGCGACTCATGTTTTGCTTATTCCTTTAACTTGTGAAGCAACTATACGTTTTTATTAATAAACGTATAGACACTTAAATAATTATCTCACTTACATCACACTGTGAAATACGTATTTATTCCGTAATGACCCAGTGCACAAGACAAGTGGGCCATCATTTATTGCCAATAAGTGAACAGCTCGGCAATATACAATGATAAAAAACTTTATTTTCAAATAATATACAAGCTAAGTTGGGCATTAGAATGACTACTTAACTAACAACATCTATCTAGACTACGTTCCTAATGCTTATTTCTTATTTATCATGTAGGAATATGGAGAGTATGTACCTACGTATAATAAATATAATCCAATTAATATTTAATAAGCCAATTTCTCCCACAGTCCGATAATGCCAACATTACACGTACCTAACGAACGTATAAATACTTGTTATTAGGATCATTTCATCTTTGGCACGATTTCAGTTCTCCATGTGTAATGCTAAAATACCTATTACGTGGCCTGCGTCACTTATTTCTAATTAAAGGCCGTGAAGTCCTTACGACGCTTGAAATTTTGCATACGACGGATTTGCACCACCCCAAATAAAAACGTGTGGTCGTTTGGCAATCTTGCCAAAGGGTAAATTGTGAAATACGTAGACTTAAATAAATGTTAATCATGTGACATTACGAATCACACATTATTCAATGACATGGAGAGTAAAATATTTATGAGCCCTCTGTTCGTTCGTGATTCAGACAAGTGAAAGCTTTTTTGCTTTATTACAATACATGCATTACACACATTCGCCTTATTATGTTTAGGTACGGATATATCTAAATTTAGTATCATAAAAAAACATTCTTATCCGGAATGTACCCTTGTTAGTTGCTGCTGCTTAGCTTAGCTGTACGTCATCCGATTTTAGTAAATTTATTTTTAAGAATTGATATACATATACTTAAGAAAAAGCAAGGAGAATCTCCGGCATTTGAGACGGGATTTGAACCCGCATCTCCAGCTATCGTGACTTATACTTTAACCAATCTGGGTCACCCGAACACAACGGAACCCGTCGAAATTAATCAAGGAAATGTAATCCTGTTTATTTTTAACAGTTTTTGGCACCGCTTTTTATTTTATTTTATTTACACAGTCGTATTACTACTTAAAAATCAAAGCAAATTAAAATATTTCATAATTGTCTTTTTGATTACTTCTTAGTTTCAAATATATGTTTTTATAGATCACAAACGCAGATGCAAACTAAATTATGATTTTATGTAGTTTTAGTCCTCAGGTTAGTTATATTTTTTAAGCATCATGAATATTAAAAGCGATTAATGTTGGTAATGACATATATATGTAATGTATACGATTAAATCATTGCCATTCTTAATTAGTACAGGGTATGAGATTGCCTTTAATTATTTGATGAGTGATGACGAGTTGTCACGAGTTTGTGAGAGTTATGTTCTGTCCGAGAAGTTTATGTGTTTTTATTTTTATTTTATATTTACAATAATTGCATTCATTAAAATACAACTACTTAAGCATTGTACCAAGGATGCTGGCAATTCCTCGTTGTATTGCAATGTATTAATTAATATAATCTGAGCTAGCCTGTCATTTTATGGTTAATGACAACTTTGTACATACATTTTAAAGAATATTGTCTTCGGTTGCCGCGATAATTTCTCATAAAATAAAATAACTAAAACGGATTAAATCGCGTATACTAATTTAACCTCATCCTGACGTTTCGAACCCTTTAGCAGCATTCGTGGTCATCGGGTGGGATGAAGTTGAAATTAGTATACGCGATTTAATCCGTTTTAATTGTTTTATTACATTTTAAAGAATTTAATAAGTATATTTTTGATTTATATCAATACACTGCGTTAATTTAATAAGCTTTAAATTTTCTCATTCTGTAATACGTATAGTCGGTTGGGTAGACTTCTGTATCCTACATAATATAAAGTAATTGATTTACTTTTCTCAAGTTCCCTGCCCACAATACAAACCAAGTCCCCGACAAGGATCCTACATTCTATTGTAAAGTAAATTTGCGTCCGTACCCTCCGCCCAACTTGAGAAACTTGGCGATTCTTAATGTGTTACTATCGTGTCACAATGTAAGTTTCGATCAATGTAAAGTTTTCACAAAAACTTCATACTCGTAGTAGATTACAAATGTGAACAAGAGAGTATGACCTAGTTAGGCTTCCTGAAGTTTAATTCAATTTAACGTGTAGAATCAATTTTGTCCGTCGAATAGGCCATAAACCTTGATACCTACAGCGAGAGGCTATTCCTAGAACCACTGTAAACAAAGTTGTTGTGATTATATAGGTACGGAACTGTTTAATTTTAAACAGTTTTGTGTTAATCGTCTAAAAATAAAATCATAATACTAGTTTGATGTGTTATAAAAATAACATCGTAAAGCACCTTTTAATGCATAAGTTAAAAAAAAGACAACCATTAGATATACTTACAGTAGGGTTTCGTTAATACTCATCTCGAAAAATTCGCATACCATACGGGTTACCCCGATTATTGAATGTTTGGTTTTAGGAGATCAAAATTATCATCTACAAATGTTTGTACGCGAGTATAACCTGCGGTTATAATTATGTTTTCTTAATTTTCAGATCACAGAATCACTAAAACGAATCCGCGCCGGAAAGAAACAGTCACGCTTTGCTGAGGACATCGACTTCGAAAACTCCGTGTCAAATCTGGAAAATCGCATGAGGATCTCTGACAAAATATTGGAGACAGTCGGCATCGGCCACTCCGAGGTCAGTGGAGCGAGACGCGCACTGCAAGAGAACGAAGAGCGCACAGAAAAGCGCATCGCTCGCAGACTGAATGAAGAGAACTCGCTGACGAAGTGGACCGCTCTCAAGGACGACGAGAGTGCCGCAGCACAACGCGCTAAGGCGAGCCGTGCTCGCCTCTCCGACTTGGAGGACGAGATGTCCGAGCTGACAGAGAGGAGCGCGGCGCGCGAGAAGCGCGCGGCACGCCTGCGGGCCCTCGTGGCCGACTCCGACTTCGCCGACTCCACCGTCGCCTCCACCAAGATCACCGTCAAGGAACAGAGGGAAAAGAAACAAGTCACTTTCTAAATGCACCTTATAAATGTACTATCTGTAATAACCTACTGACGCTCTCAAACTAAAGTTTAGATTTATATCGAGTATGTTAACACTATATTGTTTGAGGTAGAGTGTTTTGCTCAGAAGTACACTCCTGCATTTTCTTTATGTACAATGGTGAGTTGATGTTAATTTTATACTTGTTGGATAGAATAATAAAGCGCTACGTATTTCCCTGTTTATTTGTTGTTTTATACGTAAATAAATACTTTTCATTGTGAGTGCAGTTTATTTTATTTTCTTAGCAATAACAAATAAATAAATATATAAACCTTACACAAATTAACTGAACCCCATGGTATGCTCCAGATGGTTTGTGTACTGGGTACCCAACCAACGATTTACTTAGAAAATATAATTTACAAATACTTAAATAAATAGAAAATACACATGACCCAGGCACAAATACCTGTCGGCATAGATAAGTAGTCTGTTCTTTGTAGTCGTATGTGGTCGTACATCCTAAAGTCCTTATCAAATATCAGCTTTCTTGGAATCTGTTAATATAGACTATTTAAGGTGACGGCACCAGTAATGGAGAAGGAACCAATCATGAACATTAGTGCTTATTTCAAAGGAGTTAAGTGTTGTGCATTTGTTGGGACATGTTCAATTTATAACTTTATGATTTTTGAAATAAGAACTAATTGTCCATCATTGGTGCCTGTCAGCTTAAAGTGTCCGACATTAGTGCCATTACCTTAATTGTAATTTTCCACATTCATTGATTTTTTTTTGTACTAATCAAGAAAATAACAAAGATATGTAGCTCAAACTTATCATTCCCTAACTAGATAGTGTACAGTAAATATGAGGTTTTAGCTTTTAATTAAGGTGGGATTAAGAGAGTGCCAATAAATTTTGGTTCGGGCAGGGGCACTGACACGGTCCCAGAATGTTCGTAGCATCAAATCTGTTGAACATTTTTCCGCTCACGTCATAAACTGACGTACATATACGCTAACATCTCGAGCAGTGACGAATTAATATATGTAAGTATAGTCTTATCAAGTTATTAGTCAGCAAGCAGGTAAAAAAAGTGTAAAAGTAGCTGTTAGGTAGTGGGATGGTAAGCACGACTGCTCCAAACATTTATAACCAGTAGTACCAGGACATAATTTCATAACCATTTCTGAATAATTACACAAATATTGAATTATCAATAATCATATCCTCTAACGCCATCTATCTCGCGATATTAGAAACAAAAAGTGCGAGAGTTGGCTAGAGACCAAATTTTGCGCATACGCCATATGACTTACTATTAACCAAAGAATCCGCTAGATAGTATCACAGAGGTCGCAAATATAACTCAAAGTTACTTTACTAATATCGTCATTCGAGTCAATGAAAATAACTGTGCCTCAACAAGGAAACGACGGTAACACACTTTGTAGGTAATATATATATAATACTGTTACCCAATTCTACAAACAAGCTTAGGAAATAGGTGAAAGGGATAAAGATAATCTTATGTCGTGCTAATTCGCACTGAGAAGAGCCTTAACAAACTTAATGTCAACCTACGAGCGTAGCGCTACGCTTGAGCACGTAGCCTTAGCCTCAAACGCGCACATTTATGCCTCGACCACAAAAAATAATACAGTAGTTTAATTCAATACAATTGTAAGTGGAGGAGAGCGTTAAACGTCCAGTTATAAAAAAAACTCGCTTAAAAATCTAAATCACAACAAAACTAGGTATATTCCAAATGTCTATATTTGAAATGTAGAAATTAACATTTCCTAAACTGGAAGTATTATTATAAATGAGGCCGGCCGGTGTCGTTAATTAATTAGCGATTTGGCTCAACTTTTTGATAGTATTCTCAAGTAGGTAACTAATTTATATTAGTTTATGGAAAGAAGATATTTATTACCAACTAAATACGTAGAAAAACAATTAATAATTAAAACTAACAATAAATTTACCTAAAACTAACATAAATCTAAAAAAGGCATAGTACCGAAGATGTTGGCAGCATTTCCTCGCTGGATCGTAAGACTGATGCACTGAACGAGGGAGTACCCAGCTCTTCGGTCTCTCGTGGCGTCTCTGAGTCTCTTTGAACGGTCCTTAAAGAGCCTATTGGTTTATTATATTCAAGTTATGGGAGATTAGTTCAATTTGAAGTGAATATATTTTTCTTTCTTTTCCTTATTTAATTTATTTTCAAGTAGGTAATTTCCGTTGATCGAACAACTGTTTGACGATTTTTACTTATAGTGGTAACGATTAGCTTTTTCATGTTTGAAATTAAATCAAACCAAAATTTATTAAAAATTGCCGATTTTGGGTGATATTTTTGAGCGCCGATATTTTAAAGTTGATTTAATTAACCTGTGTTAACAACAAAGAAATCAAATAATATTTTAGAAAAATGGATGATATTGGAAACTAATAAATGTGGAAGAAATTACACATTAATTATGTAAAAATAATGGTAAAGAATTTTTTTGAACGATTATTATCGTCCCCTAAGTTTATGTATTCGAGTGCACTACTCTCAAAAAACGGCCACCTACAAACTATCTAATACTATTAGAGGACAAAAGAAATATCAATTATCAGATGACAGATAACAATAATCTTGCACTAATCAACCTCTTCGCAAAACAAGCTCGGTAAGAATAGATTTTTGGGACTAAATATTCATATTGTTGTATCAAACGTAACTCTCAAAGGAAATTAATAGATAAATATGTTTATAATAATCATGAACATAATTTATCTATTTATTTAGTATGATGAAAATTAAAATACTTAACCTGTAACTGTCTTGGTTCTTACCTAACTGACGGTGACTTAGTAGCAAAACAAAAAGTAATACTGTGGAATAACCAAAAGGAAATAAAAAATTCTTACTCTTTATAAGAAAGTCCTGACTTGGAGAACGGTTTCGTTACAATCGAATCAATTTTAAGAAACTAAGCTTACCTTTAAAGGTAGAATGGGTCAGAGTGGTAGGGTAACATACAGAATAAACCAAAAATCCTCCAAATAAAGATAAAATGCCGCGTCTTCAATGCAAGGCCAACAAATGACTACCTAATTAGAGACGCAAAACGAGTTCAAATGTACCTACAGGCGGATTAAAAACATTTTTAAGATTTTAATTATACTGCAGTTGTATTCAAATAAAAAAAGTCAGTTTATCATTATAGAACTATCCCAATATACTACGTATATATATATACGTATATATATATATATATATAATACAAAAAGAAATAATATAGTAGTTAAAAAGTTACAGTTCACACAAGACATTATTGGTAATATTTTTATGATGCAGGAAAAATCGTTGGATTTCGATATGTATCTCGTAGTGTAGTATATTATTCAGCTATTTAATACCACAAAACCAAGTCAATTTAACTGTAAATGAAGTCTGTATATTTTTGTATTGCGCTTAGCCGTAGCTCGACTACGCAACGACTTAGTATATACTCAGACACAAGAAAAACAGGTCCAGTAGGTACCTACCCATTGGAGTGTCTGCCTGCTACTTTGGGTTCTAAGAATGTTTATTTTTTTGCTCTGCTTCTAGAAATACATTATTTGTTGACGATTAGAATAAAAATACCTCTTTGTTCCCGAAAGAATGAATGAAATATTTGAAAAAAAGACACCTCCAGTACACATACTGTATCTGGTAGTGATTTTAGTCATACATAATTTCCTGAATTAGGAAATAGGAGAATTTGTTCAATCTATTATAGATAAATTAACTTTATTAATAATTAAAAAATAATACAAAATTAACAATCTTTAATTAAAACTTGGTACTCGTAAAATATATTTTTTATATAATTATATTCTGTTTGTAAGAGATGCTGTATAAATTAATATTAATTTTGGGCAAAACCAGTACTTTACATCAATTGAAGTTGCTGGCAAACGCTCCAAGCATTTTGGCAACTGATGCGTTAAAATGTGACGTCTCAGTTTTTTAAAACCATTAGGAGAAATAAGTGAGCAAATTTATGGGAAGTGGTAACACAAATTATACAAATTACGAAGAGCCGTAGTCTGTACTACAGCCCTTCGCAAAGGTTACTTTATTTATGAAGATGACCATCCTGTAGATTGGCATCGCCATTAGGTCACACCGCCCAATGATTGAAGCCAAACTATTCGTCAATACAGCGCAACGTAGATACATAGGTAAATCAATCAGTGCCGGGCCAAGGGTAACACAATGCCGCAAGTATACTATTTGTTTAGCATCACGCGGAACTGATTATCAATTAAGATACGTTAAAAAGGCTTCAAACGCGACCGTCATAAGTCCCTTACCAACAAAGCTGATCAGAAGATATTAAGCTCTGTAGGGGGTATTAACATATCTGAGACGACATTCAACCTCTCAATAAGTAACAAATAAATAAGTAATTCATTCTAGATTTATCTACTCGTACAGTTCGCATAGAAATCCGCAAAGCCGTAGAATCATTGCGCTCGCGGACAGAAACCGGTGCAGCGCCAAAATCCTGCTGAGTAAGCAGGATAAGCGAATCGTATCTGTATTTATAGATATAAATATACATATTTATATGCACAAAACACTACATTAATGGTATGTAAAGATAGCCTGACACCTAATGTGCTATTTGAGAAGGCATATTTACTTTGTTATTATGGACAGACTTTGTTTTTTTTTATGATATAGGAGGCAAACGAGCAGACGGATTGCCTGATGGTAAGCAACTACCGCCGCACATGGACAATTGCAACACCAGAGGAGTCACAAGTACGCTGCTGACCTTTAAGATAGATATACGTTTTTTTCTTGGAGGTTTGGAGGTCATATCGGTCCGGAAATACTGCACACGACAAATTGCACATTAGATGTCAGTCTATCTTTACTTTAACCAGAGCTTACATACCATTAATGTGTAGTTAACTGAAGTTTAGTCTACTACAGTTTACTCGTAGTAGCTATATGATTTACCCAAAAGTGAGTGCATGCTCATCCCCCTATCTATTACGATTTAGGTTCTGATAAAACGTGAACAAAAATTAACTATTCATGGGAAATGAGAGCTTGCATGAAGATTTCCAATACCTACCTATACCTAATAAAATTGTAATCATAAACCTGACCAAAGATTAACTCTTATTAGGTACGCATACTTCTGCGCATACGCATACTTGTGCGTAAATCCATGACCTTTATAAATTTTACTAACCTGCTTTGGGTTGTGTTCATAAGAATGCCTTAACAAATAATTTCAATAATTAAAATCGTTTTTAATATGTGACTATTTATATCGCAGTGCTCTCCCATCTAGTATAAATAACTTCAACGAACGGGCCTGCAATAACATAGTATTTTCGTTATTACTTTACATCAAAAAATATAAATTCTAACGATGTACAGTCGACGTCAAAATATGTTTACACTTTTGCACTTTATTACAATTTTTTTGAAAATCGATGAATTCAGTGTTAGTAACTTTTAAAAATAAATTAATATCCTATCTTAGATATTTTAGGTACTTTACCTTGATGTACCATATTCTTGTGACAACCCGTATAATTTCAGCCACTGCACATCTCATATTATTTATGTAAAATGTGTTGATTGCCGAAAGTTTCTTGAGATAAGTGTTTATGTATGTAAATTTTGTGTTGGCAAGCAATTAGGTTTGTATCTATTTCCATGCCATCTTATTTACGTTACCAATTTATGAATGAAGATACCTATTAATAATAAAACATTAACCTATTTTATATAAAAAGATATGCATGCCAAGTTAAATTACTAAGCAAAATATAGAGACACAGTTGGAACTATAGAGACATACTCCATATTGTGTCTGTATACTGAAGTTAATTATATGTTGACGATCGATGCCAATTATAAACAACTAAAATAAATCGTTTTGAATACTAGCAAAGAGCGCCGAGTATTCAACTAGGTAAACAAAATATCAATGTAAATGAAAGCATGCCGAATATAATTAGTATGACTAATAATAATCTACCGTGTTTATCATATGATTGAAGTACTTACTGCATTTTGTGTATATGCATAGATGGATTGGCGTATAAGCTTTTCTTAATATGGATATAAAGACGAATATACATTTTATTTAATAAAGACGTATTGTGAAATGGAGACGACGACGGGGGACAAATTTAATAAGTTTTGACTATTTCTTTGATTTTTATCCATAGTAAATCGTTATTATAACTGATTGTTTAAGTATGTATAATCAGGAAGGCAACAAGTTTAACCACACAAGATTAATCACAGTAGAGAGAACAGATAGTTCCATACAGTTCATATAACCAGAGATCGGACAAATTTGCGACTTTTCTCGCTTTAATATGGACATGACTTTAAAATTAATTAGGTACTTACTTACTTGACTTATAATTTGATTCTTAGTCAAGAAATACAAAAGTTTCTTAAAGTATAGATTTATTTTTATTAATGGAAAGAATTAGTATTTTTTCAAAATTTTCTGTATTCAGTCTAGTTCTTACACATAAAAAATATTTAGGTGTTGAAAAACTCCGCTTGCAATCCACTGATGCTAATGGGGAAAACAGTTTAATAGGAATACCCATGTAGGTTTTCTACCTCTAAAACTAGAAAATAATAATCATAGCAGGATATTTGTAATCGTGTCAGTTCAACATCGTAACTTCTTCTTCTGGTGGAAATAGTAACCACTTTAAGTAACATTTTGATAATAATTACAAGTGTACGTGTTAACTATTATCTCCGGAAATTCAAATTTTATTTTATTCTTATTTATTTCATAAATTGATTATATTTTGATAGATTTCGGAGTCAAGACCACATTACTGCAAACAATGGCGCAAATTTGTCCGATCTCGGCATATAACTTACATAGCACTCGTAGGTATAATATATCGGATTCAGGAGTAGTTATTAGTATATGCCAATACAGATTAATACCATTATCTTTCTCGCGTTGTCCCGGCATTTTCCACTGCTCATGGGAGCCCGTGGGATCTGCTTTGCAACTAATCCCAGGAATTGGCGTAGGCAATAGTTTTACGAAAGCGACTGCCATCTGACCTTCCAACCCAGACGGTAAACTAGACCTTATTGGGATTAGTCCGGTTTCCTCACAGATTATACAGATTAATATATTATCACATATGTATTTCCTAATACATATTTATACCATTACGAGATATAAAAACAAGTTTACTAAAATTACACAAAATATTCAAGAATAAATAAAAAAAATTAATAATAATAAACTAAACTATTCAAATAGCCTACCCCGCGTCGTTCCAGGTACAAAGGTGCCCATTACACTCGCTTAATTTATGTAGTTATTTCCTTATTAATTTAGTTCTCATACTATTTGTCCTACTTTATTAGTGTCTAGGAAGAAAAATATAAAATTCAATTTTTATAGTCATCGTCATCATTATTTCATCTGTAAGTCGTTCACTACTAGACATAGGCTTCCCCCAAAAATGACTTGTATCCTCCAAATTACTTGTATCATCTTGGTCTTTTTAGTAGTATCATACTAGTCATATGATTTTTAAATTTAGAAACAATAAAACCTTTCTACACAATATTTAATTCTTAATGATATCAAATACGTACCTAATAAAACCTTATAATAGTTATAATATGTACGCAGTACTTAATAAATACTTACGAGTACTATCACTAGGTACATAAAAAAAATAAGAACCAAACACCTCATCTAAGCTATAAAAGCAACTTCTTGACAATGACTGTTTCAGGTTTTTCTTAATAATGGTATTTTAATTTAGTTATGGTTTTAAAATTATGAGATAGTTTATAAAAAAGCTTAACAGCCTGATATTTTTGAAGTTGGACGGCAATTAACTTTAGGAACATAATTTGGGTATCTCGCTTTTTACATAGATACTATTTTTTTTCGTCTACACGTGTAAATAAATAATTTCCAACATGTTTGAAATTGAGTATACTATAAATATATTTCACTAGGGAACAAAAATAAATATATATCTGCGTTAAAAATTCATACAGCTGGTTCCTAATGCACTCGCCCGGCTAAATAATAACAACGGCTGCCATCTGTCCCCTGGTGTTGATTGATACCGTCAAGGCTATTCGGTGTTTTCGTGCTGTTGCGAATACCACAGATATTTTACGCCAAAGACGGCAAATCACGTCTACACTTACACCTTAAAGTCATCGTGCATTCCCAAGTTTACTTCGGCGTGTTAAAAGAAAAATGTACCTATGTCCGTAAAAAGCAAGGAATTGAAATTCAATATAGGGTTATAATTTTATGTTTATTTTTACAATTAGCGAACAACATGTTTCTCAGGTTTAGGTGTATGTGCCTTAACTATGGTTAGAAATATTAAGAAATGAACTGAAAATCGGCATATTTCTGCCACTCCTCTGGTATTTTAAGATTTAGACATAGCAATTATTCCCGAAATACTAAAAAGTTAGGTACAAAAGAGGATAATATAATTTTTCCTTGAAATATACTAGGACTAATGAAGAAAATTTTATTTCAAATTGCATTTTTAAGGATTATTTTGGTTGAACGGTTAAGGCAAAGGGAGTGCAAAAAGACTTTTTTCATAGCAAGTGGGTGTGTTGGGGAAGCAAGATACTAGACACTCCTCCTAGCTTTGCTCGTCTTCGTACCTAACGGTGACTTTAGGACTGTATTCCGGTGTTATACTGACACCAACATCTATCGAATTTTTACAACATGTTACGAGGCACACTCTGTATAGTCCAGATGTAAAAGTGTACCTAATAAAAGTTTATAATAACGAATGGTAACGTATTTAAGCTATACGGTACAATTGGAGACAATGTGACAAAATTTAGCTCACACCTAATGATAATTTTTGCGTTAATAAACGCTTTCCAGCTAGCTAAATGCTTTATCTTAATAACTAATTGTAATATTTCACATAATATCTATAAATAACATAGCTTACAAATGTGACAAAATTACACCACTTTGGCTCTTTTCCACGGATTTCTCGAAAAGCATTCATAATTGTATACTCCCGGATCCTATGATAATTGATTAATGATCTTTAATAAACAGCACGCAGCGCGAATAATTTATATTCCACAGGTTAAAATATGGGATAAACTTAATGAACATTTTAACAGGACATATTATTGGTTAACCAACATTTTGCCGATAGCTATTAGTTCTAGAGATAAAACAAGAATTAATGAAAAAGCTACTTAAAAAATTATCGGACCGTATATATGAAACGTAGTTAATTGATTCTTCCTTAAATTATTTGGTTTTAATTATTAATTTTGATTTCATTTCGCAAAAAAAATTAGGGTATCCTTTATTTAAAAAACATATATTCCTTATATATAACTGCTATAATCATAGTTAGGCTGGATAGCTTATGATAATTCATAGAGTCTTAGTAACCGTTAAACGATCATGCGAGCCGGTGATAGGACGCAATAATTTAAATTCTCAAGTAATTCAACAGTTTGTTACTTGCATTTCAATGTTGCGTCACTTCAGAGGTAAAATATGCATCTACCTTTAAGCGGCGTTCGAGTGTTCGAAAACTTTCTCTTGATCTCGTTCGCTGAAGCGCTCGAGTAAATCAGTCTTCAAAATACAAAATTACAACTAAACAAGCATTTCAATACTTACTTCAGATTTTGTTTGGAAATAGTACCTAGTTATCTTTATATCAATAATGATAACAATTTCATTAGTATTTTTTTTAAAGTAGGTACATAATCAACAAAATTAAGTTAAAGGAATGGAAATCTTTCCTCCTTACAATATGCACAGTACATTACTAGTTAACTAGCTATATAACCTAACATAGGTATGTTATCAAATGTGTAAATAAGTGTAAATGGATATAAGTTAGGATATTATTTTATGTGATTTGTATTATTTTTTATAAATATCAAATTAATGGTTCCATATATCCGCATACGCTTAGCACAGTTTGGCAACGAGAATTAAAATATCGAGGAATTTGCGCGTGAAGAGCACGGTCATCGCATTGACAGAACATCATTGGCAGCATCATCGCGCACACAGCGCTTGCGACAGCCAGGTGGGGGCGCAAACAGATAAATCGGGAGGCTGCGAGAGCCACCGGGGACGCCGGCACCAGTCGTAGATAAGCGATCACCCGATCCACACGCTTCTCCAATCCCAGTTAGGTTAGTGACCGCAGTGCCTTATACATCATAACAACACTTGTGTATCAATCGAATACTTTAGTGCGTTGTGTACATTTATATTAACGTATAGTGGTTTTTGTACCCAGAAACCTATCACCTTGCAAAATGTGGGACGATGCTGATATCGAAGAATCCGCAGCGCCCGAGCCCCCACCAGAAGAGGCTCCTGCCGAGGCCGCCGAGGAAGCACCGCCCGCGGAGGCCGAGCCCCCGGCGCCTGAACCGGTTGTCGTAACAGAACCTAAGAAACTAGTATTCAAACACTGGGTCAGGTAAAATACCACAGTTGCTCCAGCAAACGATTATCAATTTTTTTTAACAAAGGTGAAGCACCATGCGAGATACCTGTTTTAATCGTAAGCTTTGTGATATCGCTTAAAGTTTCTTCAACACATTTCAGACCTAAGTTCCTGCAATACAATTACATGTACGACTACCGACACAACTATTACGATGACGTGATCAATTACCTGGACCGACGAAACAAGGGCCTGGCGACGGAGAAGCCCAGGGCCCAGACGTGGGGCGAGCGCGCGCTGCGCACTTACATCGCGAAGGACACCAGCTACCGCGCGCGCCAGGCCAGCCGCGACACCGCGCTGCTGCGCGCCGTGTCCACCGGCGCGCGCTTCCACCGCTACCACACCAAATCCATAATCTCGAGGAAGTATTCTACACTCGGCTTTAACACCGTCTCCATCTAGCTTCGCTCTAACACCTTCGCTTGGCCTCGCTCCGTGGACTCACCTCCCGCGCTCCCGCGTGACCTATGTGGTACTGTTACAGGATTTCCTTGTCGTGATGGAGCTGCAACCAAAGCCGCGTGAGCGGTGCAACCAACCTCTAGAGTATCCAAACTCCGGTCGGAAGCTGTCCGCATTCCTATCTCTAATGTCTCGAAATAAGGCAATAAATACTTAAGTTATACTGTCGTTTTTATTTAACCTCTGCTTGCGTTTACTGCTATGATCGATTAAATCTGGATTAAAAGTAAATAGTATAGGTAAGTATTTCATTCACTTAACTATAATGTCTAATAGCAGCTTGTTAATAATCATTTTGTTAAACACTTGCTGTGCCTTGCTAGATAGATCATATTTTATTTATGTGTAATAAATACTATAATTTTCAGAATGACAGAATTCTCGTAAATTTATATTTAAAACTAGCAATGCAAAGCGATATCAACTTAAATAAATAAGTGCTATGCGATATCACCATGTGTAGGTACTAAGTATTTAATACAAAAAATGCGACTGAATACCCGTATTGAAAGTTGGTCGACTTTATAATTGCTATTAATATAAAAACAAAAGTAGTTTAAATTTTGAAAATATTCGTCAGGAGCAATGATATCGATTCTCTCTTCACAGTTGTGTATGAAGCAACCCGTTTTTGTTGCTCTTGAATCTGATTTCTTTTGAGAAAAGCAGGTAATTAGTACAAATTTTTAATAACTTACTATAAGAGGCCCTCCAATACGTGTACAACAAGGAACCCGTTTAAAAAAAGTCATATCCACGAAACCACTCGTAATATATGTAGACAATAGACATAGATAATCAACATAATATATTATAACATAGGTACCGTACCCAGATACAGTTAATATAGTAAAGAATATCAATTCCAAAGCAAGTTCTGTATTTTATTCTGAGTCTATGAGTAGATACCAAAGTACCACAAAAGTTATAAGTTTTAAAATATGGGTAGGTACGGGTGCCGGTTTATAATACTACCAATTTCTGTTCAATCACATCTGAAACACAATTTAAGGTAAAATAAGTAAAAGCTATTCCAAATTATTTCTACTAGCACAACCTAATTTCATTAAATAATAAATTTAACTGTATGTCCAAAAATAATAATAAAAATAAATAGCAAATTTTCATTGGCTGCTAATAATTCAATGGCCATTAATCATAATAACAGTTTAACAAAATACGTAATTGAAAATTGAACAAAGTAAAATGACACTCGATTCAGTCGTCCAATGTCATGTTTGTATGACACATCCACTCAACACCCGTAACTCAAATTCTCAATGTCGAGGTATCTAAAATAACTTATCTTTGACAGTTCAGTGAATGTAATCATTTGGAAGTCCGCCAACACTATGGGATACCTAGCAGGTAAAGTAGGCAATCGGCCAAATTGGAGATAATTAAATGTTACAATGACCAACGAAGCCTAGACATCGATTAGGTGGATGTTTAAGAATAGAAATCAGGTACTTACGACACCACTCAAAAACTGTCGCTGCATTCTCTTCTTGAATTAGCTCCATTAGTTCTTTACTGACTCTTATATAATTCTAAGTCGGGTTTTTTCTTCTCATTGGCTACTAATTGATTTAGACATTTCATCGTAGGTAAAGAAACTATATTTACATTTAATGTAGTTCTTTCTATTGTATTTGTAGATGTATTTGTATATTTAAGACTGTTTACTTATACGACGCTAAAAAAATAAGGCATGGTTAGTTTTGTTGTTCCTTATAATTAGTGTATGTACCTATACGTCATAACTGGATGTCATATAGTAATGGATTTTGAAATGCCGACATTGCAGGCTAAGAGTTATTTATTTATTTTAGATGCATTTGTTACTATATCTTTCCCCAATAATATGCATAGGAATCCGGCAACCTCTAAAATGAATTCATCAGTGGAGCGGCGTTACCGCAAAAAACTACATTTGTAAATTTTGGACGATTGTCTCTGTCACTCTCATGACGCCCTAATTGGAATAAAAGAGAAATAAATGCTTGAAATATACAAACTTCCGGCTGGTTAATGTAAAAAAATAACAGCCGGTAAGTTATGATGTAGTTTTCGTCCGTATTTTCACAGGAGTGCCCGTTTTCCAGAAGAGATCTCCAATCGTAACTATTTTTTTAATGCAAGGCGAGTAGGTCTTCCTCGTATCTCATAAAATAATGTTATTAGGGGTCATTTTAAACCATTATTCAAATGTACAGTCAGCAGCAGAAGTAGCTAAGCATTTGAGGTGTTCAAAATGAGGTCAACACGTCTCTATTGACAAGAGAATAAGAGCGCGTGTAGGTCATTTTGAACACTTCAAGCGCTTAGCAACTTTTGCTGCTGACTGTACTTCCAAAACTCACCATATCCTCCTGAGCCACTGAACCACTAGTGATTTTGTTTGCATTGTGGAAAAATAATACGCCTAAACTACCTTAAATTAAAAGTAACCACACATTACTTAAAGGGACTATTTTACTTTATAAAAGCAACAGTATATTCTAAAAGATAATATATATTTTTTTAATAATTAAGATGTTTATTTGATCAAAATTAACAAAGGTTTTGATAAGTAGGTGTTTGTCTCTTATGTCATTAACTGTTTTATTATCTATAATATTTAACTTCAATTGCCAAAATACCTATAAACTCAGTGGTGGATAATACATTTATTGATTAAAAAAGAAGTTATCAATTCATGAACACAATTTGCCAGTAGACAAGCCGCGCCATCAATCCATTTGCAAATAGCCGAATGATCGATCGGTTTTAATAGACCACAATATTTTTAATGGTTGCCCATTTTGTCGCCTTCTCGTGGTCGGCGAGGGAGTTGAAAGTAATTACCTATAAATGTTTGCTACATTAACGAAAAATCGTAAAGGAAATAATGAAACGAAACTGCGAAATAAATGTAGGCATTTTATTTCAGTGCCTATTTCAAAGGAATGCCTTTTAGCAGAAAAGCTATACATTGGCAACTTTAACAAAACTTTAACAAAAAGTACTTCAAATATTATTAATTAAATAATCACTAGCTGCCTTGAATATGCGGGACTAAGGAAAGAAATAAGTAGGTATTTTTTTTAACTCAATTGAAAAGTTTTTATAAGTTTTTTACCACACAACTTCTGACTGAATTTTCTGATACTTTTTTAAAGCTAGTGATCTTATTTAAGTTTAATTACACTGTCTAGTTATTATTTATATAAATCTTTTGGCAGTTGTTGGCTTCGTTTTTCAACTTCCAGAGTCTTGTGAACAACGTGTGTGTAATTACCGTGGTCGGGACAGCATTTAATTTAGATACTAGTCATTTCTGATTTAGACTAACATTTAACCTAGACTGATAGATATTATTCTGTTATTAAATATAAGTTATTATTTAGTATAAAAGGTGAACATCCTACGAAACTACGCATATCCAATGTGGTTTAATATTGCTTTAATAATATTAACGCATGTTAATACAATTATTTTTTATTACAGAACATCAGTAGGTATTTATATTTAATGGATATAATGCGAGCAATCTATAACACTAAGGTGAAAATGGAATACAGATAACCCTAAATTAATCAATTAAAAATTCTCGCCACAATATTTTTTAAATAAGTAATACTCTAGTGTTTCGAAACGGTCTAGTCCGATTATCGAGTCTAGAACCATACAAATTAGGCTTTAACTCTTGGATGCTACTGAACTTATATGATACGAAACTATAAGTCAATGCAGACCACATCAAGTTGCTATACTTAGGTAATAAATAAACGCCAGTTACCGTCCCTTTGAGCCTGCACTTCTGTTGCACGGCCGTGCCAGTGCGAAAGAGATAGCATGATTCCAATGGTTTATGACCCATTCGCCACTTCATTTTGCTGAAAGTATAGTCTAGTCGGTAGCGACCCTTCTACGAACTATGAAGTCTAATAGGTACCGGTACCATAGAACGGGGTGAGTTGAGACTAAAGGGACAGCGTTAAAAATATACTGTTTTATATAGCAAACTGACTTATACGAAAAACCTACTCACCCCTTTTTCATCCGTACTCTCGCCATTCATGACCCAACTACCCTCATGTTTCCTTATTCCCTCGTTTTATGGTATTACAATACCGCGTAGAAACTGATTACCACACTGAATACAATTAACAGTCAGTGAGCGAAGCTCATCACCTGATGATGGGACCGAATCCGCTATTTTTACGGCACCTGATGTGTATGGCTACACTATCCTCCGCATTAAGTAGCGAGACGGGTCATTCATCATCGGAATCATGCTGTCTCTTTCGCGCCTACACGGCCGTATGGAGCAGACCATAAGGACGGGCACGGGCGTAACTGACGTTTATTACCCGACTCGCTACTTAATTTTGCGGATAGTATAGCGTTAACCTTTTAACTGCCTCTACTGTTTTGTATAACTTGTAATTGGGACAGTCGAGTTTATTAACATTTATATGTAAGTACATCACTATACATATGAAATTAATATATTCATTGCTAGAAGGTGTAAAAGTATGTACATATTTATTTATGAACTCTACTATGCCTAATCTCTAATTATATTTTCGGGCCCTATGGCCCTATGAAAATTGCAGTATTTTATACTTTTTCTTTCATAGTAAAGTGTTCCATAAATATGCCTCCAGTACATATAAAATAATAATTAATCAATAGTTTACTCCTTTTTGTATTCCTCTGTTTTGCATATTCACTGGATCGTTCTCAACTTTTGCTTCGCATGATTTTTACTTATTCATTTGATACAATAATTTTTTTAAATAAGTAAAATACGGGATACGGGATACGGGATAATAATATGGGATACGGTAAAGTAAAAAAAAGTGTGTAGACATTCAAACGGGTTACACTCAACTGTCAAAAAATTAAATGACAGAATTCATCATTTAGCATAACTTATCATTTCTCAGAATGTGTTGTTTCTTTTACTATATAACTTTCAGGACTTTTTACGTCCTCATCCTATTAAATACATAAGGTTAGGTTTGGTTTGTTTTATAATAAATTTGAAAAGTCTACAGTTTCAGAAAATAAAAACACATTATGCGAAATGATGAATTATACTAAAGGATATTTTATGCAATTACGCAAGACAATGGTGAACCCATACAAACAATAGGTTGATAATTAAGTGTTATTGGTAAATTTAAACACATTTTAAGCTAACTTTTCTTCTTTGTTAACTAAAGTAAATTGTACTTCTGTGTATACTTACATAAATTATAATTTTTTTTTTTGATGAATTCTCAATATGAATTGAGACTTCGATGCCGTTAAGTGTTCAATACGCTGGCGGTAGATGTGCTTACACGTCACCCATGATGACGTATACAACGAGGGATAAATAGAAAAAATTGACAAGTCTAAGCGGTACTCGTATAGCACAATTGTTAGTGCACTGGGCTAGTGATCCAGTGATTGTGGGTTCGAGTCCAGCTGCGAGTAAATTTTTTCTATTTTTCTTTCGATTTGAATATCGTTAATTATACATTTCTCTTTTCACGTAATTTTGACATTATTGTTGGCAACTTCAGTATAAACAGAGATGCGCATGAGTTATGTCACCACACTTGAATTTATTAACATTCCCTCACTCTGGGCCACGGTCTCGGGCGACTATTTTTACCCTACGCCCAGCGAGACAATTGTAAACTCTTTCGCCAATTGGAAAGACGTTGGAGTCAGTGACAGACATAAATTAATGTGCCTACATAAATATCACCCGACTATATGCTCCGCCAGGCCTTCTCTCTCAGAAGCATGACTAACGGAAACAAATTACATTTGAGCATCTCTCGACTGAAAATTGACAATCACTTCTGTACAAGTGCAAAAAATGAGTAAGCCATGCAACTAAATATAAAGTAGGTAATAAAAAAATACTTACTTTTTCCATCAAACAAACGTGTAGGTGTTTTGAAATGCATTACAATAATAAATCGTGAAAATTATATTGCCTCTCCCATATCGGATTCGAGCAAATTATAAGTCGTATTTTATTTGTTCACAAATATGGTATTTCTAATGGCTTTAACTTATTTATCATTATTGCAAGGACAAGGGCATGGTAAACCCGTCGATGAAGATAGAGACGGAGAATTATTTCTCAAAAAAATCCTTAATAATGAAAGTGAGTTGCATTAAAACGTAAAGCAGGTATATCAAGATTAGGCCAGGATTACGCTAGTTACTCTACGATTTAAGATCATGTCCATCCTAAAATTTCGATATTATATGAATACAGTCGACAAATTTATCTTACATAATATTTGTGTTATAATTTAAAAATGCAAGTTATTATGATAAGTGGTAAATGTTTTTTTATCAGAATTTTATTAGATGTACGGGATACGATAGTATGTGTAGTTTAAGCATACGTTATACAGTTTCAATATTCGTTTTTAGACTTTGCTGGAAACCCCACCGAACTCTTGTTTACTGCACCGTATAAGGTCTGTAAGGGTGGCTGTAAAGATGGTAATGATACTAACTTTGCAATGGCATTCCCTGTGTTTGTTGGAAATTACGCACAAAAAGTTTTCAAAGACCTTTATCCAAATGTAAAAAAAAATCTTAACGACATGTTTAGAACTCAAACCACCAGGGAATCATATGTAACCTGTTCTCCCGTGAAAAAAACGGCTAATCGTCGTACTAGAAGTACAGGTTACCCAGGATACAATATAACCTCGATAAGCACTCTCAGTACAGCTTATCCAGGTCTCAAGATATTAGATGAAGATAATCTAGAAAGGAATCCGGTTTATGACGGAATTAGAAAAATTCAACGTCCTGTAGTTCCACATCATAGATCTTTTATAAACAATGGAAACAAGCGACTTTACCATAATAAACGTGGTTATGATAATCAACCTATTACCAATGGCGGATATCGAAACATGCAGCGGCTCAGGAGGAATAACTACTGGAAAACGATTCCCTTAGAACTTACAAAAGGGGTACACATTTGGTGGACACAAATCATACCAAGAACGACGAGGTCTCTAAACACGAACAATGCGAATCTGAGAAAGAAAAAACGTAAAGTGTTATTACCGTTTGGCATCATGCCCGTGTTGCCTATCACGTCAGAAAAATATCATGGATATTAATAGCAGGACACAAAACAATACTAACAATTATTTAATTATCTAATTTAACATATGTAGATTAAAATTTTATGTAATTATTTGAGTATTACAACTAATATACAAATAGACCTTATAATTCATTGTTTTAAGTACAATTGAATTTAAATAGTAGGTTTTAAAATCTGGTGATTATTTTAAACAAATTGAACAAGCCAGATAGTTGCCAGTTGTTATTACTTTTTATTTGATTTTAATAGGTAGGTATATATTTAGTATAATTTAAATTTTTAGTAAATGCAATAATGCAATATTTTTATCCAACATAAACATACAAGTTATGTCAATAACTAATAAGGAATACGGGCAGAGTTCACATTTTGATTTGACCAGTTTAACCCGCCGTTAATTTTTTTAACCACTCAGTGTGAAACAATAGAAGATAGATAGTAGATGAGACTTCTTTTAAAAATATGGCTTCCAACAATATATCAATCGATGATTTCGACAATGTCAAGTAAAATAACATATCAAGTTTGCTCTTAGAGCATGACGTTGTTCGGTAATCTACTGAGTCATACACTCTACTTTTCACTTGCTAAAATTAAAACATATACAAAATCTGATAATCCAATGCCTACCATAAAAATTCCCCATTTAAAATACTTTTTTGGCTTCTCTATCGCTCTGGCACATTTTGAGTAAAAAGATCGGAGATAAAAGGGGTTTCAAGTTACAGAATGATCAAACAGAAACTTTAGCAATTTAGTTTTAAAAATGTGTTTAGTTTCTGGTATGATGACACTGGCTGAATAATATTTTTAATGATTGTAAAGTAGGAACTATAAAACAACTTATGTCTTGAGAAATTAATAACTATTTCTGATTTTTTGATACCAAATACAAAGTTTTTCTTAAAAACTTAAGTAGTATATATGTACTGCAATGTAGGTATATGTACCAATAAAAAACCCAGCATTTCGATTAACTACCGATGAGTGTTGCGATTAGCTGTTGTGAAATGTTTTGTAAATCAAAGATATGTATACATAATTTTCCTTTGGACTAAAATAAGACTTTTGCCCCGCTCTGCAGGTGTAATCAATTTTATAGCATGAGAAATGAAATAGTTATTGTTTAAAAAAAACTGTCTGCTATTCGTAACAACAATTTACTGTTTGTTGCGGTTTGTAATGCTTATCTAGAAAAACAAAAGGTCAAATTAAGTTCTTTAATTTTATTAAAGCTGCACGGAATATGAATCTTTAAGGTGGAAGCAGTTTCTTCTTAGAACAGTTACTTGTATCCCTTTTTATTATTCCTGGCTGTCAATATATACAAAACATTTTTCAGATTTTACAGATGTCGACGTCTTTACTGATTCTCTTTAAGATCAATTTAGTATTCGCCGACCAGCTGCCGTGGGACCGATGGATTCTAGATAAAACCCACAACCAGGGATCCAGTATACCAAGTTACCATGCGATTGAAAGAGCCGGCAGTGTGCCTTATAAAGCTCCTACTTTTAACTGTGAATGTCCTCCGAACGAAGGTTTGTGTGATTGACTTTTTTGACCCGTGTGTAATATTATTTTTAGACGACAAACATAAAATAGATACTATGCAAAAAGGCTGTCTGGTTAAATAATATTCTGATACTATTTATAAGTAGTGTAGTTCTGGCATACATCAGGCCTTATAAGTTTTACTTGCGTTAGTAAGGACGCAACTACAGTTTTGAACTTACCACTGTATATTTAGAACCATTAGACGTCGTAAGTTTTTTTTTATATGATAGGCTTATTTTTATGTATTTAGTGGGTAGCAGTTTTAATAATAATTATATACATTGTCAATCTTTCTCTATTTTAACACTAATCAGCCCCAAATATGGATAAAATTACGAAATGACGTTTACGAAAAAGTGTATGAACTTAGTAAAATTGTTACCTAGCAAATAATGGTAAATGATTTTGTTTTCTCCCGATTTGCGTGGCATTAATGAGTCTCGAAGGAAAACAAATAAGTAATTACAAAATTAATATTTCTGCAGAGTGCCAGATAGATTTCAAAATTGATGATGGAGCACTAGATTTCTTGAAGATCAGGGGCCTCCTGAAAAAACATGTAGAAGCGCAGTTAAAAACCCATATTGTAGGTGAAAAAAATAAACCTTTTCGAAGACACAAGTACTATAGACGGGCTAATAATGATGGTTTGCTTCAAGAGCAATGCTGCTGTCCGCCAAAAAGTCATACAATGTCGTAATTTATAACATTAAAACCATTAAAAAACTGTTGAGAAAGTATCCGTTTGTCTGTCTTGTGTCTTTATTTGAATGTAAGAGTAACATTTAGCCAACATCCTATGTAGTAAAAATGCCTCGCAATTTCGTCTGTAGCTAAGTCGTGTGATATATATATAAATATGTAACTAAGAACAAATCAAATTATTTTTTATGAAATATTTTGATTTGCTCTGATTTTTAAGTAGTAATACTACGATATAAATTAAAAGTTGAAATAGATAACATATACTTAAGAAAAAACGGTTTAAACGGTCTCTAAAACGGTTAAAATAAACAAGATCACATATACTTGATTAATTTCGACGGGTTCCGCTGTGTACGGGTGGCCAAATTGGTTAAGGCGTCAGCCGCGATAGCTGGAGATAGATGCGGGTTCGAATAAATAATCTTAAGTATATGTTATCTATTTCAACTTTTATAAATATGTAGTTTTTAATGGTTATGAAATATAATTAGATATTTTGACTTAAACTATCATTAACAAAGATACGCATATAAATTGTGTTATTTTTGTTTTTATGTCTGGCCGTAACTTAACGATTTCATATAATACCCTTTATACGACCGGTTGCAAAACTGTGTTATAGATTTTTCAGCGACGTATTGCAAATACTGGCAATGTATTTACGTGCTGGAATACATTAATTTTGTATTTATATAAATAAGATGCAATATTGTCTCGTAAGTTTGTATATTTGTCACTTCATTTACTTATCATTAAATGTCTATGGAAATACTACACATTCTGTTCAAAATATAAGCACTACCAGAAAGTTACATAACTTATATATTAAGAAGATACTAGAAGACGAGCGTAAGTATTTACTTACATTATATTACACGTAAGTATTTTGTTCCGCCCTTAGTTTATTCAACAATCAATGTTCAGGTAAATTTATGATGCTGATAATATATAAAAATTAAGTCATTTTGTTTTTAATGAGAGTTAAAAAGTAGCAATTAGGAGGCGATCAGGCTACACAATCGGTAAAAATATAAATGAATAAATGTGAACTAGAAGATAATTAAGTCTTTAGTAGTTGTTGGAAGATAGTGTTTTCTCAATTACGGACATATTAGTCAAAGGCTTACTTTTAACCTTTTACCTTTTTTGTTAATTTTATAATTTAGGATCATAACAGCAAAGTTGTTGGAAGTATAAGTCAATTTATTTAATTTTTTACATGTGTGTACAGCACGTGACAGGTTTTATGGTAACATCATAATTATATAAATAATACAAGACATCCTCACACGGTAACCTCATGAAGGATTTGTTGTGGATACCCAGCCAACGATATATAAGATAAAAATACTTAAATACGTACAAAACATCTATGACTTTAGGCAGACAAACCGTCCGCTTCAGGCAGAGGGTCACTATCGACTAGCCAGACCCGTCTTCAGTTGTTTCAATAGTTTAAGGGATGTCGCAATAGCAACACATTGAATTTAATATACACGATTTAAACATAATTCTTGACTCACAGTGTATACATACAATACTATTCGCAAAATTAAGTGTGTCGTGCAATAAACGTGAGTTACAGTCCTTTTTGTGCCTTTGCCGTACCAGATTGGCCACTTAATTTTGCGTACTTGCCACTTCATAACTACAATGAAGATTTCATCAGAAAATTACAAACTTATGAACATATTTTGTTATTTTTCTCATCTGACTTAGAGGACATTTGAAATTTCAAGTTAAGATTGGAGAAAATATATTTAAATTTTTTCGACAGATTTTTCCTGCAAAATCGTACCGACGTTAAACGTTTTTAACACGAGAGGAACAAGTGCAAAAATCTTATTACAGTGATATGGAAACATATACTAAATATAAGAATCATAAAAAACGATACAAAAGAGCTGCGACTTGTATCTGCCCAAAAAAAAATTTAGTGCTTCCCGCTTTCATTACGGACAGAAAATTCAAAAAAATGATAGACTACTTTAAACAAATAGCATCAAGGCGAAACACATCAACAATATGAGAAGTGTGAACACATTATTAATTCTGGCAATATAAACAAATAAAGTAATAGAAAAAATCACGTATTTTATTATTTTCTTCATTTTGTACATTTACCTAGTACCTCCCTTTTTTTAACCACAACGTCTATTGCTGGACACAAGCGTCCCCATAGACCGCCACATCACTGAGTACCAGGGTTTTCGATAATTGCAACGCCTGCCAGGCCGGTTGGAGATCGCAGTAAGTTCCACCGCTCTAAAGAGACGATGCTACTCGTCCGCAGGTGGTTTCTGGTCGCAGTTTAAGGACAATACCATGTCGCTCTGGCAACAGAGCTACAAAGAGTTTCACTTTGGCTGCGAATTTTCTACTATATCCGTCGTACGCGCCTTAAGGCTTGGGCACATAGGCGCGTTTTTTGAGCGTGGCGGTAGCGCAGCGTGACACCGGTGTGGCTAATGTAACGAAATAAAGCACACATTCGGACGGCAGCGTCGCGCCCCGCTGCGCCACGCTCACAAAACGCGCCTATGTGCCCAAGTCTTTAGGGGGAGGGGGGGCGCATTTGCAGTGGTTTAACACTTGTTAAACTGCATTGGAGTCCCAAGTCATATTGAGAGGGTTTGAGCCATTTGGAGTTGAAACCCTTGGCTCTTGGAGCTTGGAGCTCACATAATTTATAAAGAGCTAGCCCAAACGCCTCGTGGATGCCACGGATAACCAGATCACTAGATCATTCCTTACCCAGAGGATTAGAATCCCTATTCGGCGCGGGAATACTGCTAGCCTTCTGGGCACCCTTCCATGCGGCAGTAAATTGGCTCCCATTTTTTTGTAGTAAACTTTTGTATACGTAAACCTTGTTGTAGTTAGTATTTTTTTGTTTTACCAAAAGTATTTAAGTCAAAACTAACCAATATTAATGCGCTATCACATACCTTCAAATGGTAAAATTTTCAATTCCAAGTTTTAAATACTAGTGCCTACGCTTAAATACTAGTGCGTACTTAGTTTTCTATTTACATATATAATAAATGTATTATATCGGACTAATCCCAAAACTTTAACAAAAAGTACTTCAAATATTATTAATTAAATAATCACTAGCTGCCTTGAATATGCGGGACTAAGGAAAGAAATAAGTAGGTATTTTTTTTAACTCAATTGAAAAGTTTTTATAAGTTTTTTACCACACAACTTCTGACTGAATTTTCTGATACTTTTTTAAAGCTAGTGATCTTATTTAAGTTTAATTACACTGTCTAGTTATTATTTATATAAATCTTTTGGCAGTTGTTGGCTTCGTTTTTCAACTTCCAGAGTCTTGTGAACAACGTGTGTGTAATTACCGTGGTCGGGACAGCATTTAATTTAGATACTAGTCATTTCTGATTTAGACTAACATTTAACCTAGACTGATAGATATTATTCTGTTATTAAATATAAGTTATTATTTAGTATAAAAGGTGAACATCCTACGAAACTACGCATATCCAATGTGGTTTAATATTGCTTTAATAATATTAACGCATGTTAATACAATTATTTTTTATTACAGAACATCAGTAGGTATTTATATTTAATGGATATAATGCGAGCAATCTATAACACTAAGGTGAAAATGGAATACAGATAACCCTAAATTAATCAATTAAAAATTCTCGCCACAATATTTTTTTTAAATAAGTAATACTCTAGTGTTTCGAAACGGTCTAGTCCGATTATCGAGTCTAGAACCATACAAATTAGGCTTTAACTCTTGGATGCTACTGAACTTATATGATACGAAACTATAAGTCAATGCAGACCACATCAAGTTGCTATACTTAGGTAATAAATAAACGCCAGTTACCGTCCCTTTTGAGCCTGCACTTCTGTTGCACGGCCGTGCCGGTGCGAAAGAGATAGCATGATTCCAATGGTTTATGACCCATTCGCCACTTCATTTTGCTGAAAGTATAGTCTAGTCGGTAGCGACCCTTCTACGAACTATGAAGTCTAATAGGTACCGGTACCATAGAACGGGGTGAGTTGAGACTAAAGGGACAGCGTTAAAAATATACTGTTTTATATAGCAAACTGACTTATACGAAAAACCTACTCACCCCTTTTTCATCCGTACTCTCGCCATTCATGACCCAACTACCCTCATGTTTCCTTATTCCCTCGTTTTATGGTATTACAATACCGCGTAGAAACTGATTACCACACTGAATACAATTAACAGTCAGTGAGCGAAGCTCATCACCTGATGATGGGACCGAATCCGCTATTTTTACGGCACCTGATGTGTATGGCTACACTATCCTCCGCATTAAGTAGCGAGACGGGTCATTCATCATCGGAATCATGCTGTCTCTTTCGCGCCTACACGGCCGTATGGAGCAGACCATAAGGACGGGCACGGGCGTAACTGACGTTTATTACCCGACTCGCTACTTAATTTTGCGGATAGTATAGCGTTAACCTTTTAACTGCCTCTACTGTTTTGTATAACTTGTAATTGGGACAGTCGAGTTTATTAACATTTATATGTAAGTACATCACTATACATATGAAATTAATATATTCATTGCTAGAAGGTGTAAAAGTATGTACATATTTATTTATGAACTCTACTATGCCTAATCTCTAATTATATTTTCGGGCCCTATGGCCCTATGAAAATTGCAGTATTTTATACTTTTTCTTTCATAGTAAAGTGTTCCATAAATATGCCTCCAGTACATATAAAATAATAATTAATCAATAGTTTACTCCTTTTTGTATTCCTCTGTTTTGCATATTCACTGGATCGTTCTCAACTTTTGCTTCGCATGATTTTTACTTATTCATTTGATACAATAATTTTTTTAAATAAGTAAAATACGGGATACGGGATACGGGATAATAATATGGGATACGGTAAAGTAAAAAAAAGTGTGTAGACATTCAAACGGGTTACACTCAACTGTCAAAAAATTAAATGACAGAATTCATCATTTAGCATAACTTATCATTTCTCAGAATGTGTTGTTTCTTTTACTATATAACTTTCAGGACTTTTTACGTCCTCATCCTATTAAATACATAAGGTTAGGTTTGGTTTGTTTTATAATAAATTTGAAAAGTCTACAGTTTCAGAAAATAAAAACACATTATGCGAAATGATGAATTATACTAAAGGATATTTTATGCAATTACGCAAGACAATGGTGAACCCATACAAACAATAGGTTGATAATTAAGTGTTATTGGTAAATTTAAACACATTTTAAGCTAACTTTTCTTCTTTGTTAACTAAAGTAAATTGTACTTCTGTGTATACTTACATAAATTATAATTTTTTTTTTTGATGAATTCTCAATATGAATTGAGACTTCGATGCCGTTAAGTGTTCAATACGCTGGCGGTAGATGTGCTTACACGTCACCCATGATGACGTATACAACGAGGGATAAATAGAAAAAATTGACAAGTCTAAGCGGTACTCGTATAGCACAATTGTTAGTGCACTGGGCTAGTGATCCAGTGATTGTGGGTTCGAGTCCAGCTGCGAGTAAATGTTTTCTATTTTTCTTTCGATTTGAATATCGTTAATTATACATTTCTCTTTTCACGTAATTTTGACATTATTGTTGGCAACTTCAGTATAAACAGAGATGCGCATGAGTTATGTCACCACACTTGAATTTATTAACATTCCCTCACTCTGGGCCACGGTCTCGGGCGACTATTTTTACCCTACGCCCAGCGAGACAATTGTAAACTCTTTCGCCAATTGGAAAGACGTTGGAGTCAGTGACAGACATAAATTAATGTGCCTACATAAATATCACCCGACTATATGCTCCGCCAGGCCTTCTCTCTCAGAAGCATGACTAACGGAAACAAATTACATTTGAGCATCTCTCGACTGAAAATTGACAATCACTTCTGTACAAGTGCAAAAAATGAGTAAGCCATGCAACTAAATATAAAGTAGGTAATAAAAAAATACTTACTTTTTCCATCAAACAAACGTGTAGGTGTTTTGAAATGCATTACAATAATAAATCGTGAAAATTATATTGCCTCTCCCATATCGGATTCGAGCAAATTATAAGTCGTATTTTATTTGTTCACAAATATGGTATTTCTAATGGCTTTAACTTATTTATCATTATTGCAAGGACAAGGGCATGGTAAACCCGTCGATGAAGATAGAGACGGAGAATTATTTCTCAAAAAAATCCTTAATAATGAAAGTGAGTTGCATTAAAACGTAAAGCAGGTATATCAAGATTAGGCCAGGATTACGCTAGTTACTCTACGATTTAAGATCATGTCCATCCTAAAATTTCGATATTATATGAATACAGTCGACAAATTTATCTTACATAATATTTGTGTTATAATTTAAAAATGCAAGTTATTATGATAAGTGGTAAATGTTTTTTTATCAGAATTTTATTAGATGTACGGGATACGATAGTATGTGTAGTTTAAGCATACGTTATACAGTTTCAATATTCGTTTTTAGACTTTGCTGGAAACCCCACCGAACTCTTGTTTACTGCACCGTATAAGGTCTGTAAGGGTGGCTGTAAAGATGGTAATGATACTAACTTTGCAATGGCATTCCCTGTGTTTGTTGGAAATTACGCACAAAAAGTTTTCAAAGACCTTTATCCAAATGTAAAAAAAAATCTTAACGACATGTTTAGAACTCAAACCACCAGGGAATCATATGTAACCTGTTCTCCCGTGAAAAAAACGGCTAATCGTCGTACTAGAAGTACAGGTTACCCAGGATACAATATAACCTCGATAAGCACTCTCAGTACAGCTTATCCAGGTCTCAAGATATTAGATGAAGATAATCTAGAAAGGAATCCGGTTTATGACGGAATTAGAAAAATTCAACGTCCTGTAGTTCCACATCATAGATCTTTTATAAACAATGGAAACAAGCGACTTTACCATAATAAACGTGGTTATGATAATCAACCTATTACCAATGGCGGATATCGAAACATGCAGCGGCTCAGGAGGAATAACTACTGGAAAACGATTCCCTTAGAACTTACAAAAGGGGTACACATTTGGTGGACACAAATCATACCAAGAACGACGAGGTCTCTAAACACGAACAATGCGAATCTGAGAAAGAAAAAACGTAAAGTGTTATTACCGTTTGGCATCATGCCCGTGTTGCCTATCACGTCAGAAAAATATCATGGATATTAATAGCAGGACACAAAACAATACTAACAATTATTTAATTATCTAATTTAACATATGTAGATTAAAATTTTATGTAATTATTTGAGTATTACAACTAATATACAAATAGACCTTATAATTCATTGTTTTAAGTACAATTGAATTTAAATAGTAGGTTTTAAAATCTGGTGATTATTTTAAACAAATTGAACAAGCCAGATAGTTGCCAGTTGTTATTACTTTTTATTTGATTTTAATAGGTAGGTATATATTTAGTATAATTTAAATTTTTAGTAAATGCAATAATGCAATATTTTTATCCAACATAAACATACAAGTTATGTCAATAACTAATAAGGAATACGGGCAGAGTTCACATTTTGATTTGACCAGTTTAACCCGCCGTTAATTTTTTTAACCACTCAGTGTGAAACAATAGAAGATAGATAGTAGATGAGACTTCTTTTAAAAAATATGGCTTCCAACAATATATCAATCGATGATTTCGACAATGTCAAGTAAAATAACATATCAAGTTTGCTCTTAGAGCATGACGTTGTTCGGTAATCTACTGAGTCATACACTCTACTTTTCACTTGCTAAAATTAAAACATATACAAAATCTGATAATCCAATGCCTACCATAAAAATTCCCCATTTAAAATACTTTTTTGGCTTCTCTATCGCTCTGGCACATTTTGAGTAAAAAGATCGGAGATAAAAGGGGGTTTCAAGTTACAGAATGATCAAACAGAAACTTTAGCAATTTAGTTTTAAAAATGTGTTTAGTTTCTGGTATGATGACACTGGCTGAATAATATTTTTAATGATTGTAAAGTAGGAACTATAAAACAACTTATGTCTTGAGAAATTAATAACTATTTCTGATTTTTTGATACCAAATACAAAGTTTTTCTTAAAAACTTAAGTAGTATATATGTACTGCAATGTAGGTATATGTACCAATAAAAAACCCAGCATTTCGATTAACTACCGATGAGTGTTGCGATTAGCTGTTGTGAAATGTTTTGTAAATCAAAGATATGTATACATAATTTTCCTTTGGACTAAAATAAGACTTTTGCCCCGCTCTGCAGGTGTAATCAATTTTATAGCATGAGAAATGAAATAGTTATTGTTTAAAAAAAACTGTCTGCTATTCGTAACAACAATTTACTGTTTGTTGCGGTTTGTAATGCTTATCTAGAAAAACAAAAGGTCAAATTAAGTTCTTTAATTTTATTAAAGCTGCACGGAATATGAATCTTTAAGGTGGAAGCAGTTTCTTCTTAGAACAGTTACTTGTATCCCTTTTATTATTCCTGGCTGTCAATATATACAAAACATTTTTCAGATTTTACAGATGTCGACGTCTTTACTGATTCTCTTTAAGATCAATTTAGTATTCGCCGACCAGCTGCCGTGGGACCGATGGATTCTAGATAAAACCCACAACCAGGGATCCAGTATACCAAGTTACCATGCGATTGAAAGAGCCGGCAGTGTGCCTTATAAAGCTCCTACTTTTAACTGTGAATGTCCTCCGAACGAAGGTTTGTGTGATTGACTTTTTTGACCCGTGTGTAATATTATTTTTAGACGACAAACATAAAATAGATACTATGCAAAAAGGCTGTCTGGTTAAATAATATTCTGATACTATTTATAAGTAGTGTAGTTCTGGCATACATCAGGCCTTATAAGTTTTACTTGCGTTAGTAAGGACGCAACTACAGTTTTGAACTTACCACTGTATATTTAGAACCATTAGACGTCGTAAGTTTTTTATATGATAGGCTTATTTTTATGTATTTAGTGGGTAGCAGTTTTAATAATAATTATATACATTGTCAATCTTTCTCTATTTTAACACTAATCAGCCCCAAATATGGATAAAATTACGAAATGACGTTTACGAAAAAGTGTATGAACTTAGTAAAATTGTTACCTAGCAAATAATGGTAAATGATTTTGTTTTCTCCCGATTTGCGTGGCATTAATGAGTCTCGAAGGAAAACAAATAAGTAATTACAAAATTAATATTTCTGCAGAGTGCCAGATAGATTTCAAAATTGATGATGGAGCACTAGATTTCTTGAAGATCAGGGGCCTCCTGAAAAAACATGTAGAAGCGCAGTTAAAAACCCATATTGTAGGTGAAAAAAATAAACCTTTTCGAAGACACAAGTACTATAGACGGGCTAATAATGATGGTTTGCTTCAAGAGCAATGCTGCTGTCCGCCAAAAAGTCATACAATGTCGTAATTTATAACATTAAAACCATTAAAAAACTGTTGAGAAAGTATCCGTTTGTCTGTCTTGTGTCTTTATTTGAATGTAAGAGTAACATTTAGCCAACATCCTATGTAGTAAAAATGCCTCGCAATTTCGTCTGTAGCTAAGTCGTGTGATATATATATAAATATGTAACTAAGAACAAATCAAATTATTTTTATGAAATATTTTGATTTGCTCTGATTTTTAAGTAGTAATACTACGATATAAATTAAAAGTTGAAATAGATAACATATACTTAAGAAAAAACGGTTTAAACGGTCTCTAAAACGGTTAAAATAAACAAGATCACATATACTTGATTAATTTCGACGGGTTCCGCTGTGTACGGGTGGCCAAATTGGTTAAGGCGTCAGCCGCGATAGCTGGAGATAGATGCGGGTTCGAATAAATAATCTTAAGTATATGTTATCTATTTCAACTTTTATAAATATGTAGTTTTTAATGGTTATGAAATATAATTAGATATTTTGACTTAAACTATCATTAACAAAGATACGCATATAAATTGTGTTATTTTTGTTTTTATGTCTGGCCGTAACTTAACGATTTCATATAATACCCTTTATACGACCGGTTGCAAAACTGTGTTATAGATTTTTCAGCGACGTATTGCAAATACTGGCAATGTATTTACGTGCTGGAATACATTAATTTTGTATTTATATAAATAAGATGCAATATTGTCTCGTAAGTTTGTATATTTGTCACTTCATTTACTTATCATTAAATGTCTATGGAAATACTACACATTCTGTTCAAAATATAAGCACTACCAGAAAGTTACATAACTTATATATTAAGAAGATACTAGAAGACGAGCGTAAGTATTTACTTACATTATATTACACGTAAGTATTTTGTTCCGCCCTTAGTTTATTCAACAATCAATGTTCAGGTAAATTTATGATGCTGATAATATATAAAAATTAAGTCATTTTGTTTTTAATGAGAGTTAAAAAGTAGCAATTAGGAGGCGATCAGGCTACACAATCGGTAAAAATATAAATGAATAAATGTGAACTAGAAGATAATTAAGTCTTTAGTAGTTGTTGGAAGATAGTGTTTTCTCAATTACGGACATATTAGTCAAAGGCTTACTTTTAACCTTTTACCTTTTTTGTTAATTTTATAATTTAGGATCATAACAGCAAAGTTGTTGGAAGTATAAGTCAATTTATTTAATTTTTTACATGTGTGTACAGCACGTGACAGGTTTTATGGTAACATCATAATTATATAAATAATACAAGACATCCTCACACGGTAACCTCATGAAGGATTTGTTGTGGATACCCAGCCAACGATATATAAGATAAAAATACTTAAATACGTACAAAACATCTATGACTTTAGGCAGACAAACCGTCCGCTTCAGGCAGAGGGTCACTATCGACTAGCCAGACCCGTCTTCAGTTGTTTCAATAGTTTAAGGGATGTCGCAATAGCAACACATTGAATTTAATATACACGATTTAAACATAATTCTTGACTCACAGTGTATACATACAATACTATTCGCAAAATTAAGTGTGTCGTGCAATAAACGTGAGTTACAGTCCTTTTTGTGCCTTTGCCGTACCAGATTGGCCACTTAATTTTGCGTACTTGCCACTTCATAACTACAATGAAGATTTCATCAGAAAATTACAAACTTATGAACATATTTTGTTATTTTTCTCATCTGACTTAGAGGACATTTGAAATTTCAAGTTAAGATTGGAGAAAATATATTTAAATTTTTTCGACAGATTTTTTCCTGCAAAATCGTACCGACGTTAAACGTTTTTTAACACGAGAGGAACAAGTGCAAAAATCTTATTACAGTGATATGGAAACATATACTAAATATAAGAATCATAAAAAACGATACAAAAGAGCTGCGACTTGTATCTGCCCAAAAAAAAATTTAGTGCTTCCCGCTTTCATTACGGACAGAAAATTCAAAAAAATGATAGACTACTTTAAACAAATAGCATCAAGGCGAAACACATCAACAATATGAGAAGTGTGAACACATTATTAATTCTGGCAATATAAACAAATAAAGTAATAGAAAAAATCACGTATTTTATTATTTTCTTCATTTTGTACATTTACCTAGTACCTCCCTTTTTTTAACCACAACGTCTATTGCTGGACACAAGCGTCCCCATAGACCGCCACATCACTGAGTACCAGGGTTTTTCGATAATTGCAACGCCTGCCAGGCCGGTTGGAGATCGCAGTAAGTTCCACCGCTCTAAAGAGACGATGCTACTCGTCCGCAGGTGGTTTCTGGTCGCAGTTTAAGGACAATACCATGTCGCTCTGGCAACAGAGCTACAAAGAGTTTCACTTTGGCTGCGAATTTTCTACTATATCCGTCGTACGCGCCTTAAGGCTTGGGCACATAGGCGCGTTTTTTGAGCGTGGCGGTAGCGCAGCGTGACACCGGTGTGGCTAATGTAACGAAATAAAGCACACATTCGGACGGCAGCGTCGCGCCCCGCTGCGCCACGCTCACAAAACGCGCCTATGTGCCCAAGTCTTTAGGGGGAGGGGGGGCGCATTTGCAGTGGTTTAACACTTGTTAAACTGCATTGGAGTCCCAAGTCATATTGAGAGGGTTTGAGCCATTTGGAGTTGAAACCCTTGGCTCTTGGAGCTTGGAGCTCACATAATTTATAAAGAGCTAGCCCAAACGCCTCGTGGATGCCACGGATAACCAGATCACTAGATCATTCCTTACCCAGAGGATTAGAATCCCTATTCGGCGCGGGAATACTGCTAGCCTTCTGGGCACCCTTCCATGCGGCAGTAAATTGGCTCCCATTTTTTTGTAGTAAACTTTTGTATACGTAAACCTTGTTGTAGTTAGTATTTTTTTGTTTTACCAAAAGTATTTAAGTCAAAACTAACCAATATTAATGCGCTATCACATACCTTCAAATGGTAAAATTTTCAATTCCAAGTTTTAAATACTAGTGCCTACGCTTAAATACTAGTGCGTACTTAGTTTTCTATTTACATATATAATAAATGTATTATATCGGACTAATCCCAATAACGCCCAGTTTACCCTCTGGCTTGGAAGGTCAAATGGCAGTCACTCTCGTAAAACTAGTGCCTACGCCAATCCTGGGATTAGTTGCCAAGCTAACCCCAGGCTCCCATGAGCCGTGGCAAAACGGCGGGACAACGCGAGGAAGATGATGATGATAAAATAAATGTATTGCCGTCTAGTACCTACACGTAGGTAGTGGTGTTTTTAGGAAGGTCTCATTAGCATACGTCGCACTCCAACGGGCAGTTTGGTGGCAAGGTAAGGTTTACAAAAAAATCTTAACTTACAAGTATTATAATGTACTTAGTATTTGTAACAGTTTATTAAAATTAGTTACCGGTTATCAATTATTACTTTTATTAGTCTTTAACTTGTAGATACTCTGCAGTGATAACTGATAGCCTATTTAAGTGGCCACTTATAAAACGAATAAATAGCTGACATGTGTCATTATGACTGTCGTTCAAACTTATATTTGTTGTTCCAGTGCCGTCTATTTAATAAAAAGATTTGCTTTATTTGTTAAATTGCATATCTATTTATTGCAAATTTGCAATGGATAGGATACTACCACAGCACTCCGAACTTAAGTCACAGAAAGGTCGCATACAAGAAGAACGTTGACCGGCGGGAATTTAGAAAAAATATTAATTATATATTCCCATAACATAGCTGCTTAAGTAAAATAAATATTTTGTATACTTGCAATTGTATTATTATTTAAAATTAAATGAATACTAAAAAATAAACACGTAATTAACGTACAACCTTAGTTGCTAAGATATTTAGAATTGTACTTTATGAATACTAGGTACCAAGTACTAAGCACAAAAACTTCTGATTATTTGAAAATGAATTGATGTATTTGTGAACCTTATCTATCATTTTGACATGCCACCAAATTGCCCGCTGGAGTGCGACGTATGCTCATTAGATTATTAGTTCATTTATATAATTTTTCCTTTACAAACATAAAATCCACAACAAAATATATAGTGCATTGCAATACTGCAATATCGCTAAGAAATTAATTTGGTACAAATTTCTATTTCGATAATACCTATTCCGATATTTTTTATTACTCTTGTATTTTTGTCGTTTAGACTCATATTTTAAAATGAATTTTTACACCTTGTTGTTTTTTAGTGGCATATTTCATTGTTACGCTTTTGATATTAATGATTATTTCCTCGCCAAGAACAAAACAAGTAAGTGTCGTGTTAGCAAGTTTACAACTAAACATTTAGTTTTTAATCTTTGTAATGACTATAGGGCCCGGAATTTTGCGTGCGGTTCTGGAAAAGTCTAAGGGAGAGAACACTAACGTTTATCGATGTATCGATAAATTGGTCGTGTACTCAGAGTCATTGAGATTAATTTATTTTTAACGAAATAATACTTGCATTATTGCAATCAAATACCTGCTCGGGTTATCAATTCTTTGTAGATAACATACCAGTCTAATATAAAATCATTTTATATTATCTACATACATTTCGTACATTTTTCATCACTAATCATTGAAAGAGCAAAATGTATCATCAGAAAGTTTAAGTTATTTTTTTTTTAAACGCTAATAAAAAAACTCGGTTTATCGTTACATCGATAAACGTTAATGTTCTCTCCCTTAGACTTTTCCAAATTCGCACGCAAAATTCCGGATCCTAGTAATGACTATTTCTCGTATTGACGCTTTTTGGTATTTTACCGGAATAATAGGTATTCTATTAACTATTTTTATTTATGAAGCAACTGTAGTCATTGTTGTAAAACTCTTTACCTAATTCTGTCTGTAAGTTAGTTGGAATATGACCCGATCATTCCCATCATACCAAACGAAGGATGTCCTCAGTTGGACGGCCTCCCCCAAAGGGACCCACAATAACCACTTTTGCGCCACCTTTTGGTTTTACGCGTTCTTTGCCAGGTCGTCGGTCCACCTTTTGGACGGTCTTCCCACGCCGCGGTTCCTTCCGGTACGTGGTCGCAACTCGAGAACCTTTACGCCCCAACGGCCCGACGCCGCCGAAAGATAGCTGTAGAAATTAAGATTAAAATATATAATATAAATTGTATAGTAAAAAAGCTCAAAATGACTCAGCTAACGATATATCAATATACTAATACTCAAAAACATATACATATATAAAACAATGCGTTTACTGGGATTTCCTATCATTGGCTTTATAATCAGGGTCTCTACCCAGTAGGCCAAACCTGTCGAAATTATAAGTCCAAATCTATTAAATTTTCGGAAACCCGTCCAATTTTTTTAGTATTTACGTGAACTAGTTAGAGCTAGTGGAATACAAATCGTCGCTACTTTGAAATCTCGCATCTGACACATATACTTCAAGTTGAAACGCAGTAACTCTGTACTCATCCCATACATAGTAATGTAACTCCGTCATTTTTCTTTTAATTGCCATAAAGAGAATAGTTTTTTCAAAGCAGGGACGAAATGTACTTTACCTTAAAACAGTGCCGGTCATTCCAGTTCCGCTGATACTGCCGCTGTCATATACCGTCGACTTTGTAAACATATAAGGACATATTTTCACCTGACCTATTAAAACAACTTGTAATTGCATACTTCGTTTACATATGCAACACATTCTGATTTTAGGTAAATGCGTTAAACAACTACCATTATTATTTTTACCAGTCGTCGTTAAAGTTTTTCGATGGCCACAAATTAAGCTCAAAAATGAAACCGAACCTAAAACTTTATCAAACAAAATAAAGTCAAAGCCTTCATTTTTTAGGTAAGATCGTTTTTATTACATTTTTACCTCATTCTATCCCATATTATGTCAGGCTGTAAAACACAATAATAGTTTTTTTTACTGCAAACTTTAGTTAAATTGATTAAAATTCGAATTGTTTTATTATTTTTTTTTTTGCAATTTGATTACTCCATTAATAAAAGGCAATATAATTTACTGTTAGTCCACTAATGATAATTAAATAATTCTCAAAGTTACAAAACACTTACCTTCTCTAATAAAATAAAAAATAGTAGCTATTAACTGTGTAATAATGAAGACAACAATACGCTCATCCATGTTGCTACCCGGATTTATTTATTTCACTGTTGAGAGAATTAATTTACTAAAATGACTTTGTTTGTCCTGTGTTATATTTAATTAGATTAATTAGGTGTTTTTTTGTGTTTAGGTTAACTACATTGTCACAAAATAATCAGTGTATCAACTGTAACCATGGGTACACCAAGTTCACTCTTAAAGTGTTCATTAAAGTGTTCGTGTACTTACATTGATTATCATACATAACACATTACGTCTTTTGGTTAGAAGGGGGCAGCGTGCGGAGGCGGGGGCCGGCGCGGGCGCCGCCCGGCACGGCCTGCTCGCAGCCGCTGCCGCAGCCTTGCGCGACTCTGGGCTTATGAAACAATTGCTCGATCGTGTTCAGTAGCATTTAACTATCCCAACTAACGATACAGAAATTAAACATGACTGTAAGTATTCTCCCTATTTCTTTATATAGTAATGTGAATAGGTTATTTTATAAAAGGGTGAGCATTCCAAGTAATGCTATGAATCAACTGGCAATGTACCTAATATTTTCAACAAACTGGATTTCAGATTAAATTAATTCATATGAGTATTATCCTCGGGTTGGTGTGGAAAGGAGCCGGCGGCTCGGTGGCCGGGCTCACCTACATGGACGATTTCGACTTCGAGCAGCGATACCGCAACGTGCACGAGTGCGACCCCTTCTACTGGCACCCGCTCCACTTGCCCGAGGAGTGCGCGGACATGTACGAGAAACTCATCAGAAACAGGCTACCCGTTCGCTTTGCCAAGCGGACGAACAACGTGCTACCCGTACAATCCGTACGTGTCTTACCTAACGTACAAAGCTTCGGACAAATACCAATGTACCAACCAATAATTGAAGTAGACGAAGAACCTTCTCGCGAGCTAACTCCGTATGAAGAAATGTTAAAATCGGTTCAAACGGATGTGAACAACTTCCCTAGTGTTCCATCAGTTAAAGACATGCCTAATTTTGGCCCGGTAGCTGTATATCAACAACCGGTCTCACAAATCACCGCAAACATGATAAAAAAGGTTGCAACTACTTATATTGCATCGTCCGATGATAAAGATCCGACAAAAAAACGCCACCGTGGCCGAAAAAGTGGAAGCAAGTGGAAGGAAATGGTAAATACAGTGCGCCAGCATGAACGGAAAGGCTGGAAGAAAATTAACAATGGTGATATTATTAGCTTATCGAAACCTTAACTAGGGCTACCTATTACATACGTCATAATTATCGCAGATATTTAAGTTTTGTATGGTTATGTGTTATTTATGCTTATTTTTTCATAATAAGTACAGTACAGGTAATCCGAATTACAGCACATAGCATAACAGAATAACATATACAAATATACATAATCAATTCATAAAAATAAGTACATAAATAATTTAACGACTTTTGCAATTATGTTGATTTTGTTGCCGTGCATAAGACCTATTTACCTGTACAACACTTAATAATCCGTCAATGAGAAAATAGTCTTAAATATACCACTATATTTTATATTTTTTTAACTTCGTAAAGCATAAGCTTAAAAATTATGACTATTCACTAGAGTCCGAACACTGGACATAATAAGTACACAGTCTGTGCAAATTTAGGCATTGTGATCATAATACATCAACAGGAGACTGGCAGACGAGGGTGAGTAGCACCTAAAATTAATTCAAAATTTACCAAAATAAATATTTGGAATAGGTACGTGAAGCCTGAGCTTCGGGGATTTTAACGATGAGAAAGTGGGAATTTGTAATTTGTTTAATTTCTTTTCCATGTATTTCAACTAGAAACATAAATTAAAAGATTTAATATGTTATTGTGTATTTTTTTAATTGCAATCATTACTTGGCGTACATTCGGAAAAACAATGGCATGGACTCAAATCGAATCGACTTTTCGTTTCGATATGTCATCTCGAGATATTTATTATATGTATAAAAGGTTGTCATTCTCATTACATTCTCATGGGAACATACATTAAATAAGGCTTCCATACAACCAGTTTCCTTAATTGTATTCATGTTAGAAAGACTCGCCAAGTAGGTGAAGGTATACTTTTTCTGCTCTGCCTATATAGATAGCCTGGAACGTGTTTTCATCTGCATTATTTTTAGACATTAAAGAATAAGACGTGAAGACTAACCACACCTTTACAATATCGCCTTTTTCGGTGCTTTAACCTTTGGTCAATATAATTTTACTTTCGTTCAATAAATCAGTTTGCAGATCTAGATCTCCAAAATAAAGGTGAGCTTAAATAAATATGTGGACCTGATACCTGCTTATATTTTTAGATATTGTCAGTCCTCTTGTTTTATTCACTCAGACTAGTAATAAAGGGGGATATTTTTACGTGTATATCCATAATAAACATTGTACAATAAGTATAGGATACGTCCACTACCAAAGTATGAGCAGTTAGTTGGCTATACTATTTAAAACCATATCGTATAAATGTTAGCATGTTACCTACTATTATTTTATTCGCATCGCAAGATAACATAACAATGTTTTGAATTTCAATAATATTCAAAACACTATAAGTAAATGTACAGACATTTATGTAAGTACCACTTTTCGTACAATTATCCAAATAATATACAATAAATCGGATACGGTACCAACAGTAACTACGTTGAAAGGTTGGTTTGTACAGTAATACCACCACCATGCCTTCTAAACAAACAAAACAAAGAACAAACAAACAATAGTTTATTGGTAGAAAAAGGCTAATTCTCAAAATTGGTGGTGATTTACTTTGACGGAAGCTTTTGACATAAATAAGGCGATACAATAGACATAGATTGACCTCCAGAGTTATCGTTTTAATTTCGCGTATTTAAAGTTTTAATTTAGTGCCGTTAATAAATAGTCTTAAAATGATATACGAAGTGAGAGGTATCTCCTTGGATGTCCGTAACTGTGTCAAACAAGAGGAAACTCTCAAAGAATCCTATTGAGTTACAATAAGCACCTACTTACCTACTTTCCATAATAGTTCATAAATGTTTGCTAACAAAGAAATCATGGTAAGTTACCTGGTACTTACTTACATTTTATATGTATGGCATTGCATACATTATAGTTGAGCAAATCTACAAAGAAATTTATGCGAGATGAAGAGTTCTCAAAAAGACACTATTTAAGGAAATTTCAACTCATTATAATAAAGTTAACAAGATAAAATTATTTAATTCGGCACTGCACCACTCATAATGCGACACTAAAAATAGTGAAATCAAAGTCGTAATATTTTTGATTACATTATATTAGTGTGGGGTTCCGTAGTTTTCCCTTTCTAGGACTAACGGCCACTGAGTAAAGCTGAACTGGGGTCAAACAGACAGAATGACAAACATGGCAAAACTAAAAGGATTCAGTTAACTATGGAACCCTAAATATTATGACTAGGCGTTAACTCAAAATAAATAGCGATACTCTTTAATGTTTTTATAGTGTTTCTTTATTTACCAATATCGTATTCTTTGTTTTCTTTAACACATTCGTCACGGCAGTATCAAGCGCATAATTAATGTAATATTTTAAACGATTATTTAATTTATATATTATTATTTTTTAGTTTAATATAATGTTTGTATTCTGTCATACGACAGAATACGAAGTGCATCATATTGTACGACCACCTGTACCTGTAACATAATTGTATTAAATTGCAAATAAAAAATCTTTATCTTATCTTTATCTTTCTCATAATATGTACTTAAACTTACTTCAGAGTGCTCGTATGAATAATAAATAATTAAGGTGAGTAACAGACCTGGAAAATTATCATAGTATTGGTTAGCAATCTAACGCTTTCTAACCAATAGACTATCCTTATGTACCTATACCTATGTATAAATTATGTTCTTTACATAATTGCAAAAGTTAAAGATATTTTTAAAAATCCATAATTTTACGGAAACATACTTTCCTTCCCGCACCGGGAATATACAATACTAGTCATTAGACAGTGAAGAGTCGATCATGACTTTTTTTATCGATGTTTTTCTTATTATTATGAACGTGCATACATATTTAGCAGCGGCATTATGGTTTCACAGGTCCGTGAAATGGGGTAAGCAGGTACCTATTGCGAGGACAGTTGGGTTATGAATGGGGAGGGCAGGGACGACAGAGGGGTGAGGAGGTTTGTATAGGCTAATGCTACGAATGTAATTATTTTTTACAAATTGAGCTACAGCAACTAATATTTATAATCCAATAGTATCGATCTAACAATTTCGTCAAATTCGTAACCCCTTACTGTACTCTGTTTATCTTCATAGATAAATACACAATAGATAGTAGTACTAGCTAAGCTCATAAATAAAAAAACTACCGGATACTTATTAATAAAATTAAAAGTTAGCATAAAATGTAAGAGTTGAATTTTATCAAGGTTTGAATATCAGTTTTGTACTCACCCCGTTTTAAGGTAAATGTACATTGTATATGTAGATAAAATCATATTCTAGGTACCTATATAATTCTTGGTATAGACGTCATGGATTCAATCGATCGATCTCTGATTTCATAACATAAAATGAAAATAATTATTCGAAAAAAAATAAAGAAGTAACTAAGTGAAGTATGTTTGTATATTTTACGCTAGTTGCCAAAAGTGACGTGGACGCAGTTGACAGTGGCACCGCACAACGGTCGACCGAAGCGCTGGATTCATACCCGTTACCTATGGGGGTACTGCACCGAGGTACCTAGGGGTATGGGTGGCTAAGTACGGACAAATAGCTCCTACCCGCACCGAAGTAAAATAATTACCATTCAGTGCGTTACACATAAATAATTCACAGTCAGTACATTTTTTCTTTTTTAATTGAATATTCTTTAGCTAGAATATTAATAGTACCTATAGTTATCTCTTTCCTACTATCAAGAGAATATAGAAAAATACCACCGCACCTTGTATGACACGCTATATCTCACTATAGCTGCAGCACCGGCGGGAAGTCAAATACCGTCAAATACTTCCCATAACGCAGCAAGTGTGTTAAACATGTTTATCTTACTTACTTTTAGGGCTTAAGCTGCGTAATTCAACCACTTGTGGTACAAAGCGGAAATATAATAGCTAGGCTTCCTCGAGCTACTGTTAGGTTTTGGATGTGTTTAACATATGTCTAGTCAAATTTTCATAAAATGTCTGGTTATTGCATAGAATACCACATTTATTTATTTATTATTTACAAGAACAATGTAACTCAGCATTACAGTATAAACCAATGCGCTGCGAAAGATGACAGTATCGATAATATTTACACAACCTCACTATAGAAATAAACGTCTCAGGTTCTAAATGCGCGATGTTTAAAGAAAATATATCGATAGTTTCTCTTTTGTTCCTCATTCACTTATTGTGTACCACCTGTTACAAAAAAAGAAACTTTAGTTTTGAGCCCACATGCATTGTGCATACTAAAAAATAGTTAAAAAAGAACTTCTATTGTACTAGTGCTTTGTAGACTTGTTTTGTAGTGCTGACTTCACAATGGCTGTGGACTGTGTTGTAAAGGTGAGTAAACCAAAAGATTCATGCGTCTGATGGCCAGTGATTACATAGGTGGTTTCAGGGCGATTATTACGTAAAAACACTATGCAATAAAAACGATTTGTTTTCATCAATCTCATTAATAAAATGGACACTTTATATGAGAATTTGTATAGACAATTTGTATAGACAAATTCTCATATAAAGTGTCCATTTTATTGATGAGATTTGATAGGCGTAGACGTAGCTAAAATATGAATCATTTAAAGCCCGCTTACGTTTTGTGTACATACTGGATTAAAATGTCTACTATAGTTTAGTGCTTGTAAATATGTAATACGAGTATTAACTAGTAACCAGCATGAAAGCTTACTTTGCACAGCTTAGCAAAGTAAAAGTGTTAGTTTAGCGATGAGTTCAATATAATACTTAATTATATTTTATAAGATAAACGTACTAGTTCTCGACATACCAATGCCAATTGCCTAATCTTATAGTAGACACCATTATTGCTAAAGACCTAAGTTCGAAAAGGACAGTGTCGGGCACTGTTGTTTACCTTATTATGACTATTTTTGCTCATACCTTCTTTACAAGATAATTTAACTCTAGCGTATATATTCATTTTATCTCGGAGCTAATATGGGGCTATTGTTCGCTGTTTTGATCCATTAGCCACGGACATATCGGGTTCTAATGTTCTCGCTGTACATTCAACTATGACTATGACTTGATGAATAGAAAACTTTTTGATTTTTAGGTTGCATCATTAGCAGTGTTGGTTGAAATAGTAACATGTTCCATAGCCGGCTTAACCTATATGGACTCTCTTAGTCTAGTTCCATCTTCACCTGCTTTGAATGGAGAGGATCCTTGCAAGCCACTTTATTGGTATCCCAGACAAATTCCTGAATACTGTTATTTCCCTAAACCTAACTCGGTGCCAACACCAATACAACCACCACCTGCTCCACCACAAGAACCATTGCCGAAATTGCCACCGATCCAGCTACCTTTGCCGCCTGTGCCAATACCTATGCCAATGCCAGTGTATATACCACTGCCCGGGCCTCCACCATTGCCTTTACCGATGCCAGGACTTATACCCGTGCCGGCTTATGGTGCGCCCGCTCCATTCCCCTTGGGACCTCCACCACAGATGCTGCCGGGGCCCATAATGCAAAGAGGCTTAGTCCCAGGGGTGGACGGCATTGTGTCTCCGGAAGGAGCTATAAATATTCTGCCGTTCTCGGATGCGTACTCAGACTTACTGGAGAAACATAAACAGACAATGATAAGGAGAAGACTGCAACAACTTCTTGACGAATATGAACACTTCTCGAAAAAGAAAAGAAGTCACCGAAGGCATCGCCACATGCATTAAAATCATGCGAATAACAAAAGATAAACATTCCGTAGTAATTATTAAAACAATAAATATTTTAACTAAACATTTATTTCATATATGCATTTATACATAAAATTACATTGAAATGTGACTTAAATAAGATATGTATGTGTAAGCTTATATGTAAACTTACTTAATATAATTTCAATGAACGTGATTGACGTTAAGAGTAACTAGTCTTAATTATTGGACGGACTTCCTGAGGGCTACAAATTGTACAATTCATTAAATAGATAAAAAGTAATTCAAAAATTTATAAGTAACTAACATTACACTATAAATATCACTTATCATTATACTAGTAAACCTATTTAGGTACCTAGGTAAGTACCTACCATTGTTAAAGAATATGTAATAAAAAAATCGTGACATTTTATACTATGACGTTGGATCTAGATTCAGTCACTGAAATACGTTTAATGAAGCAAAATGCACTGTGTATTTATTTTCCAATATTTTATCTCCGTTCACTTTTATCAATGAGAAACTTTGCTTCAAAGACCTTTCTGATGCAATCACTAAAGAAATCGAATGGTAATTCATAGATGAAAAGAACTCATCTGAAAATCTTGTTGGAATCTTCGTGATTGAAACTAGATACTTCTCTTAATTTATTTATAGCTAGGTCGAAGGAAACATGATTTTATTGTAGTATTTTACACTAAATTTTTTAAGTACAAATTGCCACACGAGTACGATGTATAACAACTAGATGAGCTACGGAGCTCATAATATACGAGTATAAAGTATGTAGATAAATGTACAAGTCTAGACACATAACTGACACAAGCAATTGAGGCTGGTAATCTACTAATCATTATGAATTGTCCTCAAAAACAAAAGATTAACGATTCCGCAGCGTAACAGCCATTAAGAGTCACTGCGATATTTTTAATAAAACGAAGGAGGTTCTCATGTATAAAGTCGACGCGTACATATTTTTTATGTATGACCACGTATAAGTTTTTACAGGCTAATCCGATTTGAAAATTCTTTTACCTAAGTCTAACCAGTCGAGTAGGCGCTCAGATACCAAATGCCCCATCCCAAAAAGCTGTAAACTTTTAAGAATTACGTTACATAAAAAAATGGAAAAGAAAGCACATGTTTTAACACATTCGCTGCCACATACGTATGGAAATGAACGCACATGTGCGTCGGTAGCAGTGAATGCGTTAATGCAAAATCCGTTTACATAAAGGTAAATTAATTTAGCAAGGTTAATATACAGTCAGCATTAGAAGTGGCTGAGCGAGAGAAGTGTTCAAAATGACCTTATTCTCTTGAAGTCTTGACAATAGAGATGTGTTGACCTCATTTTGAACACCTCAATCGCTTAGCCACTTCTGCTGTTACAGTATTAGTTCAGTCATTATTCCAACACATTATATGGACAGATGCAATGTCTCATGTACACACGAAATGTTGTCGCAAGTTATCATAATTCTATTATATAAGGCGCGTTATTAAAAATACTTAGATATTGCATTGGCTGTGATTATATAATATAATATGTGAGAAGAGATTAGGATCCCTATCAATGACATCAGACCGAGATTATTTCATTTGACATCGAATTCGGGATTATCAATTTACTGACTACCAAGATTCAACAACAGCGCGCATAGGATTCGATGGGATTAGGTACCAAGTTAGCAAGTGAAAGCTAACAACGTCGACGTCCTATTCAAGAGCATATTTAACAGATTTAACAGGGCTATTGATTCTCGATGAACCTGCCAATGGATTAAGTACAATAAATACAATTTACGCTGTTAACTTATTTAACACAAATTAAATGATGAGGCAAGTTAAACCTAATTTAATGTAAAAGGGGAAACATAGGTGAATCGGTAAGTTATTTCTTGTTGGATCGCAAGAATTTCTTACCGGTGCTGCTGGGATGGGGGTAGCGTCTGGTTAGTTCGCTTTCTAGACCTAAATATCTGAAGTGACCATACATTGAAGTTTCTAACTTGCCTTACATACATACAATACAACTAATGAAAACTATTTTTACCTAATCTACTATTAACCTACTGGAATGTTATGTATGGACGGAACCTAATATTAATTACCTATAACTGTGCATAACAAATATTAACCTTCATAAGACTTCATTTTGCGATTATTTATAACAAATGTTGTGTTTTATCTTAAAGGAGGAAGGAAGGAAGCATACGGCCAGCCTAATGGTAAGCAATTACAGTTGTCTATGGACGCCTGCAACTCCAGAGGATTCGCATGCGCGTTGCCTTAAATAACATAGGAATGTTTCAAGAAATCGGAATCAGCTATCATCCTTATAATAACTAACGATCCTTTAAACACATAGGTACTATTTAATCCACTTAATAATTCAGCCTAACTTTGAGTGTTTAAATAATCGCAAAATCATAAATATAACAACAAGTCTACCCAACCACGCGTAGGAGTTATAAGGACTTGGATCTCCGATGAATCTTATAGCTCTGAACTAGCCATACTCGTACGGATCTGAATGTCCACCGGTCATGCCTCCAATCTAGGGCAATTTTTGAGCGTCTGTCAGAAACGAAAATGTTATTTTAGAATGATAAATATTTATAGTCGTGGGTATTGAAAATAATAATATAATGTGTAAGAAACTTTAGTGTGCGATTATTTTCGACCTCATTTTTTTTAATTTCTAGTGCACGACTTTCAAAAATCGCCCCCAGATTCGCAACTTTGCCACATACGGCCACATACTTCAGTATGGGCTAACAAGCTCCATCGAAATTGCCCGTCTGATTTGTCTTTTGTTTTTATACTGCGACGGACAAACAAGCACACGACCCGCCTGATAGTAAGCGTCACCGTAGCCTGTGGATGACTGTGACTCCAGAGGATTTATACGCTTTACGTTGACCTTACTTACACATCCGAGCCTATAATTATGTCACGTGTATGGCTAGCTTTATGCCTCTTATTATTGGACCTAAAAGCTCTTTATAAAGTCTTAGTAAAAAGATTCGTAATAATTATTAACATTATATAATCTAAAGTTACAAACAATTCAACTTTATACCTACTACACTAAGTGCAATTTCAAATACTTAAGCTATAATTATCGTACAAAAATTAGTACAAATGATTTTTAAAGATACATGTTAGTACTATAAGAAGTACCTATAGATATATAGACTTATTAATCTCGTATAAGCTCCAGGATTGGCATGAGGCTTAACTCAGTCTAATGAAAATGTGCCCCTTATATACAAATAGTATAATCACTTACATAACGTTGGAATGGTGATAATTGTCAACGTTAAAATATTCTATCAACTGTGCGTAATCATGGTCAATGTCAAACGGTGTCAAAATCGCTAATTATACCCTCCTGGGTCCTAAGTGCCTATATAAAGACCATAATAATAAAAAAACCTTTAAATTCGACAAGCTTCCAAATACATAAAAAAATATGGCTCAGGAGGACATATATCTATATAGGTACAGCCCAACACATGGCATGGATATATAAAACGATTAAAGCTACCACACCTATGATTCATAGCTATATACCTAATACCTACGTGTTTACAAGTGGTACGCATATACACCACTGAGCGGTGACTTGCTTAAACTCGAGGATTAACTATATGTGCGTGCGAAAGGGTTGAATTGGAATTTATTCACAGCAGCGCGGTATCTGTAGTTTTTTATACATCCATACGGTTTAGAGCACCATACGTGACAAATAAGTAAGTGAGAATTTGCTTTTAGCGCTGATTTCATGCGTGACTTTCCTTTTCTTAAGGCGAGCGCCTAACTTGTAATCCCTATGGATTCTGTCAATCTGCAAAAGCCAGACGCAAACAAAAGCAATTATATGAGGCGGAATATGACGTTAAAACAATTCGTTAATGTGTTAATTAAATTAAGGAAGTACTCTCACTGAAAATAAGCTAAATAATACAGGTTTTAAATAATACATTCAAATATGCTTTTGAAATTTTTAGCAATTTTTCGTTAGAAGTACATAGATCTCTTACCCCTTTGCTAAAAGAAGATGTTTATCATCCTACCCTGGATATTAGTGTTACCGATATCGTTAGGAAATCACTCGAAGAACCCAGGATCCGTAAGTATTGCTTCCGCAAAGCAGACTATAACTCTATTTGCAATTACCTGGAAAGTATTAACTGGGAGGAGATTTTTCAAAACCAGGCTATCGATGAGGATGTCGCGCTCTTTTATGATATTATCAATAAGGCAATTGACAAGTTTGTTCCACAGAAATGTTCCACCAACCGTTTTCATTACCCAACGTGGTACAGCAAGGCGCTCATTAACATTGTCAAGGAGAAAGCAAAAGCGCATTCAAGATGGAAGCGATTTCATAACCCCCGTGATTATGAAGAGTTTTCCTTCTTACGTAAACGTCACAAACGGATTGAACGGCAGTGCTACCTCAACTACGTGGACGTTACACAATCCAACATCAAGGCGGACCCTAAAAGATTCTGGTCCTACGTTAAATCTAGACGTAAAGGTTCATCATACCCTCGATCCCTGGAGCTGAATGGCACAATTTACTCTGATGGGCCTGATATAAGCGCAGGCTTTAATAAATTCTTCAACTCCGTTTTTCAGCCACCTGCCAACTCTTATCCGCTGCATCCCCTGGCTCCTCCTTTCTGCGATGATGGCAGCGTTATTTGCTCCACCCTAATAGCGCAGCACAACGTTTTAAAATTTCTTAAATGCCTGAACATTAATGGCGGGGCTGGGAGTGACGGCATCCCCTCATACTTTGCGGTTAAGTGTGCTAAGAGCCTGTCTTCTCCTTTAAGTCTTATATTTAATAAATCTATCTCTTTAGGATCGTTTCCGTCAAAATGGAAAGAGGCACACATCCTGCCAATTCACAAAAAAGGGTCAAAAACCAAAATTGAGAACTACCGCCCAATCTCCATCTTGAATGTTTTCTCCAAGGTGTTTGAGAAGACGGTAAATGAAGTAATTAGTCCTTTTTTATCTCGCGGGATCCCTCCTCAACAACACGGATTTTATAAGGGCCGTTCAACTACCACCAACCTCGTTGAATTTATTAATTTTGTCTTGCGTCGTATGGACAAACGTAAGCGGGTTGATGTGATCTATACTGATTTTGAAAAAGCTTTTGACCGGGTAGATCATGTCATCCTGCTTCGGAAGCTTTATAGACTTGGCTTGCGTGGTGACCTATATCGATGGGTTACATCCTATATCTCCATGAGACAACAAGCTGTTGTCGTCGGGGGTCATAAATCTGACTTTATTTCTATCCCTTCTGGCGTTCCGCAGGGATCAATTCTCGGCCCCTTGCTCTATGGAGTTTACCTATATGATATCTATATGGTATTTCAAAGTAGCAGATTCCTCCTTTATGCAGACGACAAAAAAAATTATAACAGTATTTCTACCGTGGCTGACTGCCTAGCGTTACAGAAAGACCTTGACAGACTCTCTGAATTCTACAGAATTAATAGAATCACTGTAAATGTTACCAAATGTACCCAAATTTCTTTTACACGTAGTCCTCTCCCTATCTAATTTGAATACAATAACTATTGCCGGACAACCGCTATCGCGGGTTAACTCTGCTTGTGACCTGGGTCTGACGCTCGACTCAAAACTGACTTTCGAAAAACATGTGGATACAATCACCAGTCGTGCTTACAAGAGTTTGGGGTTTGTGATGAGAGTATGTTCTCCGTTTGAAGATATCACTTGTATAAAACTAGTGTATGCGACTTATGTTCGTAGCGTCTTGGAATACGCAAGCTCAGTTTGGTCCCCTCAGTACGTTGTTCATACTGAGCGGGTCGAACGGATTCAGCGCAGGTTTATTCGGCATCTTAACTTCAGAGCAGGCTCCTCAAACCTGGCATACGAGGATAGTTGCAAGCGACATGGCCTGCCTAGCCTCCTGGACCGCCGCCAGATGATGGACATGTGTCTGTTACACGACATTGTTAACGGCCGTCTGGACAGTCCTGAGCTCACGGCAGAGCTGTCCTACTGCGCCCCTACATTTCGCTCGCGTCACGCATGTTATAAACTATTCTTTGTTCCTTTTGCACATACAAAATACGCCCAAAATTCCCCCATTTTACGAATAGCTAACACTTACAACAAACGATTTAACCAAATAGATCCCTTTCTGCTGTCAAAATCTTCTTTCAAATCAGCCGTTATAAAATGTTTGCGCTCGTAGCTCAGTTGATACTCTCACACTTACACAACACACACACACACACACACACACACACACACACACACACACACACACACACACACACACACACACACACACACACACACACGCGCGCGCGCGCGCACACATTCGCGCATTTTTAGTGTAATTTATTATCTTACTTCAATTCTGCATACTAATTAAATATGTATAATGCGTCGTATACATTTGGATTTGCATGTATAGTCATTCTAAATTTACAAATACAATGTATTTAACTCTTTTCATGTGACTTGTGGCCTGCGTGCTCAATCATATTTAATTGGTGGATATCTATAATTGGCTATGTGTGCTGCTGTTATTTATAGCTGATATAAATTGTATTTGCTGTTGATGTCCTTAATACTCAAAAAAAAAAAAAAAAAATGCATAGTGGACCACTTCGTTGCGTAAATGGCGGTATTACTCAACCTTCAGTTAGGTGGATGGACCGACATTAAAACAGTCGCTCTACTCGTTAGTCAAACAAATAGCTCGTGGCGCTGCAGTAGATAGCGGTGGACATCGTTTTCGTTCTCTGGACGATTTTTGTGACATGTGACCACCAATTTTGGAGCTGCGGTGTTCCGGCGTCTAATATTTCTCTCTAATAAAACTCTCTACAACGCAACTGACGCAACAAAAATTATGTTAATTCTATGCGAAGCTTATTTGAATAGAGGTTTAAAAAATAAGGTTAAATGTTTTGATTTCATAATAAAATATATGGACGACGTCCGTACATAAAAAGGTCCACGGGTATATGTAACTAAAAATATTTTGACAATATTCCAATTAAAAAAACGAAGTGTCTCTGCCACGTGGGTAACATTTTCTTGCCGTCACTTTTTATGAAAAAATACTTACTGACGCTTTTCATTGTATAATTTTGCAGCCACAATGCCAAGATGTCAATCAGTTTAAAAAAAAAATGTTTGACAATAGAACAGTTTGACCATGTCCTGTTACAACAGTTTCAGTTTCTGTAGTAGCAGTAGTTTTGATTTAGTTAAGTTCACGCAACCAGATTAGGTACCTACTTTTAATTAAACATCATTCAAGAAAATTAAGTAAACAGTAGGTAAATATGATCTGTTCATTGCCTGTACTTATATATCGTTTATAGATTTTTTTTCTTTTTACGTACGCAATCAACGCTCTTAGTAGAATAAACCTTAATAAAATCGGAAACCGCAGCAAAGCCGTTATTATTGCCCAATTAACATTAAGGCGCAAACAGGCTTAAGAAGAAATACCCGAGCTTATATACAAACACTTTACAGAACCTGTAGTTATTAATAAGTAATTTTAACGTTTGAATTAGGTATAACACCCATTCCCTTACATATATCTACTATAATAAGAACTACTTCAGCCTTGCTGAATATTTATATTAACCCGAGTCGAACTCGATCCAATATGCGTAAAATGAAACAAAAAAACTTAAATATTACATACAAAGAATTGTTATAATCGTGGTCAACGGTAAAAGGGACATTATTGGAGCTATTTCATTCGAACCAATTATAAACATTATTTTTTGTAGAAGTCTATCAAAAAGAAACTAATTAATTATAATATCATCAAAATTCATAGTCAATTCGTAAAAAACATCTAAATATTTGAATACCTAACATTGTTAAGTAATAGTGCATGTATATACAATTTCAAAAGAAGTACCATTTATTTATTTTATTTGCCATTGCAATATCCCATAGAGATTTTTAAACTATATCTGTGGGTGTAATTAAAAATATTAACATCTCCCTCCATTTACCCTACTTAATGTAAAGAACCCCGATTAGGCCACCTTAATAGAAAACTCCTGCATACCGTTCGTCATAATACTTACATACTTTATATATTTAAGTAATGACTTGAGCAAAGCGCAGCCATTCCTAGCCATAATACGTATGTTGAATAATAAAGTATAATAAAGTTACTGTTATTTTATTTAGCTTCCTAATATAAAGTAAATGTGATGAAATTTGCCTAAACATAATGAAATATTGGTAAACAAATATACATAAAAATTTCAAAACTAATACTTAAGCTGCACTGCGAAGAGACGAGCACTGCCGAATCGTTTCGGCTTGTGATTTAACTTATGTAGTACTAAAATAAATAAGTCCTAGATTGTAATTACAGCTATTAGATCTAAAGTACATGATGACTAAGTCGCGCAGATTCGTGAGATTTAATATTAGTTTTATTAAGTCGTAAATCTGTTGCCTACAAGGATTAAACTGTGTGTTTTTTTATTTAGATAACAAAATGACTGTTCAACTTGACGATTCATACCCGTTCTGTCTGGTTTCATTCCTGGATGACAAACTGTTTGGTATTTATCTATTTTTGTAGTATAATGACAGTTGAATCAGGCAAATTCAGCCAGACTAAGACAATTCAAAGTATTAAGTATCTGTCTATAAAACTGGACCTTAGAACTTGTGACTGGTGGCAGCACGCTCAGGTGGAGTGACGTTCATGCCCATATTGTCGTACGAAAAGTCCAAGGTGGTGTCCTCGGCCGGGTGCCGGTTGCTCAGCGCCGTGCTCATAGTCTTGGGAGTCGTAGCACCCTGGCTCTTCTCGGTCTGCGAGGTCCTGTTCTCCAGGTCCCGCGGGTTTAAGGGCTGATTTCGTTTTAGGGGTTCGGGGTTCGGTATGTCTAATTTGAGTTCGGTTTTCGGTTTCGGCATTTCCGCATGTGGGTTGTGATGGGTGATGCCAGTGGCAGGATACTGCTTAACTCGATTCTGTGGATTGCAAACATGAAATAACATTTAACCAGGCCAACTAGACATTACTTGAGTTCCTAATCGGATGTACAGTCGTCATCACTGTCATCAGATATATCGGAGCTGTGGAGGTGGTCACAAATATCTGAACAACGCCTCTACTTAATGTGCATGTACAGTTAGTGTTCAAAGTTTAGAACAAAATAAAGATACCTGCAGAATAAAATTGTAACCATATAAAAATTATATTGATAGATCACTTGATCAGGTACCGGCGACTCACCTTTGTGGGCTGGAACTTCTGTTTAAAATACCGCCACGAGAACTTGGAGCGGCATACGAGCACTAGGGCTAGCAGCAGCACCGCCAGCGCCACGCCGCTGAGGATCAGAGCTGCGCGCGCCTGGCGCTCCAGACCTTGCGAAAAGCACCAAAGTTATTAATAAACAAATGCCACCAGGTAATGGTCCTTATGAAGAATTACAGTAAGTGTCATATTAAGTCACATTTTGTATGGAACGTGTACCATTTTTGACAGATAGTGCCAGCGTCTATCCAAAAGGTCTAAAATATGGTAGCAACGTCATTTTCTATTATATTCTATAGTATTTTATAATTTATTTACTTAGTTTATAGTAGTTACATATGTCAAAAATTGCATATTTACACATGCGCATATAATACAAATATAATAACTAAATTCGCCGAAGCTATCACGATTTGTAAAACATAAGGTATAGTAATTTATTTCAAAAACTAAAATATAGTGTTTATACGTGTATTCAGGTCGGTACTGTGTGCAAAACAATACCAAAGAAAAGATAAGATACCTGAATACAATATACGCACATACAAGTTCGCGCACGTCATACGTGTAATTATACAAAAAAAACGAGTACGTCTAGAAATACATTTTTTACCCAACAATTAGCAGAAAGATTCGCTCAGCAAATAAAAATTAAACAATATTCGTTGTGCTTAGTATGAAGCATTGCATGGAAAGGACAGGTATGATACGAGTAATTAAGAAAGCGCACAGCAGCAATGCAAAAAACTAAAACCTCTGTATCTCCATGGAACAAACAAAACTAATTTTAATTAAAACCAACTAGCTACAGAAAGACATAACTCGCCTTCCATCATGTCTTCGGTTGCCGCGATAATTACTCATGAAATAAAATGACTAAAAAGGGGTTATATCGCGTAATACTAATTTAAACGTCATCCCGACGTTTCGTACTTTTTAGCAGCGATCGTGATCATCGGGTGGACTGCCCACCTAAAGGGTTCGAAACGTTGGGATGAAATTTGAATTAGTACACGAGATATAATTTTTAGTTATTTCATTTCGAGCCTTTCATCGTCAATTTTTGTCGTCAGATTGCATATACAAAAATGCAAAGAAATACTATAATGTAAGGACCCACTGATGATTGTTAGGATGGCGCCCGTGACAGTAGTTTTGGTAATATTTACAGCGGTTTTTTTAAACATTAGAGCTTATTACGAAACATGTTGAATAAATTTGCAACTAGCATTTTAAGCGCCGTTTCGTATAAGGTTTAATAACTAGTAAAAGCATTGACTAGATATTTTGCTTTAAGTATATTTATACTTGAAGCAATACAGTATACTCGTAAATCAAAGTCACTTAGACCTTTTACGCAACGGATATTAATGCGGTTTTCTTCAATAGATTACAGTAGTCTTAGAGGAAGGTTATAAATACCTAATAATAGTCATAATAGCTCCCGTCTAAGGCCGGAGAAGGTATATTGTATAGCTTGAGGAATAATAATATAATCTTGGACATAAGTTGGGGATCATACAACAGTCGCTAAATTAAAGTCTCATCGTGGTTCATTTAAAAGCATGAAAACGTGTTCATATAGACTGATCGAAATTAAAAAAGCTCTCTCGGAAATAAAGTTGCCATTAATGGGTAAAAACAGAATTTGGGATCATCTCAAAGGCAGTCTGTTCGTTTATTTTTGTTTATTACAGTTGTAGATATGTAAGTTGTACTGTAGTCACAACGGACGTATGGTTAAAATACATATTATATAGTATAATACATATTATATATTTTGTAAGCAGTTCAGTTTCTGTTACTGGTTTTTTTTATATGTTTGAAAACAAATATTATAACAAATGTTTAATTTAATAAACTTACTGCCATAATCTGTAGTTGATTCGGATCCCTGCGACCGGCGCATGTACCGTAGATCCAACAGGTAACCTGAAAAAGATTGTTATACATAAGTATAAATGTTGGTTTCTCGTTTAATAGTTATTTATTATACAAGGGAGAAAAGTTAGTGTTTACCTTCTCATGCTCTTATTGAGATCCGAGCTAGCGAAAGATTCCAAAAGTAAACTACGAGCATAGATAGTGGGAGTTTGAGCGTTTACGGGTTTTAAGACACGAAAGGGGAACAGACATTGCTGCAGTGTGAAAAACAAATTTTTGAGAAGAAAATACTAACTCTTGAACATTAAAATTTAAAAATCCATGTTATAAGCATCAACAATTTAAAATTACATCCAACTCAGCTAACCGCATAAAAAATCATAATTAGTATGAATTTAATTTTCTCCTTCATGAATAAAATGTAGTTTATACATACCTATAAAATAGTTTTATTATAAAAAGAATCACAACGGACTTTCTGAGCTAGTGATGTAAAAGATTTTAATTAGAATCCTCTTTATAAACTTATTATAATTTGTGTACCCTCGGTACACAACGTTTTGCGCATAATACCTATATAACCTAACCTATTATTTGTAGAGCCTTGTAGACAGAGTGTTACCTACATATATAATTTACTTAATAATATTTGGCTAATAAATCACATGTTCTTTTTTACCTTGACAACTGACAATGCATTAATGTGGTACCTATTATGATGAATTTTATCGTTGAAAATCCGTTTGCAACTTGCATACCTACGAATTGGCTATATAGATTTAATATTACAAGAATGCTTTAAGGGTAACAAAACATGTAAAAGAAAAATGGGGTCGTTCTCAAAAGAAAGACAAACATTGTCAGGAGCGGTACCGCGAACATCGAAGTTCGTATTTTTCGGGTATCTTTCTCTTTTACTCCAATTAAAATGTCATGAGAGTGACAGAGACAATCGTCCGAAATTCATGAATTATCGTTGTTCGCGGTAGCGCCGCAGGTCAAAGCATAAGAGAGCAGGTAACAGGTGCTCCCGCAGCACGCACACACATGACTGATAGTAAGAAGATAACACAAAGCAAATCATTCTGAGACGCGAAACAGGATAATGGTTTTCTAATAGGTACGATTTTCATTTATCCACATTTTAAAAATATTAATACCTACCAAAAAGTTTTTATAGAACTAGGTACATAGGAACTAATCCAAGACGCAAGGTGCAAGTGAAAAGAACCCGTATAAACGGTCATGGTGAAATAAACTGTTCACTACATCCATTATTAACTTGAATAGGTACCTAGTCTTACAGACACGCTTTGAGAGCTTTTACGAGAAAAACTTTTGCTCTGTGTAAGGTTTCGCTATGTTCGCTAGAGTAAAATGCAATAACTCAATGTAAAAGGTATTTTTCCATGTTGTTTCAGCTTGGAAAGAAGGAAAATAATATAAAGCAACACTGAAACATTATAAACTTAGGAGTCTGTATGTTAAAGTTTAAATTTAGGTGCGAAATGTGCTCTATTCATGACGTCACATTGTAATAAGTACCCATATATTCAAGTGTTCTTACAATAGCTTAAGAACTACTTATATTTTACTGCGGATTGAACGTTGATACCCTATTGATATCTACGCTAAAAATGAGGAATCAAAGAAGAAAATAGGGTAAAGGAGATATAGGCTTGGCGCCATAGTAAAGTTACAAAGCAAAGATTGAACGGTGAACCAGTGTGTGTGCACACTGCCGCGCGTGGCCGAGTGTGTGCGTCACGTGGGCAGGTACCTGTCGCAGTCAACAGACCGTGGCGGCTAGGGCATTGTAGCATTGCACCCTTTACTCTTAACATAAAAAAATACTTTTTATCTCAATAGTCACTTGTGGCGTAATAGAAATCACGCGCGAGCGTTACAGGTGCCCATAGGTACATAGATGCTCAAGATGATGTGTTTTCTTGAGGCCAGCTTTGATTTCCTGCATCATTCTATCAATTCCAAATACGGCGGTTTTTATATGTAGTAAAGCCTATTATACTTAAGGCTCTAATACTCACATTAACTTTGAAGATATTTGAATATGTATAACATATGAACGATTGATTTATTTTAGTCCCTATCAGGCTTTTCGTCATTACTGATGTCTTTTCTACTTGGATAAAATCGGTTTAGTGGGACAGTGGAAGTGAAGTCCTTAGGCTACGTTCGCTTAATTTCACAAGTCACCTAGTATAGATTATGAATTCTCCTGTTGCTCAACCAATGCCTAGTATCTAATTATGTAACCATAAAAACTCTTACACTTTTTTTCTGTCGTCCAAGCCGTTCAACCTGAAACCTTCATAATATGCACCGAAAGAGTGAATGCGACGCGTTCAGTTAGAAGAGTACAAATATAGCAGTAGGCGTTGCGGTCACAAAACTGGTTTTACAGGTCCTCTCTAGGCTGCGATAACTGACTGTATGTCTCGCATAATTAAGTCGAGAATCGTTTGCTGGTGAGCCAGATGGCCCTATTATTATTGTTTGTAGATATTAGTCATCACACGAGTCGAGGATTTTCATCGCACACAATAAGTCACCGCGGAAAATGGTTATCGTTCTCGGAATTTTGTTTACACCTGACGTTATCTAATTGCTCTCCGGCTGACATGCTGATGAGCGCCGTTTCATTAAGATAGGTGTATTTCAACGTCTTTTACTTTAACGGTTAATATTTTAGACGTTGATTAAAATACTAGTAGATAGTAATAGTATATTCTGTTGCTGTTAGTACTAGTAGACATCGTTTTTAGGTAAAATCCTTTTGAATTTATTTTAAAATCAGAAACCTATTGTTGTGTGAAACTGCTGTTCCTGTCTAATATTTTTATAGTTAAGTTTCTGAACGTATTTAATCCGTTGTAACACTATCACGAATCCATTAACAATCTGGAAAATTACCTATATTGTCCGTGTCACTGAAACAGTCTGTATATTTTATAATTATCTAGTAATTTAATAGTTATTTTAATATTCGGTATCATAGACAAATCCGAAAACCAGAGGTTTTGAAAATGTGCTCACTGGCCAATTATGAGTACCTAATATTTTTTTTTATAACAAAAAAGATGTGATAATGAACAGTAGATACACGTATGATCGAGCTGTTTAAACACTTGATTACACATGCATACATGCACATACCGTTAGTGATTAAAATTGTAACTATATCCCACTTATATAGAGAAAAAAAACATCTTATAAAAGATAGTTTTTTTTTTGTTATATTGGCAGTACTGGATGACCATGTCCTGTTTTGACGTTGCTTCCGATTTTCATATTGTGTTTTTTTTTCGAAATATGAATTTTGAATTTATTAAATGATAATTTTGTTATCTACAAGCGCTTATCTCTAAATGATTTTCGTTACGAACAAATGAGAAAATTTTAAATAATGGAGCACTCAGAATACAAAAAAATCTCTTAATAAGTAACATTTTTGAAACCTAGAAATATTAACCTGTCCTTCACGTTAGATGGGACGTTGCGTTTAATAGGACCGTGACCTATCATCGAGTAGTCATCACGGGCCATAACTCGTTGAACAGACATCTCAAGGTAATAGGTAAGACTAAAAGCGCCTCCTGCCCACACTGTGGGAAGGAAGAAACAAGCAAACACGTCATAACCGAATGCGGCATGTACGCATTGATGCGACACAAAGTATTTGGTAGAGACGTTCTGGAGGAAAGCGAACTAAAGGATATCCTTCTGTTCTGCAGGAAAATTGGAAGATTTGAGGAGCACTGTGTGTGAACGCAGCGGGAACAGTAACCTGCAGCTCCAACTACAGGGAACTGGGCTGAATGACTACAACAGGCGATCGGCAGCCCGTCTGAGTCCGGCCGGGCGTCCTAACACTACATCTACATCAAGAGGAGCAAACGAACCTTGGCATTCTTTGACGCAGAGCCCCGCATCGTAGTTGTGATGAGTTTTGTTGCAGATGACGCCGCAGGGCGCACAGCGGTTGGTCTCCGGCGAGCAGTACTCGTCCTGCTGGCACAGCAGCTGGCCACAGCGTACGCCGTCCAGGGTGAGCTGCGCGGAAGCGCCCGCCACCATCAGCGCTAGCACCAGCCGCGACATCCTCGCTCTAGAACAACATCATTTCTAATATAGTTTTGATTGTTTCGTTTAAAAACGTTACCATCACGCTTAAAACGGCTTGCAATGGATTACTCTATACTAGGGATATCATATCAGATTAAAACACTTGGCATCTCTCTACACTTAATACGCTCATATAGTTTTCACATGCATGTAAATATTAAACTATAAACATAAAAGACGCAGATCATGGAATGTGATCCAAGACTTAGATATAGATAGTTAGTGTGGAGATTTAATGTAACTTAAGTGGTGACCGACGAGCTGGCGGTTTCCACGCACAACGTTGGGATACAAAGTGAAAATACCGTTTAGGTACAATGGCTCAAGGGCCTTTTCTAGGTTTAAGGTAGAGTAAGTAATGTACAGTTATTGCTTAGCTTGGTATTATTTGAAAACAAATTCTTACGTAACTTTAGGTTTAAATATCACCAAAGAATTTTCCCACCTGTTTGTCTATTTTAATATAACAAAATGTTCTCAGGTTTATTAAAATAGTTTAGTGCTATCCAAGTAATCCGCTTAGCCAAATGCAGTCATGGACAAGACCGTGTACTTATGACTTTACTCGCCTAATGAGCGAAACCATGAATAAATAAATAATACTTTCGAAGCATGAGTCACTCCTACCTGTGCGACGCGGCGCGACTTGTGCGAACCAACAAAACGGATACCTAGTAAGGGACAATTGCCACCTGTTTCTATACTTCCAAGAAAATCATTCGGATAAATTTTTATTAGTGTAAAAAATATTGTCTGGTCATTTGTTCGGTAAAGACTATGGTGCAAAATATATACTTAATACATTTTGCTTTCTCCTTAATAGAAGGCCTTAAGAAGTTTAAAATTTATTCTATTGGTGTATATTGAATTTATAATACTTGATTTTTTTTCGACACTGTTAACTTTGGTAACTTGCCTTATCTAATTTGTGCAAAAAAACGTATTGCACAAGTACTTAGCTAATTCGATATAATTAATTAAATACCTTGAAGTTGAAGTACATTTAGATATATATTATTTAATGATCTTGATGTTAATTACTTCACACAATTGATGAACTGATGACGAAGTAAAAAGAAACAAAAAATTTCGAAAGGCGGCTTAATGCGCTTAATTTAACGAATATTGATAAAATTACCTTAAGTTATGTTACAGTTTATAATTATCTCGACATAATTATTAACTTCTAATTTTTAAACGAAATAGAATTGCACATTTCTCTGTTTGGCCTGTATGTATATATAATACTATGAATGAAGTGACTCTAGTTAATACCAGAAAGCAAGTTACCTTGAGATAGGTAGACGAGTCGAGAATCCTTGTCACATACCGTCACACACTGGAAACTACTTACGGAGGATATATTGGCTCAAGTATTTCAAACAGTTTAGTCATGGCTGCGATGAGCATTGTGCCTTCTGAACGGCTGGCCAGAGAGTTGTTGCCAGCGTTGCTAAGAGACGGAATAGCTCTACAACAGTACTGTCATGGGTATAAATATGTAAACATATCGCTACCTTAACCCATTATAATAAAGTATAAAATAGAGTACATATTTTTAGCCATGATTATACAAACGTTTCAAATTTCGTTCCAAAGTTGTTCCAGGATTCATTGTTATAGAAGAGTTACTTTTTAGTGTTAAAATGTTATTATATATGCAATAAACACTAGAATATAATTAAATCCAAATGGCCTTGAATGGGCTTCTGCGGGGTGATCTGACTGACAATTTTTAATTTTCTACAAGTCACCCTAACTGGGTAGCATTTTTTTCTGAAAAGTCCCTAAAACAACAAGTCTTCATCATAAAATTTATAACATCTTAATTCTACCTCGTATGTTCATAAGTTTTGAGACGAAGAAAAACTTTTTTTTCTCGGAAAGTATTTAATGTATTTTAACAAAATTTACACAACTGAGCAAACATTAAATTTAATACAAAAAAAAAAAAACTATTCAAAATGGCCGCCATTGCTCTGAACACAGGCCTTTAATCGTGTAGGCCAATCATCAATAGCGGCACGAATCTTTTCTAGCGGAATACGCTTCGCTTCTCTACACAGAGCTCGCTTTAGGGACTCAAGATTTGGATGAGACTTGCGGCAGGCCCCCAGCTCCAGTTCAGTCCAAAGAGAGTAATCCAGCGGGTTCAAGTCTGGACTTGATGATGGCCACTCTTCTGTGCTGATGAACCCTGGTAAATTGTCCTTTAGCCACTTCTGAGTTGACTTCGCCTTGTGTGCCGGAGCTGAATCTTGTTGAAAAATCCAGTCCTTATTTTTAAAAAGAGTGTTTGATAGTGGTTTCACTACGCCTTCTAAGATCTCAGTCTGGTAATTTTGTGCCTTTACTTTAACACCTTGTTGGCAAGAATGCAGCTCCGTAGCACCTTCGTACGAAACACCCCATCACACCATAACACTAGCGGGGTGATGCGTTCGCTGGACATTTCGCACAGAAGGACATCTTTTGAGCATTTGGCATAAACTTTGTCGTTTTGTCGATTGAACTTTTCTTCGACGGTGAAGGTTTTGTCGTCGGTAAACAAAATCTTTTTATGATCGTGTCTCTTTAGCAACTGCCGACATCGAGCGAGCCTTAATTTTCTTAAATGATCATTTAAGTAGTGAACTTTTTTTCGACTGTAGGCCCTTACTTTAAGATCGTATTTCAATATTCGGTTCACTGATATTCTGGAAATATTGGTCTGTAGAGCCATCTTCTTTTGTGTCCGACACGGATTTCGGCGAGGCCGTTCCCAGATCAACTTGATATTAGCAGCCGTCCTAGCCGAGCGAGGACGGCCACTTCTCGGGCGGTCATCAAGAGAACTTGTCGCCCTGTACCGCTTTAATGTGTAGTAAACAAAATTACGACTAGCCTTAAAACATTCCAGCTGCCTAAAAATCTCCATAGGTTTTTTTCCAGCTTTATGCAGAGAAATCACTGTTGCACGCAAAGCTTTCTTTCCCGATATTTCAACGAAGAATGAGAAAAAAAACATTCAAATTTATATTTTTTTATTGACAACATTCTAATTATAAAATTGAAGCAGGTTTATAGTAGCTGCCAGTTGCTTTTTTTTTTATTACCCTAACAAAACTCGTCTCAAGACTTATGAACATACGAGGTATAAGTATATCCTTTATTCTTTTTAATAATAACTGCAGATCTAGCTAAAATATACATAATTATTATATCTAATACATCCGTATTTAAGAACCACCAAGCTAAATTCAGTAATAATTGTTACGACTATTCTACAGTTAACTATGTAATCTGGTATAATCTAGAGAATCATGACAGATAAAAATGCAGAGGATCGCTTAATGTTGTAATCAATAAAAGATAAAGAATAAGGCATGAATGTGCCTAAACGTGATCAAATGCGCGAACGGTGATCTCAGTACAGGCCTGATCACCTTGAGCGTGCCAACGGCTCACGTAGGGCCTTTAGTTGTACTGCGCATCTTTCTGAGGCTTATCGATACAACCGCTGGTGTTTAAGTATAGTCAACCAATTTGATTTCTAGGCCACTTCGAACCTTGTCACAGTGACGTTAATAAGAGATCTTTTGCGTCTTTCATATACATTTGACAAGACAACACTGTGACAAGGAACGAAGTGGCCCATAAATCAAATTGGTTGACTGTACCTCATGTTATTGTTTCATTCATACAGATTAGGTAAAAAAAATCGATACAGACTTGCTATTTATATAGGTCTCAGTAATATATTTTTGTAACTGCTACATTATCCTATAAACATAAAATAGGAAACTAAAGAACAAAAAGGAAAGAAATGATACTGGTATATTTGTATGAAGAAAATACTGGCACCGAGCTCTGATAATAATAGAAGGTACTTTTTCCATAACAAATGAATATTACGATGTATAAAATTTATAATGTAACACAGAAGTTTCGTGAAGTTATGATACTGAGGTGATGAATAATAGAAGAAAAATGTAACGTCAGACCAACACACCTCAATAAACTCTATCAAATATTTATTTTATATTAAAAGTAAATAATATTAAGACGTACCTATCGCGATTGTATATTATTACCAGTTTAATACTTACTTTAAAAAGTATGAGTTGAAACACGAATTTTTAGAGAGATTTTAGCTTACCTGAAGAATCTTCCCATAACGTCAACGGAAACTAAAAAAAACACGGTAATCGTGTAGGCGACTGGCTGGGTTGCTCCCTTTATCTTTTATATTTTTCTACTTTTAAATTTTTAACATGTTGTATGACATTACTACAACAATTCATCTCGCCAACAAATCGGTTCATGTCAATTTGGTTGTAGCCGCGTATATAACTATCTGTAACGTGCCTATATTGCCAGGCTAAAAAGGTAAAGGGTGATCGCGAGAGTGTCTAAATCCTACTACGCTTTCCTACTCTACAAAAACTTGCAATCGTAGAAGAGGCAACAATTTACTATAAAAAAAAATAACTTTATGGTAAATCGATGTAGAGTTACCGTAGGCTGACTAAAACAAAAGTAAATTATTTTGATAAACCCTACGAGTGAAACCCTTGAGTAATAAGGCTGATATGAAACGGTATGTAGATATCTCAATGTTGCTAGAAAGGACAAGTCTTCAAAGCCTCCCACCAAATTACCGTTGACAAGTCAAGGAAAGCGCAACCGACGCAAACGGCAGCGGCTCGAATGACAATTGCATTATATTATTGTTTTTGTATCATTTGTATGCAAGAAAAGTCGCCGCGAGTAACTGCGTGGTGAGGTGCCATCATTGCGGCCGTACCGACTCACCGGCTATTTTACCACACCGACGACCGTATTGTGTCGTCTTAGATGTGACCGAATATATTATAAGCTAATTCCTCTCATACTAATGCGACAACACAAGAGGCGGTCCATTATTTTTTGTAACGCCAGCTAATTAATATATCTCGAGTTTTTTTCACCAAAGGTCCATGCGCCCAACGGGAAGCTATATGGTATAAGGAACTGAGACCTCCTTCATTTGTCTCTTATTACTCGAGGATACCATTGAAGTATTCTCCATAACTAGGTGTCAGTGGATAATTCATTAAAAATAATTTCGTACAGACCGAAGACGAAGCCACAATTCCTTAACTATTAGTTAAATTAGGTGATGGTTTTTATAACCACCCCGATATTTTTTTATTCATTAAAATTATATTTTATAACTGATGCTTCTTATGTGATCCCATTTTAAATGTCAAGGAGTTTCCGAGTAATCTAAAATAATGAATAAATATTGTGTAGAAATAATGACTGTGAAACATTACGCATGTGATCAAACTCAGTTGTGTGTAATTCATATCGTGCAGAATCGCGAATAGGCGACAACAATAATGGCATATAAAACTCGTATAATCAGTTAATAGTTATATGAACTCGGTTCGTTGTTATTGAGTTATGATAAGATTGATAAAGTATATGAAAACTTCGTTCACTTAAAAAAAAGTTCCCTTTTTTTATTCGTTCATGGTCATGTTAAAACTCAGTGATTTTTTTACCTATCTTAGGCGTATGCTAAAAGATGAAGACGACGCATTCGGTTGTGGACATATACGCAGTTAATAAATATTTTCTTGAATGCACTCACATCATTTTATTTTAAATACTGTTTTCAACTGCACTACAGGCTGACCCTGGTGTACTCGTATTGCCTATATAAGTCAAAACTTTGTAGTTACAAGTAAGGTAAACGTTGTAGTGCTCGAGATGCTAATGCCCAATAGTGGACAATCCCGCTTTACTGCTAATGACTTAAGTTTGTAGATGACATATACTGGGACAATGTCGAGCACCCGTCCGATTCCCTTATATAACAGTTACTCTTATTTTTACCCTTCGAATCGATTCGTTGTTATGTCCCAGCTGAGGAATTCTGTGATCAAGATTAAAAAGTAATATGTCATTACTTGATACTTTACATCATGTCATCTAGCTTTGATGCACAGGTCCACTTGCCGTGCTACGGGAGCTGTGTGCGGATGTGATCGAGATACAATGCTCGGCGCCGGATATTACGTCGACCCAAATCAAATACTATGTCACGCGATTTTCTCTCCGGAAAAGCAATGTCGAAGGCCCTTAAAATAAACGTGGCTGCGAGCATCGGATGTAATATAAATATTTGGGTAACGCTAGTTACTTCATGTATCTGTGTACATAACTTATAATTAATTATGACATGCCGGGTAAATGTGTCTGCTTCCTCCCTAGGATTTTGTTTCTAAATCCTTAACCAGATGTGCCAAACTAGTTAACCCAATGTAGAACAGAAGGAAAGTAAAAGAAAGAAAGAGGGAAGTTTATGAAAAGAGACGCCGTGACTGTCTCTGTCTATACTTCAGTGACAAGCGAAGCTTTTCAAACGTTGTATACCTAACTACATAAATTAGCGAGAGTGTGGAATTGCATTTGTAGTGGTTGTACAACCACTACAAATGCAATTCCACACTCTGTTGTTGTACAACCACTACAAATGGGAAAAAGGAAATTTCAAATATAGAATGCCTATAAACACACAATACCACTACAGATGCAATTCCACACTCTCCCTGTCATTGTCTACGTTATAACTCTACGTACTCAGTGCAAATTTTATACCAAAATATATTTCCGTGCAATATTTGCACTGAGTTCTAAAGTAGATATATAAAATTCAGTCTTGTTTAGACTGAAAATGTTAGACATTGTTACAATTTAACCAATAAACCTGGTTAGTTGAGAAGAAATAAGTAAGGTTAATCTTTACTGCTAGTTTAATTTGAAAGCAATCGGAAGCATGGCGCCGAAAGGGAATGGAGATGTCACTGGCAGGTAAATGCAGCACTTTTTACCATTGCACCGTGTTATTTAGTAGATGTTGTTTATTAAAATTATATGAAATAAAAGAACTTGTATTGTGAATTATTAATGCTACCCAAAACATTTGCGTTATTCGAGAAGTATTCAAAACACAATGCAAAGGATGTGTGAAAGTTACTGTCTGCATTTCAAAACATCCAGCTGTAGCCGATTGTAATTACAATCTGGCTTGAGAATGACATGTTTTGTCTCAACACAGGTATATCGTCGCTAGGGTAATTCGTTAGTAACTGGCCACCCTCCAATAACTGGCCACATTATAATAAAAATGAACCATGTTTATAGGCGATTAGAATTCATTTTAGAGTGAGGTGGCCAGTTATTGAGAAGTGGTCAGTTACTGGCGATTTACCCTAGGTATATGGTGTTGGTTACTACTGTGAAGCATTAACACCACAACAAATAAAGTAATAATATCTTCCCTAAACCGTTTCCCTTATTCCGGAACAGATGCAATTATCAGTTAAAAGTAGCAACTATCTTACTTTATATAATCACTTGGTAATTTATATTAAAATCGACATAAAAGCATCTTAAGTATTTTATTACCCGGAGAATTCACGTTATTATGAAATATCAAACTAGTACGCTGCGTCTTTAAATTCAACTCGCAATGATAGAGATAAATGTGAATGTTATAGACGTTAAAAAACCACCTGTACCGATATAATTACTAAATATAAAAATGGCCATTTCATTCGTTACTATTTGACTCCGGCTTAACTTACACCTTAACAGAAATATAGTGGTTGGTAGCAATGGCAAGGTAAAACTATAAAATGAGTTCGCTATTAATTATTAAACCAAAAACCTACATAGTTATACATATATTCTTACAATGAAACATTCGTTTCCTCTATTGTATATTAAGCTGGGATGCGTGGGTTTTCCTAGCACAAACAAATATTTACTCGCTAGTATATTCTAACTACATTTTAAGTACATTATAGTTACGTTTTTTAATTATATCTACTTAGGTTGTATTTTTGAGTAAGTATAGCCAAGTTAACGTCAATTTTAACTATAATTTAATGATTACATAAGTCTGGAGATACAGAAAGTTTGTTTACTTATTGTTTATGCATGCGTTGTTTCATTTAAGGCTCTAATTCTGAAACGTATAAGTTTGCTAAATTTATAGTAAACATTTCCATATTTATTTTTCAATTTACCTACTCTGCAACGGCTCAACGGATTTAGTTGGAATTTGAAACAAGGATAGCTCATAATCTAGGATACCACTAAGGGTGGACACACACGATTAAAGTTAATACCTACCTACCTACGTTTCCACTTCACCTTCTGATTAGGCTCTTTCAGACAACCTTATTAGGGAAGCGGATTAATTGAGATGACGAGAAATTAACGCAGACAAATGATATCAAATTTGTTGTCAATAATTTCAATGACAACCGTAAAAATAGTAAACCTAACTTATTTTTGCGCATTAAGTAAGCAATCTACCAGATGAGTCACTTCGGAGCAACGCAAAGAAGAACTATTAAAATCACGTGAGATTGACAGTAGCTCGATTAAGTTTACTTATACCTAGTATAAAGTTACACTGGCTATGGGTAACTCCACAAATCACTGATACATGTATACCCATACACATTCATTATCGTAACAGGTGCGTAAACCGTCAGTCACTTTAAACTTAATAACCAATGTAATTTGACTACGATTCAGGACACGATAAGAAAATGGGTATAGTAGGTTTTTCTTCACACCGAGGTCACTATAGATTAATATTAATTACGTGGTCTAAAAATTAATAAGCAATTTTACCATACCTTTATATATTTTCCATCCCAATGTGTAGCTGAGGATCACAATTCACACCGTACAACCGACTTTCTAAATATAAAATTTGAACTTCGAAGGCTTCGTGTCGACGGCCAATCGCGGAGGTGGGCAGCGGAATGCGGCTCGGCTCCGGCGCAGGTAACAGTGAGCTGCCTTTGTCTGTGTAAGTATACGTATTAAATACACCGACGCTACTATTGTTGTGCGCGTGTAAAGTCAACTTAACTTGAAACAACACTAACCAGGCTTTGTTTTACCATACATAGCTGAGAAGAGCTGCTTTCTTAGGAGTTGACAATAATATTCGAATAGAGTGTGGTTGGTAATATCCTCAACTTAGTTACGAGTTCTTCTCTGGAATTTGACATAAATATGTTTATTTTATTTTATTATATAATGCTAATGTTTATTTATAAAAAATGACCTCTAACAATCTTATGCCTCTACAAGTATTTTATAACTACTTTGTGGAATAATTTCTATCGAAAATGATCCATATTCCTCGCCTTGGAGTGTATATAAAGGTTTATTTTTAATTACTAATTTTTCGTGCCATGTTCATATTGGTGTTAAGTATTTTTGAAGTAGTTTTTAATTTATATATTGCTTAGATGCTCAAATATCTCTAGGTATTCATGGGAGCTCACCATCAGCTCGGTATCAATATACAATGTGTAACATGAGGAAACCGACTAATTTTAACAGCGTATTCCTGAGGCCAAAAGAAGTAAAAAATATCATATTATAATTTTTGGTCAACTACGACAAAAATAATTTTTTTGTTCCTTTTTTCATGTTTTTTGACATATATTTTTTTTTTTTAAATGGGTTAATTAATTGAATCAGGCGTTACTTTGCGGAAGTCCATATTATTAACAACAATAATATTACTTTGCTATTCCGCTGTTTAATAACATTGTCGGACGTCAGACCGACAACATCTCAAGCATCTCCTGAGGATGCCTCGTAGAGAGGCGAAACACGTGTCGAGTTTTGGTATTATTGGTGGTGGTTGGTTATATTTATTTGCGTATTTAGTTTTGCGGTGGGAGGGAGGGAACATTAATACATGGAAAAAATACGCAAGTAAATATAACGGTTTGGTACTGATTGACTAGCACGTTATTAAACAGCGGAATAGCAAAGTTATATTATTGTTGTTAATTATAATGGGTTGTTACTCCGAAACGAGGTGAATTTCTAAAAGGTTTATTGGACATTTTAGTCTCTAAATATGGTCAGGAAAACTCTGGCAAAATTATTCGGTTTTCTCATGTAACGCGCGGTGTATGCGAAAACCTGATGCTTTCTGAATTAAACTTTGATGGGTCCATTCTTCTCACAAGAAACACGACCATATTCAATACTGATAATTAGAATAAATAGAAAAATGTTCCTAAGCAATCTGAGTATTAAAAAAAACATTTAGGGACGGCAATCCGTTGAATGGAAAGAGTTAGGACGGGTATTATATTAAACTTCATCCCGACGTTTCGAACCCTTTAGCAGCGTTCGCGGTCATCGGGTGGATTCAATGGTTCCACCCGATTCCATCCGATCGGGTACTCAGATATCTAATCTCTGAGAGGATAACTCGTGTTAGAACACTACAACGTACTCCACAAAGACAAACCCAAAGCATCCACAAGAGCGATCAGCCGAATCTAGTGAAGCTTTCGAGGTCAGAGTTGCTGTCCACTAAGGCTCGACCATAAGGTGCCTTTACTTAACCTAGTAATTAACTAAATTACCGATGCAAAAAACTGGCGCCATGGTCATTATTATATGTACATATATGCGGATGATGACTGTGGTCCTCATATCTGAATGGTTAACAGAATGTGCAGACCTATATCTGACCGTTTGTCTCCTGTCGTTAGGCTGAGTTTCAACAGGCAAAGGTCTGTATCGTGGATTCTCGGGAATGTAAAAAGAGGCAAAAAAAATCATACCATACAGATGAATATGTTGCGTTGCATGCAAAATCGTCGCCGGACCGACCGCTCACCCGCTCGAGAACCACGAACGAACACTGAACACAGTTAAAAGGTTCGGAACGTCGAGATGAAATTTAATTCCATAACCGCGATTAAATACCAGTTTTTTTTATGACAAGGTAGCAAACAAGCAGACGGATTACCTGATTGTAAGCAATCATCGTCGCGAATTTGTATGTATTTAAAGTTTTAAATAGTTTTAATTAGTTATAACTCCGAAAAAAAAGTAAAAACGAGTTTTTCTATTTAGTGTTCGTAAACACATTACAAGGAATACCTATCTACCGGCTCTCCTATACAGCGTAAGACTTTAGTTAAAAAAAAATGGAAACAACACTACTGTTTTATTTGAAGCCGAATACCTATATTTTATGGATACGGATAGGTAAAATAAGTTCATCAAATAATAAGTTTTCGTAAGCAAGCGAAAATAAACCTTACCTCTCAATACGTAGGTCCAAGGCCTCGTCTTGATATCAAGGGTTAAGAACTTTTAGTTGTTCGATAGAGACGTTGTCAAAAATTTTAACAAATAGGATTTTAAAACTTATTACAATATTACTAAATTCTAATAAGTATGACTAATTATAACCACTATGCGTTAATATAAAAGAGCATTACAGTAATCATTTCCTGAGCCTCACTTATGTAATAAGCAGACTGATGTTACTAATTAAAAAAAACACGCATCGAAAACTAAACTTTACAAATAAAAAGATCTGGCTTCACATTAAGAGGAAACGGGAGTATGCAATTTTCCATACAAACGCTCTCGACTGTTTCCTCCCTGGTTTTATCAGCACAGATTGATATCATCGATATCTGTGTCGGACTGCTTCGTTTTTCTGGATATTTTAGTTTTTTTTTTTTTTTAAGTTTTAGAGCTCTTTAAACATTGCTAAAAACGGCTCACTCAACTTTCTCGCAAATAGTCGCATAAAACACTAAAAGCAAAACGGTCCGACACAGATTAACTCTTTATCATTCTGTTCCAAAAATTTTATTCATATTGGTTACGTTTTTGAGGAGGAAAACGTCGAGAGCCAAAGCTCGATTTTTGAGATTTTTACGCGGAATTTTTCGCCTGAGCTGCAGTTGTCCCTATCGCAGTGTTTTTGGAGGGGTAGGCAATCTACTAAATATGACCAGTCAAATAGTTATGAGCAATAGTCGACATTGAATGTCGATGATCTAGTGATGTAATGAGTTGTCGATAAACCGAAGTATTGCAGTTAACGTCACCGAAGTAACTGTTTGCTAATACGAGCAATTTAGTTTTATTTCGAGTTGATATTTTTACCCAGCTCAATTAAGTAACAGAAACAACCACCGTGGTGGTCTAAGAGTTTGGCTGCAGGGTAGCGTATTGCGCTATCAAGTTCTATGGCGCTGTCTGTTAATTATGCTTTCACAATAATAAATATGTACAAACGGATTTTTGAAAATGTCGACAATTTTGCAATGAAATAAAAGACTTGAGTATTATATAGTATTCAATTTATTCTTTTCAATAACTTACTTCATTTTCTTCACATATTTTCTCCGTATTTATAACTCGGTTTTTCTTACAAGATACAAAATAGTATACAAACGTCAAAACACAATCGTGTGTTTTGAAATTATCATTTATTTAAATATTATCGCACAAAGTGTAAAACGGCGAATGTAATGCCAAAAGGCATTCTCAGCCTTCACCTTCCACCTTCAAAGGTGCGGGAAATTATTTGGTACAAGTAAGAAGGGAAGAAAAACTAAGTGAAATGAATACCACACGTTATTAATATACATTGTTCAATATTATTTTAATGGACGAGGTGAAAACACTGAAAATAGAGTACTTGCAAGTCTCGCCAGACAGCAAAAGTTTGCCAATGTGGCATAAACAATAACCCCGAAAAAGGAAAATATTGCGTAATAAAAACTAATTATTAACTATTTAAGGTTTACAAAAAAAAAACACATAACAATAAAAATATCTACTTAATATTTTGTCTTATATTCTTAATGTCACTATTTAAAAATATACAAAAGTATATATAGTAAAGAAAAATGATTTTGGGATATAATTCAGCCAAAATTATTATTTTAATAGCGACCTCTAATAAAATATACTTTAGGTACTAACGTATCACGCTTGTGAGAATAATGATATTATGTAAGTGTATTTCTTTTTCTGTCCTTACATAATATGCTCACTTATAAAATTCAAAATATGTAGTATCTATTGTAAAAACAACGTACCTGTGATGTGACGTCATTGATGGATGTCACACTCTATTTTATACACATAAACAATTCGATAAATGCAACATTGATTAACAAATATACATGTATGTATTATGCAACAGTTATACTTGACATTGATGACAGCAAATGTAAGTTAGTGTTGTTATATTTCTGCACATCGACTTTGAAAATTCGGTCTGTAGTAATTTTGGAACGATTCTGAGTTACAGTCAGCAACAAAAGTTTTTAAGCGGCCCAGGTATTCAATATGATTCTGACTCGCTCTTATTATCTTAACAATAAAGTCGTATCAACCTCGATATGAACACTTCGGCCGCTTAGTTACTTATGCCGCTGGATGTACCTATATTACGAAAAAAATAGTAGGTGCTTATGTTTATGTTACCTACATATGCAGGTTCAATGCTAGTTTATGCGCACGCGTTGCGCGACGCTACAAGGTTTACTGAGCTAAATAGCGGGTTCGATATTTTATTGGTCATATACATCAGTCTTAATGAGTAATTAAAACGAAAGTTACAACTTAGCGTTACATATAGTATTATTTGGGTAAAGATTTATTGACTATCTGCTTCAGGAGGACGTGATCAATTTTACTTCTATCATTAAAATCAACAATAGAAAGCTCTTAATATCTTATGCAGTAACAGACAAGGATAGGGACAAATTTACAAAATATGAATGTATCCTAAATTGTTTGACTGTAATTTGAATATAATCTGATACCGCTCAACCACACTCAGCCCCGACGGCCATTAAAAAAAATCCATTCTGTTTTTATCAGAGCGTACAATGTTGCAAGACTCCAATATCTTTAACACTTTAAAGTATGGTTATAAAAAAAAAATTTTTTTGAACTTTGACACATAGACAACCAAAATTTTGGTCTATAATAAATAGGCAGTGGACTGACAATATTACTGTATGATATGTAACTAATTATTCTACACGTCGTGTTTATGTTCAATGGTTAAAGCGAGGCGCGCCCTTTGCTCAGCAGCGGGACACTGTACTAACTAGGAAGAAATAAACGTAATGGTGACTTTACAAAGTAGTCACAGAAGCGTATTTTGTCTGTACTTTATAACCTTATATATTATATCAACCTCAAAATAGTGATAGTTATACCTAGAGGTTAAGTTAGGGTAGTATTTTTGTAGGTATAATAAATATAATGTCAAATTGTAAGGCATATAAATATTTTTAAATACGGCATTTTACAATAACTGATAACAATGTTAAAAACAACTTTACTAACTAACTACCCCGTCAACTTTTACCTGAAACTAGTTTTTTTTTAAAGATAAAATATAACTAATGTGTAACAACTACAATAAACATTTAATATAATGTAATGATTAGCTTAATCTGCATGTTATTTTAAAATAAAGTATTTGAATATATATTAAAACAACTCAAGTAAATTGCACGTGCACGTAAATATACTATGTAGCAGAGGTATCTAAACGTCCAAGGTGTCAAAATGAGCTTGACACGTCTTTATTGTTATGAGAACAAAGCGTGTTAAGATCTTTGTGAACGCCTGGCTTCGCAACTTCTGCTACTAACTGTATATAAACTTTCTTCAACATAATAAAAAGCGTGTCAGAATCATAGAATTAATGGATTGACTAGATCCATACACCGTTCTTTCAACATTCTGGTTATATATGTCTGTTTTCGGTACTATACTAGCGCCACCATCAAGATGCTCCTGTTGAATTATTTTGACAGCGTGACATCTCCATAGATCGAGCTAAGACTGTTAAATAATAAAAAAATCGATAGATGGCGCTAGAGCGTTTGCCAGCAAGAGGGGAACGCGATTTTGTATAGATATTTTCAATCCATCTGTTCTTTACAATTAATTTGTATAACCAGTATCAATACCAATGGAAAACCTTACCTACACAATAGAACGATTTTAAATTAGTATGAAAAGCTTATTTGGAGATTTACCAGTACGTACAGCTCTGTTGATAACATGCTCGTTTTATAACTACGAACATTACTTAGCACACTACTGGTCGCTAAATAATGTACTAACTCGGCGCAGCTGCAGTCAGTCCGTTCAAGCAGAATACGCGTACGTACGTAACAAAAAAAGCCTGGAAAGTTAGTACCGGCACCACTTATAACCACGCAATTCTGACACACTGCAGTATAAAAACTAACATTGCAACGGTGATGAAGATAGTAGGTAGTATTTCAGCGTCAACTATTAACAGACTTTATGAAAGCGTGTTTTTAGGACATTGTTCGTGGCACAAGGATCTACGCCATGGAGGTGGACGGCTCGGGCTCCTGCTCGGGAGCCATCTCGTCCTCGGGCGACGGCAGTGGGGCATCCTCTTCGTATATCATCACCAGTTTACTATACTTTCGTTTTCTCCTCGCGCGCTGGAATTAAATTGATGAATACTCGTAAGTTTAGGTATGATCTTAAAAATGTATAATAAAAATGTCTATCGTTAGTCGCTCGCTGCGGACATTATGCCAGCTGCACATTATTTACGAATTCCGATCGCGCGCAGTCTTAAATCACGGATAAAGTGTGTACACTAAATACTTGTATCTTCGTCAAACAAACAGCAAATAGTTACGTTCGTAAAACAGTCATTTAACTATAGTGCGTACCACAGATACGACACCGTGTTTACTGAGTCGCGTTCCTTCGAAATTCGAGCTACGACCGTACGGATTCTGTTACACGGTACCGTGTGTCGCAGCGCCATCTGTAAGCTTAAGTCTAGTTATTTTGATGACGAGAACTTTCCATACAACTAATAGAAGAGACACGACAGTTAAACGCTTTAGATGGCGTTTGTGTGTCTGCCTGCATGTTGCATATCATGGATGCGATCGGACGGATGGATTCCCTTCATTTTTCTGAAATCCCAACATCGGTGGATCGTCCCGTATCGTACAGGCGCGCTTCACGTATTAATATGAAGGATACAAAATCATTCATACGTGTTTTCAAGTAATTTTACAAGTTAAATTCATAATTAAAAGAGTGCAATGACTTTAATATCGTGAAATCCGTATAAGCGAAAATAAATACGATCTATTGCACCATTGGGCGTCTATTTGTTTGCTTGTTAGCTTAACTTTGGTGTTAGCTTTGGTTCATTCACAAGTTTTGATAAGTTAAATTTAATTTTATCATGAATACGACTTACTTTGGCCAACGGGCTCATGGGAACCTTGTGTCCCTCTTCGCCTGAACTGCCTGAGCTGGTGATGCCCTCCTCCAGCGTCAGGCGCGCGGCCACTCCCTCCAATTGCAGATCCATGTAGAGTTGGCCTAGCTGCTCATTAACCATGGACGGCTGGAAAACAAATTATCATTGATGGTTTCACATTTTGAACAACAAACGTGCGAGTTCTAGGCGCCAGAAAGCCGTGTCCACGCACCACAAGTGCATGTTACACAATGACATATTTTCAGCAAATATCAAAAAGTTAGGCGGTTATGGTGAGGATAGCGAATCAGAAACAGTCTAATGTTTTTGTAAGGTGCCTAAGGAAGTAAATTATGTTGCGTGCCTGGAGGCAAATTAGTTTATTTTTAAAATCAATTCATCAAGATGTCTCGGGCATCTAGTAATGCAAACTTTCGTCCATCTAAGTGCGCCCTTAATATATATTTTCGTTTTGGAAATAGCTCACCTATTTCAACAGATACAATTAATATCCCTCTTAAATGATATCCCAAAAAAAAGCTGTTTCCCGTTAGTTTTTTATTTATGAAATCTAATTATTTCATGTTTTCCTGTAGCAGCAACAAAAACCAAGAATTAAAACTAAGGTCTCACCTGTTCAACTCCATCCAACTTCTTTTTATCTGATATTAAAACTTCGTCTAAGGTTTTTGTTAACACCTGATATTTGTATATCAACTCCGATGTTACGCATACCTGGAATTATACAATAATATTATACTTTTTAGATTGGACTGGTAGCCCTTTACATTATCCGCGTAGTCATCAAAATGTATGAAACATTGACGGTACTTTCAAGGTCAGCCTCTATGTACTGTGACTGGTTTATTTATTTTGGTATTAGGCAATCTCCTGACCCTGTGGCTCACTTTACTTGAAGTACCTAACTACTAATTGCTTCAATATAATTGAAAATGGAACAGTGACCTTTCTGTTTAGTTTTATACAGTTGTGAAGCAAAAGAAATACAAGTAATATTTTCTGTACCGTGACCTCGACATACGTGGCGTAGTCAGTTCTTAACTCAGGGCTGCCCGCAACGAGTTTATTTACGCTACAAGTGGAGTACTAACTTACGAGTATATCAAACTACTTAATCCATCTAAGGCCAACTTTAAGCCTCTACAACAATTTATTGTTTAACTACTAATTACTACTACAAGGTAAAGCAAAATATTGATCATACTTGTTCCAGCCAAGGTGGCTCCTTTTTTCTCCTTTGCATTTGTTTGTTGCGTAGGTTATCCTTGCCCTGGGTCGTAACCGAGCGGGACTATAAACAAACAAGTTTTTGAATTATAATAACACTAAATACAATGGATGTGTTCTAGGCACGTATTTATAAGCATTGACTAAAAAGAAGGAACATTATTAATAAAAACCGTCAATATTGTGCCGTTCATTACGACGCTTGTCCTTTTATTTTAGTAAGAAGAAGACACAATTTAAGTTAAATCTGAGCTATTGTGAAATAGCACTTACACTTACACTATCAGTTGTGTTCTGTTTTTTCTTGGCGTCACCGCTATCCTCGGCGCTGCCAGATTCGGTCTTGAAGAAGGAGCTGTAGAAGGAAGAGTAGCTGGACTCTCCGTCCGTGCGGTCCACGGTATCCTCGCTCTTCATCTTGCTGTCCCGAGACCCCGAGGAGTCTGGCACGGCCTCGTTACTCTGTAGACGAACAGATATGGAAAGAATCCATATGTTATTAGTTGTAAACATACACATCTGAGGGGACGTATAGATGCACGGTTTTAGGGAAAAATAACGAGATTATTCGTTCACCTTCATTTCCTTTTCTTAAGGTGCATTAGGGTATTTTCAAATGTCTTAAAGCAGTGTATAGTTTCTAAAATTAATCAAACAAAATTTGTATTAATTATTCGGCAACGAAACACATACAAAATTAACCCAATACATCTTACCTATTTTGTATAATCATGAACAGTCTAACAGGGACTGTTGAGCCACTTGCCAATGTTCGTAATTAAGCCGTATAATGAATAACCCATATCTCCAGATGTTCTGTCACGGCCACACGCCACTTGCACTAAGTTACGAATATAGGAAAATAACCCAACAATCTTTATACGTAACGCTTACCCTCTAATTCTTAATATGTATACTACTGGTGGTGAAACCTGCCTTTCAGTATCAATTTCACTACTCTAGAATTCAATTCCGTTTCGGTATCTGGCGGGCAATATAACTATCAAATATATGTGTATATTGTATATACACATAACTTCTTACAGTAGGCAGTGATCGCACCTTTCGTTGCATTCGTAAGTGAACCATAAGTTTATAATTAAAGACAGGAGGGACGCGACCGCCAAATTGATTAAATCAAAACGTTTATCCTTGCATAAAGATAAATCTTGGCCTAGGTGACTATAAATTAACTGATATAAAAAAATAATGCAATATACATAATAAACTTATGTCTATATAGGATGAAACACAAGGAGCGTCGTAGGATTGCGGTCAAGTGTATATAATCCACGTAATAAAACTTTATTACCACAAATTATTTTCCATAAGTATTATCTATAAACAGGGGTGATGATTTCATAAAACAATTGTTTTTTCTCGTCAGTTACTAAACTCATCTCTATCTGCCTCCAATAGAGACAGATTACTCAAGTAGATACCTGATATTTACTGCATTCGTTATCTGCCAATTTACAAAAACATATAATGGTAAGTAATGGTTCAATCGATCTACGATTTTATTATGTCATCTATCAATTTTACAGACTAGACGTGGACTAACTATGTAATGTAACTAAAACATGAGAAATACGAACTTATCCGAATTATCACGTAAGGTAACTTAGGATGTTCTTGCATAATACAATAAATGCATATCAACTAGAATTTGTCGCAAAGAACGTACTAACATTTTTAAGCGTCACAATTTAACTCGACATGAAATAATCACAACAAAGTAAACTACCATAAAATTAATAACTTATATGAGCAGCATATTGTGTGAGGTTTAAACCTGTTACCACACAATATGAGTAGTATATAATAGTAACTTTAAATTACATCTAAAACTAACTACTATAATTATAATTAAATTGAAACTAAACAAAAATTAAACCTATATAAAACTAAAATAAAATTAAAAAATTGGGCCCCTTCGGCATAGTGCCAAGGATGCTGGCAGCATTTCCCCGCTGTATAGCTAAACTTATTCGTTGGGCGAGGAAGCTGCCAGCTCTTCGGTCATTTGTCGAGTCCTTTAGTTGCTTGGCGAGCTCTTTAAAAAGTTGGAGCGCGCTGGGTCGCCACGGGCCGAGGGTCTCGACACCGAATGGCATAAAAATGTATTCGGAGCCGAGACCCGAGTATTTTTAGTGCTTTAGCCGCCGCACCTGCTTGTTTATTTGTTCCGGGAATGTGGGAAGGGGCCAGTGTGTCGACGCACGTAGCGTCCCACCTTCCACGGAACTTAAATATAACGAATATTGTATAACAGATATATTGACACGTGTTAAAAAACATAATTTCTTAAACTATACAGTGTTTCAAGCCAGCTCATTCAAATAATATGTTAAAGACAGTAGACCATGAAAGCTTTTGAGATGTAATATAAGAAGTCATCTCCTTTAGGACTTTTAAATTAATGTTTAGAAACTGCTCGTCATTGATCCACGGTCCACGTATAGCAAGTACGCCTATTAATCACGTAATCAATAATTGAACAGTCGCCGTGCGGTTAATAAATAATATTGAACGTCAAGCATATTTTTTTAATAAAAGATATTTGTTTTAAAAATTATACATACATTTTTGGTAAATGCGTGTAATAATTATTTTTATTTTGCTGTTCAAATTAATATAATAGTAATGAGATCGGCGAAACTCGGCAGGATGCGAATATAACTTACGTTATAAACTAGATCTTACATTAAATCTACTATAGAGACTTGCGGTAGTATAACAAGTTACTAACTTGGTTGAAACTGGTTCTCATAAATTACAAATTGTACCGTTTTCATTTCATTTCTATGTGTTCAAGTAAATATATAAAAAACTAGCTGACATTTAAGACAGTGATACGCTTGCGACATGGTATGTACTAATCATATATCTGGTATTTATCATCTGTATTCGACTAAAATATTATATTTACGAAAAAGCCTTGGTCAAAAGTATAAAGCACCCGTTTGTTGCTGCTTATTAATAACGACGTATACACGATACATAGAATATAATTTTGTTTGTGTAACTTGAAGACGATAAGACGTCGCATCGACAATTAATAAACTAATTACTAATGTTCTCTACATTGCATAAATAATTTGGTTAAAGTTCAACAAAAACTCTAGAGAAAGTCGAATCGAAACCGCTTCAAATGGGCACGTGCGAATTTCGGCAATACTTTTGTCCAAGGTCGTATGAGAAGTAAGTCGACAACGTAAAATCGCATACCCTGTTCAAAGCGTCAGTGGCCGAACATATGCTGCGGGCCTGCCCGCCCCGCGAACACGCGGGCTTCAGCGGCGCGATGGAGGCGGCGCGCTTCTCCTCGCGCCACGCGGCCAGCTGCGACTTGCCCGGCTGCTTCAGGGGCAGCCCAGGCTTACAGGCCTGTCGTCATACCCACTCTCCATGAGCTTCGTTCATCACATTATTTATCTACGTACATATCATTAGTGCTCTAAAATGCGTCCAGAAACCGTAAGCAATGACCAGCATTACCAACCATCAGAAATGAATGGAGATGTAATGTTACTATACCTCCTGAAAACAGTAGGTTATGAGTTTAAATTTGGAACAACTGTCAAATTCAAATGGGGTGTCTATTCTCATATCTATAGATATTAAACAGTCATTGATACGAAACGCCAATTCGTTGTTTTATTAATATAAATCGTACGACATTTGAACTCGAGTGACAATATAATAGGGAGTTAATTCGCTTGTCTATGGTTTATAAAAATATTTGACTGAGATACAAAACACGAAACGCCATTCCAGTCATTTGTTTTGTTCGTTGACTTTTTAATGTTTACAAGTAGCACTAGTAATACTGCAGGTCATTTCCCTGCGGTTCCTGAACCCATCTTAAAACACTTATGATATGTGTGTAGATAAAGTAGTGTATGCAACTATACATAATTAGGTGGTAATGCAACAAGTGTGTGGTAATGCCCTTCATTATGCACAGAAACATAAACTACTATTATATTCACATAAAGCCTTACGTGAAGGTGATGAAATGTTAGCTAGTAATACGGTGGATTTATACTTAGAAGGAATGAATACGCTATGTTACGCTATGTAGTTCACCAATTCGAAGACAGCTATTAATAAGAGTAACACATCTTGGGTTTAATACTAGGAAACTACTGAACTTAAGGTTAGTATGAATATGATAAGGACTATAGTTAGTAACTTGTTTATATTTTATGACATCAGTCTACAAGTTGCTAGTGTTTGCCTGCGCTCGCTAATTATACAGGGGTAGGATTAAGTGGCACTATTTAGCGATTAATGCACTCTTAAGCTTACTTATTTCTTAATGATGTAATACCCTGACTTAGCTTGAAATTTTGGTTGTATCCTACGTCTTAGAGACTACATGATATACTATAATATTGGTATCATTTATAAATTTCAATGAGTTTTCATAATCTCTGAAATTATTTACATGCCATCAGCCACATTGAACTATTTAAATACTATTGATAGACTAAATTAGGATATTAGCAACTTATCCTATCTTATATAGATTTTGTTATAATTGCTTATACAAAAAATGTGAACTATTATAACTAAAAACGCTACCAATGCCGTGTGTTGCTTACATATGTGTTCGTAGTAACTACCAAAACATACCTCTTCATAATTCCGTGTTGCTAGCCTGAGACTGCTGTGAGTGTTGACGAATTGGTTCTGCACTACGTTTTGTTGCATCGCGAATGGTGCTTGTTGGTTGATGGGCGACACCATGATGGGTGACCCGAACACCGCCTGCCCGTACATCATGTATTGCACTGAAAAGTTTAAATAAAATTAATAATGTTTCTAATTTTGAACTATAGTACTTAAAGCATAGATTTTATAGTACATAACCGGCAGATTGTTACGAACTAACCAGCAAATGTGACCAATATTTTTTTTTTATTGCTATTCGCTATTATGATGATGTGTCAAAAATTTGTGTGGAATAGCAATTAAAAAGCAGCTTTCGCAGCCTATTATAAGGAACATAATGGCAACATTGTAAAGATCATTATATTCACTTGTTTTTCGACGCGACGTTAGTACCAAAACTTATTGGCGATAAATATTTGACCCGAAGTTGCCTAACCAGTAATAAAACCTGAATCCAGACATCAGTAAATAATTAAAGAATTATCAAAGTTAAAAATTGTGTATTACACTAATAACCTGGTCTATTCTTGTCTTGTTGTTCTCTTTCTTCACAAAACACATATCGATAAATGTACTCACCGGCCGGCGCTTGATATTGCATCTGCGAGGTGGTAGGCTTGTTATGATCATGCGAACTCATCTCCGACGTACAGGGTAATGTAGGGGCGGTAGTAGGTAAATAATACATCGGGAGGAATCCTGCAAGAATATGTAATTTGATCAACCTTTTCCACTTCTCGTCGAACTTTTCGTCTTAAAACAAAATAATATTGTAAATAGTTTCTAAATTAAGCATTAGGAGATTAATTTTGAGTGTTACAAAATTAATCTCCTTGCAAAGAAATAATTATTACTGATAATTAACGACAAGGCCAAGAAATATAATCACATAAACAGATCCTTCTCTTTTTTTTAGAGTTAGGTATTTAGGTTACCTGGCACAGCAGTCATAGGGCTCACTAAAGGCATCTGTTGCGTCGCGAACGGGTTCAATCCGTTCACGAAATTTTGGGGCCACACAGATGCGGATGTAGCTAAAAAAGACAAATAATAAACGTGTAAATATTTTACAATATCCTTCAAAGACATATTAATGTCATAACCGACAACCATACGGGGCGCGTGATTTGGCTTTTAAATAATAATTATGTGCACCTCACTTTTAGTATATTATGGCTGTAATGTATTCTTAGAATTCTACCATGGATATTGTTTATAAGGCCCGAAGTACAAACAACTGGACGGGGTGTTTTTACTGAGTGAGTATTATTATATAAAAAAATATAGTATTAAAAAAATGCGACTTTCCGACGCCGTTGTTCTAAGGTCATAGTGAACCTTACAACGGCAGATAGTATTTTTTTTTGTTAATGTCTTTTGTTTAGGAGCCTTTGTCTTGAAGACCAAGTCGGCAAATGTTTATTTATATAACTATAAACAACACTTCCATTGCAGTATTTGGTGTCGTGGGCAGCGTCACTTTTTTTATAGCAACAAAAGAGTTGAGATCACGTAGTATGCATTCAGGTATATTGCATTCAAACATCTAAACAAAATCTCGTTTCTCTAAAATTTGTTGTCACAGCACAGGACAGCGTTAAATTGTGGGTTTGATATTGCTCCATTGGAAGCAGAGCTATATGTTTGACGCTGACTGTAAAGACATTGATAATCCAGTCCAGTCTATGACTACTTGAAGTGTGGGACAACCTCGGAGGAAAGAGTAACTCACAGACGGTGGTCACGGCCGCGCAGGGCATCACGGGCGTGGACACGGACGGCTGCCGCCGGCGCATCTGACGCGATGACGCGCAGTGCTGCTTGTGTGTGCCGGCCTCTGCTTCCTGGGGCTTTGACGCGCGCTTCAATCCGTGCGGCTGTCAAATTAACAATCGGTTATACCATTTTCATCTATCCCTACTGCTCGGAAAGTTTACTTAGAAAATTGTTTTTTTTATCCCTATGTTGGATAGTATAATTCTACGAGCGTTGAGGTCACTCACACAACAACATCGCATGTAATGTTAGAAAGATTTTGAAATTACTGTTCTTTTTTCATACCGATAGCAAGTTCAACAGCGATTTGAGTGAATATGAATATAGACCTGTTTTTATAAAACCTCTTCAAATTTGATTGAAGTAACCGGCACTGGGGCACTGGTTACATTTTAAGTGTTTTTATTTACATTTACTGTGTCAATATTAACTCACTTATACACATATTTATGAACTTTTTCCGTATGTTTCTGTGTAGTTCTAACGCTGATTTACCTGCGTATCAGCTACGCTGGAGTTGACGGTGGTGGGCACGAATGATGCGTTGCAGCGCACGAGGTGGTCTCTCTTCTTCTGCTTGCTCTCGTTGCTCATTTTTTCTCGTTCCTCCTTCTTGGGTGGTCTACTTTCGCGGTGTTTCTTTACGAATATCTTTTCCATTTCTGAATTATGTCTGTTGGATAATAGGTCTATTAATAAACAGGAATAGTACGATTTTGTATGCTAATAAGATTGTAGAAACTTAAGTGTATAAAGTTTAGTATGCAACCGCAGTAAAACCACATTTGATGAATTATCCAAATAAATTGATAATAATTAGCACCAGCACTAATAGACTGTTTATGGTTGCGTACGTTTTCAATAATTTAATTACTAGGTATAGTCCATACGCTGCGATTAACGTTCGACATGAGGCTCCCCGAGCGTGTATTCGCGTGCGATCATGGTGTAAAAAAAAACAAATGATAGTTATATACTTAGTCAAGATGGATTCCGTGAGCCTTATAGGCTGGTATTCGAGTGGCATTGGCCCAGGACTCTCCTCGAAACTAAGGCACGCCGACTCCACCGACGTCATCTCGACCGAATCGCTGGAGTAGTGGCCCGTTGGAGACATACAGTCCCTAAAAAAATATATACATATTTTATATTACAGGTTATATTTGTGGCAAAAAACAAACTTAAATGAGTTAACGAAATAGCACGTTTCTTTAGCAGGGAATCTTCCGACTAAGCAGTGAAAATTATTATGAGCCTAAGCCTAGATATTAATATAGTAACAATTCACCTTACAGGATTATTTTAGTCCAACTCACCTATTATACATATTATTTCCTTTAATTGGTACTATAGTTGAATCTGCACTTTTTTCAACGGCCTCGTCGAAAACATCTTGGTGGCTGTCAAAATAACTAAAAAAAAAGAATTACTAATGTTAGAGGTAGTTATATGCTATATGGCACCTATGAGTACAATGACTTCTAAGAGTCGGTAACATCTACCGAACCACAGACAAATTAAAAAGCATAGTAGTTCAAGTCCTCCTAATACATATATATATACTTTTTAATTTATCTGTGTAGGTACCATCAAGTCGTGAAACGCCATCTAATCCCGAGTCTTTAACCTAGTTAACTAAATGGTCTTCGGTAATGATTTGTTTCTTTCCTTCAACTAAACATTTGTGTTTACTAAGAAAAGAGCAACTTAATAAAACCGGTCAAATACGAGTTGGACTCGCGCAGCGAGGGTCCCGTACAAACGTAGGTTTTAATTCCCATGTGAGTGTCGATTTGCGGCATAAACGGCTGTATTTTTTGATTGCGTCGCCTCAGAAGTTTTATATTTTCACAGTTCTAAGGGACAATAGACCTGAGTAGTTGCTATGAATTTCAGCCTGATACCTTCCACGCGTTCCTGAGAAAAAAGGTCTTGACAGACAAACGGACAACAAGTAGATCCTATAAGGGTTCCGTTTTTCCCTTTCAAGGTACGGAACCCTAAAAAAACTTTCAAAATTAGTTTGTTAAGTTTAATGAACAAGCAATCATGTCCTTACCGTTTTAAGTTAATGTTGTAGTTTAACTGGTTGTAGCTCAGGGGAGTTCCTGTGCTTGATTTGCTGTCGTAGTCGTGATGAGGTGAAATACCGCCCAACATCACTGAGTCTCGCTCCTGAAATAAAACATTGAGTCCCACTTATTATTTGGAATATATCATTCCTTTTTCTTCGGAGCTCTACATACCCACAGATCACCTCAACTGGATGGATGATATAATTCAACTCTGAATGGATAGGATGGTTGCCAAATCATGCGTCTCTTTCGCACTTACAGATTCATTATAGACGTTACAGCGATAATGACAGCCAATACAATCGCGAGTATCTTACATTAGGTCCTCATAGGTTGTCCCTATGAGAGCGCGACCACTTATTAAACTGTAAATGTGAATAAATAAAAATCTTTACAAGAATGAGATTTAGATTGATCCTGAGCTTAGTATGGAATAGAGCAACGTGTTGTTTACTTGGGCTACTCAAGTCTAGCAATTTTTGAGTCAAATCTTAGTTATGTATAATGCGAACCTAGCGCTAGCGATTCCTGGTTAACAGCATCATAATATATTATTGTTTTGTTATTATTGTAATTCGCTATATGTGGTACCTATGGACTTTGGTCTGAAATAAAAAAAAATGTTTTGATAATGCGATATTAGAGCCGTTTTTTTTTCACCATTTACAACAATTCGATCATAGAAAAATTCATTTATACGTATTGTTGTTAGTACTACTGGCACATGATTCTTAGTAAAACCGGCTTTTGTCTTTCATAAAGACTAGCTAACTTGACCGTTAACTTGTGACTTAAGTGATGGCTAATTAGTATAATAAAATAGTAAACATTTTATTGTATACCATTTTATTAGGCAGACGTCCGGTTTTTTTTTATCCATAGCCCAGTAGCTAGTCCATCCTTTCCACCCAATAGCCTAGTACATTCTAGATTCCATTAAAACTCAATAGTCCTTACACCATGGCGGGTGTTGTCTCTGTGCGCATCCCATGATACGGACAGGGGCAACATCCGCTTAGTGTACCCCTTACATTTCATTAAATTGTCGAAAGGGCCTCTGCGCGTTGGCTCGATCTGGCCCCGCGTACGCTTCCCAAATGTCCGGAACACCATTGTTCCGTGTACGGAAGAAACATTTTTATATCAACTTACATAATAGCTATTATCATTCTCTTGTATCTCTAGCCGCAGTTCGTCCTCCGCTTTGGGTTGGTCTTCTATAAGGCTCTCCATGAAAGATGCTAGGTCCTGGCAGCGCTTGGTCATCTGTTGTTTGACGAGCTCAGCTGGTCTGGTCGGGACCTAAAAAAAAAATAACTTGAGCTTTGCCTTTTAAGGCCCTAGTAAATAAAGTTACTTTATTCCCGCGCCCGCTGACGGTGGCGAGCAGAGCGATGATAAAAAGTAGCCGTGGGCATCATATCAAACAATTCCTCAGAACACAGCCCATTGTACAAGCGGTAGAACACACATAAGGAGGCGAAGTCTCTCCTAAGAGTTAAAGTATTGACTTTTCGATGATGATTATAAATTGTAAGACGCATCTGCGTGCCAAGTCAGTGCAGTGAAGCAAGGTAACTATAATATTTAGATCCTGTATTCACTTATACGTAGTGAGCTAGGTACTATACGTATCGAGCTATTGTTTAGCTTGTAATGTAAGCATTAAGAAACTTTGCAATAAAATTTTGATATCTTTAATCGATTAAGCTGAAATTTACCACACTTATGTAAGTTCGGTGACAATAAGATTTTATGATACCACTGATCTGATCTCACGCTGCCAGCCAGAAGGTAGCCAAAACAACCCGTGGTGTTCAGGCTCGTTAGCAACCTTTGATGAGTAGTTAATGTTTGCACAAAAAAGTAAAGTCGGCAATAAAAGCTCGTACCAAAAATCACATATTTGACTTGTATATTTAGTGACTAGTGACTGACTTACAATAGTGTCTACATACTCTTTCTAAATGTTACCCAGGTTCCAGTTACGAAGAAAGTTAAAAACTGGCGTTTTTGTGCGTTTCAATAATATTAAACTTTTCCCAAATATTTGGACAATAAAGTAGCAGAACGTTTTACGAGTAGTGTTTATTTATGAAAACCTAAATGTAATCTTTAATATTACTTGGTACCAAGTTCTATAGACAAGTAGATAAGCTTAAATTTCCGATTCCCTCCTTATATTATAATCGTGTAATTAAAACGAATACATAACTAAACATATCTCACAGGGCAGAATATTTATATGTATAATTTCACCCACCTCTTCATTAAAGAGCCGGCTTTATTCACGTTTATTTAGTCACTTGCGCGACTTGTTTCATGATGCTTAGAACTATATTTTCAAGCACTAGAATGCCCCTGGTTCACTTTACAAGCACAGCAGGGAGTGACTCAGTCGTGATCTTAATAAATAGTTACTCACAAAAGTATAAATACAAAAATTCACCTACCTCGTTCAAAATCCTTACAATACTATCTTTAAGACCTTCAATTTCAATATTATCTTCCTCCGAAACGTTATTCATGGGTGACAGTGGTACTTCAAACACGTCCGGGTTGGTTGGACCCTGTAATCATTCAATGTCCGTTAGGTTTAAAAGAACTGACCAAATAGTGTACACCTTATTAAATATGAAATAAATATTTAAACTATGACTGTGATACTTTGATCATTACTAACATATCACAATAGAGAACATCGATTCATTAAGAACATTACATTTTCTAAATTGAATGTGATTGTTGTCATTCGATTAAGTTACCTAAAATACGGCCAAAGTCGCAAAATATGTACCTAACAATACTATAAGCGTACCTTAATATAGAAACCAGATGCAGGTGAGCTCTTCACGAAAAAAATTGCCACTAATACGAAGCAAAATTATAAATTATTTCCATTCCAATACATAAAAAAAAAATTAAGTCGTTTGTTGCCCCCATGCATAATATATGGAAATACCTCCTGACAAAGTAGGACAAAACTTTGGGAGATTAATTTTTCTTATTTTATTAACCGTTCTAATAAAATAAGCTCGTGATTATGAGTAAGAGAAACATAAATATTTTAAAGTGCCATTTTTAGGAAATGCTCAGGTATAGATATTTTAGGACTCTGATCGTATCGTATGAATATTTTAAATCTTTGACCTTGAAGATGGCGATGACAGCGCGATTGCGGCATAAATACTTGAAAAACCTTGCTAAGCTGTCTTAGGAATAGGTACAGTCAGGGTCAAATAGTGGCAACCAAAGTGGCACATATATCGGTGCAGATCTTTATTCATATCCCAGTAAGGTATATGTGTTACGATGATATATTTGGCCATACTGACTGCAACCAACTATATGATGCTGACTGTACTCAACTAAATATTAGGCAACAGAAACTTAAATAAGTTATTGTTGTATACCTCAATAACGTGATGTTTTCCTATAACAAACTCTAGTTTACGAGACCACGGGTTAATAAATGAAGACCACTCCGTTTCAAGCTTAAGGTAATTTCCATTCTGAGCCAGCATTCTGTAATAGAAACATATTATGACTTACTCTTATTAAACAAAGAGAACGATGCAGAAGAACAGCATTCTCGTTGGCCAAAAGTGTGTGTTTAGTCTTAATATACATACTACTGGCCTAGTTGGTAATAGTGACCTTGCCGATGGTCCGGGTTCGAATCCCAATAAGGGCGTTTAGTTCTGTGATGAGCACATTTTTTTCTATGTATCTAAGTATTTTTATATTAAATATATCTTTGGCTGAGTGGTTCAGTCAGTTTGTGTAAGGATGTCCTGTAATATTTATTTACACTTAGCTTATACTCACAAAGTAATAACATGATCAACTACTGTTATTACTGTCAATAACAAAGTGGTAACTATTCATGAAATGCATATTATAGGTATATAACAGCGAATTAATGCTTAGCTTAACTTGTGTATTACTTGAAAATAAAAATTTAACACATGTAGTGATATTGAATGCAGCCTCGAACCAATTTCGATTATTAGAGATCTCGAGTGAAAAATGTAATTTAAGACTGATCCATTGAAGAGACCGACCGAGGTCTAGTAAATTAGATGCATTATCTTATATTTTAGTCTCCCAACCTCGTTCGAGATCTCGAATATATCAAGGTCTGCTAATAATTAGCTTGACATGTCGTGTGATCGGCTTTCCTTAGTAGTGAATCTATGAATGCAATCCTAGTTTTCGCTTTGAGTTCAAAGATAATGGTTGATAGCGTCAGGTACATACAATCAACTAACTGATTATGGCGGTGCAGCTGTCATTCCATAGAGAAATATCAATAGAATATTGCATCTATTGACGACGGTGGCAGACGATTGACTGTCGGTGCTACTAGTAAAATTGCTAATGGAGTAATTACCTGTAAGGTTTAGAGCGAGACACTCGGCCCTGTTTCACAATGGTCTCGTACACGTGGCGCACGTACGGCAGGTCCTCGGGGTGGTACAGCTGCAGCACGTCCTTGCCCGTCACGTCCTGCGGCAGGTACCCCAGCAGGGGCACCGCCTCGTTGTCGATGTACTCCACGTTCCCGTTCGCCACGTGACGCATTACGAATGGTACCGCGTCATCGATAATCTCGTTTGGACCTGAGAAGGATTATAGTAAATAAAAAAGTAATGGAAGTGTTGTTCTTTTGAATCGTCGCGTCACTACGCGGCATAATCTGAGATGGTGGCGTTTAAATCGTTTGTCACGTTCTAACAATTGATGCAAAACTCGTTAAGGGATATAGTAGCCTTTACCATTTCTGGTACCGTTTTTACTAGGCGCTATCCCCGAACTTTGAAGCTTTATCTTTCTCACTTTATCTTAATATAGTGCCCAATATTTAGGACGAGTAAATCAATTTAATGGAGTTTCCATGGACTCAATAGAATCGAGTTATCTTTACTCAGTCATCATCAGTAAGGTAAGGAATTGAATAAGTAAATGTATTGTGCTTACCAAAAAAGATATAAAGCGACAAAATGTATGTACTAAGCTACTTAGTTACACTTAATTATCAACTAAGGTAAAATGACAATAATATGTACAATAGCTTTACTGCCGGGTTAGCAAGCTGAAGTGGCAATGGGCAGGCCACATGGCACGCAGAGAAGATGGCAGATGGGGTCGCAAAGTGCTCGAGTGAAGACCACGGACTAGCAAGCGTAGCGTAGGACGTCCACCCAGGACAGACGACCTCATTAAGGTCGCCGGAAGACGCTGGCTGCAGGTCGCTTCCAACCGGTACACGTGGAGGCCTATGTTCAGCAGTGAACGTCTTATCGCTGAGATGATGATGACGACTGCCTTACTGCCTTGGTTACATTGGAAGTGAGCATTCCGTATGTTCCTGTCAAATTATAGAATCCAATAGGAAGACTTATGAAACAGAAGTCAATACTCACTGTTGTACGCCGAAAACAACGGTGTAGCTTGTATGACCAAGTAAATGACGGATCCTTTTTCTTCGTACACGTTCTTAAAGGAAAGCTTCAGCATGAAAGGCAAGAAGGTTACGCTTCGTTCCTTGACGTTGAAGCCGGTGCTCAGCGTCCTGTACCTTCTGATGCGACAGAACATGGTGGACACGGAGTTGCCTGGCGATTGAACTGAGTAAGGACAAGGGAACACAGTTGAAGGAAATACCTCTCCCCTTTACAATTAACATCAATTACGTCAATGGGGTATTTTATTTTCTTTAATGTAGCCCGATCAGATTCTCAGTAAACACTTCTGTTATTCAATTGTTCACAAGTGTATGCGTATGTGACACGCAGTCAAATTGGTTTACACTTGCAAGTTTGATTGCTTGTGAAAGATTTTTTAAACAACAATCACATACTGTAAACTGTTATTAGTTTCATGTAAGTCAAATGGAGATCTTCAACTGTTTTTCACTAGGGCTACATAAATGATAACCGTTATATTGGTGTTTAATAACGTCACGTGAATCACAAACTTGGTTGAATTGAAAAAAAAAACGTCTTTACGTAAAGTTTATTATACTATAGTATAATAATAGTAGTTTTATATTGATGACTCATTTCTATTTTAGATATGGATATGTTTAGTAAAATACCCCATTTAAAAAAAAAACATTACAAGTAAGCAACAAAAAAGCAAAGATTTACACTTATATATGAATATCTCACAAATTGACTGATTCACGCGGTAAGGTCATGAAGGCTCGTGTTGTGGGTACTCAGCCAACGGAATATACATATATATAATATACAAATACTTAAATATATACAATACACCCATGACTCAAAATCAAATACCTACCTATACTCGTTACTCAAATAAATGCTGCTATTATTGAAATATGCGCTTCGGACCATCGGTTTCATTGGCAGGGTAACCCATTAGGCTAAACATGTCTTCGAATATAGGTATGTGAATAGAATACGATAGCTACTATTGTTTTAGAATTTGAAATATTCTTACAATAAGTGTGTTGTTGGTACCTACTAAACGTTACAAATCCGTATACCGGATACCGTCCATAACCCAAAAACTATTCGTGACAAACACACAAACAAATGTCCCTGACTTCGTCCTGATCCAAACCTGGGACCAGGAGGTCCTAGGAACAGGAGGGAAAGTAAAATGTGTCTTATTTGTAAATGACTATTTGTTTCATAAATAAAAAATAAAAAAAATAGGATTATAAAATAATGATGCGATTCAAAGATATCACAATTTCAAATATTAAGTAGGTAAATTTAAGTATTTCTATCCAAGTTTCGTCTCATTATATAACAGGTTAATCGATTATAACAGCTATATAATATTAAATAGTCCTTTATGTTAATCCAGTCGGCTACCTCCCTACCGATGTCCCACCGTCCGTGTATAAACGGATCTAACCCGACTTTGTTTGACGCGACTTCGTCTGCGTTAGATCCCATGGGAAGACATTACTGGAATATCTAGAATATGTATATATCATGTCTCAATTCAGATTTTTGCCTACCTCTACGCCAAGTTTCGTGTATAACATTATTAGGATAAGGATTAAGATAAAAATAAGTTTATTAAGTAAGTTTTTTATCTTCCTTGAAAATACTGGTTGAATAATAGCAAAGCATTGTTAGTTGAAAAAAAAAAGAAAAAAGGAAGAAAAGCAGGCTCGACAGAGTTACAACAACTTTTTTGGTTAGTAGCTTGAAATTACCTGCATTTTGCATACCGTTTACTTCTTTCGGAACCGCCAACCCGTTGGTGATTTGTGACGCGAATGTGTTGTGGTCCTGCGCAAAATAAGATCGCCATTAATGCGTGCAATTCAAGGGCCTAGCTGACTCTCGAAATTAGCAGGACTCAACAGTACCTACTTATTGGGAGACAGCTATCCCTTCTCTTCAGAACTGAAATTGCATTGAGTACATCGCGCCGAGTGTGTATAAAAAATGCTCGGTTCATATTTTACGCCAGCTAAGGACTAAACCTATATGCACTACCACTCTTAGGCCCACTTGCGCCACTCAGGGTTAGCCAATTAACCCGAGGTTAACCGGCTAAGTCCATACATTTTTGACACTAACTCTGGGGTTTACGGTTAACCCCGAGTGGCGCAAGTGGGCCTTAGAGTCGTACATGGCGTGGCTCTTTGAATATCAAGCAAATTCAGAAATTATCCGAATGTTTATATTCTTTGAAAACTTGTTAAAAACATTTTCATACTTAGAACAATATTACCATTCTGTCGCCTAAATATGCATGCAGTTTCAAATTAAATGTTCGTTGTAAAATACCACCTTTGTGTTACTTACCAAGGGATGTACGAAGTCTATAAACGACCTTCCGATCCACATATCTTTGGGGAACCCGAGCGTGGACGTGAGCGACGAGGACATATACAGCACCACGCCGTCGTGCATCGATATGACGCACGAAAATCCTTCCTATACGTATAAATCATATAAATCATATTATTAACAGTTTTTTTCGTGCAGAGAAACAATTATTCCCATTCTTCCAAAAGAACCAGATGTCTAGTTAATACATGCCCAGCTTGCTAGACCTTTGACCTCGTCATAGGGTCAAACAGATTGATTGAAACAAAAATCGTCTTTTCTGTGGTCAATAGTTAACGGCTTATATGAGTTCAAGTTATGTTTTTGTGGTATAATGTTACGTAAGAGGGGGAGTAGTTTATGTTGATATATCAAATAATCAAGAATTAGGCTTCTAAACCCTTAACTTTCACAATGTCCACAGGAGAGTCGCGAACCCAATTGACCCCGATACTGTTCTATCAGGTGTGATTGGGGTCAAACGCTAGTCAGTCTAGTATAAAAAAATGCCCTTAAAATAAGTGACGATTGAAATGAAATCATTAGGCTCACTATAATGTTTTTTTTGGCTTTCACGGATCGAAAGTGGATCTTTGATATACTCGTAATAATAATAAGCCCTCAAAAATACAGTCAATATATCGTACTTTAAATATTTCTGAACCCATATTATCACATCGCTACGAAAGTCGAGTTTTATTGACTACTTATATGCCTAAAATTTTATGGCCTTTGGATGAAGGCAAAAATTGCTGAAAGAAAGTTTAAGCAAAACTATGGTTTTGACTTGATAGAATGCGATGCTAAAATGGTAATGGGGCTTTTAAGTTCCGATCTAATTATAGGACTTCCACTTCAGACACTAAGCTTGAAGTTTACGGCTTTCTTATATTTCGCTTCTGTCAGTCCTTAGTAAAGACAATACCACATTTTAAACTCATCCCTGTTCGTTTATATTGTACGGTTAACGTAATCTAAGTAAATAAGGAATAACAGGACCCAACTTTGGAATTCTATTCTATCGAGAATATTTTCAACAATTGTATTAGATACCAGAGTATACATTTATAGCCAATAAACATATATCCGAAAATAAGTCATACTAATTTTCCTATTCGGACAATGTACACATATATATAGAAGTAGTAAATGGATATACAAATCCATTGTGTAGGCTATTAGTGACTCTTTGACTACTGCCGGCAATGTAGTTCTTTGGGTAAAAAGCAAAATAACATATATTTGACGATATTAACAAGTACACACGATACTCACAGAATAACCTGATTTGGTGCTGAGAATTTGTAACGCCGGCTGGGGTGAAGTGCATATGTCAGTCTGAAATAATAATTTTGACTTATAAATAATATACCTATTTTGAAGTTATTGTTAGTATTTGAGTCGATTACATAAAAATATTTTTAGCGATATTATTCCTACTAATGCAGGTTTATTTACCTTTCACACATATATACTCTATTCATCTAATGATATAAAACAGACGTTATAGACTGATAGCGTATAGCATGAACTTTTGAAGGTTTACCTTAACAATTGGAACATATTATTTAAACGTGCAGCTACTTAAAATCTTAAGTCTAAATTTTACCAGATTGAATACCTACTGATACGGACTTAGTTTTAACAGAGTCAACACAAGCGAACGTGGTGGTAGAGTTATAATAATTAATAGAAAACACTATATCGCGCTTTACTAGAGAACGCGAGAGCAAGCGAGATGTCTCGATTAATCAATAATATAAAAAAGGCTCACAGTATCGACATCATCTTCCTTGGCCACTTCTAATATTCTCTGCCCTCCTTTTTGGGCTTGCTCAATCGCCAGCGGCGGGGAAGCTGTGTAACAATAAAAAAAACAACCGGAAAGATAGCAGGAATAGATTCATGAAAAAGAATATTATAAGAATCTGAAAAAAATACCCAATAGTATCTATATTATATAACTCTAAGAAGCTAAATTAGAATATTCATAATAAGTTATAGCAAAACGTGAACATTAAAGAAGATACGTACCACCCTTCTGATTTACGGATACATACCTCCGATATGCCGGGCCTAATACTAACTTGGGAGGGTTTTACAAACCGTGAATATGCGTACGGGTTAATCAAAGTTGGGGCCAGGTAGTGCAATTTATTTCAAATGGAAGGTAAAAACAAAACGCAGGTCACGATACGGAAACTTAAACTATCTTCAGGTATTTCTTTTATATTAATGATAATTATATCATCATACCTAGACTAGTAAGTAACATTAATACGTGATTATTACATATAAATGTCAAAAGAACATGAATAAAGCAGTTATACACACTTTGAATTGAAAAGTTTAAGTACTTAAATTGGATTATGTACTCGTAAATTTAACAACCCATTGTTACAGCCAAAATACGTTAAAGATTAACAATAAGATATTGTCCTGGTGTCTGATTCGAATATGCAATCTAAAAAATTCGTAGTAAAATTGCACTACCAATTCCAATCATTGAAATACATATGACGCAAGACGCAACATAGGGATAAGAGAAAGTTGCATATACGCGATGCCACATCATAAAGCTGTCCCTGTAATAAGTAATAGTTTTAAGATGATTTCAGTAACTTTAAACGATCCTATGGTCGGTTGGACGCATAAATAAACAACCTATAAATACCTGCTGATCAGATTTAATTATTAAACAGCATTATTATTAACACCTACGTGTGCTGCGAAAAGTTAAATTTCCGTAATTCTCGTACTAGAGCTCACTATATTATTACAGTTGTAAATTAGATTACAGTATTTTAGAAACTGATGATTGATTTTAATTGATTTTCTTAGTGCCTTTAATACAAAGTACATTATTCGATGGAACTACTGTGATAAATTTGAAATTTAGTGTACATAATAAGTTCAAGGACACATAGTAATTATAATTACTAGGGATCTAATCTAACCAATATTTGATATATTGTCATTTTATAGAAATTGTATTATAAAAGTCTTACATACACTTGTGTGTGCAAAATTTATTATTAAAAGCACTAATAGACATTGTATTATAAATCCTTGGCACTTGGTTTTTGCAAATCATTTGTAGAAAACCAGGACTAATACTCTGCGGAAACCTAACTAACCGGAAGCATAACTAACAAATGGTAGGTAAGTGGTTGCTTCTTTCTTTCATATGGGTATCATATATTTTTAAAGTGCCTAAATAAAAGTACGAGTATGAAAATGAGGATAGTAACGAGACAAGAGTTTTGTCAGCCAATCACATTACCTTCAAGTTAAAGGCTTCAACTCCAGGTGGTCTAGGTTGTAATTATTGAATACTTTTAATGTCGAAATTTAACAATAACGTGCTTTACAGCTAAACATGCTGCATAGAATTTACTTTCCCATAAAACCATTCAATTGCAACAATTGAAACATTAAAACGAATCACGAGAAAAGTAAATACCTATTCAGTGAAAAAATTTCTCAAGCGTAGGCAAACCATTTTGAATTAGGTCTTGGAAAGTTTAACAATGGCCTCCTCAACATAGATGCCTTAAAAGTTATATTCGACTAAAAATTTTCCCGTGACGTTGTTGCACAAACTCCTAACTGCGTTGCAATACTTAGTCTGATCGGCTCACGTAGATCTTAATTTTATTTATACAACGATTGATTTATAAAATCCTTATGTATAATTTAGTATGTAATAGGTAGGGTCAGAATAGGTAATAATAAACTTAATGCAAGTGCCGCAACTTTAAACAACCATTTTTGGAGGGAAAAACAAATAATAAGTAAGTGTGCTAGATTGAATAATACATACGAAGCGAGTGAATAAGATACCAATTTATGTATTTAATGATATATATAAACACAGAGCAGTACTTGTAATGTTTGTCACTTGGTATACAATAATGATCAAAATGCTTATAGAGTTAGTAAATATTATCTAATGCGCACTGTGAATAATTAGGTTTTTATTATTTTTATAACCATTCATATTAGCCAAAAAGCGGTATAATAAGAGCTATGTTTAAAATAAAGTATTTTGAAAATAATACCTATAGGTACGTACCTATTTGAGTACGTACTGAAAACTAAAAGAACATGCAAAAAAATAGAAATCGAATATCGAAGCTTGTATTTAGCTTCGTAAGTAATCAGTAGGTAATCACTTAGTTAAACAATAAAGCTCCAACACACAGAACGCTGTGGCGAAACGGAACGGCGCTTTCTCCAGACGTTGATTGGGATCACATACATACAGGTTAGAATATCATAAACGTTATCGCAACCGCACTGTTCTCGTCCTTGCTCAAGTGTCTGTGTGTTAAGCCGTGGTATTCGGTTGACTTAACGCCACCGGACATCACGCCCTAAGATATTGCAAGCTAATAGTGTCTTCAGCCTTTGTAAAGCCAAATACAAATGTCACTCACCATCTTCGAGTTCCTCCTCAATCTCGGTGACGGGCGCCGGGTGCGGCAGCCTGAATTCTACATTGGCAGGTATTTGGACAAGTTCAGTGTTGCTCTGCAGCTTTTTTTTCTTTCCCTCTTTATCTTTTGTCCTTTTTTCTGGTTGTTGACTTATTAGAGTTTTGCTATAAAGTAAGTTAACGTTCGCTTTAATAATATAGGGAACGTGCACAACGATGCACTGCCTGGTTACGTTAATCGGAACTACTTACGCTATCATAACCTAACGTTGACATTAATAAATAGAAACAGCATCAATTTTACCACTTAAAAAATACTAACCTGGCTAATTCTTATGCATTGTTGCATTTCTAGATGCACTAACACATCCATAGAAAATAAACATCAAAATGGCGTCAAATTTTATTACCTTCCAAGGAAAAACTCTCACATGCCATGGTTATGTGGAAAACACCAAAAACGGATTAATGCAGTAAAGAAACATACGTAACTATAAGTTTCAAGATGGTTTTAAGGACTTGGAAACTTACTTATTAGTGAAAATATCCAAGTTTCGCAGTTAGTATTGTCAATCTAACAAAACCTTTAAAACGTTTTATGAACAAAAAAAAAATGTTTTTGACCTAGTGCCATATTTTAGCACATTCCAGATCGTTTTTAATGGGTCAAAACCCATATTCAATAAAATAACTCTCATGAACAAGATGTGTCAAAAAACTTTTGACCGCTCGAAAATATTACTTGAACAGTTCCTTTGGTCTCCGCGTAGTGTCAATTTTTAAATTAAGTGCTCCCACCATAAATATAATGAGAATAATAAAAAGAAGATAAACAAAAGGCAAATGTGGCTCTAAAACCCATTTGGCTAATCGAATGTGTGAGTACATAGGCAACCTCAACGCCTTGGCGTAAATCGCCGGAGTCGGAATATAATATGCATTGATTGCATATACATATGCAACATCCGTTCACTGGGAATCATACAGTTGGTAATCGGTATAACAGGAGTATTATATAGCACATAAAAAAAATTTTTTTAGTAGATGCTTGCTTGCAATAAATTAATTATACAAACATACCTGCTGCCAGACGTACACGGCTGTCCGCCGTACCCACTGCTGCCACTTGAATTGCTTCCTGAATGTGTCGACTTAGAACTGTGACTGTAAAACAATAATTTGGATAATTATTACATAAATTAACCCGTCAGATACTATAAATGTATGGGAAGTGTCGAAAAAATAGGACCATTTAAAACCTTACGGTAAATTAAACTGAAGTACTAAGTAGTATTAAGTACTTTATTAAGTACTTAGTTACGCGGATAAACTCATGTATAATTATATCGCACTAGGCACCTGTTTTAATGATACGAAGTAGTTAAGGTAAAATAGGGATCAAAAATGTCAACTGAAAAACTACGATTGATTTTCTGCAATTAAATGTAGACGTAATTTATATTTAAAAATGATTCTGCAGAAAGAATAATAATCGTTCGGTTGTGCTGATTTATTTAATTATTTCGTTAGTCTGATTCTTATTTATCATTTCACAGTAAACAAATCTGTGGGCTTTACTTTTTATTTAAGTTACCGGTTGGATTCACAAAAACAATTATAAACACTCGCGTAGAGCCAAAAAAACCTAACCAGAATAAATATATCTATATAGTATAATTATTTGATCAGATTTATGATAGATAACTAATATCTTCGAACTCAAGCAGTATCAAACAAAACATAATGTATGTATATGTTTGTTTTGATACTGTTTGATATTATAAAGTTGATAAAGAAAAAAACATATTTCGCTTTGCAAATCAGCATCAAAACTCAGTGAGGGCAGCGTATTTCAATTTACGCAGTATCCCTACTGCCGAGAACAAGAACATTTCTCAGGTTTCTACTAGCAGGCGTATACAAGTATAGTTAAATATAGGTAGTAAAAGGTTCAACAACGTGATGCGACATTCGCGTAAGCAAAACGTGCGAAGCCATGCGATCTGTCAGAGTGGGCCTTTTAATGCCACCAGCAGAAACCGACCTCGCGGCGTGGCGTGACGTAACTTTACCGTCGAACATAATTTATTTATAAAACTGTCGTTTATTGAACAGCGAAACACTTTAAGGTTTATTTTTTTCAAGCAGAGATCATAACACACGGGGATTTACTTTACAGTTTCTATTTCTATACAGAGTCACGTTCCTTGAACATTCAGGCAATTCGGTTTCGGTATTAGTTACCGGTGGGTCATATAAGACTTACCTATTGAACTTATGTTGAACAGATTTTTAAGAATATGTACTTATCAAAAAAAATGTTAATCTAAGACTTTATAGTAGGTTTTTCTGAATTACGAAAACGTGATTTTGTATACTAGATTACTAGGTATGTGAACCTCTACATCACTGTCATAGACGCGACACAGCTTAAGTCGCCGTTTAAAACCAAGCATATAAAAGAAATCTAGGTATACAATAACCTTTTGTCTTTACCTATCACACTGTAAAGTAAGCTACTGCCGATCGTTCTTAGATCCTAGTTTTGCATGTAGCTATGAGCTCGGTAAGTAATGGAAATGAGCCCAAATATAACAAGCAGCCTGCTCGATTTAAGTTTAATCCGCGCAGCGTCGTTATAGGTGACTTTTCGCTGTAGCGTGTAAGCAAAACACGAGTTTCAATAGTAGGTATATTTCCTATAACAAAAAACTTACCTTCTTCTAGATTGACTATTGCTGCAGCTGTTAGAATAAGCTGAATCCGAAACTTTTGCAGTGTTCTCGGAGTCATCAAGGTTGTCCATGGTAAGTGATTATATTGACCTATCAACAAAAAAGAAAAAATTAAGGAAGAGAACCAAAAACTTCGACAGCAAAACGGGGATGCCTCACAGTTGTGTATAGTTATGCTTATGTGTCAGTAGTATATTAGGATTGCGTTGAAAGTTCGTACCCTAAACCAAATGCATAAGCTTGTCTAAGCTAGCGCTACCATCATCAGAATTTGTATTATGCCAGTTACCTTTTTTAAACGCATATAGCTAATGCACTTCAGAAAAATATTTGCTAAGTAGGTACATATACATTGTATACAAGGAGTTTAAATACAACAGGATTGAAAACTTCATATTTTTAAGTCCGTTGAAATGAAAACCGCGCAACTTCTACCGCATGACGTACGGAGAGTTGATGAACTTCTCAATCTAAGTCACGTTGTCCTGACGCATCTAACTATTATGTGCGCCACGCGACCTTTGCAGAGACGGGGCGATTCTCGCCAAAACGTGGCGTCAGATTGCCCACTCCACTTTGGGTGACGTGACGGCCTCTCCTCTGTTTTGTATTATGAACTAGCGGCCCGCCCCGGCTTGGCTCGGGTGACATAGCTACATGTATTAGTAGTTTTTGCCGGCGACTTTGTCTGCGTAGGTAGATTCCTCATACAAACTTCCATCCGCGTCTTCGCCCCCGGTATGATTCAGGGATAAAACGTAACCCATTTATATTATTAATAATTCATATGGGACTTTATAGCGACTTAACCTTCTGGACACCGGAGGTCCAACGCCAACAACGTATAAGTCACAGATCGCAGAGCAAAATAGACCTACATGCTTGTGCATAAAGTTCAACTTCACTTTTGACATTTCGGTCACGTGGCGAAGCTTTTATGTTTGACATGGCGTTTAAAAGGTCAAGCAGGAGGAGATCTAAAAGTTATTTAAGGCTTCACCCCTTTTTAGTCTTGCCAATAATGTCTTAGTCATAATCATTAAATTATAATATTCTAAAGTTGTATACCTATTTTTTAATATAACATTCTATTTTTAAACACATGCATATAGGTATCTGCATGGGAAACTAAGTAATTAAAAATATGAACCTTTGCAAAAGTTCAAGTGGGAAAAAAATAAAGAAATCAAATCATATCTACAATATCAAGATACCTATATCTACAATAATTTTAAACACAACTGACATTTGCTTGACTTCAATTGAACCAGACTAAATGGACTTTCCTACTAGTACTGTTATAACTTTATAAGATAATTTAGATAACTTCAAAACCCAAAAGTCATCAATCAAACATATTAGGACACTACAATGAGCATGATAGGAAATCAGATATTATAATACTCAGTATTTTATATCCTTACTTCCTTACTCATATGCTTCATCATCATCATCATCATGTCAGCCGAAAGACGTCCACTGCTGGACATAGGCCTCCCCCAGAACGACCCAAGAAGACCGATCCTGTGCCTTCCACATCCAGCGGTATCCCGCGACTCTAACTAGGTCGTCGGTCCACCTTGTGGGAGGCCTACCTACGCTGCGTCTTCCAGTTCGTGGTCGCCACTCCAGAACCTTTCCGTCCCACCGGCCATCGGTTCTGCGTGCAATGTGCCCTGCCCACTGCCACTTAAGTTTGGCGATTCGGTGGGCTATATCGGTAACTTTGGTTCTACTGCGGATGCAATCATTCTTGATTCCTCATATGCTTGTATATTTATAATTTCGTATTTTTTCCATTGTATCAGGGTTTTGGTGAATGTCCTAACATCTGTCTTGACTAAATTATTAACATTCATTTTTTTTAATGCAACACACTCATACAACAGAGGTAGGCAGAGTTTGCCTTATAGATGGACCTAACCAAATTTGGCTTTGTGCAAATTAAAGAATAGGAATTAGGATCCTATTTAGGTGGTTAATTGATGTGCCCTTTAACACATTCGCTGCCACCCTGTCCAAAAATGTATGGAAATGAATGCACATGTGCATTGGTGGCAGTGAATGCGTTAAGGGTTTACTATTACTTGTAATATATGTGCGATAAACATTTTTGACTTAGTAGAATAAAATTTTGGTTTACCAGTTGTCTGATGAAGTGATGATAGACTTCAAAGTGGCTATAGCAAGTGTTAAAATGATGCACCCTAATTGAATTTAGGTTACCTAGTTAAAATTGTGTGGATGAATAGTATATTCTTATTAACACGTTTGCTGAGTTATGGGGCTGATCGACCCTATCACAAGTATGGTTAACCGCATTGTTAATTAACTGCCACAGCGAACGTGTTAAAAATCAACTTATATCATCCTTGACTCAAGAGTTTAGAAAGAATACAAGTGAGATAGAGTGGAGAACATGGGTGGCCTAGCTGTAAGAGTGTGCAACTAATCAGTTTTTAAATAAATAAATAAACATTACAGGACATTCTCACAGAAATAGACTGAGCCTCATCGTAATCTCAAGAAGTCTTGTGTTGCAGGTAATCAGCCAACTCTATATATAATATATAAAAAAATACTTAAGTACATAGAAAACACCTATTACTCAGTAACAAATATCTGTGCTCATCACAGTCATCACACAACTAAATGCCCTCACTAGGATTTGAACCCAGGATTGTCAGCTTCAAAGGCAGGGTCACCGACTTCGCAAGACCTTCGTCATTAGAGTCAATAGTACCTCGGTATTCTAGTTTTTTTTTTGGAAGATCGGATACAACTAGGATGCATAATAACTATTTACATATATACAGTCAGCACACTTATATTATGTAATTTACGTAAATTAGGCCATGGATTGTAATGTGATTTTCATCAATAGACAAAGTGATATCTAGGGAATGTTTTAATACATATAATATAATAATATAACATATATCAAATGCTCAACAAGTAACAGTTGTTGGGAGGACCCCTAAATGTCTCACTGGAATTTGATTTGCACGCTACATAAATTTAATTGACTATGATAATTTCCTTAACCCTTTAACCCACAATAGTCACTGTGGTCGTGCGTTCAAGCCTCCTTGCGGCTCAATTGTCCTATAATTTTAGTTAAAAAAAATACAAAAAGACTATGTTGTTGGGTGGTCATTTATGCATTGCTATTTTGAAGTTGCCCTATAAAGGGTTAAATATAAAGATAATAATTATGACAGCATACTTGAGATAAAATAGTTTAGGTACCTATGAGGTCCCTACAAATTACACAATTTGGATGGGACATATTTCATACAGTTAGTATAACTTCAGAATGATACTATTTAAAAATTATATCTGTTTAAAACTTTCTATTCAACATTCAATCCAATAGGATACCTATTAAACTACTTATTTATGTGGCTTTTTAATACAATATCTAATAAGTAATTTTTAAACTACTTTTGCTATGAACTATTATTAAATATTTATCTGTTTAACAGATACATATCTAAAGAAAATTTATTTATTTCAGGGTAACAAGACGATTATAACTTTAGTAGGATAACAAATCAAAAGATTTTTTTCTAGCTGCGACTTTTAAAAGTTAAAGTAATATAAATGTTTTCACAGTAACTATTTCAGTCCAAAATAATATCTTACCTTCTCGTTGTATTGTTTGTAACAATTCACAACTTGATTAGAAGTTAACAAATGACAACTTTAGTTCTGTCAGTGTTTTCACTAATGCACTCCATAATCTTTGCGATGAAAAGTCAATAAATCGGATAAAACCACTGAACTGATGGAACCAAATATTCAATTACGAATAACAAATAACGAAGCGAACGCGAGTCGACCTCGCGCCAACGTGTTTGTTGCTATACTTGCTGTAAAATATTCTACATCAGCTACCTTAAGCGGAGCAGTGGTGTGCCACACATAATAAAGAAATAATATTATCGATAAAGCGTACAAATTTTTAACCACTAGTTTGTCACTTAACGGTTACAGATTCGAGTCAAGTTCGGCTATAGTGCAGATTTTGGTTTTTGTTGAAGTATCGCTCGTTTACTAAGTTTTTTTAGTGAGGCAGGCTGCGAGGCTCTCAAATATGTTTGTATCTGAAACAGGCAGACTTAAAATGTTAGGCTTCAAATTAGGTTTTCACATTATAGGCGTTTTATTGGTAGTTAAAACGCTGCTATTATGCTTTAAACCGTAATTTTAAGTCGAACATAAATAAACAATCGCTACCATTTTGTATATCTCTAATCATTATTATAGTGCATTATATCTCAAATTTACTTCTAAGATACTTTAAGAGATAAATAATTAAAGTAAAGTTTTGGAAAAAATAAAGTGATAATAGCCCTTTCCCATCAATAAATGTTTTTCGATATGTCGACAAATTTACAGACAACACTACGGTTCACGCTTAAAAACACGTGAGCCGGCTGGGTAGCGTGTTCAATGAGCGAGATGGACTATTTATGCGTACTACTTGTGGGAGCGAGAAAACTGATCGTGTTCAATAATACTTGGAATAATAATAGCTATGTAGTGTTTACATATAATGTAATTAATAAATAATCTTTTTTAAATTGGAACAGTTCCTATTAGATGCTTGTATTTTAGAGAGTTTTACCTCGTACCTACTGGTAAGGTTGGCCCTAAGTAGGTACCTATTCAATTAGTAGGTAAACGTTTGGTAGGTACCTACCTACCTACATAAATTTATTAAAACACACATGTGTAGTTAAAATACTATCTTCAGTGTTTCCGAAAAAAAAAACTATTCTGCCACGTCCACATTTCGGTTTTTTTGGGCGCTTAATGCAAAGTATTATATTATAAATGTAGGTATAATTAGGTATATAGGTTTTATAGCTATATTTCCTACTCATGGAAGTTTTACGTAGGTAACTTACGTATAATATTTAGCAACGTTCTACTCAGAATCTCGAGTATATTCGAACCTGATAACAAAAATAACAAGTTTCCACTGCGTCACGTTTATAGGAATAAAGGAAACGTTTTTACTGAAACGTGACGTAGCTACGTACGTCCATTGGAAAGGATTTTTGAAACTTTTTTATTGGTTCGAATAGAAAATGCTGCCGAAGTAGTATAATGAGGGTTTCGGGATTTTTTTGAAGACACTCACTTACCAACAAACCTGGCCATTTAGAGGTAAGATACAAACCTGATAAAGAGGATCATTTTCTATTTTCAACCCCCACCTAGAGGGTTTTTATAAATTTTACCGTGTGTCTTGCTGTCCTGTCTGGAACCTGGATGCCTGCCTGAGGTACTGCTACGGTAGCTCTTTTTTAACCTCGAGTGAATTGATTGATACGCACGTTTTTAGGGCCGTTTTGCTTTGATGTTTTAAGGGTTCCTAGTTGACTACGGATATTTACCTATTTATTATTATATTTCTACTATTTGTTGTTATAGCGGCAATGTTCATGAGATATAGGTAACCTGGTCGCAGACATACACTAGCTGCCGTTTTTACCCTTTGGGTATGGATCCCTAAAATTGACGTAAGCCATGATAAAAGTAGAGACAGGTAGGCAGTGTTACTAGGTAGGTACTGGTTTATTTTAAGTATATTTAAACGGGAAACCTTAATCATATCGCTTTATACAAAACTTTTTCCACGATTGCCCAGAATAGACCATCCTACACGCTCTAAATTTATTCGTCTTTATACCTATAAAGACGTATACATTTATAGCTGTAGCAGAGAGCTATAATATTTATGTAATATACCTATATGTTCAGCCTTACATATTATTGATATTATAGCTCCAATTATACGACTCTAGGTACATTTTCGAGCCTAAAATACGGCTCTATATATTTGACCCTATATATCGTTGCGCTACTTATTCGATTTTATAGGTACACTACTTGGTCTCTAGTTTTGATTCTAATCTCTTGGCTCTACTTATTGCAGGCGCCTGTAATCTATTTCAGGTTTAAATACTTGAATCCGTGCGAGTGTGCACTGAGGGGCTGCCGTGAACATCGAAAATCATTATTTCGAACGATTGTCTCAGCACCTCTAATTAACTACGCCTTAATCGCAGTAAAAGCGTAAGTGAGAGTTTTCAAGATTTGGTACATCCAATTAGCGAAAGTTGTTAAAGAAAATTAATCACTGTCAGTTTCGTGACGACAATTAAGCATGAAATCTTTATGAATATCGACTTTATTCCTTTAATTATGTTGTAATCTAAATATATAAAAGAAGAAACTGACTGACTGACTGGCATATCAACGCACAGCCCAAACCGCTGGTCCTACAGAATCCAAATTTGGCACATATGCTCCTTATAAGGTCTAGGCGTGCACTAAGAAAGGATTTTTCAAAATTCACCCCGTAAGGGGGTGAAATGGGGGTCCAAAGTTTGTATGAAAAAAAAAACAATAGTTGACCTTTTTCATGTGAAATTTCACAGAAGTATTTTTAACAATACATCATTAAACACGTGTTTACGGATTTTGGAAAATTCAACCCCTACAAGGGTGAAAAGTGATGACAAAGTCCAAAAATGCACATTGGTATAGTTTCTTCTGTATATCGGTCCGCTAATTACAAAAACAATGACAATTATAAAATACAACGTATGGACGTGAAATACCAACTGGTTGGTGGAATGCCCGTTGACCGCAGAGTATCAACGCAGGTAGCGTCCCAAACTAGCGGCCGGCCCATACTCCGTACACCAGCGTCATGAGACACATGAGAGGCCGTGGTGGCCCAGATTGTCCACCATGACGTGTCATTGACATGGGTGTGGATGGTTTGTTGATACCCCTAAATGTAAGCTGGCAACAAAGCGGAAGGTGGTATTGTTTTAAAGAATGCCAATATTGGGGAAATGACCTTCTAACTGACCGCGGATCTGGACTTCGAACGAGACGTCGACGCCAAGGATACCGATACTGGCTGTAGCTGTTAGGAGAGTGTTCTCAACACGAGGTGATACGACGAACTATATGAGTACTACTAGACATTTAATTACGTTATTGTTTTATACCGGTATATGTAAGAATATCGTTGTTGGAAAGGAATTGTGAAAGATAAATCGCAAGCGTGTCATGTTGTTTTATTTATATTTTGTTTGGGTTATGCAATAAAGAGTATTGTTATGTTATGTTGTTGGCAATATGTGTGGTACAGACGAGTGTAGTTAAGTTAGTGATAAATATCTAAACAATATTGGGCATTATTCAGTGGCTATAAGAAAAACAAAGTTTGCATATTTATGAAGTCGACTGTACCTATATAGATATAAGAACTGTCACATGTAATAATCGATATGTTAAGCAAATTAATGCATTAATTTATACTATTGGGGTAGAGTTTTGCTATTGAACTATAGAACGCGCTTTTTGTGCGATCGTCGTCAGTGTACCTAGGAGAGTGCAGGCGGCGCACGGGAGGTGTAACCGGGAAACTCCCAGTACAGGTAACAAGTACATTCAAGGTGCTGCACGAAGGTGGTTGCTTGCTTGTTTTTTATATGTATTCCAAAAGTGCATATAATTTTAATGATATAAAGTCTACAAGGTCATTTTTCGAATGAATTGCAAGATGAAACAATGGGAAAGCGTAAAATGAGTTCGCCATACCGCCTCTAAACTACGTACTTACTATCACTTCCCAGCTGTTTTGCCTCTTGGATATAATATATTTACTACATAAAACACGTACGGTGTGCATATACAAAGCATAGTACGGGTCTAACAGAGAACCTCTTTTTTGGAGACTGTTAAAAATTTCGTTAACTAGGTACGCGAACGAAGCCGCGGGCAAAAGCTATAGTAGTTTATAAAACGAACATCAAAACCAAGTTTTTCGAAATTTTACTCTTAACCCTTAAATGCATAATGATGTATATATGCATCGTATATTTGATGGTCCGTGGCTCAATATGCAGCTATCCAAAATCACATTTATTACTTTTATTTAATAAATGTGACGTTTACGTGTTAGATTCTAAACGCACCCATAAACTTTTGATAGTTTTTTTTTCTGTTGTGTCATATTTTCAATCTTTGGCGCGTAAGTTGCTACACTGGTTGCCGCGAAATTTACAAGTTCAAAATTTATTGATAAATATTAATAAGAACTGCAAGTAAAAATTATTTCTGAAAAGGATAAAAGGTAAGTGTATGGTATATTATTAACAGGTTTGATAATAATAGTAAAGTTTTCCGATTTTTTTTTATGTGATGCGTAAATACATCACCATGTAAAATCGGTTGTATTAGAATTTACTTTATTGTTTCGTTCTTTGTATAGTCATTGAAAAGTTTTAGAATAATTTTCTTATAATTTGGCATCCGTGGCCTTAAAGTAAAAAGTCCCTTTAAAGTACATATAGTATAATATTAAATTTACACTAAATTTTGGACTTGGCCGTAATAAATTCCTGGATCTTAATTAAGAAGAATTGCATTGCAAAGGGTGTTCCTCAGAAACAACTACCGAATCTTGGTCAATTTCGCAATGAATTAGCTGATGTCCTTTGCAATATTGGATTAACTTACGGCATCAAAAGAGGACGTCCAAGTAATGCTTCCATCGAAGAACAATTACAAGCCAAGAAACGAAAAGGTACTATTAGTCATCCTCTTCCAAGCGTCAGATGTAAGGTAAGTGTAAGACTATGATTGCTACCCGTCTGAGGTGCAAAATACCTAGTTGCAACGGGACAACATCTTGGTCTTGCTCAAAATGTAATGTGCCTCTTTGTTTGAATCCAAGAAATAACTGTTGTACATATTTCCATCAATAATATTATGTAGAAAACTCCAGTGAGTCTCAAACATGTTCATTATTATTAAACGGGTCAGTTTGCCAAAAGTAGCTCAACCTGTTTAGGGTTTATTTCGAAAAACTTAGTCATGAGCATTCGGCCGGGGTCAGATTCGCAAAGCTACTTTGTTCCGTGAACGGGAAAGACATAGGTATATAATTATTAAATTTTCTGTTTGCCCAAAGGTTGACTGGTGGAGAATGCTATTTGGGGTGAAGTCTATCTGTTGTACGTTAAGTTATTTGTTTTGTGCTATAAAGATACGAGATCAAATGTGATAATAAATTGCAGATTATAATTTTACTGTTAAATATGTAATCTTTAGCGTTTAGACGTTAATGCATAGTGATGTATATTTGCATCAAGTCTTTTTCGAAAAAAAAATTTGTTTTTTATATACTATGATTTTTTTCTTTATTTTTCCCTCAATCTATACAACATGACATGACACATCTATTTCAATTTATTAAAAAGTTATACAAAAAATCATGCATTTAAGGGTTAATTGTCGTCACGAAACTAACAGTGGTTTTTTTCTTAACAACTTTCGCTAATTGGGTGTACAGTCAGCATCAAAAGTGTTTGAAGTGTTCAAAATGACCTACACGCGCTCTTATTCTCTTGACAATAGAGTAAAGTGTTGACCTCATTTTCAGCACCTTAGACGCTTAGCCACTTCAGCTGCTGACTGTACCTAATTTTGAAAACTCCCAAGTAGTTACCTAGGTATCTATGCCTGAAATTTTCTGACTTCGATGTTCGCGGTATCGGTAGGCCCCCTGGCCTCGAGCTCCAGCCTCGCGTGCGCGGCACGTGATAGATTAAATTATTTTTAGTTAAGAACATTATTTTATAAATAAAAAATCCTTAAGTACGAAATTATAGGTCGACTATTTATTAATTTTCCTAACTAGTGCGTAAAAAGTGCAATTTTCGCACGCTTCGAAAAGAAATTGAAAAATTGCTATAAAAAATTAGGTTCGATACTCGTGTAAAAACTTCTTAAGACTCGGGTGATTGGAGCCCGAGTGCTCCAACGTTCACCGTCGTCAAAAAAAATTTTTTTTTTCACTAGTATCGAAATGTACTATTCTGTGTGCCACGGGCCGTTTAGAAATTACGAACTAGCATGAATTTAGAGGGAAATGCTGCCCTTCAAAACAAAGGGACATTACCAATAAAACTCCAAATAAAAAATAACTTTTATATAACTTTTTAGGTAAAATATATCAATAAACAAGTAGATGTAAACTTAAGGTAATTATAATATATTATTTACTTATAGTAAATAGGTATACAATAGGTTAAGAAAATGGATTTGGAAAGTTTAACCAACAGCCACTAACATAAGGGTGGCGATGTCATCTCGCGGTGAGCGTACAACCAGCTGCATCGTAACAGTGCCTTGAGCTGCCACTAGCCGGGCCCTTATTAGCGCCGGGGTACCCTCTCTCCACAACCCACCTCCTCTAATTTCTTTCACCGCATCTGACCCTCCCCCTACAGCCGCTTTAGGTAAACCTAAATGAGAACAAACAGCTAATGCGGCTTCACCCACGTCTCTCTGAGGCAATTCAAATGTGTCGCAGGCTTCCGCTGCGCTTGAAGCCCTGTCCCAAGATGATTCCCATTCGTCGGATGCAGCTCTGGTTCTGAACTGATCCGCGCATCCAATCTCGACATCTTCTAAAGGATACGTATCTGCGTACCCTTCTCCGGAGTCAGGCAGCCCGGTCGTGGGGTCACAGTCGCGCACTACGAACTCAAGTGTGGCGCCAAATGTACCAAGCGTTTCAATGGGACTTTGCGGAAACTCCAATACACAGAACACACTTGCTTGTTTGTCATAAGCTAATTGATCGCAGGGAATTTCTCCAAGAATCTTGTAATCCGGCGAAGGTTCTAAGCGTATGTAAACTTTTTCCAATATCTGATCACTGAGTGTGTTAAGGCATTCAAACTGAAGTATTAAGTGGCGAGCATAAACATGTTTAACACATCGAACCCTGTACTCGGTCTCAGGCTCAGTCAAATCAATTGCTTCACATGTCTTGAACAAGGGGCCAAATACTTCCACTCCAGGAATCACCTGCAACTGATCAGCATACTGCTCTTCACGAGAAACTGTAACGACTTGGCGAGGTTCTATTTCAACAGAGGATTCCTTTATTTTCTGAGGCTCTTCTACTGTAGGAACCGAGTCAATATTAAATGGCTTTTCAGGCATATTGGCCAGGTGGTCTCGAAGCGCTCTTTCTAGAAGAACCACATTTGGTAACGGCACATTAACAATGAAGTCATCTATGAGCTGCCGGTCATTAGAATCCAAAATAGCGCTATAATATATTGCTCGGTCTCGTACTTCATCGTCATCATCTAATTGACAACGAGCCAGCAGTACTCTCACGTTTGGTAGTAATTCTGATCGGGCCGCCCCGAATCTAGCTACGGCCGAGACAGCAGCCGCGCGCACTGGTCCCGATTCCAAAATCACACGGTTATAAATATACCTTATGTACCTAGACGGTTGCTTTGCCTTTGGCCCTTCTTGACCTAATACATGTAATATACGAACAGCTAAAGAAACATGTTCACAATCTTCAATATATTCACACAAATGCGCCAAACCAGTTTCTTTAGCATCAGGATTTTCTTCAACAAGGGCAATGATGACATCAGCTATAGCTGTCTTGTATTGCACGCCACCTTCATCACGGAGCATTCCTGCCAAAAATGCTGCCAGAGACTGATGTTTCCTTGGGTACTTTAAGCATAATTGGCGAATAGCATGTACAACCACAATTTTAAACTCATCAGATATTTCAGAAATAAAGCTTGAGATTTGTTTCATCAGACGGTCAATGGAACTCTCCGCACCTGTGGCAAGCAGAGTTGTAACAGCTAAAGTAGCAACGGATCGATTGGAGTCTGTTATCAAATTTTCCAAATCTAGTGTACAAGTGGCAACAGCACTAGGATGCTTAGCTGTAAGTCTAGCCAACGTTCGAGCACCAGCTAATCGAAGTGCAGCCTTTGAAGAGCCACAGAAGCTTTGAAGTACAGATACAGCCTGGGCAAGGTCTTTAGGAGATTGTCTCAGGTTCACAAGTGCATGAGCAGCTTCATATACAACTATCTCAGAATGATGACGTAAACATGATTCGATGAATTGCAAGTGTTTTTCAGTATTATCACTTTGATCTTCTTCAGCAAGCTTGGCCGCTTGGCGAATCAAAAAGGAGAGTGCATATGGTGATGTGAGATGGGACTGGGACAGTTTAGTGACTAGCTTGACAGTGGACAAGCGATCATTGCGCCGAGCTCCTGCTACTACTGCCAGCGCATGGTATGACACCATAATGTTGTTTGATGATACTGCTTCCTGCAAAATAATTAACATGTACTGCCTATTAATATACGTACTTGTACGTAATTTATTATTAGTAAACCTCCATGAGATTCCATATCACAATTCCTATTTTCATTTTTAAATGGAAAAATTAAATTTTTTATAAAGGACTAGTACAATAGTGTGACTTTTTGTGAATAAAACCCCAAACTAGCCCAATAATTTAATTACAATTAAATTAAGGTTTATTTAGGTAATTCAGATAAAAAGATAAGATATCTCCTGTATCCCATTATAATAACAGTACATTATCAGAAATATCTTCTTTTACAATTGAGGAGTGTCTTTTCAAAAAGGCTTATTTCTTTATGTCAGCAGGGTTATTTCTCTAAGAAAACCAAACAAAAATTGACATGGAGAAATAAGCCCTTTTGATAAGACACTCCTCAATTATATAATTAACTGAATACATCATATAACAAAATGTTTCAGTTAGTTTTAATAAAAGAAATTATGTTTTGTTGCATTAATTTTGTTTCGGAAATACATTATCCTCATAACACCCACCATACTAAAATATTTAATAGTTAAAACCAACCTTACTATGCAGTAAATTGGGTTGAATTTTCTTTTGAACTAATGAAACAAAAGAAATTCTACTCTATTTCCTTTTGTAAAAGATTTAAACTTCATTGAAAGGGAGTGTACATTGTAATGCACACTGGATGTTACGAGGTTATATTCTGTTTACAATGCATTTACCTGAGCTTCATTGATCCATCGACGAACCAGGTCCGGAACAGATCCAGACAAGTGTAAGGCTGAAACTAGGGCTGCAGAACTCACTGCAGGATTCTTATCTACTATGGCTTGCTTCATGTAACGTTCTATAGCTTGGATCATTGTGCTGTCCGTGATACTGCACAGAGCTCGGATTGCCGCAGCCCGGTACAGGTCTTCTTTACCAGTCATATCCTTGGTAAGCGATGACGTCACTATTATCACATCTTGCGCCATGGAGCTGAGCTCCTTGATGCATAAGTAAACCAGTCGACGGAGCACTACATCCTTCGATTGAAAAAGTTTCGTTGTTGCAAAGAAGATGTCTGTTGCTTCTTGGGTAGTTAATTTTTCACCTTGATTCAGCAAATATATAATTTTAGACAAAATCAAAATACATTTTCTAGGGTTAACAGGAGTCGAATTAAAATATCTTGCCTCTTGAATAAGTGTAGTTTTGTCTAAGTTTTGGAAGAGGTTTCCACTTCCTTCTTCTTCTTCTTTTTTATCTCGACGAAAAGAACTCATGGTTATAGAGTAATAATTGTTTTTACAGTAAAGTCAACACAAATTTTGCAAAGAAAAACTGATCCATAAATTTCCATAAACAATATGATTGAATGACATGAAGTGTCAACACCAACACGTCAACATTTTATGTTTAACGTTCTATAAACGGAACAATTTAGCTCTGACTTATCGATATTACAAATTCGAGGTTCAAGTTTGAGTAGGCATGTCTGATTGCGGAGTGAGAATCAAATTAAAATGAACAGAGAACTAGGATGAATAATGACTGGAGAACACATCCGCGTGCGCCAGTAAGGGACAAAGATATTCTGGCTTTTGTAGCCCAAAATGTAACAATTCACTATAGTTTTGCTTACATTCGTTATAACAAAAATATTTGCTTATTCTGTATATATTACCGCAACTTTGGTTGAAAACTCCAATTGCATTTGTTTGTACCCCTCCAACTTTGACAGTTCTGAAGGGTTCAGTTGGGGGGAAGTTACATAAGACCATCCCTTTTGATCGTGGTATTATTATTAGCATGTTCCATCTAGTTAAATGGTATGTCTATGACAGAGAACTACAATATGGCAACACCTTAGTGTTGCCATATTCGTTCACAGTCCTTAGACTGTGAACGAATATCGTATTTCGGGCATCTTTCTCTTTTACCCCAATTAAGACGTCATGACAAAGATAATCGTCAGGAATTTACGAATATCGTTTTTGGCGGCAGCGCGCCGGGAAATCAAAACACTCACAAGGTATACAAATATATGTATATACACACATATATTCAGATTCATTGGATAAAGAGAATAAGGTAAACAAATATGGCTGACTGACGGCTAAATTTCTAAGGAAAAAACGCATTTACACATGACAAAATCATCATCACCATCATTATCATGTCAGCCGAAAGACGTCCACTGCTGGACATAGGCCTGCTCCTCCTCCTTCTCATAACAAAATATTATTATAGAAATCCATTCTGCATTTATTTCTGCATTTGGTAATTATCGCATATTTTAATTAAATAATTTAGTAAGAAATTTATATGTATACAATGACAATAAATCCATGTTTTTTTTTAAAGTGCGTAATTGCGAAACTATGAAGGTTTAAATGGGTTTGTTTTTTTTTCGTTTTAATTGACCCCTAATATACACGTAGGTAAACCTGCGCTTGGGTCGCCTTTCTGTGCTCATCTTATCAAGTCGGTTTCAAGTCAGTCTATCGGTTAAACATAATTGAAAAAATTGTACTTATGTACATAAATTGTATTTGAACAGTTTTTAGAACAGATAGTGATGCATTATCCATATCAATGTTTTCTATATTGTGGGTTCCAAAAAAATGAGTTATACCTATGTCAGTTGTTAACTTTTATGAATGCGTTGTAACTTGTACTTCTTCGTTCGGTGCTTCCTAAATATTACTTTACTCTTTGGGTCGGTGTACAGTCAGCAGCAAAACAGACCTACACGCGCTCTTATTCTCTTGACAATAGAGACGTGTTGACCTCATTTTGAACATCTCAAATATTTAGCTACTTCTGCTGCTGACTGTACCGCGAACTACCGCGACAGAGATACGCAACAGCTGCGCAACAGGGTATAATACAAATTGAGTCCACAGGCTTAAAGACACTTAGAGACTTTTATAGGTGAAGTGCAAAATAAAAATACAAAATTTTCTTTTGATTTTATTGTGTACCGATCTACAAATACAATTTTGTACACGGGTAGTTCAAAACTTTTTGGCGAATTTGTGCCCTAACACTCATTATACATCTTTTGGTTTTTAAATTTATGTACTAAATACCTATCTATATCTTGAACGAAGTTTTTAAAATTTCTTTATCAGTATAAAATAATTATAACCGGCATTGCATACCAAGACAATATTTTATTCAATTACAATACAATAAAACAATACTTTACTTTATTAATAATAACAGTTGAAACAATAATACATTGGCAAAATAGCAATATCCTTCAGAATGAACATTAATAAACAGTAAACATTGCTAAATATGCATATTGGTTTCATTGAAAAAAATGGCATAATTACAACCTTAGTTTATATCTAAGGTTGGGATTACCTACGAGTATTTACCTACTGCACCTACCTGCACACTGCAGTATTAAAAAAATACTTACCTTAAGAAATAAATGGGATTCTGTTGCTGAACTGAAGTCTTAATTGGTATAAATATATATGCTGTATAAACAAATTGTGTGAATCAATCGATAATAGTTCTAACTACTATGTCACCATACTCACCATTTTCACTAACGAATCATTTCGGATTTGCATACTAAATACAAGTAGGTATCATTAAATTAAGTAAGATAACTATGTATTTAAGTATTTGTATAGATATTATATCTATACATCGGTTGCTGAGTACCCACGACACAGCTTACCGTGAGTGACCCCAATCAATTTGTTTAAGGATGTCCTGAAATATTTATTTATTTATATTAATCAACTCTAAATAAACTCAGCTAGCAAGTGTTTTATACAGGCATAGCCGGTACAGGGTACTTGTGAGAGTTGTTAGTCATTTGGTTCTTATTCGTGATTTTAATGCATTACATGTAGGTAACTCCTTCACAACATGTAGGTAATAAGTTTTGCTAATAATACTCAAATTTTAGAGAAAAATCTTAACCACTGAACATCGAATTAGAGCGCTATAAGTAATTAGATATGAGATCTACTAAAATATTAACTTTAACAATAAATAGCTTGTCACATCACTAATGGTCACCGGCCGCGCACGGCTGAATCGAATCCACCGGGTGCAGGACTATCGACCAGAAGGCCTACCGCGAACCATGTCGCTCGTTTTTCGTCTATTTGCCTCTTTATCGCTTGTATGTACAAGAACGATAGAGATGGGGATAAATAATTTTCGAATTACTATTTTCGAGGTAGGTCTTCAGAGCACAGCGAGGTTGCGGAGCGATGCGGTACGTAAGTCAATGAAAGACCAAGAAAAATGTACGCACCCATAGGAACGCATACACGCACTACTACGCAACCTCGTACACTCCTTGTTTGTATGACCAATCTCTCACCCTTACTACGCAGACTAAACTTTTTGAAAGTTACTTTTTAAATGGATAATTCCCATTTTTACACCAATTTGAAGTCGTAGCAACGTTTTACATCACCAGAGCTTGTGATTTATATTTTTCTCTCATCACATTTCTTATGTGATTACTTATATTTTAGGCATTAAGTATACAAAATTACTCACGTTAAGATTATATATGTTTTGATTTATGTATATAATACAGAACATTGAGTTTTATATGAAGTTTTGGCGTCTACTCCACACAACCCCTGTTCTCATTAGAGACACCATCAACCATTAATATTCTAATTTTACAATTTTTACATGTTAGTTATATCTCAAAATCGGGCTTATAAAACGCAACTTAATTTACGTTCCTTGTTATCAACAGTATTATAAATGTTCACTTACAATTTCAGGTACGTCTGGGTAAGATTTTGACTGCCGCAGTTGCCTACTTTAATTCACTTTCCATTGAAGAATGAGCTAGGTTTATTCAATATTAACTACAACCCTAACACATTCGCTGCCACTCCCTCCAAAAATGTATGGAAATGAACGCACATGTGCGTTGGTGGCAGTGAATGCGTTAATCACAAATCAAACATACTAGGGCGTGAAAACATTTCCATCACTAATTTGCACTTAAACAAGCTTCAATCCAAAATAGAAAGCATCTTATGAGAAATTCAAATTCTTGAATTCAATTAATGTTTTCTTTGGTGTAACATTTGTAACATTAACACTAACCTTACAAACGCTACCCTATATTTATTTATTAACAATAAATACACATTAGGTTACTATTACTAACACAAAGATTATGCTACTTACGCAAATCGAATACTGAAGCATGTTATTCTTTAGCGTTCCTACAGCCTTGTCTTTGGAAGAAAATACTGTTAATAACCATTATTTTAACATTATGCTCAGTAAAATAAACAAGTTTCAATATTAACATCTAATACTTAACCTGTACCTAAAATAAATCCAAGAACTTCGACATTCTGTTTTAAACTTTAAGACATTTGTCGACTTATCATTATAGTTTATAAACTGGTAGTCCAACAACATATTATATTAATATGTATAAATTAATCTAATTATATAATAGCTAACAATCGATACCAACTAGTAAATATTTTAAATGTAACTTAAGACGGCCTACCATGGTGACGCCACTCGCATGGTCAATAGTTTGGTTTCTTACATACATTCATTGTACTAACTCTGTTAATTAGACAGGGTATACTAGACTAATGGTTTTTCATTATCAAATATTTTACTGGAACAAAAAATGTTTACAATGTCGTCGGTCCACCTTGGGGGGGTCTCCCCACGTTGCGCCATCCGGTTCGTGGTAGCCACTCGAAAACCTTTATGCCCAACGGCCATAGGTTCTACGTGCAATGTGTCCCACTGCCATTTAACAGTTTAGCGATCCGGGGGCCTATGTCGGTTATTTTGGTTCTGCTGCGAATGTCATATATGTTATAATGTCTAATGCCATCGCGCAGAGACACTCCCAGCTTAGCCCTCTCCATTGCCCTTTGAATTACTTCAAGCCTTCTTAAGACGCCCATACTAATACTAAGCGACCACGTTTCAGTACCACATGTCAACACACACTAGTCAAAAACTTTCCGACTTGAAACACACAAAGAACCTAATATATATTACCTATTGCAGTCTAGGATTGCAGTAGATTAGGGTAAATTATATTAAATGACAAAATATATTATGTCATAAATTAATTTGCCGCAAAATAAGCAAAAGTAGAAAAACAAAAAAAAATCATAAGATTAAGTTACTTAAGAAATTATAAGTTTATAAAAAACAAGTTAGGTATTGTTTTAAATAGAATTTTCTACTTAGAGGCTATGTTTGCCTAGGTACATGTATAGGTATTTTGAAAGTTAATGTATTAAAATTTTTTGAACTTGGTATATTGAATATTGCGAACATTAGCAATTTCTTAGATACTTGAAAAAAATGGGTTACAAATAAAAATACATGCGTAATGTTTAACGAGCTAAGAAATTATTATTTGGTATTCACGTTAGAGGTAAATTATGTGGAAAAGGATAATCTGGCAACGTATACATATTAGACATTTGCTTTTTACAACGTTAATTTAAGTTACTGATAAGGACGGATTTATTTGTGACAGACATTAAAATTGGTATAAAATTCTTACTTTGGTAATTTGCCGTCAGTTATGAACCGTGGTGCTTAAAGAATGACTGCTTTGCTTATCTGATCACGGTCTAAACTAAAAAGTGCTGCGAGTTTAGTTGCAAGTGGCGCCCCCTAGGCCCTATTACAAGACCTTGCCAATTGTCTGATATCACAACTAAATGATAACCGTATCTAAATATTTAATTTCCTTAAAAAATGTTGACTAGACTTTGGTCTACGTTTAATTTATGTAAGAATAAGGACAAATCAAGCTTTTTATAATAAGTTTACAGTTAAATGGATGATGCACACAATAAATGTGTAGCATAATCTAGTTCTTATAGTATTTATTTTACAGCTGCCTTCACATTCTGATTCAGAAATTTGCGAGTAATTAATCCCGCTGTCAAAATGGGTCAGAATACGAGTAAATCGCGTTACGCATATGTATTCTGGAAGAATAAGGTTGGTAATAAAATAGGTAACTAATCGGAATCGTCATGTTGAAGAACATCAAAACCCTAAATTTATTTTGACGTTGCTTAAAGTAGATGTAGCCTAGACAATACGATACTTATCGAATATCTCGACGCAGTTTCAGACCATAAACCGGAGGCCCAATTTTCTGGAATAGACAATAATATCTTTAACTTACCTATATCAAGTCAACAGAATTTCGAATCTTGGTCTACCTTTTGGTCTTATAATTGTGCGACATCATTCTATTGGTTGCATATCGGTTACTTTATACATAGTTTATTTAATAAATAATATATTTTATTTAGTATATATAAAACTACTTAATTTTGGAAAAAAGTTGATGTTCCCGATCGCGCATAATTTTCATGAACATTGAAATGGTTTAGCAAATTATAATATAGGTACATGATCATGACATTATGATCATTTGGAAGGACTAGAGCATTATTAATACAGGAATTACGAAATTACAAAATATTAGACAGAGTTAGATACCGTAATTTATCGTAAAATTATATAAAAGTTTGGGGATTTAGGAGATTTACCTAAATAGGTTTGTGAGTAGGTAATTATGATGCTAATAATGCAAATGATTTATGGTCTAGTTACTGTTAATTTTGTTTATTATGTAAAAAAAAAAGTGAAATTGATCAGATTTCGCGAAAAAATAATATTTAAAATATACCTAAGTGAAAATGATGATTTGAACATTCAAAAAGTCTTTTATATAACGTTATTCTCAGTATCTTACCTTAACGAATAACCTGAATTGTATATTTCGTTTTATCTTTATTTCTCTAATTGAAATATAGACCCCAAATATATACCCCATTGGCAAATCCAGAATTGATCATTTTCAAATAGTAGCAACCAAAGTACCTAACCGAATATGCGGTGCAGATTTTTATTTTTAACGGCAAGTTTGTCTGTCGATATACACCGTGGGCTGTTTAAACCCGACCGATTTTAACCATAGCTTCCTAAGCTTAAATGAAGTAAAAAAAGTGGTACAACATGTAGTCCAAAAACGAATATTTTTTAGATAATCGCGATTTTAAGAATTTACCAAGTTGAAAAATCTCAAGTGTAACACACCCTAAGAATGTAAAGTAACTTAAAACGTTTCTGCGCAGAAACACTAAAAACTCTGTTCACACCAATGACGCGTCCGTTGCCATGGTTAAATTACAACAAAGCTCGGTTAGCCAATGACCGATCCCGCGAGGTGCACGGACGCTGACGTTGCCATGGTTAAATTACAACAAAGCTCGGTTAGCCAATGACCGATCCTGCGAGTTGCACGGACGCTGACGTTGCTATGGTTACATTATAACAAAGGATGATTAACCAATGACCGATCACGGTTTTAAAGAAAACTGATGTTGCTATGGTTACCTTATAACAGCCCCGTCTTAGGTAGGAACATTAGATCCTGTCATCAATGTCAAACTGTCAGAATTTTCGTGGCTGAAGCCCTGAAATCTGTAGAAATGGCGGACTGACCGATAAAAGCCGATTAGTATTACACGACTGTACCTACATACTTGAAATTAGTTGTCATAAAGTAGCAAACAATCCATGACACATCCTCACTTTTCACTGACAGTGCATCCGTGTTGTGTCTGAGTGATTCGTTAAGTGTTTGCTTACTTACTCTGTTTCTCTATCAGGACTTGGATTTTCTTATTCACACTCTGACCTAAAGATTTATTCACAATGAAGTGCTAAGCTTAATTTATTTATTTTGTTTGAAAAATAAAAAAATTGAAACTGCTAAATTAGGCCTATGTTCATATAACATTATTTAATTGTTATATCGTCAGAAATACGTGGTTGGAATCGGTCGGGTTTAAATAGCCCACCCTGTATATATACCTACTTGGCCAGTTTGACTGCTACTAATACTAATCTGTATAAAATGGATTTTAATTTGTAATTACTTGTATTATTATATTATTTTTCCTCGTTTAAAAATTAAGAATTGCAGATTCTGTAAAAAAAATATATTTTTACAATTTTGTACAATTTAGGGCCTTATCACACTTGCGATTTGCGAGCGAGTTGAAAGCGAAGCGTGCGCGCAGCGTGTTCGCTGCGAGCGCGTAGCGAATTTGCCGCGAGCGTGTCACGATTTCACCGCGAGTGCGCAGCGAGTTCGCCGCGACTGCGCAGCGAGTTCGTCGGAATCCTTTATGTAACTTTTCACGCGAGTACGCAGCGAATTCGTTGCGCACTCGCGGCGAAATCGTGACACGCTCGCGGCGAATTCGCTACGCGCTCGCAGCGAACTCGCTGCGCGCACGCTTCGCTTTCAACTCGCTCGCAAATCGCAAGTGTGATAAGGCCCTTACGATTCAGAAAACTTCTAAATAAATATGTTGTAAATAAATATTGTACTGGTTTAATAAAGTTATGCTCAGCGATCTTTCTGAATCATTGTAATATTATAAAACTATTTTGTAAATAAGTAGGTACTATAATAATTAAATTATCTCAACGTCAATTCAAGCATTGAAACTAATTTCGTATTTCATAATATCGGTATAGAGGTTCAAATTATGTTTTATAAAATCGAGATTTACCTACACAGCGAATTCATATGGATGTAATTGATACCTAACAAAAAACAGTAACAATAGCGTAATCATTTTCATTTCCTTAATTTTATTTACTTTCAAAATATTATTTCGATATAGGCCGCGTGCGGAAATCTAAAGGGAAAATTTATAGTTCATCATCTTTTTAATTATGTACAGCCTGCCTTCCACTATGGAGCTTTAAATAAAAGGCTCCATTTCACTTACTTTACTGATCTAATATTGTTTTGTGACTTTAAAAAATACTGCAAATTTAGACACTCGAACTTTAGCACACTATTGTATCAATTAATATAGTATCGCGCGATACTATCTTTGTCTCGTGACATTTGACCTTACAGGAGCGGTACCGCGAACATCGGAGTTCGTATATTTGGGGCATCTCTCTCTTTTACTCCAATTAAGGTGTCATGAGAGTGACAGAGATAATCGTCCTAAATTTACGAATATCGTTGTTTGCGGTAGCGCCGCAGATGAAATCAAAAGTGCATAGTGTGAATTTCGTGTTGGACTGTGTACAGTCAGCGTCATATAGTTGGTAGCATCCAAAGTACCTACTAATAAAGTTCGGTACCCCATAGAATCTATATGGTGTACCGAACTATTTGACTACTTGTACATTGAAAATTTCATTTTACTTGTATGATTATAACAAAATTAAGAATGTGTTGTGTGTTTTAAAAGTAGTAAAACAAAAGATGCTCAGTTTGAAGATTAAAATTAAACCTTGAATTTAAAGCGACATAGTCTAAAACGTCCTCTATATTCAAAAATTTCAAAGTCCTTTGTTATACTTTAAATTAAATATATATATATATATATATATATATATATATATTATTTATCTGTATTGAACTATAATTGGCCTATAATTTAATTTATACCCCGAAAGAGCTTTAAATAATAGGAGAAAATTTAAAAATATATTTTAAGTACCTAATTAACATCTGATTTCGCGTTAATAATGCTTTTTGAACAAAGCGTGACGTCACAGTGCTCATAGTTCATTGCACATAGAGGATACAAACTATCAACTCACTACATGTGTTTTGATATGAGTTATATCCAAATATAAAAATATTATGGGACCTAAATTCATCTCATCTAAGTCACGAAATGATTAGTCGAAATGCCTAAAATTTGTTCATACCTCCCTACTCATTAGTCAGGTACTAGGAAATCAAAATAATTAGTTTTCTGCTGTGTGATGTAGATAAATATCAATGTTAAAACTACATTTAACCTTAATATGTGTCTACATTATTTTGTATAATTTTGTATAACAAAACGCAATGTAATGTTGTCATCTGAATTTTTAACTAAGAATTACGTAGCACTGTTAAAAATATAATTATATTTATGACCCATGTAAAGTACTCACGTTATAGGAATTATGCCTGAGAAATATTTCGAATAATAGAAATCCGCATATATATGTTTTAAATACTAACTTTAACAACGAAGTCGCAAAACGTAACATAATATATAACTTCATTTTATAGCCTCATGCATAAAAATTGTGTGGCAAGTATAAACTTAGTTAAAAATATGAATACTATAAATAACAAAAAAAATATTAAATCATATTTTCTATTTCGTCGCCGTAGAGCGAAAAGTCACTAAATCGTTAATTGGTCATTTTGAGTTATGAGGGTTTAAAGAAAAAAATAATTAATTATTTTTTACTGAAAGTATCTTAAGATGAAATTATGGTTTTGTATGTATTTATTCATTAGAAACTGCTATTCTTTGATCTAAAAATGGATTTATACTATTCACACTAACGATTTAGGAGTTATAGGCGATAATTAATTTTTGCCCTTAAATATTAAATCTTAATTATCACTTAGTGATTTTTTGAACGAAGTTAATGATTTTTTGCCCACATTCTAGTGCATCTACATTTAACTAAGTGAAGTTAGTTGCATTATGACTGCTACGATACAGTGAAAATACGTGTTAGTTAAAAACTACTTACTATATTTTTTTTTTGAATTCTTGTTAATATTTAAGGATCGAAGTAAAACACGTCAATTTCTGCGAACACTTTATTAAAATAAAATGAATAGCAAATCAAATTAATATGGACTACAAATCAAATCAAGTTGACCTACAAATCAAATTACAAGGAACTTAAACACAAAAAAACTTCAGGTATTCAAAACATGATCTTAGTAAAATATAGCGGTCTTTACGCATCACAGTCACTCTTCGACCTCTTCGTCCGTTTCTGTGACATCAGGCTCACACAATCTGTCAATAACTCTCTCGAGGAATTACTGCTTTAAGAGATCTTTTGCATAAATTGAAGAGATCTTTTTTTTTCGTCTCAGATATACTCTCTCCACTGGTTTGTGCCCTGGTATTTCTGATTTCCTGAGGCAGCGAACTATTATGGTCGTAGTGGATGGTTGCACATCAGATCGCATGGCAATTAATGCCAGGGTGCCTCAGGGTTCGATTCTTTCTGCCACCCTCTTTTTGCTGCATGTAAATGATTTGCTGAAGCCCGGTATTTTTGGGTATGCGGACGACAGCACGGTGACTGAGAGATATGTTTCTGAGGCCCAAACTACCAGTGGAAAGACCGAGTTGTTTAGGGAAGCTTTGGTTGAGTGAACGAACTTAACCTGGAAGGCCGTTGACGAGTGGGGCGAAGCCCATTTGGTTAGGTTTAACGCCTCCAAAACATAGGCGTGTTTATACTTCGCCAAAAGGAGCCTTTTTAAATTTACTCCTGCTTTCCGAAATGTATCCTTAAGGATTACGGACCAAGCTCTCTCATCGTCTCAAGCTACTTGGCCTTAAATTTACCACTAAGCTAACTTCGGTGCGACTATTGAGGCCAAAGCGAAATCCGCTGCAAAAAAACTTGGGGTCTTACACTAGGTGAAGCAATACTTCACGCCGGGATAGCTCCTAACACTTTATCAAGCGCAGGTTTGATCGTGTATGGAGTACTGTTACCACTTTTGAGATGGGTCTGCCAAGTATCAGCTGGCCGCTTTGGATTCGTTAGAGCACCCAGCTCGCAGACTCATTGGCGATACTGAATTACTGAGTGTAAGGTGATTGAGCCTTGAGCACCATCGCAAGGTTGCTAATTTGTCTGTGTCTTACAGGATATATTTTGGAGAGTGTGCACAGAAATGACACGATTTGGTTCCGCTATCTCCGTTCCACCACCGGAGCGTTTTCATCCTTATGTTGTGAATATGCCATTCATTCGCACGAAGCGATTCGCTTCTGTCTTCCTAATGCGGACTGCTGTGACTGTAATAACCAACCAATACTAGTGAATGGAGAACCAGTCGAGCAGGTGAATAAGATCACATACCTGGGTAGCATTATGGATCCTTAGGGAGGAGCAGAAGCGGATATTAAGGCGCGCCTCAAAAAAACTCGTGCCGCATATGCGCAGCTGAAGCCCGTTTGGTCATCTTCAGTCATCACGCGCCGCACAAAAATAAGGGTGTTCAACTCTAACGTCAAGTCGGTCTTCTTGTATGGGTGCGAGACATGGCTAGTGAAATCAGATACCACTAGTAGGGTGTCTTCTGGAAATATACCATCTCAAACGCCAGACTATGGGAGTTGACCGACCAGACCCCAATAGCGAAGGAGATCCTGAGCAGGAAATGGTGGTGGATAGGTCATATTTTGCGTAGACCAGCGAACCACCTATCCAAGCAGGGTCTGGGGTGGAATGCACCCGGAAAAAGGAAGCCAGGATGACCTCGCACCACCTGGAGGCGCACGGTTGTCCATTGTCAACGAACAAGAGAAAATAGAAATAATTCCTCAATCTCCAATGTCTTTGTTGCTTAAATAATTCTGAAATAGATGCAACTTATTAGTTACTAAACCAGTTTGGGGTTAAGTTGGATTAGTAACGTTTAAGGGATGGTCACGTTAGAACGAGGACTTAACGAGGCGAACTGATTGTTATATTTGAGTAAATAAAAAAAGCACCCACAAGCTTTAGTCATCACACCGATATAACAAAATTTTACTTGTATCGTTACAGATAATCCTGTTTCTTTTGGCTTGCCCCATATAAGTACTTCTAAACTGGAACCTATAAAATAGTATTTGATTTTATATAAAAAAGTTATTGATTAAAGAAAATTACAATTAAATAACAACCTGATACCAAAAACACTTACCTCGTTATCCAAATCATCTTTCTCTTTTACCAAATCCAAAATTACCTTGGTGCGTTTCAAACTTAATCTCGGTACACGCAATTATTATGTAGCAAATAGTAAATACACTTATGTATCACTGTCGGCCCATGCGCAACGACTGGCAGGTCAACGCGGCGGAGGGAGTCGCAGCGGTCGGCATCGGCACGGTGGCCAGCGGCACTGGGCGAAAATTCACTAACTTGCGAGCAAAGTTCATTCAAATCACGTCGGCGTACAGTACAGTCTCTATTGTAAAATTAATTAAATATGATTAGTTATTGTTTTGTACATTTTTAATGTAGGGTAAAACTCATTAAATCTGTTTAATTAATTATCCCTTTGGTTAAATGATGTATATTGCCTTACAACTATGAATAAAAAATAACTAAATAAAGTTAGTTAATTTTCGCTTTCACACTTTTGACATACCAGATATTCAAAAAATAACTAAGTAAATTAAGTGACTTTTTGAATGAGATGCTTCGCGGTTAAACAGTTTAGTAACATTTAGGGAAAAAATAACTAAAATGACTTAGGCACGCTCATAAAAAAGTTACAAGAAGTCCAAAAATGTATAACGGAATTAGGTATTTTTTGACTAAAATATTGAAAGCGAAGTGGGTTTTTAGTTACTTCTTTAACTTTTTAAAATTGAAACTATGAACGCTATTGCTACGGCAATAAGACTGAAATTTGAAGAAAAAAAATGCGATTTTGATGACATATATAAGTCAATTTTGGTCATTTTGTGATTTGGTGACTTTTCGCTCTACGGCGACGATTTGTAGTCGACGACAGGTTTGGCGTATTATGAAGCCAATGGTCCTGGGTTCAAATCCTAGTAGTGGCATTTATTTGTGTGATGAACATAGATATTTGTTCCTCAGTCATGGATGTTTTATTTAATTTAAGTATTAGTACTTTACATATGTATGTCGTTGGAGTACCCTCAAAACAAGCTTTTTTGGGCCCACCGTGGGGCTTAGTCAATTTGTGTAGAATGTCTGTAATATTTCTTATTTATTATTTCCTTCATAATTACCCACATGTGGGCAGTCAATTGTATGGATTGTTCTGACTTGATCGATCTTCCATAAAACTCATGTTACCAATACATTAGTGTACCAAACTAAGCGGCATTACTACAGAGATATTTAGAGCTGAAAGCGTGAAAAGGAACGTCAGATTTTCATAGTGCGCAATGGACTTACATTTCCCCTCTTAATTATGCAACGACACAGTTACATGCTAACTAACTTCACTTTAACATATAATACTGAAATTAATATTTTGGCACTCATTTCATTATACTTATATTATTACTTCCTAATTATTATCTTTGCTGTGGTGGCAATGACTTTCTATAAAAAAATAAGTTTTTGTAACATTGTTACTTTATATGATTTAAGCTGTCAAAAGAGTGCGCAGGCAATAATTATGTTTTCTATATATTTCGTCTTGACGGGTAATACATAACATAACATAATAAAAAAATAGCCTTCCTATATAAAATTACTTTACAGTGGCCAAAAGGCTCGACGTAATCAGCTTTGGATTAAGATGTCGCCTATAACCAGCGGCGCTACCGCGAAACCCGATATTCGTAAATTTCGGACGATTGTCTCTGTCACACTCATGACGCCTTAATTGGAATAAATGAGAAAGATGTTCGAAATAAGTATACGAACTTCGATGTTCGCGGTACCGCCTCAGTGATCGGTTGTTTGGATTCTCTCTCGCGGGATATCATGTAGAAAAGTTAATATAGATACGACAGTGTGCCGCGATACCGAACAAATCGTTCAAAACAATTGGAATTGTCTGTAAGAGATTTTTTACTTGTCGAATTTTTATCCAAACGGTATAAAATCTGCCACTTTGGTGGCAGTAAATGCGGTATCAGTGTGAACACTTGTATTCATTTGTTCGATTTCGACAAAAGAACGGCGAGTAACTACGTATGTCTATCAGCTACTTAGATATTTTAAAGTGTAATAAAATAAACACATTGTATTTTTTTGCCTTTTGTAACAAAGTAAAGCCCGGATTCCCGGGGCATATCCAGACTAACATACCTAATGATTGAGGTCGTTCACCCCGTGTCGAATCCAAAAAACCGATCACTGCCTATAACAAATTGTACGGTTTTCTTGCTGCTGTATTAATCACTACAGCCCTGACCATACCGCATGTAAAGTTTGACTATCGATAAAGAAGATGGCGTGGCGGTTTTCCACGTTTTTTAAGAAAAAAAATTAATATGGTGTCTGTGGCTGTCTAATTAAAATTAGGGCTGGTATCCCTTAACTTTGGTCATGTACACAGGAAGTTCGATAACAAGATATATGGCTTAATTGTACAGAAAGAAATAATTATTTACAAAATAATAAGTCAATAAAACGGAGTCATAAATTTTTACGAAATTGATTATGATATTCTGATTCCGAACTACTATAATAAGCGTTTTTCTTGAACATAGAATATAATTGTTAAAATGTCTAATTGCGTTTTAGACCCATAGATTTATTCCAATCTTTCCATTGAAATATATTGCGTGCAGAAAATGTTTAATGTGTGGAACTTTTTAGATACGGTTTAATTTTGCTTCAAATATGGAACATTATAGTTAGAATACTTGCCTACCCCACTTGTAATCGAATATTGTGTTATTTATTATTTTTGTAGGTTCGAAATCAGTATACGTACCAAAAAGGAATAGTTGCATAATTAGTGGGTAGAGCGGTTTTTATGCGATGTCTCGCTGAAAGTTATACAAGTACCTACCGGGATAGAAGGACTGCTAAAAACCTTGTAGTCTTATATAGGGTGAAGCTGAACGCCAAAACACCTTCTAACACTTTGCCAAGCTCAGGTTCGATCGTGTATGGAGTACTGTTGCCACCTTTGGAACAGGTCTGCTAGGTATCATTTGGCCGCTTTGGATTCAATAGAGCATCGAGCTCGCAGACTGGCGATCCTGAGTTGGTGAGTGTAAGGTTACAGAGCCTTGATCACCGTCGCAGGGTTGCTAGTTTGTCTGTGTTTTACTGGACACATTTTAGAAAGTGTGCATAGGAATTGCACGATCGAATTCCTTCATCTCCGTTCAAACACCGGACGTCCAGGCGAAGGGAGAGGATTCATCCTTACGTTGTGAATATTCCATTCATTCACACGATTCGATTTGGGATTTGCTTCTACCTTCCTATTGCGGACTGCTAAGGAATGGAATTCGCTCCCTTCTTCTGTATTCCCGGAAAGATATAATTTGGGTCTTTTCCAAGGCAAGAGTGAATAGGCTGTTCCTGAACCAGCGTGCTACACCCTCGACCTCGTCGACACTTACCATCAGATGTAACTGAGGTCAAACGCTGGTCAGTATTGTATAATACGAACTGAGAAACAATAGTGCTTCGAGTCTGATGACTAGAATCTTTTAGTTGAACACGTATATTCACGCCTTAACTACAACTTACTATGTATTTTGCGGTATGTAAATAAATCCATAAAGCTTTATAAAAGCTGTTCGACTGTCAAATTTGTGACACATTTTTTCCTAGATAAGTAGTAAACATGTTTCAAAATCAATAAATCTTCGCTGTGAACTGTATCTGTTGTTAGATATATGAGTTGGATGACTAGTGGCAGTGTCAGTTCATATTTATGGAGCCATTGAAACAATTATAAGTCTAAAAATTATTGTCGGCCTTGTAAACGATTGATGCTTATCTAATTAACACATATTATATAACATATAGCAGATATTGTTGAAGATCTACCGTAGGCTGATTTATTATTTGTACATGTTCGTTGGTTCCTTTTCACCATTTATGGTAGCGTTGTTGTGCATTTGGTTCCGATTTGTCGGTGCCAAATATTGTGATTGTTACCTATATAACAGTGTAAAGATTAGTTGAGTACGAGGAGTACCGGAGCCGGGCGGCCGCCATGGCCGAGATGCTGTCAGCGGGTGAAGCAGAGCCTTTCACGGGCAATCCATGCTGCAAGAAGCTTTCTTGGCAGATTCGACTGAATTAGTCGGCGGCTGGACGCTGATTCGGACATCGCCTGTAGGACCCACCACGATTTTCACCTGAAAAAAATCAGTAAATATTACATAAGTGGGAGTTTCCAAAATTTGGTACACCCAATTAGCGAAAGATGTAAAAAAAAGTTAAATCACTGTCAGTTTCGTGACGACAATTAAGCATAAAATCTTTATGAAGATCGACTTTTTGCCTTCTATTATGTTGTAATATCGATTGAAGTTTATAAAACGAACATCAAAACCAAGATTTTATCGATATTTAATGCTTAATTGTCGTCACGAAACTGACAGTGATTTAACTTTTCTTAACAACTTTCACTAATTGGGTGCACAATTTTTTGAAAACGCCCAAGTACCTAATTTATAACAGATAGTCAGGAAAACGTCGTATACCCGGTACGTTTATTCCCACTTTGTCACTCGGTATTAATCATAAATTTCATTCGGAAATGAAGTTGTTTTCTTGCTACAGCGAAAGTCTGATAAAGATGTTGGTAGTGTTATAACTTGCCTAGTCCCCCCGTCAGACGTTCATGGCGTAGTAGACCGGGTTAGAAGGGGGCGCCACAGGCGACGTGGCGGCGGCCGAGGCGGGGCCCGCTGGCGCCCCCTCGGGGGCGCCACGAGCGGCTCTCGACGGGGAGCCTGGTGCTTGCTGGTACAGCGGTGCTGCCACCTAGGGAAATAAGGCGTCGTAATTTAGAACCAGTGATTTGAACTCCCTATTCCCATTCTGTCATTGCAATATCACATTTACTACTAATTTCAGCTCCGTTTGCTTCTCCATTTAACAATATGTACTTAGTCGAAAACTGGTTGAATTTTATGGCAACTTAATTAATAGTTTGTAAAAAGCAAGCAAGTTACATATCAGCAGTGGTTTCATACCTTTTCCGAGTAACATATCATCTGTTTACCGCCCCCAGGCTGCGGTGCTGGCACGGGCCTGTAGCGCGCCGGTGCCGGGATAAGGGTCTGTAATAACACAAAAGAATCTCATAAACCACAGCCATAATAACACTGCTGCCTTTCAGGTATATAGTGTTGTGTTGTTGATGGCGAGTAAGGTTCTCAGAGCTCCAATCCCCCTTAGAAGCCGGCAACGCGTTTGGTGTTACGGGTGCTCATGGGCGACTGTAATTGCATACCATCAGGCAATCCGTCTGCTACTTTGCCACCTAATAAATAAATAAACGTCAAGTGTAGGTTACCTACATGTTGATAATACAAGAACTCCAATCATAGCACATAAAGTTAAGTAATTATCGTCACTTTCGCACTTTAAGAACTGTTGAGATGTAAAACGTAAGTCTAAAATTAATTCAAATCGTGTTGGCAGAAGCTGGCAACAGTTGGCAACAGTTTTTTAAGCTGACGAAAGTGGAATAGGGAATTATATTATAGTATAATTATTAATCACCATCAAAAACTTATGTAATTCAGTGCCAAAGTGACCAATATAGGCCTCCGTATCGCTTAAGTGGCAGTGGGCGGGGTATACTGCATACAGAACCGATGGGTGGTGGGCCATAAACGTTCTCGAGTGGCGACCGTGCACCGGAAGGCGCACCGTGGGCAGCCCCCCACAAGGTTTGTAAAGATCGCGGGAATCCACTGGATGTGGGTGGCGCAAAACCGGTCATTGTAGGTTACTTTGGAGGACTTCCTTCGGTTGATATGATGATAATGATTAATCACTAGTACTATTGACATATTTTATTTAAATGGTATTTTTTTTATAAAGGCTTAGGTATATGTATATCCAGTTGAACTGTTAACCTTTTGAACGCCAAGCACCATTAAAGTGGTCGCGTGCCTGCCACGCCACCGACCACTAAAGTGGCTATGGCGGACGCTGTCAAAGCAATTGTCCTGCTGACAGATAAGGTTTATATTTTTTCTTCACAAGTCATACCATGGCGTACACGTCACATTTTGACGCGAGAGGAAAAGCGTTCAAAAGGTTAATGCAATGTTTAAGTAATAATTAGGTACCTGAAGCTGCAAGGCGTGCGTGTACTGCGCACGCTGCGGCTGCGCCGGCGCCGGCTGCGGCGTGCTCGCGCCGCCGCGGCTCTGTTGCTGGTAGTACGAGTGCATGCGCGTGTCTGGAACGACACATATCATAGCCCGCGTCAAAAACTGTCTACTGTTACTAATATCCAAAGAACTTCCAGAAATAAATCGTATATTCATCGCTCCTATAGTAGTCGTAGCCTTACTTATGGTTATTATATAGCAACGAAAACATACTGATTCAAAATAAACGAATTGACATACAAAATCAAAAATGACAAAGAATACATAAGAAATAAATAATAATAATATAAAAAATGGCAATAATAAAATATTAACTATAAGTATATACATACAACCTCAACAATAAGAATGAGAAAGTATTTATTTTTTAATATTTATGGTTTTGGCGTTGTACGTTGTAGTCAAAAATTATATCGTTGGTTCGAAAATAGCTATTTTTAAATTTCGAACGATTATCTCAGTCATTCTCATGACACCTTAATTGGAGAAAAATGCTCGAAATTTACGACCTTCGATGTGCTCGGTATCAGGCCTAGTACAGTTTGTGGAGGTGGTCACAAATATCTGAACATGCACTTTATCGCCTTGATAATAGATGCGTTGTTCAGATATTTGTGAGAAATGCTAATCCTTGAAATAAGTCGGTCGCTAGTAGTTATAGTAGAACTGTACCTATAAGTACCTCCGAGTATCTAGCCGGCGTCAAAAGCGTAGGGTGAGAACCCTGGATAATTTCTTTGCTTGACGTTAAGTGTACGCAGGTAGTATGCATCAACTAATCAAAGCCATAAATTGATGATGTTGGATTACCATGACTAGGATGCAGTGGCGCATGGCGGCGAATGATTTTTTTGCTTAGGCAAGACTGAATGAATAGGCTATGTCTTTTATTCACGAGGACAATATAAACTATTGAACTGTGGGAAAGTTAGATAAGCGGGAATCGGCTTATATGGACGCACCGCCGCTGCTAGGATGTAACTTACAGTCGTTGGCGGTCCAGTGCGCCGTGTAGTCGTGCTGGTAGTGGTAGTGGCTGCTGTAGGGCACGTACAACAGCTGGTGGTGGTTGCGGATGGGCGGCGGGGACTCGGGCCGGCGGCACCGCGCCGCGCGCACCGGCGACGTCTGCTCCGAGCTGGTCTGCGAGCTGTACAACTCCTGGCTGCTATCTGAACATCTGGAAAACACATGGAAGTTTGATGTCACGGATGAAAAGAATTAACTGTCGATGGAGTTGTTTGCAGTGCACCGTCGAAATATAGTGTAAACACTGACTCGACTTGAAGATGGGTACCAGAGCTTACCCGAAACATGTCGCCTAGTGCGATATAATTACACGTGAGTTTATCCGTTTGTAACTAAGTAGTAGTAACATGGTTCACAACAGTTTTAATTGTATTATAGTGTAAACAATTTGTAATCAAGCGTTTTACTATTAATACACCATAAGGCTGGTAGAAAGTGGCTTGGCAGAAAACTAAAAAGCGTAAACCGTAAATTCTTTTTGGACGGCCGGCCACTTATGTTTTTTAAAATGTAGGCACCATAGCAAAGTTAAAATAAGTTTTTATTTACGTTGAAATGTCTGAGTATGTATGTTAATGTTGAATTTTGCTACTGGATTTAAAAGCATCCTCAACCGCTTGTACCTACCAAAAAAACATTTTAACGGAGAGCTTTGTCTTACTTTAGGTAGACAATATTTAAACTTGAGTGAAGATCGGAGACACGGAACAATCATAGAGTGAAACGGAACGTACCCAATGTTGGCGTAGAGCGAGCAGTTTTTGTAAACGGCGTCTTGTGGACGGTGCTGGTAATGCGCGTAAGCGGCGCCGGGCGAGGGAGCGTAGCACGCGTCGCCGTGCGGCACCGGCGTGCTGCCGCACTGCCGGCCCGACACGTAGTCCGATGACTTCTGAGACCTAATAACACATTGTTATTACCTTTAGATCGAATAAACGCTTCAATAGAAAATATGGAGTTTCGAGGCGACACCTTGATCTTTTCTAACTCCGCGATTAGCCATGCTGGCTCGTTAAACGTTTGACGAAACTTATACAAAAACGCGATGCGAGGGACGAGAGGAATAGCGAGACGTCCGCGTACACATGCGTGCTCGTGTTTCGCCTCGTTATTCGCCTCGCTGCTCGTGCGAATGTGTGGCGGTAGAATTAGAACTTTGTTAATCATTGAGGCTTGACTAAATAAGGTAATCGAAGTTCTTTGTCTACAAAATCAGACGATTACCCAGATAACAATAATTGTCTCAACTGCGTCAAAACCGCTTACCAATTGGAAGTGGCACTCGCCCTGCTCTGAGGTCTCGAGTTAAGGTTGGCCTCGGAGTAGTACGGCCAGGAGTAGTTGGAGTTGGCACGTTGGCATGCGTGCGCGGGCGCTGGCGTCGAGGCCGCGGGCGCAGCGCCCGGTGACGGCTGCAAGTCGTTCTGCATCTGCTGCAGAATGTCCTCAGACGCGCCGAGCTGCTGCTTGATGGCGATTCCTCGTACCGCGGGCCGACGATGAAAACCTGACGATAGCAATAGGAATATTGATACTGTCAGTACATTATTTAACGTGTGTGTGTTTGATTTCACATGCTCAGTGTCTTCGTAAAAAACGCAAAGTAATTCAGTCACCTTTTGACGTTGAACAAGATATCCGCTCTTGTAAAGGAGCATTAGGTATTTCGGCGACAGCTCAAAGTTGTTAATCCCAATAAGGCCTAGTTTGCCCTCTGGGTTGTAAGGGCTGTTGGTATTCACTTTTGCATGTGTCTACGCAAAAGCCTGGGATTAGTAGCCAAGCGGACCTCAAGCTCCCAAGACAGATTTATGGCTTTTGTAATTTTTTTTTTTTTGTATTATAATAAAATGAGGATACCATACTTTGTAGAGGTCTAACGGAGCCGACATGGCCTTAGATATAAAGGCTCTTGAACAAAAAACATAAAAAAAAATCATAACAGTACTTAATTTCTTCAAATTTCATCGTTGTTTCAATTCAGGTGATTCCACTAGAGCCAGTACATCGTTTCAATAACACTAAGGCTCCGTTTTTAAATTTTGCCCGGCGTTTAGACACTCGAAATAACTAGTCTTATTTCTTTGTATTGTCGACGAACAAACAGAGATGAGATATCGGGCGTATTGCATAACAACTTGTAACTTGTAATATTAGCGGAAGTCCCTATGCAAACCCATTTATTAGAAAGAAAGTTCCGCTAATAATACATACGTAAATTTCAGTCGTATGCAGTCCACTGCTGGACATAGGCCTCCCACAAATATGACTTGTATCATCTTGGGGGTAGTTGCCATAGTCGCCACGCTTGGCGCCGGGTTGGCGACCACAGTAGCTATATATTGGGTTTCGACGGACGCTACTGCCTGTCCGTAGGATTTTTCCCTTTGTCGCCTCTTACGACACCCGCGGGAGGAGATGGGATGGTGCTATTTTAGTCAGTCGGCATCACACGGCAAATAATTATATTGCTTGTAAATTGTTATGCAATGAGCCCATGGATGAGCTTACCGTAGTCGTCGTGTTCATCGTCGCTGCTGGCCGGCTGCGACTCCTGGCCGTAGCGCTGCCGCAGCCTCTCGGTGCGCGGGCCCGCTGCTCGCGCGAACGCAGCGAGACCGTCATCGCCGTCGCCCGCACCTAATTAGTAGTATTAGTACTCTTACCATCAGTTGTGATATTGACGTTTTCGATAACGAGTATCGAGTTTACTATCTGTGCATCTCGCTTGTACTTTTTTAGTGCGAACGAGATAGTAAACTCGATACTAGTTATCGAAAACCCCAAAGTCACAACTCATGGTAAGCGTGTAGGTAGGTATTAGGTACCTAATACATAATTATCATATACAGCGTGTATTGTGTGCCAGATTATTGTTCAGTGGCCTGGCCCCTGTAATGAAACTGTCAACAACTAGAAATAGAACTGACAACTAGTATTTCGAACCAGTAAACCAACGTCCAAGAGATTCTTGCGAAAGTCACAGGACCATGATGCGGTTGACATGGACAGCCTGACCTCCCTCCCTACTGACACATTCGCCAGGTGTGTAAATTAAAATCGGACGCATTACTCAACAGTGGTTAGCATATGCCATAAGAAGCATATTCAGATAACTTATATTTAGTATTACAATACATCTTTTATTTACCTCGACTGTGTTCAGTTCCTATTAAAAGCTCATATCGCGTCGTGTTTGTAGCCTATAGTAACTAAATAGCTCGATTTTTTTTAAATAATTAATTCATTACATTCTGACGATACAACGATAAGGCAATTTGATCAGACAAAAAGAGACGTAAACACAAATGAGCAAAAACGTTGTCAACCAAATCGACGTCTCAATATCCGTCATAATTTAAGTAAGGAATCTACCAGTATCTCAACTAATAGAAGACTCGTTTAACCTTTGGTTGAATGGCACATGAGACCTGTCATGGCAGCTAGTGACAAGAAACAGTGGATTCACCCTATTAGTTTCACGTTCGAATTAAAGAGCGAATTAGTTCAGAAAAGGAAAGAATGGGACGTACTTTGTTTAACATCTCAAAACTTGAACATACATATTTATATTGCATAGGTATCGATATAAAACTATTATATTTAATTTACAGTAGCCATCAGACATATCGGAGCTGTGTATGAGGTGGTCACAAAAGCGATTCAGTGCATGTTAAGATATTTCTGACCACCTCCACAACTCCGATATGTTTGATGGCGATTGTACCTACTCCTGAGGTTAACTAGCCATGCCACGTGTTTTCATCAAACTACTTATATTACGTGTAACTAACATAAGTAAGGTACCCAGTATAACACATGCCAATCACACAGCACTGTATATCTAACCTTGAGTATTTAACAAGGTTTTCTGTCTTCGAGAAGTTGGAGTGCCTGAACACTTGGCATTGGGACCTTGATCACGAGTGGAGAAAGCCTATCACTATAAGTCAAGAAATTTCCACTTGTGTTCAATGGCACGTCGCTATACGAAGATGTAGCGAAAAATATGCTTCAGAATTTTAGATATGCTTTCATGAAAAATATACCGCCAATAAAATATAAGCCTGCCCAATTATAACTTATAATCGTATTAGGTATAATAAGCTTAAACCGGGTAGATAAGAAGGGATAATGTTAACAAGGGTACATAAAAAGGAACATTGTGTGTAAATTGTCAGTTAACGTTTGCTAATAAGTATTTGATTTCTATTTTGTATGAAAACTCAGAGAATTTTCTGTGGTGCATGCGCACGTCGTAACTGCACCGCCATATTTAATGATGCACCGATTGCGTGGAATGTGCGTAGTGCGCAACACACTTAGAATGTGAACTTACCAGGAGTCCCTGCGACGACGTCGGGCGCCGGGGCGTCGCTGTGCTCCTGCAGGTCGATGTTGGTGGAGGCCGACGTCCTCTCGCCAGGCGGCACGTAGTAGAAGCCCTCGTGGTGCGCCGCGCTGCCAACACAGGCCGTCAATGGCGCTAGGGTCGACAAGAACTGCCTTCGGGGCTCTGGCCGTGGCTGGGAGAACAAGAAATACGATTGACCATTTATAGAAATTTTGAATGATTATGGAACAAGGACGACATAAATTACAAAAACGGATAAAAGAGATGCTGTACGTCATTCATTTTAGAAAATTGACAGTTAAACGGTTTCTCCTAAAAGAAATAACATCCAAGATGCACAGGAAAGGAATAACGTGAAACACTATGTAGGGACTGGAGCTGGGCTACTTTCTTGTTTCAAAAGTGCCGACACAATCAAACCACTCTTTTGCAATGCACTCATGATAGCGACTGAATATCACTAAATACGATTCTTGAATTTAAATTTTGTTTACACGAGAACGAAACAATTATTACTTCTAGTGCAATATCGTATATATATTCAGATAGTTTACACTATAATATGTTTTATCTTGTGTTAATAATTCTATGGCGAGGCGAGAAACTCTTAATGAATGTCCCCTGTCGAGATTTCACCCACCACTTTATCGTATGGGATTCTTTATAAAAAGGGTGTACAAACTAAAGAGTTTGCAACGCGCAGCGACTAGGTACCTACTTAGCTTAGTTGTTTAAAATCAGACGAACCAAATTTGATCGCTATAAAGATCGCTATCCGATATATCGCACCGTTTGAACTCATAAAATCAACTATTTTTCCCTTAATTATCCCTAGCAACAAGTACTTTTAATAGTGAGATACTCATGAAACTTTCAGCGATGCCAAGCTAAACGATGACAATTTTTTTACAATTTATATTCCCAAATTAATTTTAATGTGTTTTTGACGTTTTTTAATGTTTCGTTCCGTACATTATGTACATCCCCCAAATGGCGTGTCTTATTCATTTCAGGCACAAAATACAAAGTTGTGTATATAATAAGCTCGTTCAAAGATTCTCATAATTCGCATATTGATCATTGATACCTATGTATTACATTTCTTTGAAGCGAGTTGCTTGATTTTTCATTGTGTTTTTTGCTTGTTAATAAGTTCCGGAAGTTGTGTACCGATTTCCCTTTTAGGATTAATTTGCCTTCAGTTGTATTTTTATATTGTTTACTGATCTTTTTATAACTGTATAAAATGAAATGATGCCAGAGGACTTCCGGTTGAGGCTTAAAATGGCTTATTTAGATATCTCGAGAAAAACTTTTTTTTGCTTTTTTGTTCTTTGATGTTGTTTAGTGCGTTATATCGAGCTTATTATGCAGTGATCTAACACAGTAAAGGGTGAACACTATTAAATTGTCGCAGGTCGAACATGCTACAGACGACAAAATAAAAATCCAAAGTGCTCAAAATTCTTTATATGACTAATTTTATACAGCGTAAAATCATTTAAAAAAATATTAGGGCTATTTCATCGAACGACGAGAAAATTTCCGGACATTACTTTTGACGTGATTCATTGAATTTCGCACGGAATCATCGCTTAACAATTTTGTGCATTTAATCCATTTTCGTTGAAAATCTGGTAATGAAGTGGCAGGTTGGCAAGTTTTTCGCAGTTTAGTTTTTAAATTAGCCCAATATTTTTCGATGGGGCGAAGTTCGGGACAGTTAGGTGGGTTACTCTCCTTAGGCACTACCTCGACTGAATTCGCCTTATACCATTCCAAAGTTCGAGACGAATAATGGCAACTTGCTAAATCTGGCCAAAACAATGTTGAGGAAGTGTGTTTCTTTATGAATGGTAACAGTTTCTTTTTCAAGCATTCTGATATATAAATATCGGTGTTAATTGTCCCGGTAGTGATAAATGGTGAGCTCCTCATGCCGCACTGGCATATAGCTTGCCAAACAAGGTATTTTTTGCAAATTTTTCTACCGGGATCACCTTTTCCGATTCGTCAAGATTCGAGATGTCACGAGAGGAATAGTACTGGTTACCTGGTAAAGACTTGAAATCTGCCTTGACGTAGGTTTCATCGTCAATAATTAGGCAACATTTTTCTCAATCAACAAGGTATACAATAACCTAGAACGTCTAACCGCACGATTATATTGATCCACAGTTCTCTTGGGAGCCTTTTGCTTCTTATATGTTGTAATGCCGCATTCTTTTTAATTTTTGGACATTTGCTTGACTAGTGCCTACTTTTTCGCCACATCCCGGGAAGAGATACTCGGATTCTTATCAAATAGCTTGCACACCTTTGATTGTAACTTAACATTAGATTTTCTGGTGGGTTGACCTTCACGCCGCTTCCTATCTATAGTTTCACCTTGTTTAATTTTTTTTAGGGTTCGTTGAACCGTCCTCCGAGTTGTTTGACAAGATTTTGCCAGATCTAAAGTTGATAAATGAGGATTTTTACTGAATTCTTGCAAAATTAATTCGCGAACATTTTTTTCGTGTAACGCCATTTTCATAAATAAAAAACAAATGAACATTTTATGGTTGTCTAATATATTACGAGCCTTCTAAATTTAAAATTTTAAAAGAATATTCAAAAAAGGTTCGATGCAACACGCTAGCAAAGTAAAAATGTAGGCGACAATTTAATAGTGTTCACCCTTTATTGTACAGCTAATGAATAATTGATCACAAAAGGCGTAATATCGTGGCTTTTTGTAAAGTCCTGCTAGCACTTTACAGATCGTAAGGCCTACTACCGAACAACGTCATGGCCTAAGAGCATTTCGATTGGTAAGTATAAATTACCTTTTGCGGTTCCTGATGAACATCCCCCAAGTCGGGGGGTAGCTGGCGGCCCGAAGCGGGCGTGACCGACAGCGTAGATGACGAACTGCTCGACGACGCGCTGCCGAACGCCTTCTCGTTGCTTCTGTCGACGCTGTTGTACGATTTGTCGCTCGACTTGTCGCTTCCGCTGCAGTATTTGTCGGCGGCGGCGCCCGCCGGCGAGGAGCGCTGCTCTTCGCTCTCATCCTCCACGTCACAAGTGAGGAGCCTTATTCGCTCCGCAAGTGATGTTGTTTCCTGCTATAAAATACAGAACTGTGAGACTATCTCTATTGACTGATTATTTACTTATTAAAACTTTAATTACACAAAGCTATTACGTATAATTTATCTTTTAACTTTGCTTACATTCGTAATCAAATCAAATTTTGGAAGGTGTTAATAGTTTGTTTAAGTAGATATTACTAACAACGGGGGCGTCTTAGTGCATCGACTCACGCGTAGAAGAAGCCGTGTATTGCGCCCGCTTCCGACGTATGAAGTTTTCTCAATCGAATATAAGAACGGTTACCCGTTACGGTATCTATTAACAAGTATTACTCACTGGTTCATCCAGTGGTACCAGACATTTAGGTAGATCATACCTACAATATTCAAAGGTCAGTAACATGGAAATAAGCATAGTAATCAACCAGCTTCTGTAGATAAATCCGGGAACCTTTGTTTCAGCGTGATACGCCGAATTTAGCTTAGAACAAAGGGAATCGATACACTCTTGTCACTACAGACCCCTATTTAGTACTATTATAAACTCAAGTTACCTTATTATACCTTCCGGTAAGTTTATTTCTACCTTTTGTACATTAGGCATAAATATAATACTTAGAAATGAGTTCGATTAAGCTATTAGCTCAGTTTGAATTCATGTAATTTTAACATAACCACTTCTTGAAGTAGTGTCAGGGAAAGAGCTGTTAGTTGAATAAATACCTTGGGTTGCTGTTTTTTCCGAGCTTCGCTTCGTAATAGAGAGCACCGCAAGGCATTCCTTTCAGCTACCCTGCGTACGGCTGCTTCCTCCGTCTTTGGTCTGACACCGGCGTCCCAAGCCCTGAGTGATCAACCAATTATATGTATATTTCACTAAATTGTAACTACTCTAAATGCGAGAACTTGAACATGTGTGAATGATTTATTTAGGAGCACTTAAGAATATCTATGTATTAGGCACTGGTTGCAGATTTTATACTGTAACTAGTTAAGTACTTGTAGTTATCATAATACGATTGTAAAAGTAATTAAATGTATCACATAATATAGTTAATACAAGTGGCCCCAATTCGCTTAGCGAAGATTTGTTAGTAATAAATACAGTAACAATAATAAGTGTAACGGCTTTATGCTTGCAGTGCAAGGTTTCCACTTTCCAGTTAAAATTTTAACAAACCTGTTCATAATACTGTTGAAATATATTCCACGCGAATAAAAAGTATTCCGCTTCATACAGAAACACTAACTCAATTAATTACTATGCAAAACTCGTCCATGATCAAAATAAATAAACACGTATACGTGAACCGGCTAAATATTAAACAATTGAATTTTATATATACATACATAGTTAAGCTTGCTTGTCTGTCTTACTAGCAAGCCGTACAAGCAGTTAATTATGAGTAGACAGTAAATAAGTGCAATCCGCTTTACTTGATATTATTTTAATATTCTTAAAGGAGACATATGAAAACTTTTAAGTCTGAAGATGTACAGTCAGCATTAATAGTAGCGTATGTAACAGCGCACCAAGCAACTATGTCTTTATTAATGCCTTCACTAAAAGAGACAGATTTCTGCCTGTATACAAATTAATATGCAATAGAAACTTTGAAACGTGAAATGTAGAAAATGTATCCTTTATAAAAAAAGAAACAAAGGATGGCAGATACTTTAGGTGCGTTGTTTCAAACAGACTATTCTACATCCCTGAACTATTCTACATCAAACTCTTACTCTATAACATAATTTGCATGTGCTGCATCTACTTAAACATAGATCGCATTTGCTTGTGATTTCATAATAGCCTGCTGCGCTCCGCCGGCGGTTTTGAGGTGTTATCTGTTGATCCTAATTGAATTACCTGTTACAGCGTAATGTTATTGTTCACGCCTCCGTCAGTCTATTTCAGTACTGACATCAAATGTCACCGAATGTGATAATGAGACTTACAGAAGTATTCCGACACTACATAACGAATGCTTGACAGATATCGATGAGTACGTATGTTAAAGTAATAGATAACTATATTATTAAACAAAAATAGGCAATGCTGAATGCGGGACATTCTCTTATCTATAAATTAGTAGTTCGGTTAGATATCAAGCTTTAACTTCCGCTTTTATATTACGAGTAAAGTATCGTATGTGCGATGGTAATCATAACATTTTCAGAGTTGCCAACTTGTAATGCAAAATAACAGTGCAAAATGAACAGGTATTCAAATGTATTACATTGAGTTCGTTTCTTCCGCTAACATAGTCTATGCGTGGCAACAAATCATATTGGATATGGCTTTGCAATAAATAGTAGGTCTAAATATATGCTATTTATACAGGTCTAGCGAACCGGGTTTCAACACAACAACCTTGACCCTTGCATGGGTAGGGTTGTCCGTCCGTCTGAAAGTAAGTTAGTTTATGAAGGCAAACTTCAAATAAAGGTAAGTAGGTACGCAAAGTACGTGTCAAACTGCATTGAGTGGTCTTTATTCTTTTTGTACAGCCTTCATTATCGAGATCGAGGGTACAAGACAAGCACTTCTTTTTTTGCCAATACTCAGTGAATCATTCGCAGGGTATATATAGTCAGTGCGCGTGAAACAAAGTTCTCACCTTAGAGTTTCCGAGGTAACCAACTGTGGCTCGATGGCTGGAGGCGGCGGTCTACTGCTATTGAAAAGTTGCTGCACGGCCGAGTTGGGCTTCGGTGTTTGAGTTGAAACTATCAGCGGGGTTTCAAGTCTGTGAAGAGAAACGGTTTTATGCAACGTATTCTTTGTTCGAAATAAAAGCACAGAAATATTGTACTTATACGAGAAATATAGGAACGTTATAGCAGAATAATAATAAAAATAGCTACCCGGGCGATTTTACAGGGCCCTCATGGGACCAGACGTAGACCTGCCCGCGTCGGTTAACTGGCTACGATGGGACCTCTTCGGAAAAACCGAGGGTTTTGCCTGTGCAGTTGCGGATGAAGTTACTATGACGAATAACTACCGGAAGTGTTACCTGAAGGACGGTACGGTCGACATATGTCAGGCATGCCGCCGTCCCGGTGAGTCGCTCAGGCATATAATTTCCGGTTGTTCTCATCTTGCAGACGGCGAGCACTTGCACAGATTTATAAATATGTGCTTAACTATTTATTAAAGTAGATATACGTAGGTATATCATTTCTTACCTTTGTGTATTATGTGGGTGATCTTTCTGAGAGTTGGTTTCACTGTCCGATAAGGAGGTTCGAGCAGTGGGTTCACTTTTATGTGAAGGATTGTCTTCACTCGGGTCTTTGGGCCTTTCAACAAAACGGACTGACCGCGGGGTGAAGGACCCGTCCTCGTCACTTGCCGTGGTGGTTGAACGCTGATCGTCATTCTGTATAAAAAATACACGAAACATTCAGACTGATAAATATTGAGTATTTTATTTGTATTACTAAACAACCTACAATCATAAAAAAGACGTTTGTTCATATCCTACAACTTATATAATTGAATCTTAGGTTTTAAAAAGTCAAAACATGTCTAAATATAAAATGGTACAAGAATGTAGCTAGTGGAATAAAAAGCAGTCTGTACATTACATACAAGTTATATAATTGTATCTTAGGTTGTTTAAGGTCAAAACATGTCTAAATATAAAATGGTACAAGAATGTAGCTAGTGGAATCTTTTATTCAAAGAGAAGAAAGGAATGTCTCATGTTTATTCACTAGATACTACAATATTGAATTCTTTTTAATCTTCTCGTCCAAAATGATTTCGAAACAAAGTATTCGTATCTAATAGTTAAACATGACCTTTAAAGTTTACTGGACTTAGCCTTCAGTTCTTATTGTGCGCACGGCTCATGACAAAAGATATAATTTGCATTTGCTAAAACTTTAATGGACATAGCTATCACAGGCACAATAAAAACTGATGACAGCTATAAAATTCAAGATTTTAATAATGACAAAGTTATAATTGGAAACTTGTTTGCAAAAGAGTCAAGTTCTATCAAACGTTTACCTCCTGTGTCGTTATGAGTTTTAGGCAGTAAAGTGAGCGGAAATCACCTGTTCAATAATATCCTTGTCGTTGTCGAGTGATTTCCAGAGGCGGCCGCCTTTCAGAATGCCTCCCCGCCGCTGCCTCGATGGCGAGTTCTCGGATGACTGTCGCCCTTCTACTTCCCCCGTGTCACTTTCTTCACCTGATCGGTTATACATGAACTTTGTAAATAAACCTTTTTTAAAGTGTTTAAAAGTGAAATGCGTTCTGAGTAAAATAAGCTTGAAAATGTCAACTTCGTCTTGATATATAAAACGTAAAATTATAACCTTAAAGACGTAATTGCTTGCAGAGAATTAGGTTCACGTCTACCCTGTAAACATTATGAAAGTTAAGGATTTTAAAGCTTAATACTTGCTCAAGTAGCTCTCTAACAAGCTGTAAACTAGTGTCGAGAGGAAAGACTTTGATTTTATCAAACTGTATAATGTATGATCTAACGTTGATTTTGGAGGTATAACGCCTTGACAATTACTGAAATTACACAGTTCAAGTATGAAAGAATATCAATGCATGTCATATAGTCTTTTTTTTTTGTGTTAATTTACACACATTATTTATTTCTTTGTTTACAAATTATTATTTTTACTTAAATCTTACATTTTATGAAACTATTTGATATGTTTTATTTTTCAGATAATAACCAATAATGTTACAGATTTTAGTATTAACAAAATATACTAAATGTATCCATAAGACATAAACTTATGTTCAGCCGCACGTTGCAACGCCTACGATTTTATCCCCGAGTACCTACGTCATTTCAACCAGTTCACGTCAGCATAGACAATGGCTTTACCCACGCACTCCACGCAAACCGATTTCACTGTACAAAGTTACGCGATTTTTACAGCGACGTGGAATCGGGTTGTGAGCGAGGCAGCGCTTTGCAGGTATTAATGTTCTGCTTGTACACCGGCGCGGTGTGCGACTGCACGGCGAACCCCACACGGATGTAAAGAGCACTTGAGGTGAAGTATACCACGATATGATTTACTGGACTGCGAAAATCAAGTCAAGGGCTTAACTATATCTATCAACTGCGTTGTCTATATACGCACTAACTTGGGCAATAACATCAATGCAGCAATGTGATGTGATGTGCATAGAGTCGTTAAAATGGGTATTTAATAAAAAGGAACTGTGAAGTTTAATTGTTTGGACACCAATAGATCTTTTTAGATTTAGTGAAATGAGACCTGCTGCAGTTAAACGAGATACATGGCGCTAGTGCGTTTGTAGATTAAGGACACAATGTTAGTCAATAATTCATTATAATCCTTGACTATAAATATGGTCGTAAATTTGAGTAGTATAACTAGCTAATAGTGTTCACGATTCCTCTTTTCAATTTTCTTGTATTTTTTATGAGTCTCCTGGGCCAGAGTTACCCTTTTTATGGTAACATGGCATGATACACGTGGATATTAATACTTATTAACGCAAAGAAGGCAAAATAAAAAAAAGGTCCTGACAAGCGAGAAGCACACAAAAAGTGTTTACCCAAACATAAATATGTAAATTTTCGTCCTGGCTACATTTCCCTAAGGTATTGGTTTGTTTCAGTGCCTAGAATTCTAACAATTCTGTACCATCAAGAACCTTAATTACCAAGCAAACGGCTCGTAAAACTGTAGATTTTTTGTATAAACATAAACTTTATTTAAACAATATGTATGGAGCTACCTTTTTGTTTATTTTGTCCATTTTATAATAAATTGCCTAAATCTATTGGGACGCTTAGACATTAGTCCGTTGATATGAATTCGTGTGTTGATTAAAATTAATTTAAAAAAGTACTTACTAAAGATGAAAATCAAGACTGTTGTAAGAATAATTGTTACGTTTGAAATTACTATAATATCTGGATATTCATAAAAAATCTAGATAAAACATAGATGTAAATTAAACTATACTTTACGCTTTATATATTTATGTAATATCATGTAATATTTTGGGACGTAAAAGTAGTTAAATATTATCTATCTTCTCTTAATCTTAATCAATGTTGCACAGATCAAGCTGCTCTTCGGATTACAAACTGTTAGAATTGTGTTTTGGGTAAGTCAGTACAATCATTATACAATTATGTGTACAGTTTTCATCAGACGAAAAAGACGGAGGACCGGGAGGACGTTCTCAAGTTTATTTTTTAAATGTATGATCACGCATAACTTTTTACAGGATATATGTATAATTCTGTATTTATGCCCTTGACTGTACTATTAAAATATTCTAAAACTGTCTTAATTATTGCAGTTTATTAATAATAAAAGTAAAATAAAATGACAACTTAATTTCAAAGAAGTGCAGAATTAATTATTAGGTACCTTAGTTTCAGAATCGACTTAATATCTTTTTTCATGTCGTTTCAATTAGCAATTTTCTTTAAATACGATTGTCCTGTAGCAACCGTGAAACTAAATAGATTTGAAAACTTATAAAATTAAATTAAAACCAGCTTGAACAGACTGAATACACGGAAATGTCTCAAACAATTGAAGAAGTACTCATTTCATTGAACACGAAGTCTACGGTCTACGTCAAGACTGCTCGCCAAGTGCAACGTCAACTACAGCAAGGCTATATTTAGTGAGTCGGTTAAGACTTGGTGTGACAGACCTAATTAATCACTTACTTGTTAAAGGCGCAGAAGGCAATTCAGCTTGGTTATCGCCAATGAACAACTCCGATGGGCATTCTGTAACAAAATTAGACAATTAGTCATAAAAGCAATTAATTTTGTCTAGCCACGTGGTAATAAGAAAAATGCTTCTACGTTTAGGGCTACATATCTCAAGGGTTAAAAAAAAACAATAGATCAAATCTTGTCGGTCTCTTAGTGCAAAAAGTACGGACTCATTTCTCCACGCTTCAGTAACTGAGCAACAAAGATAATGCACTTGGAATCTAGGTACCTTTATTGACATAGAGGGAACCTTTGGTAAGACAAATTTTAGGAGCATTCAACAAGCCCTACAAAGACCAACATCACTAGGCACTAGTTACAAGAGAACGCCGTCAAGGAGGAGTTATAGATTAAATTAATGAATATAATACATGATTCATAAATAGGGTTAGGATTGTCGTAGCACTTTAGCACAAGAAATGTAGTAAATCCGCCGCCATTATTGTATACTTTTTTAATTCAACGAACGACTGAATGGTAAAAAGGCCCGGTTATTAACTCTTATATCATTGACATTATTATTATATATACTTTATTTCGGTTTATCTTCAACATTTAACAATTCTGAGGTGGTTCAAACCACACCAAGAACTTTTCATAATCTTAACAACAGTTTAACATCAGAAGAAGATAATATGCAAGATTTTGAAACTTTAATTCCAGTTGCAAGTTGTTCAAGCTCTTGAATACATAAATATTTATGCAAACAAGTAAAATCTATTTAAATCTTAGATTAAGTATAAAATCATCATTGTAATTTACAGTATTGCATTGCAGTTGTATTCAATAATTTATATAAAATGTGCGATGTGTCTACAAACCTAAATTGTTTCCTATATACGCGTTCATACAGAAAAACGCAAAGGTGATATAAATTTATCGTTCAGTTATACATTTATTCAAATGAAAAAATATACATCGACTCCACTGCATTCCTTGGGCTAGAAACTGCCACCAGAATCCTAATCCTAATAATAATACTCTTTCAACGCAGGGCAGCTTGTGGCGAGCTGTTGGAGAGTAGCGACTCCACGTACCTGAGTGCCCCTGGGGTGCCCTGTCGGACAGGTGGGACAGGTCCCCTGCCTCTGGCTTGCCTTCACCGGCCGTCCAGAGTGGGGTCGCGAGAGCTGCGTTCTCGAGGGTAGATGTGGAAACCTAAGTGGCGAGTTGGCTATATGTTTAAAGTCCAGTGACACCTCTCTACCCTTAGCCCTATGTACCGGTGTTGCCCTTGAGCCATCTTTGATGTCGCTTTTTGTGGGGGCCCATCTCGCATAGGGCGAGTCACCGTCTGCCGGAAATAAAATTGAATACCATTTTATTAGGCAGACGTCCGGTTTTTTATCCAATAGCCCAGTAGCTAGTCCATCCTTTCCACCCAATAGCCTAGTACATTCTAGATTCCATTATAACTCAATAGTCCTTACACCATGGCGGGTGCTGTCTCTGTGCGCGTCCCATGATACGGACAGGGGCAACATCCGCTTAGTGTACCCCTTACATTTCATTAAATTGTCGAAAGGGCCTCTGCGCGTTGGCTCGATCTGGCTCCGCGTACGCCTCCCAAATGTCCGGAACACCATTGTTCCGTGTACGGAAGAGGCATACTATTTCAATAGAAGCAATTTGTTATATTTTATAGCTGATATTTCATAAAGAGTAAAGTACTACTGTTGTGCTTTGTTTATTCTCACAATGTTAAAATTTCAGTTTTTGAATCCATTTATTGTTCCGGCCTCAATATAAGCAACTTCCTAGTATAACACATAACTAGTTAAGTAGGTACATATGTGATCGCCGATTTTCCCTCTCCAAAGATATTTATATAACCGTAATAGTCACGGGGTCGCTTGAGAACCGCCTACGCGTAATGTTCCGGATATCATAGAAAATGGAAATCAAAAGCTAGAGAAATATACATATATTTAGCCAATTTATAATGAGGATGACAACACGTGTTAAAAAACTAAAAAAAATTGTTTAATAGATACAACATGAGCAATATATCTTAATTAAAAGAACTTTTAATGTCAATTAGAATGTTTCTAAGATAATAGACTCTTTCATGTTTAGGGTTCCGTAGTCAACTAGGAACGCTTATAGATTCGCCATGTCTGTCCGTCCGTCCATCCGCGGATAATCTCATTGACCGTTAGAACTTGAAAGCTATATGTATATCAATCACGCCGACAAAATGGTCAAATGGAAAGTAGAAAAATATGTTTTATTAGGGTACCCACTTTACGTGTAGTAGGCTACACGTAAAGTGGGGGGTGTTTTTTTTTTTATTTCAACCCTAACGTGTGGTAGGTATATTGTTGGATCGGTATTTAAAAACGAATAGGGGTTTTCTGACATAATTTTTTGATAATGTAAATATTTTCAGAAATAATCGCTCCATAATTAAACCATATATTTTAAAAATATGAAAAAAAATCTGTTTTCTGAAACTTTCTTTTTATTTAATTTTATGAACTTTATCGATACTTAAATCTAATTATAATAATGTCGATGTTTAATTCTGAACTATGTTTGTAATTTAACCGTATTAGGATGTCGCTGTACGTGGAACGCTCATAACATGTCTCACTTACTGTGACGGACGGAAAACTACGGAACCCTACACTGAGCGTGGCCCGACACGCTATTGGCCGGTTTTAATTAATAACTGTTGTCAACAAAATAACTGTTGCAAACAAATATATTTACTTTGCGGTTATCTGCGCTCAGCGGTTGATGTATTGAAATGTTAAATCAAATAACCAATAACTGGTGTATTTACCTAAATCAAATAATTACAAAAGTGAGCAATCAAAATGAACCAGTAGGTATGGAAAGCACAAACAAAATTTTGGGATTTATTTTGTACTAAATAACTAACAAATAACTTTTTATGTTTAAATAAAATGTGTGTCCTCCTCCCTATTTTTGTACAATAAATTCGGTACAGCTTAATAAAGACATTCAAGGTAATTAAATTAATCAAACCTTGATCGGTGGAACCGTTTTTGAGTTGAGCCCGACATGCTCATACCGCAGTAACTAAGCACAAACAAGGGAAACTTATATATACTTATACTTTTATGAGAGGTAGGGCACAGCGATGACCATCACGCTTGAATCTGGGGCAGCCCAACTGGGGAAGTACCTCCTCCTTACAGAAGACCACAGCCATAATAACACTGCTACCTTTAAGGTATGCAGTGTTGTGTTCCTGATGGTGAGTAAGGTTCCCAGAGCTCCAACCCCTTAAAAGCCGGCAACGCGCTTGTGACTCCTCTGGTGTTACGGGTGCCCATGGGCGACGATAATTGCTTACCACCAGGCAATCCGTCTGCTCGTTTGCCGCCTATGTCATAAAAAAAAAAAAAAACTAAACTAAATACTACCTATAAATTCTTGTAGAGGTAGTAAACAAGCAAGTATTCTTAAAACTATACATTTGGTCATTCTGAATGAGCATGGTAGGAAAGGAAATATTAATCTACATATATGGAAATAGATAATGTATTTACTGCCATGGGAAGCTAAGTTGCGGTCTAGTTTACCCACACTTCGGTTCGGGACTTCATTGTTCAAACACCTTTTGTTCAAAGTAGACAAACGAGATGTGAAGTGTTTTCGAACGTTAAAACGGCCCAGGGAGCGCTCTGTATTCATAACACAGTTATAAGCTTAAAATTAAAGTAGGGGCTGAGAGAAAATAAAGTAGCACAGTGCAAAATACCTCGCTTTCCAAGGTTCCGATTTTCGGCGGCAAGTAATATTAAGAAACATACTGTGATGATTTATGACAATTTTATGATCTTACTGAATTCCGTCTACAAATAACTTCGGCCTGTCCCCTGTCCAACTTTCCTATAGTCAGTCTTGTTTACTATATTAGGTACTTAGTTGGCAGAGTAGAGCTAGTGATGGTCAGCTTGTTGTAGTGAGTTCCTAATGACTATACTTTTGTATGTTATTGCCGCAACTTCGACTGCATAGAATTTTGTATAGTTCGTGTAATAATTCTAACTTGTTATCCGCGTTCAGTTTTTTTTAAATAACAGTCAGCCATTTCTCAATTTTCATTTAAGTTCATTTATGTCTATCGCTATCAAAGTACAACAGAATGATCCAACTACAACTACTCGTGGTTATGGTCGGTAGTCATGATAAGGGTTTTCACACACTAGAAAGTTGCTGCGCTGCTTGAGCGAACGAGGTTCCTCATTTTTCTGAAGGGCTGTAGTTTACGTACACATTTTTGAGTTTTATACTGCAGGTGATTGCTTGTTGTGGCTACTTTTCACACAACCACAGAGCAAGACGATAAAATAGGGTCGTGAAGTAGACATGACATTTGTTTCTAAGGAAATGAGACTTGAACAAAAAAGATTATAAAATTTGTTTGTGTTGTAAATAAGCGTTAAATTTTTGGCGCGTTAATCCATCGTTAATATAATTTTTATAATTTTGGGATTACATAAATCGACCTATTTAATCCTACAGTAATACTCATTTACATACATAAGTCCTATAACCCCGGAACAAATGTAGTAGCATGTTATATACCCAGATAGACCTTCAGATTGGTTAGCAGGGTATCTAAGCTACCAACTGGACTAAGGTAGACTATAGGTATAATAATTTAATTTACTACATTAAAGTCTTCTAATCAAGAACTGGAAACTAACAAAGATTAAACGTTAAATCTGTCAAACTATGTAGGCCGTCAAATGGTGTACAGATTGGCTGACGCTATTGTAAGTAACAAATTGCTTCGTTTTTCAGACTATGTGGTTCAGATCTATCTCTGAATCAGAAACCTATAAATATCTTGGTATGTCGGAATCTCTGGGTATTGAGGACGTGGCTATTAGACAGGCGGTGAAGGAGCGCTTCTTCGGTCGGCTAACAAAAGTACTTTTTTTATGTTTCGGGACAATCTTAATAGCCTTTTATCAGGTGGCAACGAGGCTCGCGCCTTCAAAGCTTGGATAATGACCTTACTAATATACTCCTTTGGCATACGAATTTGGACTCAGACCGAGCTGGATACCCTAGAATGGAGGGTCCGACTACTGCTCACCACCCATCACATGCTACACCCACGCTCGTCGGTTATGTTATGAGATAGTACATCCTACGGAACTGTAGAGGCTGCGGCTTTTAAAAAGCCAATAGTTTCCATAATCGAGGTGCGCAATCTCAGGAATTAGGTACTGTCTTAGTCACGAGTGTGGGATGCATCCTGATGTGATGGCAGTAAACAGGAACCTCACACTCTTCTTATTGGCAAATGAGAACTTGCGCAAACCAATGGTACTAAGCACCGAGGACAGCAAAACCGTATGGAAGAGCAAGGAGCTACACGGGCGGTTCTATTGGACCCTTTCTGGTTCCCCCCGGCCGCCGGGCAATTGTTCGTTGACATCACCATCCCATGTGACGAAAACTTCGTGAAGGCCGAGAAAGACAAGTCCAGCAAGTACTTCAACTTGACTCACGAGGTAACCGTCATGTGGCACATGGATAGTTGTTTCCGCAAACGGTCTCATAGCGAAGAGTCTCGACCAATATCTCGAGAGACTATGGCTACTTGGTTGTGTTTGGATCGAGGGTCAGATTCGGATGGCGGTAATCCTGGACACGGCGCGCATAGTTCGGCGGTTCCTCTTGCAGCCCTAAACATCGGCAGGCCTAGGGTAGGTTTTTTATAATGTTTTTATTGTTAAATGTTGAAAAAAACTAAACTTGAATATATACCTAATTGATTCAACTACTTGCTTTAACTGTTTATCTAGCATAAATTTGAAACTGTAGTTACTTCGGCCGTCGGTGAATCTTGGAAACAATGAACTTGCTATCATTTGTATACAGACACAGAACAGAACATAGACAAAGAAGGATTTTGGCACTAAGGATATTTTGATAATATCAGACTAACGGCGCTTCTGTACATTTGAATTGTAAAGGATACCTCGAGAGGCTTCATATAACTGTAAAGTATAGGTAAGTACATATACATACTCGTAAGCCTGAAGGAAATTCTATTGAAATGATGTATCATTATCGATGGAGAAAATCTATTATAACCACGGGGGCTAGCACTGCAATGTTTATACATATAAAATATATTATGAATAGCTGTTGGCCGCAATTTAGTTTACATTTCTATCTACTAAATAACTTGGCAATTTTGAGCCCCTGAAACGAACTTTAGTTTGAAATAGCTTATTACAAAATGGACACATTCTTTATATATACTTAAATTATTATTATAAGCCTCGTTTCAACACATAATAATTATAACAACCCCCCGTTTTAGTTAAAAACTATTAAATATATGTAGCTTAACTTTGTGTAAGTATATTAATTTTTTAGTTTTTTAAAGGTTATTTTGTTTTTCAGTTGACCTTCAATCGATCTTCTATCTCCATATCACTCTCAGAGTAAAATATAACTCCGCGATCAGACATGCTTACCTCGCTATTCATCAAACCAAACATTCGTTAACTCGCCAATAAATAGGAATCACACACGAATATTGGTACTAATACGTGAACAAGATGTTTTAGGTTAAATTTTTTCGAACAAACTAAATAGTATTTTCAATGAACAGCATCCAATAGTCTAGTTGGCGTGTACTGTCAGCCTACAAACTTCATAGTTTTCACAATACATTGCTTGCTTGAAAAATCTTTTTTTTATCCCTATTTAGTAAACTATTGGTTATTTTTAAAAGTTGTAGAACAAATGTTGCTACGTTTGTGGTGTAGAAACGATGCCTAAATTTATTGCTCTTGTTACAGGAAACACCCGGTATTTCAATCTCAAAACAAAACTACTTTTCTTTCCTCGCTACAAACTACACGCTACAAAAATCGCCTTAGTTATTTTTATTGTTTACTTATCTTCTCCAAACTATCTTGTCCAAACTATCACGACTTTTTATATTAGTCATCAAATTCTCCGAAGACTCTTCTTATTTATTACAGAAATTAAAGACGTCGCATTTCTTTATTTCATTTTGATTGGACACAGTTTTATTAAATTCGATAGTCATTTTATTTTATATTTTGTTGGACGGAGTCCTTCACTGAGTATGGGCTAACAGGTTTTTTTTATGTTATTAACAATTCTTGTAACATTTGTAAGTCAATTAAGTTGGAATACTGAAATGAGTTTCTAAGAACCGTAGGTATAAAATTTACTAGACACTCGTCCTTGTATATTTAACAAGGCCATCAAATTAGGTGATCTTTATACTGGCATTGATATATTTCATGAGACCCTTTTAAAGGTGGAAATAACGAGCATCAGACGCAGTGACACATTAAGAGATCAGAAGCCACCTACATGAGTGCCCTTACCATGATTTTACTCCGGGCGTAATCGTTTGTGACATTTGTGTCTGTTTTAACCTACTCGAGGCGAATTTCGCTCTTACATATAAACAGGTCGGAGCGAGATGCACAGCGAGTGAGTTTATGCTAGTACGACCGCGATAAAATCATGGTAAGGGTAGAGGCCACGTTTCTAATGAAGAAAACTACAGCCTGCATAAAGGAAGACCGCCCAGCATATGAGGATCCCTGTGTTTTTCAACAACGCCGTGGTAACGTCTTTCTTACAGAGATTTGCGGCAGTCGAGAATGTCTGGAATATCTGGTGGCTTTAAATTCGAGATATACGCGTTGGCTCCGCGCCAACCTCCTTGCTAGGTTCACGAGCCTGGTGTAACCAGTAATTAAAAAAAAAATTGGACCGTTCTCAAACAGCCAAACCTGCGAGTCAACCTGTATCTACCTACCTTCTAACTAAGATGATTATCTATAGTCAAGTACGAATAATGTACATGGCTTATCAAAAAAAGCAAAACGCGTTTGTATTATCAATACAAGTGATTATTAATTACATTTGGGTATGTCATAAAGTTGACTAATTATATATACTTTTTAAATTGACGTCATCGGCATGAAAATTACGGACCCTGGTCATAAATATCCCATTCTGATATGTTCTGATAAGTTTAATAAAAGTACATTCAGTAGTTTTAAGTAAATGGAACATACATTCATCTGAATTTTAACGTTTCATAATAATCATATAGCGTGACGTGTAGCACAAGACATAACAAATTTATTTAGATAACTTTTGCTTAGTTGCTTAGAACTTGGCCATATATAACTCGGCCCGCAATGTAATGCAATACACTCGAGTTAAACACTCATTGACAGTTCGTTTCAGAAGCTTATATCATGTAATGTTCGGACACTGTTCGGAGTAAGAATATATATTACGTATCTGCTCACAAATTGTATAAAAAATAAGTACACGTGTTTAATAATTATAATTTATGAAAAACCTTATACTTACTAGTATATCCTATGTCTGATCTAATTCTTCGTGTGTGTCGGATTTACAAACAGTGTATGTGATTTAAGCTTTCGTGTCTATATTTTTTTAATGTTATATCTTAATGATAATGATGATAGGTACCTACAGTTTTTAAAGTATCTAGAGTCTCACATTAATGCAATTTTACGTATTTGTAGTAATACTTCCTAATAATCTGCAATGGAATTACTGACTGGGATACTATTAATTAAAAATGATATCCTTCTTGTAATCCAGCATTTCAATTTCTATTTCTTCCAATTCATGAGTAGTTTCTGAAATATCCATTTAATCACTTATGTACGGATGTGAGCCAGATGCTTGTTATTTTTATTTATTACAAAAACAAATTCTGTTTGTCACTGATACACAACTTATAAACCGATTGGTAAAATATTTAAAATGATACCAACTCGGATATAATCATTCAATTGGGCCCAGATTTATATACCTACATTCAACTTCTAGGGAAAGAGGCAAGTAAAAAAAACAAAGCCCATGCGAGAGAAACGAGGATGTAACGTTTATTTAAATGAAATACTTCATTTAAATAGACACTTTAAATAAACGAAGTTTTCGGATTATTAGACTTTGTGCATTATTCAGTATACATAAATTCACGAATACCTTGGTGTCGTCTTTTAAATATGCCGAATTAGATTTACCTAAGCCTACACCGACACAAATTTCGCAGCAACATGTGCTATGTAAACTTTTAATCTACAGATATCCCACGAATATATTTAATAATGTTAAGAAACAAAGGAATAATGGAGAATCTACAACAGCCACGGGCAAGACTGGAGACTTCAGGTTATCCCTCCGCTTTATATGTGTCATTATCTAGGAAAAGGGACCTTATTGTCGATAGCACTTACGTCGAATCGCTTTGCGTTTGTATTGTTTCATCTTGAACAACGACATAAGCGCCATCGACAATAAGGTCCCTTTTCGTAGATAATGTCACATATATCAACTGTGCCACTGAGACTAACCCGTTGGCTGCGAATTTTTCTGCCATATATTTCGTATGAGTACTTATGCGCCTTAGGAGGATCTTACAAAAGGCAGAGGCAGCAGATTTTTTCATTTATTTCTAATCTAATAATAATAATTATTTCTAATTAGCTGATGTAAAAATATTTATGGATTTTAATTTATCATGAACTTTAAAAAATACTGACGTTTGTACGAGAAAACGTTGTCCTCATGACCATCTCGGTCTTTATCCGAGACTATAAAAGGACAAAAATATAATCATCTAAAAAAGTCGTAGTTTAGTATTAATGTATGAATTAATTGATACACTAAAATTGCACTACATGCCATTGCCTGTACTGAACTATTAGATTAAAGTGGCTATGTCGTCACATGACGATAATTTGTACGAGACTACCAAAGGCACACTTCTGGATATTCTGAGCGCCCCAGATTACCAGGTCAAGGTCACCCCCCGCCTCCCTCCCCAGTGAGACTCCATCCTCTAAATCGAGGGGTAAGCACGATCGTATATTTTTATGTCTTTCATGCTTAATACCAAATTCCGGAGTGTTGCAAATAATATGGTTGGTTGCCGGATTTACAAGCGTAACGTATTTGAAACGATTAAATATAGGTGGGTTCGAGATCTTGAGATTGTCAGCCGCGCCTAATCTTACGATATATTATCTCTTTTTTGCCTTTTTCAGAATCAGCATTTACGATTTGAGGAACTCTTTACGAGTACTGGAATTATGGCATTCAATTATATGATGTGTTATAATGTATGATACGTTATTACTCTTATTATACTGTGGTTATAATTGTATTAGTATGACTAAGAAGAAGTGATATATGTATTAGGTACGCAATGCAACATTCATGAATAATATTACTAGCAATAATTTTAAAACAAAAACCATTAGCCAACCAACCAAGCTAGGTTGAAGTATCATTTAGATCCTTAAATATAAGGAGATAGTTCTAAAAGACGTCTAAAAAATGCCTACATAAAAAAAAACTTAATTTATAACTGCCAAAATTGATGTTGTTGAAGTTAAAAAATAAAAACATAAGACGAACCAATCGTTAGGCCCGATATACCAGTTACGATAACCCGAGTATGCCTTTTTCATAGTAAACATACCAAGAAATAAAATAACCATAAGATACATATAATTTAACCCATTTGCAAAACAAAATACAGAACTCTCATTAGTGTTTTATATAAGACGGCCATTCGTAGCTTAGGTACTTTCTATTTTCTAAACTTGCTTTACAAACAACTTTATAATAAACTTAGAAAAAGTATTAATAATGTTACCAGTGTAAGCGTAATCATGCGGATCACTGAATCATAAATCAATCACCTAGCCTCATTAAGGCACCTATACATAATATAATTGTTCGTGAAATTAATTTTGTAACTAATAATAGAACTAAATATTACTGTACATCGGTTAACGTAACTTTACCTACGGCTTCAGTAACTCTACCTTTGTACTAGTACTTGCTAGTACTCAGTAAAATACACAGTAGGATCTACGTAAAAAATAGTTACCTACACTTTAATGTTGGTGCCTATATTTACGTAGGTAAACACTAAGTGCCTGTAAAAACTACCTAGGTACTGAGAATGGCGATCAGTTATTCACAATTTTAAATTTTAAATTTTCGTGCCCACTGTTCTATTTGGAATGGAGTTCATGATAGCAATGTAGATGCTAATTATATGAAAACAAGATAAAACAATACATAGAAGAATAAGACAAGGAGATGCCGCGTTTCTCCCAAATTATTTAAAGTAGTATTAAGACTGAAAGATATATTCCAACGGCTGATTTGGACAATCAAAGGTAGGAATGGAAAATGGAAAATAGTTGAGCCATTTAAAATTCGCTGAGGACGTAGCTAACTTTACTAAATCGTACCTCGAGCTTAAATAAAATAGGCATAATCTGAATAAAGAAACCAAAAAAGTAGGTCCACACATGAACGCTGTAAAAACAAAATGAATTTAAAATAATACGATGGAAAAGGATAGGTACGTTCCAAACGAGAAACGAGGTAATCAGAACTGATAGAAATAATGTAGATAATATTTAGGTTTGGAATACAAAGAGTTTATTATGGTTTATTATTTTTTAACATCAAATTACATTCATATATTAGATTTTGCAATTTAGTAGTAACTCACATTATCGGAACCAAAGCCGCTCGTTCGACCGACAGGTCACCAAGGCTATGCGACGCCGTGTACGATTTTATGTTTATATAATGGAAAAGGAGCCTTGCCAACACAGGTCGTGAAATACATCACATGTCTAACTGAAGCGAACGTATTGTACGTATTAGGTTCCCATTGTGACGTAATCCTGCGAACATCGGTGAAAGGTACACGTACATGTAATGAAAGCTTATCTCTGCGCACAATATTATACACATAAAACAAAGTGAGTCTCAACTCGTCTCGGCCCGCGGCCTGTTCTAGGGCTTCGAGGTATCGTGCAGAGGGTTATCGCTGAATACTCGTACGAAAAGTAGTAAAACTCGCTTTAATGTAATAAATATATCCCGTCTTAATATATTTTTGCCACGTGTAAGCTAAATTAAAAACATTACCTTTTTTGTCTTTCCCATAGACGAAACAATTGTGTTGCGGACATTTGGGAGCTCACAGCTTAATATATGAGATTATGAATACAATGAGACCGGACTTTCGAAACCGAAATATCAGAAAATAATAATAATTATATACCTAATATTTTGTGCTAAAGGCTTGTCCCACTAAAATACAACCTTACGAAAATATCCGTCTGCAATATAGCAAAATACCCCATAAAATATCTTCTAGTATCCTAGTTCTTTTTAATCTGCTGCTAGACACAACTATTCTACGACATAAAAGTTTACCTATTGAATTCATTTCCTTTATACGGAACGATATCACAAATGATTGCATTCACAAGAGTTCTCTAAGACGCTCCAATAACTTTTAAAAGTATTAAAGAAAGAAGAAGGAAGTTTAGAATACACTACTTCGCTTTAAAACAAATTTATATCGACAACCTTCGGTGTTTACTCGGAGAAGCCTAGATGGTGCGCACCAATTTATTATTTTAAAGTTTTAAGAGTCGGTTGCTTTTTCAGTCAGTAATTCAGATGAAGTAGGTATAACCGCCACCAAATAATACGAAGAGCCAAGATATTCAAAAATATCGGGACATGCCCTTTATCGCCTTGATGATAAAGGCGGTGTTCCGACATTTGTGACCACCTTGGCCGCTGCGATATATCTGATGGCGACTGTACCTACATTCATGTACAAAGGTAAACACATGGACAGAAGAATGCCTCGATTTTGTCGGTCCCAACACCCGACTTTAGTAATTAATTCGGGTTCAGGTGGTGACATACAATAGAAGGACAATAAAGGAATACCTATGTATCTGAATAACGATAACGACCGCTACATTACAATTACACGAAAGTTTACTTTTAGCTTACAATTTTGCCTTGTTTTTTGAAATATTCATGTTCATTTCTTGGTTTTCTTTTCTATATCATATTATATTATATATTATATTATATTATATTATATGATCATATTATATCTCTTTAATCGCAAAATTTAGATTATTTGTATTTAGAGATGCTGGATTACTTTATTATGTTACGGAAACATTTCTATGGATTATTGTTTTGAGGCTATCGGCATCGTATATATTTCAAAATGCACATGTCCTGACTGATTGATCCAGGCGGAGCTGGAACTGTCAACCCTAGAAGTTAAGTAATTAACGATTAGGTTACGATTCAGATAGTCGGTATGTAAGGGGTGTATATTCAGTTTGCAGCTACATGGGTAAAATAATATCAGTTTTTTTTACATTATTCCTTAATGAAGTAGAAATATTATAAGGTTTAGATCTAGTGTTGTGTGTTTCACAAGAACATATTCACCGTTCTTGGAAACTTAAAAAAAGGATTATAAATTTGTATTCATGCAGGGGTTCAGTTATGGAAACCAAAAAGTGATATTGAAAAACGCAACCCCTAAGGGTAGAAAGTTTCACAAGTATTTGTTCCTGAGTCATGGGTGTTTTATATATATTTAAGTAGGTAGGTACTTGTATATTATTCATATCATCGACCGAGTAGGTACCCACAACACGAGCCTTCTTGAGCTTACCGTCAACTTAATTTGTGTAAGAATGTCCTGTAATAATAATTAATTTATTAATATTAAGTAAGGATCTTGAAACTTTGTTCGTTGACTACTTATTAAACAATACAAAAGGCGATCTCAGCGAGTGCGGTGCGGTTGCGGTGGCGGCAGCAATTTTTCCCTATGCGTATGGAAGCGAGTCGATTAAGACTGCAATACATACATTATAATGGGGTTACGACGTATTAAAAGCACGTGTCAAACTAAAAAGATACTATAAACGAATAAAAATCGCGACTACTCGTGAACGCATCATATTTAGAACATCCTGTCTGTTGTGTCGGGACTTACCCTTGTTAACGAAACACGGAACAACCGTTTATGGTTCAATACTTACATAAAATGATCCAGTAAGCATCGAACAAGCGCTAGGATCAGGGCTATATTTCCTACAAAACCCAAACCGCATAACAGCTACAAATGTAGTCTTAGCTATAATTATTGTGAATCTTTTAGGTTAAGTTTTAAGGTATATTAGCGCCCGAAATCCATATCCAATAGTTCATGAAACGGCAATAATCCTAAGGGAATTCCCCCAGAATAGTTATTTCCAACGCACGTCGTTATTCATCATTGCAAGCGCCATTCAACTAGTCACAGCTGGTTTCTCTATAGAGTATTCGTTTCTGTTGATAAGTATTTACTTTACAATCCCAATGATCGGAGCAACTAAAAACGTATAATATAATTTGAATTCAAACATCATCTAGTCAGCACAGTGTGTAGTATCTTTTAATGTATACAGTCGGCATCATATAGTTAGTCGCAGCCGAAATAGGCAGATATATCGTAACACATATTTACTGATAGGTATACTAATGAAGTTCTGAATTGTATTTAGTTACAGTGTTTAAAGCAATATTTATATCTCGTAACGTAAGTGAGTCATATATTTCATGACTATATTACTATATAAAACAGCCATTCAAGTAACATAAGACTAATCATAGATAATTCAACAAAACCTATCATCAAGAACATAAATAATATGAATAACAATAGCTTCATTTCGGGTTTATAACCGAGTATGAACTATAATCAATATCTAGTGGCTAAAACAAGTAGCTAGTAATAACTCATATTGCCTGCTACAGTCAACTAAGCCGGCTTTAGGCGACTAAATACGAATACGTGTCTATAGATGAGAGCTTTGGCTATAGACGTCTGTTAATCTTCAATCGGTCTTGGTCACTGAATGAACTACGTCTTAAATAATCGCTTCGGTTCGGAACATAGACCCGACATAATTAAGAACACGGACTTATAGTATCCGGGAATGTGTTTTCGTTATTTGATGACTAACTGAAAATTTAATTTGTCATCAATGATTTAAATAAGTTTAATTTTATGTTTTCCATCTTCGTTTCCAATATTCTTTTTATTCGCTTATAATATTATTTTTATTTAGCTAATTTTCGTTTCGTACGTCTCAATGGAATTTAGTTTCGTAGCCCACATTCACCCTCTAATACTTCAGCCACTGACGTCCACTACTGGGCACAGATTATGATAAGCAGCTTGTGTAGTTTAGTGCCATTATCGCCGTATTGTTTGGCGAGTTTGGGATCGCAATACTATGTTAAACCGCTCTAAGGGTTGCTGTTGCCGTACTTTGGTGGTGTTTATCCCCGGGTCCACATTCACCCTCAATACTCCTTAAATGAGCATTGTTCCTAATTAAAACGAAAAACTCTAGATATCGGGGAGCATTATTAAAATAACAACAGATAATATAAACAGTACATAGATGTCTAAGTGTTGAGCACGTCTGCAAAGGGCTGCAGACCGTTCTATAATTAATAACGTGCAGGAACGCGCACCAATAACTAAACAAGTTTAGCTAACCTCTTTAGCACTCCATTAGATCACTGGGTATACAGTTAGGCATAACTAGAAATGTACATAACTTCGACTTCATACTGATTGCCAATTCTAGGTCGACCTTCACATGGTTGAAAATAAAGTGTCACCAATTCATGACAAGGCGCAAGGGTTAAACAGTCATGTGTGGGGTGGGGGCGACTTTCAATCAACGTAACTTCGTTAACAAGTCCGGCAGTCTACTAATCTACTTAGTAACTATCAAAATCCATGGCCTACGACTAAGCATGTGAAATCATTTAAAAATTGTGCATGCTAGTTTCATTTCACGAGCAGGATGCAACTCAAATCGAAAAACTGAGAACAAATTGCTTTTGTTGTAGAATGAATTGCCTGCTAAATAGTTTGTAAACAGCGTTCCTCTAGCTTTTTTGTTAATTCGCTTTTCGCAGCCTAACAACAAAATACTGCATTGCGCTTTTTGTACGGTATTCACTAATAAATTCAAAAAATATTATGGCACTTTAATAGCTTTTTCGCTTTTCATGCACGTAGTGATCGAATTTAAATTGTATTCTATAGCATAAAGTATAATGATCTATACTGACCCTTAATAAATCTACCTACTAAACTTACTATTCGCTTCACGTACTAAAGCATCTATTTATACATCACTTATAATATTACTATATAACTTTAGTAAGCTGTCATTGCTTCATTTCTTCGCAATCTAATTGAAAAGTGAAGTGTACATCTCATGAATAAAACCAATACTAGAATGGTGTATTTTATGCACGATCTTGTACCTGCAATCCATTTTATAGTACACTAGTTGTTGCCCACGACTTAATTTGCGTTAGAAGTTCTTTTACTTTGTTCCTCTAATTAACAATCCTTTATAATTATAACACCCATTAGTTTATGAAATAGTCTTAATCATCCCCTTACCACCTTGTATGTATTTATTTCTGTTCACAGCAGAAAAAAAACCTTCCAGCCCTTAATTTAAAAAATACAGCCTTCATAAAAATTTGACGACAGGTCTGGCCTAGTGGCTAGTCACCCTGCCTATGAAACCGAGGGTGCAGGGTTTGTGATGAGCACAGGTATTTATTCCTGAATAGTTTTCTATGTATTAAAAAAAATACTTTTACTAAATACTATTTTTATAGAATATATACATATTTTAATATACATATTACCTATATCATTGGCCGGGTACCCACAGCACAAGCCTTCTTGAGCTTACCATAATGGGGCTCACTCAATATGTGTAAGGATGTCCTATAATATTTCAAATTTAAAAATAAATTAATATTTAATTTAATATTAATATCATATAACCTTACCATTCCTAATATAGAACCTTCCCCTTTAGGTTTAAATAAAAAAAAGTACTAAAATAACTTTCCTGATTCCACAAAAGGTAATTTGCCTAAGCATTTTTAAGTTTTCAGCCCACCTCGTGTAACTTTTCAACTTTCTTTTAACTCTCTGAGAAGTTACAATATAATAAGTTAAAAGTTACGGAAGCCCTGAATTAATAGAAATTTGCATCGAATTTTCTACCCCGCCTGTAAAGAAATAATCAGAAAAACGTTTAACGTAACCAGTCATTATTCTTTTTAATAACAAATTATAAATTAAACTTCCAACTTACACACAAAAAAATGTATACTCAGTTTGGGGTTGAATTTCAATAACCGCTGCAATTATTGTTATTATTTTTAATGCGTAATACACATACAAAATTTCAAGTATTTGCCTAAAATCTTTAAGTTCCCCTATATAAACATTCAACCCAATTTTAAAACCTAAGTGGTTGAACTTTATGTAATCGATGTTTACGTGTGAACATTATGAATGTAACACTATCAGCACATGTCAACTTTCTAGTTTCAGTAGGATCGGTCTCTCATTATACTTTCAACATCTTTCATTCCTTTTAAGGAGAAATTCAGTAAAATGCGTTGTTTTTGTCTGGGCAATTTCACTTTCAGGGACAACCAATTAACTTAAATGTCAAATAAAAGTTAAATTAGTGGTCAGTTTAGTGACGACAATTAAGCTTGAAATCTTTATATAAATCATCTTTATTCGCATTTTTCTATTACAATAACACATATTGTTTATGGATTGAACATAAAACAGTAGATTGTATTGAAATTTAAAGCTTAATTGTCGTCACTAAACTGACCACCGATTTAACTTTTATTTACCTAGAAATCGGTTTAATAAGAGCCATGTTATAAGCAAGTGAGTAGAAAAGAAATTATAAAATTATTTACACAATGTGGGTGAATATAGTTTGTTAATTAAGCTAATTTAGAAATAACTTTCTTCTTCTACTTTAAAAAAAAATGGTTTCCATCTATAAATCAATCGATGATTTCGCCAGTGTCAAGTAGAATAACAAATAAGTATAATAACATATAAGTTTGCCCTTAGAGCATGACGTTGTTCGGTAGTAGGCCTTGCGTTGTGTAAAGTGGTAGCTGGACTTTACAGAAAGCTAAGAGGCGGCCGTGACCCCGGGATTGCCGGGTGATGACCAAAAATAGTGGTGAAACACGTTTTGAAATCTATTCTTCATTAGCTGCACAATTCTGCATTAGATCACTGCATAATACGCTATCAATATTACACACTAAACTACGTTTGAACAAAAAACAAAAAATATATTTTCAAGACGACTTCGCCATTTTGAGGTTCAACCGTCAATCCAGAAATAACTTTAATACCTTGGGTATTATCGCTTGACAAGGTGATAGACAAAGAGGAAGTAGCCTAATCATTAATTTGACAATATTGTTTTCCAAGTTTTAGCTAATAATGTATACTGTTCTACAGTACCTACCCAATATTGTTTTAAGTATGTATTTATAGGCACTTGAATGACTTGAATAACAATATTTTATTAATTTTAACATGTTATAAATTGTAACCATGATTGATTTACTGTTCAACTGGATACGAACCATCGCTTCATACCTAATTATTTATAAATGATTTAGTTATACTATTTTTGTGTCAAGTTTCGTTGTATGAAGTAAACTGTTGTAAAGTTACACTTAATTATGATCTAATAGTAGTGTAACAATAAGGAAGTGGAGAGCTATACTTTATACCTACGAAACCACTATCCTATATTGCTATCAACAATATTATGTAAACAGTATCGCAGTTTTGAATCGAGGCTGTGCCAATTTATTAACTAGGGTGCCGAGTTAAATCTAGCTTACGAGCGCTCGAGCCGAGGCGACCTTATTCTATTTAAAGTTACTATAGGGAGAAACAAAGGATACTCATTTTATGGCAAGCAATTAAATAAAAGATAATTAATGGTACTCTTATTGTTCACGTGCTTTATAGATAAGTTGTGTTAAAAAATTACATTTTTGGTACAAGATTTTCTTGTCGTTTTTGCACAATCATCAAATACTCACCGAGAGGATACCTACTGGTTGACGAGTCAAAACACGACGGGATTGTGTTGTGTATTTTAGGAGTTGCTATGGCTACCTTCTGGCTCCAGCTTCTATGCCTTAAAATTGAGGTGCAAGCCTTCACCCGAACATACTTACATACTTACATTGCAAGTTAAATGAAACCTTGTAATAAAGAACAACAATGCAGTCGTCTTTGTTCCGCTTACGCGTTATGCTTTACTGTTTAACCGACTTCAAAAAAGGCTTATGATCGACAGTATATGTATTTTTTTCACCTAATGACATGTTCGCATCATTGTGTTTAAAGAAGTCATTTAATACCTCAATCAAAACGAGATGACTTATATTGGTTTGTAATCTTTTGGCCTCCATTTTTTAGTCGAACTCCACAATTTACGTCAGGTGAAGGTAGTAGTGTCGTAGATTTGACTGGTTAGGGACATAGCAACTGATTTATACGAATCTAAGAAATACCTTCAGTAGGTGTGGTCTGCTGACTGGAGTTTATCTTCGGTCGCTCTTCGCCGGCGGCTATGTGCTTGGCCGTGCGCCTGACCACCGGCCGCAGCTCTTTGTCGGCCTCGTTCGCTTCCTCTTCCTCATACTCGTATTCCATTTCTGCAAAAACGACACTAAAGTCAATACCCACATTCTCCTATACTAATACAGAGGATAGGGACAGTGACTGGTGACAGTTATGACCGTCTTCCACTGCGGGCGGAGCGGACTCATTAATGACACCGTTTGACTTTCACGGCTGGTGTCCCTCGCTACAATAAACAGCATACAAGTACGTTACCAGCGATGAACTTCAAACGGAGTCATTAATGAGTCCGCTCCGCGAGCAGTGGAAGGCGAGCATTAAAGAGCTTTTTTAGCTTCTTGATCTTGTTATTTAAATTACGCTACGTCGTAGCGATCGTATAGCGCTACGTCGTAGCGATCATAGCTATGTGGCACAGGTTCCCGACCTGATAAAGGTCGCGGGAATCCACTCGATGCGTGTGGCGCAAAACCGGTCATTGTGGGTCTGTTTGGGGCCATATGTCCAGCAGTGGACGTACTTCGGCTCATATGATGACGGTGATGACAGCTTTTTGAGATATGTACTGATATTGTTTTATTGAAGTGGAAATTATATTGTCGCCTATAGGATTATTTACGTTTATGTCGTTATTGCTTTTTCGCCGTCCAGATTCTGCACAATATGAATTTCACACTACTGCATTTAATCGCATTCTTTACACTTTTGACATGCTTCACGCAAAAATAATGTGCGTTACATGTGCGTTTCATAAGGAAATTTTATCACTTAGCCTTTTTTTCGTCTGGTCATCTTAACTATTCTAATGAAAACCTTGGTAATCAACACGACCAGGTGTTATGAATTTATCCATAGAAAGTTTTAATGATAAGAGTATGTGAACTCTGAGATCCAACGCCGAAGTTTCCTGCACAAATTAGAAGTTGAAGCTGCGGAGAGCCAAATATTCGTTTTAGTGGGTTGAATTTCAGTCGGGTTAGTCGGAATTATGCTACATTATTCTGAATAAGTAATTCATCGAATAAAAATTCTAATTGTATCAACTTTAATATCTTTGCTAAACACTTACAATAGGAACTTCATACAAAAAAGTGTACAAAAAAGTGGTCACCAATTGATGGGTCGTCATTTCTTGGGTTGCATATTACGCGGCTTATATATTGGTGGATTATACATATAACTATTGCAGTGTTCAGGAGGCAAAATGCTTCTGAATCACATGTAAAATATCAGGTGTTTAATGTTGTCAATTACAGCTACGCAATTATCAATATTATCATTGACATTATAGATAGGTAAATAACGGAAAATATGAAAACCTCACCTCGTAAGAGCTATTTTATCTTCTTTACGTAAAATTGTTAGTCTAGACTCAAATTAGCCCCCGACGCCTCGTCACTAATCGCGGGGACGACGTTCGTCCAATGACCAGTAGATGTCTGCCAGCTTCAGTTTACTTATACCAGAATACCGTATTACACTGCCAAATGTCATGTGGTCAATAACGAGCACCAAGTGCACGCACGTTCTAAGACCTTGGAGCTAGTTATACCATCTAGGTACCATATTAAGATAAATCTTAAGTCATTTACCTAAGACATAGCATCCTCTATCGTGATTAATCCGTAGAAAAAATGAGTTAAAATTGTTCAAAAAATAGCGTTGTAATCGATTGACCTGTTCACGCTTGCGACAAGGACACTTTTATTTGCTGTGCACGTGAATATTGGAATCGACACGGGTTTAAATAAAATCGTTGAATAAACGTACAAAAAAACTTTATTGAATTGACGGCCGCATGTAGATGTAGAAACCTTTTTCAGTATACATACTCATATTACAGCGCGAAAAATGTAATATATTCCCTTTGAGAAAACATCTACGGAATTATTTGTAAAGAAAGATAGAAGGTTAGTCTTATGGGCACTCAAACATTTTGCCTTATAATCATAACATCATCAAAACGAGCAACCCACTTCTAACGTCATATTCATATAGACTCGATAATCTTTATGTGATTTCTTCATGATCGGGTATTGAGACAACCGCTTTTTATACACATTACAATCAGTGCGGTAAGTACGTCTTTTTATTAAAAATGTAAACCTTTTTTTTTTGGTTCATAAAGGCAAACACAGCCACAAAAAAAAAACATTTTACATGTATTTTATACATTACACACACAATCGCCGCATAGTATAGCGAGATGCTAGCACGGACCGTTCGTCTGAGAGGTGAAAAGTAATGAGTTTGCGGTGAACTCGGGCCGGAGTACGGAAAGACAAAATCTGTAAGATCTGTAGACAATCTATTTTGTACCCCAGTAGTTTGTACGTACAAGAAAATTGCATCTGCAATTCTGCTAGATAGTTTCTGAACAATCGGTACAAAAATGTTAATTACTTTACTACGAGGCTTCTTTATTTATCAGTATCAATGTAATCATATCAATATCATAACAATAAATGAGTAAAATTACATGTCGAAATAGTTTCTAGAACTTTTCTCCAACCGTCGCTTTGTTATTTGTAGATTAATAGATTTCTCAATACCAATGCTTAAACAATTTAAGTTATTGTTTGAAGATTGACGTCAATACTCGATTCCTTAATGTCATTATTAATATTACAGTCAGATCAGGTCAGTTTTAAAAGTACAATGACATCTCTCGGTGCAGACATCAAAGTTAAGATTCGTAGCACAAGTTAGCCTACAAGCTGTAGACGCTCGTAGCGTGTCCGTAGCAGCGGGATTCACTCGCGTCAGTGGCCGACGTAGACGTTGACCCTACCGTCGTCTGCTTTGACATTCTAGTTTCAGCGATTTTTCAATTTATGATATCTAGCTGCTTAAAAAATTGTGTAAAAAGGCAATTGAATAGGTAGGAAATTTTATTGTACCTAAATTTCATATGGAAAATATTTTATATAATGCTTTAGGGTAAGATTACCTATTATAGTTTACAGACTACGTAGGTAGGGAATGAATAAGCTTACTCCATCTGTTTTTTTCTATTGTACCTCTATTGTGCATTAAGCCCCATCGCGTCGCACTCTCATGTATTGGACTTGAAAAGCATAGCATTCAGATCAGACTATTTATGATCGTGACGTAATGACAGTCTGAATGGCTTTGCGTCAAACTCGAATAAACTTTCAGTCGTTAAATGCAGGGAATTAATGGTAAATAAGTCAATATTACTTTAAGTGTTTAATTTTCATTTAACGAATGTAAATAATCTGTATTTCTTTATCAGTCATGAACAATAAAAAGTGAAAGTAATGAATGACATTGTTATTTCTTTATAAAGCAGACAAACAAAACTTAAATAAATTATAACATTATTAAATTAAATCTATCTAAATTAGAAAAATAAACTACATAATTAAAACTAAAAACTTAACTAAGAAAATGAAAATATGCCTACAAACAAACTAATCCCGAGCCCCTTGGTATTGTAAAGCAGATTGTTAAAAAAAATTACGTAACGAGGTACCAAGTTCAAAGGGGAGATTTCGCTATGGTACATAAATAACGTGTAAGTGCTCATATTTACACAGCTAACGACTGTGAATACCTTTTTGCTTAGCATCTAAGCATTCTTGTTCTACGAATCAGTTCGTTTTCGACAGAAATGTGATTGCTCTTCTCAGATTTCACGTAACAGCGAACAGTGAGAACATGGGTTACATTCCGCACATAGATAGAGGTGTGAGACAGCTTGCCTTCATTCGTGGAGCTGGCGGCGAGGCGGGGCGAGCGAGGTTGACTGAATTGCCGAAAATCGATGCGCGAACCGGCGATTACACGAGGACCTCGCACGTCACTTGACCAGAGTGAATGAGGCTCGAGTAAGACGCGTAGTGCAACAAACAATAGGGCGAGCGACAAGTATTTGTACATTATTCCAATCATTCCTGTTTTTTGTGAGGATCTAACCTCTTGTTCGAACCAATTACATTAAAGTACGTAATACAAAAAGGTCAGAAATTAAGAGTCATAGTTTGGCGTTCCTACCCAACGATCAAAGCGCCTAACTAAATGATACAATTATGTCGCGTCACAATAAGATATTCAAACGTCCTAATTGTATGGAAAATCGAGAAGATTGCTCTTTTAGTCGTGGAATGTTGATGTACATAGTTGTTAGTCAATGTACTAGAATATGAAAGAAATGAAATAGTACTTACATTTGGTGTCATAAATGTGTTTACATATTTGCACCTTGCTTGTTTGTAAAAGGTACCGTGGACTATACCTCTGTTTTTTAACTTCGAAAGTTAAAAACACTGTATTTTTTTGGGAATTACGCTTCCAAAATGGACGCAACACTGTTGTTTACATTTTGCTACAACACAATTAACTAGTTTTTGCCAGTTTCGTACGTGAAGTACGGACCTGGCAAAAACTAGTTAATTAAAAGTGATTCGGTGCAAAAGCATTTATGAACATAGCTGGGAATTCTTTTTTTCCGGATTCTTTGATTACCAGATGAAGAAAGATATTTTCCTTGTAGTAAAATGCTCCAGGCTCCTAGGGTGGAGTTTCTAAAATGTTATGTTTTTTTTTTCATTTAGAAGAATAAATGTATAAAAAATGCATTAAGTCCGCCAATTACTCGTATATGATACATATGTGTAATAGAGATTTAAAAAAAATAAGATTGTAAAGTTTTTGCGATAAGTAATATTACATAATTCATTATTGTAGGGTATTTTGATCTACCTACTAACTTATTGGTGTGATTATTATATATTATTATCTTATTTATTAAAAATGTATTAATCTTATTACAAAAATACATAGTTACAGAAGGCCTGCAAAACTGTTTTAACAGTTTGACTGTAGATATAGAATATACTTAACTTTATTATTTTTAAGCATCTAGTACTGACGATCACTATGCCAAGCCGCTATAGATGAACAGACTTTAGTTGAGCCCTAAAAAACAAATAAGAAGAGAAATATAATAAAAATAAATACGAAAGGCTTTTATTTTTTATTATGCAGAAAGGTCTGCTAGCGAATATCTTCGAAAATGAAATCGAAAGAAAAATAGAAAAAATTGAATCGCAGCGGGACTCGAACCCACAACCACTGGATCACTAGCCCAGTGCATTACCAATTGTGCTATACGAGTACCGCTGAGACTTGTCAATTTTTTCTATCTATCCCTCGTCGTATACGTTATAGAAAATTTGACTCGCAGCGGGACTCGAACCCACAACCACTGGATCACTAGCCCAGTGCACTATCAATTGTGCTATACGAGTCCCGCTGCGTGTCAAATTTTTCTACTTTTCTTTCGATTTCAATGTCGAAAGGCTTTTATTTGCTATTAGTTCACCTCTTCAACTAATTAGCAAATAATCTAATCTTTTTTCGACTGTAGGAATTATTCCAATACAAGTGTTTGTACCTAATAACAAAATGGTAATAAAACTTGATTGAATTTTAATTTATGTTCTATTTCGGTACAGTTGAGATTCAATTATTTACTACTTAAGTTAATTGATGACACCAGCAAGAGGTGATTCGCCCAATTTTGATCAAAGGTCTTCTTACTGTCCAGTAAAATTTCCTTGATACTTATAAATAACAACGTTTTATAGCTGGCAATAAACTGGGGAAAAGATCATTTGTAATATATGTATATACATAACACGACTACTTTTTTTGTGTAAATCTATATTTGTACTGAACTGTCAATGTTTTCATAGGTCAGATATTCAATTCGGTTTAAAAAAAAAAAACAATGAACACGTCACAATTATAAATTATAATACTTAAATAAATGTAATATCATAAATGTAATTTTTTATAACGCACCCGAAACGCATTAGCCTCAAAATGTTTAAAATTTGATTCGTTCTTAAGTCGGGCCCCTAATTAACAATTCCTTGTTAGCAGTAATGCCTATAATAAAGAAGGAACTTACTTTTGACACTAAGGGAAAACTAGTTTGAGAGCCAGGTACCAATGCCTTAACGTTGCAATAAAGCGATCGATTATTATTAAAGAGTAAGACTTCCAACATCAGCAACATGAGACGATAAGTTTCAGACGCAGATATTTGAATTGATTCAGAAATGTATAAATCATATAATGCGTAACTAATTTAGATTGCAGCCTGCAATTTTTGTTTCTGACTTTGGAAACAAAATCGGACATTCTGTTTTCAATACTTAGGCTGGTATATATAGGAACCTTTTTTGTATGAACAAAAATACAAAGAAACAATTTTTACGGTCTTCGTTAAATCGGAGCGAAAAGTATTATCATTAGCCCTTGGCCCTATTACACCTCGTATCCGGGCTGGATACTGCACTTGCTTAAAGAAGAGCCACAAATACGCTACTGTGCTTACAAGAGTTCTCGTAGAACACTTCACCCAGAAATGAAAACCCTCGTAGTGGTTGGATACTTTTCGAAACCCAATTAGCCTATATTACGCGGAATATTTCTTTTTCTTGGTTCTCTTAAAACCCTTTTCTTTAAGTCATGGGTTGATTTCCTCACCGTGCTGTTAACTTTTAAGTATTTATAAACAACATTGCGTACCTACCTTTAAGTTTTCGAGAAGTTTCCCTTCGTCTTTGTTATTGTTTCAAAGATAGAATTTCTAAGGAGTCCGCTAAGTTTTTACGAAATAGGGGGCAAGCGATTGTTTTAATAACTAGAGACGGATGGCTTTCGAAAGATAGATTTATTTTTGGATTGGAAAGTTGATCTTAGCTATGTGAGACCGTTATCTGCTTAAGATAAATATATGTTACAAATATGCAAAGAGTCAATATTACTAAAAATATCAAGATGTTCCCAAATAAAATCCTGGTCTTCGTAACAGCACAATATAATATGGCATTAGTTACTACAAAAGCGACTGCCGGCTAACAGATAATCTTCGCCGAAAAGCACCTGGTACCTAATTGTATTTCGTACCTTATTCGTGTAGTCATTGGTCAGAGCTGGGAGAGGGGAAAAGGGATTGAAATCACAACCTTTAGTTAAATTAAAAGTCGCCATGCCTTATCGTCTGAGAGATGAATGCCCCTTTTAAAGAATAAAATAATTGTTTCAATTAAAACTGGATGTAAATGCGTATTTTTTTTTGCATATTTGCACCGAGTGAATGGCGTTATCGAAACATCGAAGGTAATTGTTAAAATACTTAAAATATTGTGTAAAGTAAATTAATATAGCGAATTTAAACTCCAAGGGAAAACCAGTGCGTATTCGTATTGCAGATTAATAATCAAAAGAGGTTTGCGAACGTCAATCAGAATTATAAAAGGATTATAGGTATTACGGATAAACGTTTGATTACTTTGTTTCACGAGTAAACCATTTAGGTTTTTGATTAAACCTTAATTTGTTTAACCCTTCGGAATGATCCAGATTTGTATATAAATACATACACATACACTGTCATGTTTATAGTGCACTGGGGAATTCATCTAGCATAATAAAAACAAAATGTCATAAAAAAAATCAGGTACTTAGGTAGTAGGTATAATAATATTCTGCCTCTGAATTGTTACAAACAGAGGTTGTTTAACTTACCACAAACAGCTAATTAGGGACACGGTTGTGTTCTAGCTAATAAAATAAAAAAAAATCTAACTGACGGACTTACACATTTTTGGAAAAATGGAACAGGCCTCAAATGTTATGTGACATACAATAGATCTATGAAACGGCCAACCCATAATTTTTCAACCAAGGTATATTAGGTTAGTAAAGTCAGCTAGGGCTTAGAATACACGATCGTATACCTTTTACTGCAAAAGCGTTATACTCGTAAGCTAAATATAACGCTAAATTCAAGCACATTGCACTCGCATTTCAACTATATAATATCGTTTTAGATAAATTATTTTTTATTATGCAGAAACGTCTGCTAGCGAATATCTTCGATATTTAAATCGAAAGAAAAATATAAAAATTTGACTCGCAGCGGGACTCGATAGAATAGAGGGATAGATAGAAAAATTTGACAAGTCTCAGCGGTACTCGTATAGCACAATTGGAAGTGCACTGGGCTAGTGATCCAGTGGTTGTGGGTTCGAGTACCGCTGCGAGTCAAATTTTTATATTTTTCTTTCGATTTAAATATCGTTTTAGATAGTTAAAAACAGTGACGGAATTCCTCGCGAATGTTTATTAGCTATACGAATATATGGTGTGGTCGCTATCGTGTTTTATTAGTTAAGCTAGTTAAGAAATAACATCCTTCTAGATAGAAGATAATCTCTGACCTAGTCCTAAAATACACCAGGAAACAAAGTAATTGATGTAAATTCGGTCAATATTTTATATGTACGAACGTTCCGAGTTACTATAATAATTTCAAAAATGCTATACAAAGAAATTATACGCCAAATGCTACCGCCTTAACTCTAGTTTACAAATACTATTATTACTCTTGGGCAATAATTTATTTTGCTTGGTAAGCGAATGGTTTATGTGAAACTAAAAAGAATGCCCGAGGTAATTAAAATAGCTGACATGAACTGTTAATTGTAAGCCGAGAGACCTTGTACAGGGAGAGCAGTCGACAAATAATACCCACATACGTTCACCTACACGACTCCTCCTATTTTTAAATACAGAGACCTAGTTAGTCAGTCCTACAAGTCCGTCATTTATACATATTTTTATTATAATTGATAATTACTAAATGGACATTGTAGGACAAAGGACATTAACTTTCAATAATATAAGCCTATAAATACTCAGTGTCTTTAAAGAGCAAATTTAAACAAGCCTTCTGTTTGGAAAATTTTATGCGATTATTTGTAGGTATTATAACCTCTTTCATAACATGAATAGAGAGCTTTCGGTAGGAATATCAATCACGCTAGTGGTAAAAAAACGGTAAGAGTTTTTTTCGGGTATCTGCTCTACATTTGAAGGCTTAGGTATTGAAATAGGAACAATGTTTAGCTGACACATCATTATTGATAAAGTAAATAATTTCGGAAAAATAGCTATAGTTGCATACTACCCCTTAATAACCCCAAACTAGTGTAACTTTAGACCAGCAAGTCCAAAAATATGAAAAAATCATATCAAATATATCTCAATTCTTTCCATGAACATTATTTTTAAATTGAACCGATGAACCGTTTTTGAGTTACAGATCGAAAACTAAGGAGCCAAACACTGAGCATCGCCCGACATGCTCTTGGCAGGTTTTTCACGTTTTTTTATTGGCTATGCTTTTTATAAGTCAGTGTTGCGTCAGATCTGTTTTAAGAGGGACGTACTTACGTATATTACTACTCACCACCTGAATTATTTCCATTGATATTATTTTCTTTTATATTATAAAGATAATTAATAACTTTGGGACAACCCTACAAGTACGACAAGTGGCTCAATTAACCGTAAGTACATCACAAGGTCGCGATGAGTACGCTACACGCGCTGCTGTACCTAAACAGCTGTTTTATGCACCGTAAACTGGGATTACAGTCCGTGAGATCTTAGAAGAACCTTCGGGTCTTGGCTATAATCGGACGTAATTGTGTAATAGAAAATGACAGTTTCAATTACTTTGGTTGACGAATTAGTGGCAGTCCAACACCCAAAGAGTGCAGTCGTTTTTCTGGTCTTGAACTTTATAGAGCAGTTAATACCACCATAACGTTATTATTTCATTAGATATAAGGTTCTTTTAAGATCTCACGGACTGTACTTTGATTCTGCGGGTAACATTGGTCAGGTATTTTTCTTCTGGAAATGGTTGGTTTATTAACGCGAGCTTAAGAGTTTAGTTATCTGGCTGGAATGCTTAACATAAATACATTACAAACACTGTTAAAAGCACATACTGATTGATGTAACTGGTGACCAAAGAGCTGGCGGCTTCCTCGCACAACGTATTGATCAGCATTGCGATACAAAGAGGCAATGCCGCCAGCATCCTTGGTACAATGCCTCAAGGGCCTTTATTAGATTTTATGCAATAACTAGTTAAATACTCGTAGTTTAATTGTTTTAATTCATGTAATTACTAATTACTGTAAATAAATGTATACAAATACATTCAACAAATTGTATTTACATTAGTAAATGTCATTTCAATTCTATTAATAAGTTACGATTCAATTTTTAAAAATAACGTTTATAATATAATCAAATAATAATTCGTGACATTCACACAAATACATGTCCTTGCCAGGATTTTAACCCGGGACCTTCTGCTTGAAAGACCGACTAGACTAGTAGGCTCTTTAACTTTCAATAAAGCACAGATAAACCTGACCGCGGCAGATGGTATATGATAATGAGATCAACGAAACTCTCTTAGTTAGACTGCTATACCTTTGTTACTACTTGACCCGAGGGTCTGCTAACTTTTCGCCAGTCGAGGCCAACAATTATTGCGATAAATAAACAATTTTGACGTTTTCAGATTTTTTGTTTTTAGCATTTTCATTAAATTATAGGTGCTTAAGTTATACAGGGCGATCAATACAAATGGGTCAGTAGTGGCAAGTCAGAAACTATGAGAGATAGCGAAATCTGTTCTCAGGAACCATGACTTCGATTTTAGATTTAATAATAATGGCATTCAAACTTTTTAAGCAGAATGAATTTTTGCATCCAGTAAAATGGTTACTATTTTGAACATAAATAAAATAATTATCTTTTTTTTTGGGTTTCTTAGTCAATTACTGGAACTCACGAATTTTTGTATCCATCAACAAGAAAATCTTTCAGATTTATACCTAACATTTTTTACAAGATTTCGACCAGGTTCAATTCCCGATTATGTATGTGGGATTTAAAAAAAGTTTGAATGCCATTATTATTAAATCTTAAATCAAATCCATGGTTCCTAAGGACAGATTTCGTTATCTCTCATAGTTTCTGACTTTGGATTGATTTGGATTGATCATCCTGTATAATTACAGTATAATTTTCTACGTCATAATCATATTAGCCGAAGGACGTCCACTGCTGGACTTCCCCTAAAGCGACCCACAATGACCCGCATCTAGTGGATTCCCGGGATCTTTACCAGGTAGTCGGTCAACCTTGTGTGGGTTACCCACGCCGCACCTTCCGGTATGTGGTAGTCACAAGAAACTTTGGTTGGTGGACCCGGCTATGTCCTTAAACTACGTCCAACAATGAGAGGTAGTGCACAGCGATGACCATCACGCTTGAATCTGGGACAGCCCAACTGGGGAAGTAACTCCTCCTTACAGAAGACCACAGCCATAATAGCACTGCTACCTTCCAGGTAGGTAGTGTTGTGTTCCTAATGGTGAGTAAGGTTCCCAGAGCTCCAACCCCCCTTAAAGGCCGGCAACGCGCTTGTGACTCCCCTGGTGTTGCCCCATGGGCGACAGTAATTGCTTACCATCAGGCAATCCGTTGGCTCTTTTGCCGCCTATGTCATAAAAAAAAATTGACAGGATATAACAGTGGTTAGGTTTGTTAGTCTGGCCTCGATCGATGAAAAGTCGTCGTCAGATATATCTTGCGTTAAGTCGGTATAAGTGGCTAATGTTTAAATTGGTATTGGTTGATTATAGGAACTACTGATTAATGTAACTAGCACTCCTGCATTACATAGACTGGTAGCCGGTCAGTTACTTCATGCATGTAATTTCGCTTTGGCATCAAGGGCATTTGACCTAAATATTAAACAGAATTAAGCAGGTGACTTAATCGCACCGAAGTAAAGAAAATAATGCTGGGAACAGTATTAAATAGTTAGTTTAAAGTAGAAAGCGTATAAAACTACCGTTCTTGCAAAATTGTCTGCGAGGTAGAGCACAGACCCTTAGGAAATGCCGGTTTTCACAGTATCTATTGTTTTTATTGCCAACAGCAGGGTTAATACAAGTTGATTTGAGGGTAGTATCCCAGAGCCAGTTTTTCTGGTCAATATTACCTTATGGTAATATTGACCAGTTACAGAGGTACTATTTGATCCGAACAACGTTAATTATCTTTTCTTATTTTTTCAACTAAAATAATCTTAAACTAACCAAATCAAGGTCACCCTATGCCTTTTTAAATACGCAGTATTGAAAGCAACAAGACGTCACAGTGAGTAGGGTGACCAAATTGTAAATAAATATTTTTTCTATTTTTGTTGCTGCAACTGAAGTATATATATATTTTTTATGATAAAAAGTAATGTTTAACATAATTAGGTTCACCTATGAATTCAGTGCCATGCCTTGTTTTGACCCCGAAATCGAATACTACTTACCAGTATATAATTTTTGAAAAGAAGTTTTGTAAATTATTTTTCAGTAAAAATAAGCTATCTGCTACTCATTTAGGTAAATGAGTAGCAGATAGCTTATTTTTAGTTTTTACAAAACGAGTATGTGTATACCTACATATACACGTTTTGTTATGTTCGATCGGATGACACGTTTTGGAATGTTGTATCGGACACTGAGATTTAACATTCGGAACTGAATAATACATAGGTACTTTAATTCCATGATAGTATGCGGAGCAGTACTTTTTATATTAAAATAAATTGGAAAGAGATTTAATTTAATTTAATTTAATAATAAGTTATAATATCGTAAATTAAATGGAAAGTTTGTTAAAAATCTTAGGTGGTATGCGTTGTTGATTGAGTACCTAGCTGTATATTTAAATTAAACATGTTCAGAGTCGCAACCTCTTCAAATAATCAGAATTAAGTATCGGAGGTTTCCTAAGACCACTTGTACTAAATGAAAGCAGCATGTGTCGCTTTGTATATAAATAACTCTCATTTTCTATTCATCAAGTAATAACTCGCTACTATGAAACTCATCGTGTGTACTTTTTGGTTACACGTCATACCAATTTTGCGATTACCTTAATCGTACAGGAGGCCTCTTGGGTACTTTAAAATCTCGCTCTGATATTGATTCGTCATTACTGGAACCACACTCGTGGAACAGTGTTGAACCGATATAAAATAAAGTTTTGAGTTTAAATTTCGAATAGAGCTCTGGGTGTCTGGCAACCTTCAGCTGTGGGTGAACGCGGGAGCATTATACCGACATCGGTCACCTTACCGCGGGTTCAGCGACACAGTGAGTCTGGCACACGCCATACCAATAATTGTTGTTGACTCTAGCAAGTTTCGATCAACTGACACCCAGGGTTCCCTGACTCGTGCTTTGGAATGTTGTTTTCACTCTAACAAGAATTTAAGAAAATTATACATACTCATAGTGTAACCTACATTAGTTAGTTTTCGATTTTCTTAATTAAACAAATTTCTTAATTAAAACGGGGAGTATTAAACTTGGATTTTCACACTGAAATAGATTTAGCTTTACGAGATGGATATAGCAATAGGTATACGGGTATGCGCATACAGACAGACTAGTCTAGATAGCTGCTACGGGGCAGATTAGGGCGGCTGCATCACGGAAATATATTTTTATAATCGTCGGTGCACGTGATACCTATTATATGGTTTATATGCCAGGATGTCGACTAATGAACAAATATTTCTAGCCTAATTATTAGTACTGAGCAAATGATAAACGATTTCATTAAGTAGGTATTCTAAAAATGTAAACTTATCGGTTTCGGTAGCTAGGAACAAACTGGATATTGCATGGACAGGTATTTACCAGGTTTAGACCCGACATTAATTAATGGTGTCCCCGTTGTGTATTAACATTTTCAATTACTTTCTAAATCTATTACAAAAACAATTTGTGTAATTTATTAGTTTAATACTTGGAATTTTTTCGAACTAACTAAATAGTATGTTGTTCAATGAACAGCATCACAATACATTGGTTGCTCGGGAAATCTTGTTTTATTAATAGTTAGTAAATTATAAGTTATTTTCAAATGTCGTAAAACAAATGTCGCTACTTATGATGTAGAAACGATGCCTAAAGTTATTGCTCTTATTACAGGCCACACCCGATAAAACAACACTGAAATAAATGTGAACAACTGATTATTATAATGACAACTAATATTATTCTAACTGAACGTTAAAAATGTAGATAGGTATCGAATGTAAAAGTAATAATGAAATAAAATAATGTAATAGACATAGGAAATAACACAGAGTACAAGTGTTTTTACTTAGTTATTACAAGATTGCTGCAATGTTATAGTAGATTGTTTGACAAGGGGCTAAAGTAGGCCATAGTACCACGAGATGGTTATTTTCCCGAACAAAGTGAAAATAAGATAAAATAACATTTCAACAATTAACAAATACAATTTTATTCACCCGCAATGAACTCTGTGTCAAAAATGTTTAATTTGGCAGTCTTTGTATTTTTTTCACTGCTTTGATACAGATAGGATATATACGCCGTGAATAAATGTCATAGACAACGTATAATTGGGGCTTCAAAGAGTTTGCCAACGATTTAAACTTTTTTTTAATGCTTGTGAAGTAGGAACTAAAAAGCACCTAATGCTTTGACAATTTAATTGCGTTTCCTCATTGGTCGATTTTAATATTGTGGTATTGTCTGATTGGTTGATACTTTATACAAAGTTTTTTTAATTATTTCACATTTTTAAACAGTATTCGCACCTAAAAAGAATCTACAGTTGCGATTAACTTCGATATCTGTCGTGATTGGTGGATTTAATACGATGAAGTGTTCTGGTTGGTCAGTTTAAAACGTTTTGTATATCATAAATATGTATACATATTTTCCCAAGAGGCTAAATGTATTACTTTAGTCCGCCTTGGCAAGCATAATATGTCACACTTTTAGAGCATGAGAAGTGAAAAATACTTTTTATGTTATGATATTTCTTAAAAGTGACCATGGTAGTACGTAAGCGTATGTACGTTATTGTATTTTTTTTTATATATATTTGCACTAAAGGTTCAAAATTTACACCACATATTTATTGTTTTAGATATTTGGGGTTATTCAACAATCACGGAAATATTAATTTAATATTAGAGCCTGGGCAAAGATTAGGTACAATTTTGTACCGTTTGGTGTAAGAAGGTCCATGGGGTCCCAGCGCGCACAAACTTTTTGCAGAAATCGCGAACCGTCTGGTTGATATACCTGATGACCGAAGAGCTGACAGCAGTTTCGCACAACGTATCAGTATTACGATACAACGAGGAAATGCTTCCAGCATCCATGATAAAATCTCTTTTAGATTTAAAGTTTGCTTTGAACATTATTGATTTACCCAGTCCCACATCGTCGACGTGAAGCTTGAACTACATTTTCATATCAAATATCAGCAGTATGCCAAATAGATATTACCATCATTAGTGTTGAGGACCACTGAGCTACGATATCAGCTCTTAAAATTAAAAAAAAAAAATTAGCAGACAACGGAACCCTAAAATCGAGCTAAATAAGGTTAACACCTCTTTACTCAGTAAATACTCGTGAAAAGTGGGTAGATTAGGTAAATACTATCACACGGTAGGCAAATGTGAACGACCTACCTAATTCAGAATTGACTGACATTTCGGCAATGTGTACCTAGTCTGTTTTGAATTATTTATTTCTATTACATTTCCTATGCCTAAAATCTTAATGATACATATACATAACCAATAAATCTAAAATAAAATTGAGCTAAAAAGATATGGCGTGATGAGATTATAGTTTTAAAATTAAGAATTTATAATGGTTTGAAATTAGCTGATTTATATTTACATCAATATATGAAACACTGGACTCCAAATACCGCGAAAAGTAAAAAAAAAATATGAACAAAGATAAAATGTTATTTACAAAATTTTGTATAAGGACATAAAGTGGGTTAAAACTATGTATTTTGTAGCCTATTTTATTATTGTCAAATATAATTTTGTTTTGTTTATCTTACTTGAACAGTTTACAAAATATGCCACTTTCAATGATAGGCTGATTATTTTACATTATCCTGAATAACCCGAAAACAAAAGAAGATCAAGGACTGATATTAAGCATAGAGTGTTCTTAGGACTTGCCAGTACACCACCTCAAAGAATGACCAAATCCGTCTTTGGGAGCATTTCTAGTTCGCTTAGCCTGCTAGACCCTTTATGATTAATACAAATGACAAATGACTGATGGTGGTCATCATTAAAAAATTCATTCATCAATTTTACGGTACCTATGTCTGTAAGAGCAATAATTTAAGGCATCGTGTCTACACCACAAACGTAGCAACATTTGTTTAACGGCTTTTGAAAATAATATAATTTATTTTCAAAAGCCGTTCAACGGTTATTAAATGTTAATAAAAGAAGATTTTCCAAGCAACCAATGTATTGTGAAAACTAAGAAGTTTGTAGGCTGACAGTCAATATCAACTAGACTACGTAGACGATGAAAAAATTCCAAGTAGTAAATTACACATTTTTTTAAAGATGTACAACAAATGTTGCTACGTTCGTGGTGTAGATGTAATTCTATTACAGGCCACACCCGGTATTTTTTTTTTCCAAAAGCGGATGATGAGATTGATGAGTGATGAGGTGACATAATAATGTCAGACATTTGAAAATATTCAAATGACTGACGAACGATTTCACTAACCTAACCTACCCCAAATTGTATATTGAAATTTGGAAAGTTTTAGAGTTATTAAGAAAGTAAAATAACACTATAAGTAGTGTCACCTTAATAAGCTATTTAACTGAAGGACCATGTGTATGTAACTACATACACATGGTCCTTCAGTTAAATAGCTTATTAAGGTGTACGTGTACAACTGTACAGAGAATTAATATCGAAGGAACTTACATTAAAATTTGAATACAGAACGCCGACATGCTTGCACAGACACGTTACTACTATATACTATGAAGTCTACATACGTCACTACTACTAGCTAAAGCTAAGTTTTTCACCTATACTGCCAATTATGTATGTTTCAAAAATCCGAATGTTCCTCGAAGAGCTCACGTGCTGAACAAAAATTGAAATTACTGAATAAATTCCTTGACGTCTTCTTGACTATGGTAATCATTTTTCATTACAATATATGTAGGTAAGTATGGAATATTTGCTCTTTAATACCTATCATTTTCGAGGCATACGGTCACCAGCATGAGTGTTTAATTTTTATTGTTAATAAAGATGTGTTGATTTAAATTTGAACGCCTCGCAAGCTAAGCCGCTTTTATAAATAATGTTGACACTACGAAGGTAAAAAGTTATCTGTTCACTAATTTAAAATCCCACATTCACGTTTTCTATTTCTGTATAAGCACAGTTTGTTAGACATTAGACATAATACCTATAATAATATCTGTTCTCAATATTCAAACATAAGAGTATTAAGTGGTTTTATTGTTATGTTCGTAGAAACCGGCCATTTATTTAGCTGTACTTCCATTGCTTTTTTCATTGGGACTAGAGTTTCAAAATTAGAGGGAAGAACATATTTTTTTATTGCTTCAATCAAAATACAGTATTTTTCAAAAATTATGATGAATTGCAATTTATTTTTAAATACCTATCTAGAGACGCCTCGCACATTAGGGTTATAATGAAAAAAAGTTACACTCCCAATCTCACGTAGAAGAGGTACCCTAAAAAGTTTTTTCACCTCACTCGCTAGGAAAACCTTAGTTTATAGCGCGAAATCTGCGTGGAAAAGCCTATTTTATCCGCTAGCGTGCAAAAGTCATTCAAATTTCGAAGCCGATGATTGTAATTCTCTGTGGTGCATGTAACTTTTTTTAAGTATTACTCCGCGTTTAGACATGCTGGCTCATCACTCGCCTCGCTATTCGTCGAAACGTTCGACGAGACTTTGCCTATACAAAAACACGAGGCGAGGTGCGAGAGGTATAGCGAGACGTCCGCGTACACATGCGTGCTCGTGTTTCGCCTCGTTATTCGCACCGCTACTCGTGCGAATGTGTGGCGGTAGCATAAAACTCCTTCAACGCGTGACTGGCGCGCTACCGCAAAAAACGATATTCGTAAATTTCGGACGATTGTCTCTGTCACTTTCATTGGAGTAAAAGAGAAAGATGCTCGCAATATACGAACTTCGATGTTCGCAGTACCGCGGTGAGTTCATAATAACCATAGATAATAACCAATCAGAAACATGTTTTTGATTACAGAATTTTAACTTTTTTATTTTTATTTACACTTTATTTTAAAATGTCAAATAGGTTTTATTATATATACTAATAGTATTTGAGTTTAATTTTCATATTTTGACTAATTAATCCGTTAAATAAAACACGATTTCAATGTTTAGTTGATAAAGAAATTGAAATATAGGTTTACATAATATTGTAATTTCTGAACGCAACCGAATTTTTTTTTATTAAAGTTTTAAGTTATATCAATTCACGTAAATATGTCGGATTTGTCCTGTGCTAACCTCTTTGAACTCAACATTTCAACTATAAAAATGAATGATTCTAGTAGCAATGCCGATATGATTCCCTGAAAAATCGCGCGATAAGTTTTGTTTTATTGTTTTTCTTGCCGCTCAAATTTTCCTCGCTGTAGTGAGGTGAAAAATTGTGTGTTCCGCATGACTGAAAATTATTTGGCGTCTCGTGTCTTGAAAGCCTCGCTACGCTCAGGAATCTATCTTTGAAATCTCAATCTTAGCTTCCTTCGCTTACTCAGCTTTCAATTTCAACACTAGCGCCAAATAACCACTTTGCAGCCTTGCATAACAAATAACTATTTTTTGCCCACTATGTCCACGTTTTTGATTTACATAATCATACCAAATTACAGTTCTCTAAGACTAACTGTAACTGAATAGAAGACTAACTGTAACTGAATGAAGCCAGGGATTGACAGACGGGCAGGCAAAACATGGAGAGACTATAAGGGTTCGTAGTTCAATACAGAAAAAACAGTACTCGTACAACGTAACAGTAAACGTAAAATTTATTCAAACACACTTAAGTAAAAGTATGAAAGCAATCATAGTTTCAAAAACATATTGATATTTTTATGTAATTATTGTTATTCGGATTCTGACACATGTTAGTATCAGGCCATATTGTTATGACGGGGATACAAATAGTGTATCATTTTTTCAAATCTACTTACACCAAGGTAACCGTACCGTGCCAGTGATCGATATGTGAATGCCCAATGGATGACACCCTTGTGTCACCTCTATGGACAATAAATTAACATTGAAACTGCCATCCATTGGAAAACTCCGGACACTCGGACATTTACCTTGCCTATTCCTAAGCAATATTATTATAGAAGCATACTAAAAAGTAATAATATGACCCTGAAAATTCTGAATCTTTACAGAATACTTGGACTTGAACAACAATATACAAACTAATTCAAGAAGTCTCGAACCCACAACCACTGGATCACTAGCCCAGTGTACTTCCAATTGTGCTATCCGAGTACCGCTTAGACTTGTCAATTTTTTCTATCTTATCCTTCGTGGTATACGTCATCATGGGTGACGTGTAGTCACATCTACCGTCAGCGTATTGAACACTTAACGTCATCTATTTCTCGGTTCATATTCGGTTTTCATCGGTTTCTATTTTTATTTCGATTTAAATATCGAAGATATTCGCTAGCAGACGTTTCTGCATAATAAAAAAAAATCAAGAAGTAGTAAATATGTACAATAGTAATCTGCATCACATCCGCGCGGAGCCAGGGCGGGTCGCTAATAGTTTACTGCGTAATCGGCAATTTTTATATTCGTGTTAATAAAGCAAGATTTTTTAAGTACATGTAATAATCATAACCATAACATTCCATATTCTCACTGCAGACAATCCGCAGCTCAGGGCTGACAATTTAACATCTCAAGTTACTGTAAGCTGTTGTCATAACACTGAGTCATACGGACCTGTTTCTTTAGCGCACGCTGTTTATAAGTGCATGTTTTAAAAACACGACAATCGTAGGTCCGTCTGACACTCAATACATTGGTATTATGTATGATAAACTGATATGTAAGCATGAAAAATTGACATAGATTGGAGCGCACATCATCATCTCTAGCCGACAAGAGATGTATAAAAATTTGACGTCTTCGATTCCTCTTCATTTTATATGTATTTATATTAATCATGACACAATTTACTCAATTTGGCTTAGCAGGTTTTATCTGTGTTGTAAAAAACATATTCATATTTCTAAACACAAGAAACACACACTGATTCTGCAATATTGTTGAACAGCTGCACTTTCTCGATATAATCATTGACATAAAGAATCTATATGCAAACTCGGGTTACAGCAACACAACGGTTGGTAGTACATTTGCACTTTTTTACGAGTCCTAAAACCTAGTTTTTGATCCAGGTTTCACAATATGGAGAAATTTGGTTATATTGGGGGCCAAATTAGAACCTGTCACGTGCGTCCAATTCGCGCACCGAGGGTGTTGCAGACACTTATGTAAAAAAAATTATAGGTACCGTAAAATGAGGTGAGTGGGAACGAATAAAATAATTTGTGTAAGTTTGAATTGGAAGCCCCTATACATTTCAATGTAGGTTTTATAATTTTATAGAGCCTTCCCAATAGGTGTGCTAAAGCGACATTAGTAATATATAATATACGAGACCCTTAAGTACTTACGTATTACGGTTTCGATACACCTATATATAAAGCATATATGTTCACGAAAAAGAGTAGCCACCGTTGTATGAGTCTCCACCGTTAACTGGTTGTCCATGTAGTGGAAACAGTCATAGAATTACGAATTTGCTTGTCTATTTTACATTTAGGATGTCAGCATCGAAAAAATCTAGCCTCAACCGTCTAAAAATATTAAGAACGCCAAGTAAACTAAAACAAAAACAAAAATGAACGTTACAAAAATACGTCATATTCTGAGTCAAATTACAAATGTATCTGGCTTGTTTACGATAGTAAAATCTAAGAAAAGTTATTTACGGGACATTCTACTATTGATAAATTGTTTGAGTACGGAGTTTGATGCAAGCTTAATGATCCAAATGTTCAAAATAGAAAAAACTCTCCCAAAATGCAAAGTTTTTTTTAATGGGTGATAGATTAATTTAGAAGACCTGATAAAAATATCCACAACATTACCTAAAACGAAAGAAAATGAATTGGTTTTTATGATAACTTAAAAAAATAACGTTGATTTCATACGAAAAAAAGAAAATATAAGGCAGTGGCTACTTTTTTTCGTGAACAAGCCTTAGTCTGCAGCAAAAGCGGGGAAGGTGATCAAAATGAGCTTGATAAAACTTTATTGTTATATATATATAGCTGCTGACTATATATAATATTTTTAGGCGGACGGACAAATAGGCAATAGGAGGCTCAGTAATAGGATGTAGTTTGTGAACACTATATTATGATACGAAATATAATTTTGAGAATCTTCTGTGACTATGTTTAAAATATCAATCTTATCTATTTGTAGTTTTCAATTCATAGTCAATTCCCAAAAGCGTGCACAATGGTACATATTTCATTAACATACTAATATAGTAATACTAGCTGAGCCCCGCGGTCTTACCCGCATGGCACGTCTTATTAGGGTAAAAACGTAGCTTATGTGTTAATCCAGGGTGTCAGCTAACTCGATACCTAAACGTGAGGAATTAATAAACATACACACTCACACACTTAGTGTTGATTAGTGTAGTGGTAATTAGTTTAAGAACTTATACCAATTAAAAAAGTTCTAAATTTAACAATTAGCAAAGAAAGTATTATTGAAATTACGAATATAAAATTTGCGTTGCAAGCGCGAAGGGTCGTGCTTCTTCGTAATTTATTTCAATCATAATTAAGACCTTTAGATAGAAAACCAAATTATATTCGAGGTTTTTTTCCTAAATTTGATTATATGAATTATTGTGTTTTATAGTAGTTATTACACAGTGAAGTACATTCACGATGAATTTACTTATTTAACTATTTCATAATAGGGCACTCGTTTTACTTTTATTTTTATGTTAGGTACTCTTAATTTTCTTTTTATATTTTCTTAATTCTCATACAAGCTCTAAGTTACTTATACATACATTACATATTTGATATTAATGTATGTACTTACTTATAACTTCTTGTAACTAAGCAAGGATAAAGGAATCGATGCCAATTTTATATTTTAACCTATTTTGAATAGCTGTACCTATAGGTGCTTGGAAGACTTCAAGTAAACCTATGTGTAATATATGTGACAATATGATATTTTGGTACCATCGATCTGAACCGATGGTGGAGTCCGAACGTAGACAGTAGGAGCATGAATTTAATTTTAATGTTAACAACGACTCCATAGCTCTCCTTAGTCTTACCGTGCTAAAAAAACTCCGATGCCTGCTTATCACAAGATTCACGATTACATGTCTCAAATGTGACTAAATAAGCAAAATATTAGCTTTTTAGCTTCAGTGGTCTTCAGAGGCTCAAAGTTAATATTAATGCATTTTAACTTTCAACAAGGGTTCAACCCTCCAGAAAGGTATTTACGAAATCGTTCAGTAAGTTTTTTGTTTATACAACCAATTCGGAAATCCTTCATTTAAACAAAGCATCCTCTCCATACAAACTTTCAATCCCGTTGTAAGCCACTTCGGGTAATAATAAAAAAAATGGTCAAGTTCAAGACTATAAAATCCGCCTAATTTCAGAGTTACTCGAATGGTCACTATTCGTAGTATGGCATTTATAAACGCATAATAATCAATTAAGTAATCATTAATTAATTTATACTCCTTTGGCATACTAAGATGAACTCAGACTGAGCTGGATGCCTGGATCGGAGGGTTCGACTACTACCACACATCGCATGCCATAAACCTCCATAATTGTGAAGTGTGTAATCTCAGAAATTACTTCCTTAACCAGGAGTGTGAGATGCATCGTGACGCGGTGGCAGTAGACAGAAACCTCACGCCGCTCTCCTTGACAAATAAGAACTGGCGCAAACCAGTGGTACTAAGCACAAAGGACCGCAAGGCGGTATGGAAGAGTAAGGAGCTACACGGGCGGCTCTACAGGGCGCCCACTGGACCAGACGTAGAACGTCGGTGAACTTGTTACAATTCGGGGACCCCTTCCAGACCACGAAGTGCCGTACTACAAGTACACACCTGCGCTAGTTCTCGAAAATGGTTGTGCCACGTACGCTCTTTTGGGATCGTTCTGTTATCAGGGATAGGACTATTGTAGCCAATAAGCCAGATATCGTGGTTATAGGTCGATCGCAGCGCCAGGCAATGCTCATTGACATCACAGTCCCATGTGACGAGAACCTCATGAAGGCCAAGAAGGACAAGTCCAGAAAGAACTTAGACTTGGCTGAGAAATAGGTAACCGCCTTGTGTTGAATTGGCGATCATTGTACCGGTAGGTAGTTGTTTCCCCGAACGGTCTCTTAACGAAGAGTCTCGATCGACATCTTGAGAGACTCTCGCTACGTGGTTGTGGTTGGATTAAAGGTCAGATTTAGAAGGCGGTAATCCTGGACACGGTGCGCATAGTTCTGCAGTTCCTCTCTCTACAGCCCTAACCACCGACAGCATGGGCCCTAATCCGTTGTCGGCGGCACCCTAGGTTTGGTTTTTTTTTTAATATTTATATAAGACCTAGCCTAAGATTTAAAATGAAAAATTAAATAATGAAAAATAAGCATTACAACTAGGTTCAGTAGGCAGCAGAAGTTGCTAAGCGAACCAGATGTTCAATATGATCTTGACACGCTCCTATTCTCGTGTTAAGTAAGAGAACACCTGCCTCTTAGCTATAGGTACTTTTGCTGCTGACTGTACTACAGAATAAATGCATTCAATGTAACATACCTATTACATAACTTACACACGCAAATGACAACAGCAGTTCTCGTGGTACATATTTATTTATAGGTATAGCTCTTGCAACTCACGCAAAAGTGAGTGGATTAATTGAATTTACGGATGCAGGCTATAGGAAAAAGAAAAATCTACTCATCTTTGTGACTTGCAAGAACTAAAGGTATAGTATATAACTATTAGTATATCACCAATGCAATGTGTATCATACTAAAGTGAGGTGAATTTAAATTAATCGATTCCATTCAAAATTATACCTTATGAAAAACTAGCATAAACAAACAAACCGTTTGAGGGAAGGAATTGTAAGTACAAAGATCTACAACGAACTTCCTGAAAAGATGCTTCTTCTGACCAACGAAAAGGTTAAATCCATTATAAAGCGCAATGATTGCTTGTACATATAAAAAAGGAAATTACTAAATTGCAAGAGTTAGTGAGGAATCAACCGTAAATACGTAATGGTAGAATATTTCATTAATGTTTATTGGATAAGTATATTTATTTGTAACTAATAGTTAAGTAACAATCAAATTTTATTGTTATAGTATTTTACTATTTATTTAATTTAATTGTCGTTATTTACTTTTTGTCATTTACGGATACATTCTATTAATGCCTAAATTCGCTTGTACTTCAGGGAAATAAGGATTTACGTGGCGTGTACGCCACATAAACTATAACTAACTTAACTAAAGGACCAGGTATATGTAGTAGGGACGTGTTTGTGTAAGCATTAGCAAGTTGACGTTCCATATTTGAATTATGGCGCGTACATTACATATTAATGTTATTAATTAGTTACCTGTTAAAATGTTATTAATTAGTGAGAATATATTTAATTTAAGTAAGTTATCTTATCTCTAATATATTTTAATTTATCTCGGCCTTTAATTTATCTAATTATATTTATAATATCACAATATAGTTTTTTTGACACTAATTAGTTGGCCAATATATGCTTGTCACTTTTGCTCAGGTTAGTCCCTGGGTGTAATATATTATGTATAAATATAGATACAAGAAATATATATTTTTGCTGTATTTATAAGGCAGTGTTAGGAACAATTCTTTTAAAACGCTTGGCACACATTATCGTCGCCTGGCAAAAGGGACTCGTAACAATACAATTTTGATAAGAAATCCACCCAAATAATACATTTGTTCGTACTTAGTTATTCGTTAGAAATTACACCTTACATGTCGATTCATCAAAGTAGTCAAGAAATTAAGGGACGTAGTATTCTGACAGTGATTTTGTGCCCAAAATAAAAGTGAACAGTTTACCTGCAGGCTTCACTACAGATAGCTATTTGAAACGGAATAGCTCTTTTTCTTTGTTTTTCCATCATAGTGCAACGCTTTAAATAGCGTACAGCGTTGAAAGCGCTTCTGAATTTTTCAGTTTCTCTTTTGTTGGGTCGAACGGAGTGAGAAAATGAATCCTTGGATAATCCAAGTCATGGAGTAGGTAGGTAATAGTAAATCGTTGCGGTACTTAGAAAAACTGATAGTTTTCGTGGTTACTCAACGCAACTTAGAAACTGTTGGTAAATAATAATTGCGACGGTAAGTAGTACTTGCTCAACCATTAACATAAAAAGCAACATAAAACCAAGACTATAACTTTGTAAAGAATGGAGACAAAAGATTCGGCTTGTTTAGTTTGGAAACGTGACGCCCTCTTTATCTTTACGTCACTTCATCGCGTTTTCATTGAATAAAATTTGTAAATAAGTATTCATAGTTATGAATTCGCATATGCTTTATTTAATAAACACATATCTTTTCAGAAATATACTGCAAAGGCCTAGGCGTTTGTCAGAAAAACAATAAACACTCGCTTTGCCAACAGTTCACCTCTTATGTTTTTATTTTTTTACAACTGGAATACTAAACAACCTGATACATCCTTTATAAAGAGCGAGCAACGAGACAATGATAGCTTCTCAATTACTCGTATAAGGTTTCACTAGTACAGCGAGTCATGTCATGAATCGCCATTAGGTACCGTGGAGGGAAATACGTTACTTGTCGAGTTTTGTGTATTTATATATGTCCGCAAGGATATATCGGGAACATTTGGAGCCGAAGACAGGGCATCAGACCTGCGGGCGTTCGCCCTTCGCTGAGATAGAGGTGACTCACCGAGCGGCTGATGGAGCGCGGCGTGAGCATCGCAGTCCGCGCAGATGGTGGAGCGCAGCATCCGCTCCCGCTGCAGCCGCCGCAGCAGCTGCAGGTGCTGCGGCGTGAACACTGTCCCCGAGCGCTCGCCCACCAGCAGCACGTCGCCCGTCTCCCACCACGCCTGCTCCCGCAGCGTGCCGTCCCTGTTAAACAGCCCCATATCCTTGTACCCTTCCGGCGGGCTGAGTGCACCGGGCTCCGGCTCCTGGTAGCGCTGCTCGCACGCCCCGCAGCCGGAGCACTCCTCGCTCTCGCCTTCATCCGAATACCCGCACTCATCGCGTACAACAATAATGTAATCCGCTTCGAAAAATTCATTAGCGCTCTCGTCAAAGACCACTCTGTTCTTTTTAGATTTACTGCCTTTTTTGAGAGACGATTTTAGGTTGTCGTGATCCTTGTTGTGACGGTTGTCGCGGGCGGCGCGATCGCCGCGCATGGTCGCGTCACGCGTCGAATCGCGACGCGAGTGCTCGCTGGAGTGCCGGAGTGGCGCTGGCGAAGTGCCGCCGAGGCGGCGAGTCGAGACGGTGCGGTGGCGGCAGCGGACGCGACGCACGGCGCGCAGCGCTCGCTCGGCGCGGCTCGGGCGCTCGGCTCCAGGCTAGCACGGGCGAGTCGGCCGCGACGGCATCAGGCGGGCGGTTCGCCGAATGCAGCGCCGCGCCGCTCGTCCCTATCGATCGCTTTCGCCCGTCTCTCACCGTCCTCTCTCTTACTACTGTATGGGACTCGGCGACGATTTTTACATGTAACCCTAGCGATCGCCCTTTAAATATTATAGCATGACAACAAAAATAACAACTTCAATATTGTTATAATTTATTATACTATTGCCATTAAAACCTTTTCAAATTGAGTTCTTGATTAATTAAACCTAAAAATGCTCTGTAGATCTCATACTATTATCACAACTGTAAAGAATGTTGTCTTTTCGCAAGTCCTTGAAACATATACAATATACCTAGTCGCAATAAATACCTACTCCTAAATGTAAATATTTTGTAGTACACAATGGTGTCACATTACCGCACTAACTAGTGCAATAATGAGCACATTATGTAACTATGTCGTAAATTAAAACGGCCATAATTACTGTATAAACGTTGTACGATACATGTGCGCATACTCTCAGGTAATTCGCAACTCGTGTTGACTCTCTGCGGTCGTGTTTTAATTTACCCGCACTCTTTGTAAATTTCCTATTCTTCGCACTTTTATCGTAATGAATATAAATGCTCTATGAGACCAGCCCTGAAAATATTTTTGATTTACATTACTAATAGTTTTACCACCCCCGCCCGGAAAGGCATTTTCGCATTTTATCCACAAGAATCAAGATACCCCGAGAGCTACCCGGTTTCGCTCTATGGAGGGATAACAATATATAGGTATCAGCATTTTTATTTAAACATTGATTGATTAATGCACCAATATTAATGGCCTCGACTGTCAAATATAATAAAAAATAAGTTGTTTAAATTACCTAAAAATCAGACGAAAATTAGATCAGCAATAAAATATAACATTTTACTGTGTTACTGTGAATTATGTTCTTTATAGTATATGGAGATATACTATAAAGAACATAATTCATAACAGTAAATAAAAATTTACTTTAATAAATATAGGTTGATACTACTATCAACCTATATTTGTTAAAGTATTTTTTTCAAAAATATAAAATTTAATTACGACTCGGGAAGGTACTAATGGAATCAAGACAATTATAGTTTATCTAAATAATATCTATGTAATATACATACGCCCTTTTTATAACGAATTAAGCTAAAACAAATAAGAAAAAGCAAAGGTGCTGGGAATGATATTTTCACCTCACTTGCTCGGAAAACCTTAGTTTATAGCGTTTATAGTATATATTTTATCCGCTAGCGTGCAAAAGTCATTCGAATTTCGAAGCCGATGATTGTAATTCTCTGTGGTGCATGTAACTTTTTTTAAGTATAAAACTCCTTCAACGCGTGACTGGCGCGCTACAGCGGAAAACGATATTCTTAAATTTCGGACGATTGTCTCTGTCACTTTCATTGGAGTAAAAGAGAAAGATGCTCGCAATATACAAACCTCGATGTTCGCAGTACCGCGGTGAGTTCATAATAAATAAATAATAATAAATAAATATTTAGGGACAATTTTACACAAATCGACCTAGTCCTACGGTAAGCTCAGTAAGGCTTGTGTTGTAGGTGCTAGACGACGATATATATAATAGATAGATACATATAAATACTTAAATACATAGAAAACACCCATGACTCAGGAATAAATATTTGTGCTCATCACACAAATAAATGCCCCGACTGGGAATCGAACCCAGGACCATCGGCTTCATAGGCAGGGTCACTACCCACTAGGCCAGACCGGTCGTCATAATAACCACGGATAATAATCAATCAGAAATATGTTTTTGATTACATATTTTTAACTTTTTTATTTTTACCTACTTACACTTTATTTTAAGTCAAATTGAAATACTATTATAATAATAATAGTATTTCAATTTAATTTACATATTTTGACTAATTAATCCACTAAATAAAACACAATTTCAATGTTTATTTGATAAAGAAATTGAAATATAGGTTTACATAATATTGTAATTTCTGAAAGCAACCGAATTTTTTTTTTTTGAGTTTTAAGTTATCACTGTTCATGTAAATTTGTCGGATTTGTCCTGTGCTAAGCTCTTTGAACTCAACGTTAGAACTATAAAAATGAATGATTATAGTAGCGATGCCGATATGATTTCCCTGAAAAATCGCGCGATAAGTTTTGTTTTATTGTTTTTCTTGCCACTCGAATTTTCCTCGCTGTAGTGAGGTGAAAAATTGTGTGTTCCGCATGACTGCAAAATTATTTGGCGTCTCGTGTCTTGAAAGCCTCGCTACGCTCAGGAATCTATCTTTGAACCATTCGCTTCGCTCATGGTTCAATCTTAGCTTCCTTCGCTTGCTCAGCTTTCAATTTCAACAATACCGCCAAATAACCACTTTGCAGCCTTGCATAACAAATAACTATTGTTGGATTTTATATATATATACATATAAATATTGTTGGATTTTATAGGTACGGATATTATTTTTATCCTTCTTTCATATTAAATTGTGAATATAAAACTCTAATCTTATTACTTTCCAAGCGCAAGTTGGTTGAAATATAAATTAATGAAGTTGATTAAAATACCGTTAGGTTCCTATTACATATGTGGGCTGATTCGTATTAAGATTCACAAATTAGATTTTTATAAACATATTTTCTCTATAAAATTACTGCTATCTTAATGGCTGGAAAAAATCACATGTATTTGGGCGTATTTTTTTTAACTCTTTTCCGGAAGTGGAATTCGGTGGAAGAGTAATTTAGGTTTGAGTTGTTTCTTCACGTTCAAAACACTTAAGTTATTTATTAAATCCCAAGATGTCATCGGCAGTAAAATTCGTATAACACTTCAGGTCTCATTCATCAATTTTGAAATCATTCGGTGTCTAAGCTGCCAAATCAAGCACAAAGTAAACAAACATACCTACTTTTGCCTTTTATAGTGTCTAAAATAGCAATATTAATCTTTTAAACAGCTGCAGCTGATAACAAACTACACCTAGTTATTTATTAATACCGGTTAGTGTTCATCTTAGTTTCCTAGTAAAATGAGAGTGGCAAATGGTCACAACAAAACAAGCTTCGTTCTTTTTGCTTTACGATGTGCAACCCTGATACGAGCAGATATAAGCTCTTTTATTTAGTTTCGCGCGTTTCAGTGTCTGTAAATTCTGTAATCGAATGTTACGAGTTAAATTTGACCCAATTCCCGGTATTCGATTAAACTGAATCGAATGTTGCATGCATTTAAATGGGCATGTCAATCAATTTCATATAAATGAAATGGTACTCTGTATTTCTGATCCTGAGGAGCTACCGGCAAAAACGATATTCGTAAATTTCGGACGATTGTGTCTGCCACTCCATGACGTCTTAATTGGGGTAAAAGAGAAATATGCCCGAAATACACGAAGAGCGGGTGCTTGAATAGGTACTATTTTAAGGCAGCTATGGCGATGTACGTTTTTGGACCCGGGTATGTCCTTAAAACTACGGCCAACTATGAGAGTTAGGGCACAGCGAAGTCTCTCACGCTTGAGTCTGGAAAAGCCCAACTGGGGTAATACCTCCTCCTACAGAAGACCACATATTTGAAACAATATTAGTCTTTTACCTAGCAGAGGCTCTAGTGTAAGTTACTTTAGACGTAAAAAAACGTTTACGAATGCGTAAGTGATAATGTTATTTATATGGGATATGAAGTAAAGTTACGTTAAAAACATACACTCAGGGCTCTGATTATAAAAACTTACGCACTTGAGGTCGGTAAACCTATATATATATATATATATATATATATAAACGTGAAAATCCTGACTGATCGACGCCCAGCCCGAACCCTTTGGCATAGGTGACAATTGGTAGTTTATATGCCGTAAGGATCCACTACGAAGGTATTTTTGTAAATTCCACTAGTAAAGGGGTAAAATTGGGTTTGAAAGTTTGTATAGGGGTTGTGTAAAATTTAAAGCGAGAGACTTGCAGTTTTATGTAAACACTCGACTTATTTGGATACAAGAAAAGTAATATCAGCGTTTTTTGAAATTCATCCCTCCGAAAGACTTTAAACGTTGTATTTAAACTCTTTATTTAATTAAAAGAAAACAACAATAATAATTGCTACCAGTTACAGGTATTCTTCTGGCTAAGGATAAGGCTGGTATAAAGTACCTATATAAGTACGATCGTTCTTAAGTCACCAAAGGTCAAATCCAAGATTTTATGTCCACGATGAATCGAGCCTATCTTAGCGGGTATAGTAAACAGGTAATTGACTCATGGGACCAGTTGTTTGGAAACCTACTCGCGATAAAGGGCTAGCGAGTATAGTATCACAACGTAAGTTTACTACAGCAACTCGTGGTTCATGTTAGCGATACCGTCGGAACCATCGTGTCTGACTGTAGTATAATATAGATCTACGTAGGCACTTATTCGCCGGCTAACCACGTAAATTCTAAGCTACGTATTCACGGTGGCCGTGATTTGTAAATCTCAACGAGTAGCGACAGCGACACCGCCCAAGTAAACATTGCTGTGCTAAAGGTAATTCTCTGTAATCTGTAGGTAATACTCAATGGAAATGACAGATATGGAAATACTGGTCTTTGAATGTTGATGCCTTCTGGTCGTAGCCTTTGATAGAAGACCATCGGTTACTTACAGTCCAGTCCAGCTATTTACTACGGATCTCAAGATGCTAATACATATTCAAAAAGCTTTGGAATACCTTGTATAGAATTTGATTATACATTTTAGCGACGCATAAGAGGGTTTGATAGGACATAATATACTAGGTACTCTTCAATTTATAGGTCAGATAGCCATAGGCAGAAAGTATACGGATAAAAAATTCAGGATGTTAATAAAGCATCCTATACACAGACGGAGTCTGGCTAATGAAATATAACGTAAATTTTTGGCGGGTAAATCGAATAATCTTGGGTTGGTCACACTTGGTGTCGTGGGGTGGGAACTTTAGTTTTAAGACCAAAAAATATTTTATAATTTATTACGTAGATATATTGAAATCCAATAGACATCGCAAATAATATTTATAAACAACATTGACAGAAAATCGTAATTTTTTTCAAAGTTGAAATATTACAATCTCAACGAAAAAAACATTAGTCCATACAATATGCTCCTGTTTATGATATTTATATTTGATTAAATTCACGTACTCTATCCAAGTTATAAGCAAATGTTAGAACTATTCAATATCAAAATTTTAAAGAGCACCAACCTACTATTACGTGTTTGTTACACGTAGACATTAGTTTTTCGTTATATATCACTTTCTGTTGAATTGGCACTTGTTCTTAATTATTTACTAGCTTAAATAATAATTTGCGGACCTTACATGGTATCGTCTTTAAATTATTTCCCTTAGACTGGCGACTGGTTTGCACCTTGGAGTTTCGGTATGTACGCTACATACATGCTCTTGTGGCACGGACGTGGACCGACTGGGATACCATGGATTATCTTGTTAGAATAGTGCAGGCCGTTTTTCTAGACACGCAATGCTTAATGACATAATCCGTCGGTCTCTTGCCACCATCAATGTGCCTGCTCTTCTTGAGCCAACCGGCATTGTCAGAGATGATGGCAAGAGGCCTGATGGAGTGTCTTTGGTTCCTTGGAGCTTGGGACGCATGCTGGTGTGGGATGCTACCTGCGTAGACACCTTAGCGCCGTTCCATCTCCAACGAACTAATGTAAAAGCGGGTGCAGCGGCTGAAAGCGCCGAAATTCTTAAACGTAAATATAAAACCCTGGGCAGAGAGTACCATTTTGTACCGTTTGGCGTAGAGACGCTAGTCCATGGGGTCCCAGGAAACTTTTTTCAGAAATCGCGAAGCGTCTGGTTGATGTAACTGGTGACCGAAGAGCTGGCGGCTACCTCGCACAACATATCAGCATTGCGATACAACGAGGAAATGCTGCCAGCATCCTTGGTACATGCCTCAAGGGCCTTTTTCAGATTTTATACTGTAACTAGTTAAGTACTTGTAGTTATCATAATACGATTTTAATTTCTGTAAATAAAAGTATATTAAAAATTTCCTTATTAACCCGATAGATAGATAGTTTAAATAAAAATGGCTTCCATCAATTCTGATGATTTCGCCAGTGTCAAAGTTAACTTATTAACCCGAAAACAATAAAATTGAATTAAGTGACATAATAAATATATACCTTGACAAAAGACTTTTAGCCTGGTGATACCACAAGGAAATATCTGTTAACAATATTTAGATAGGTAGCCAGACTATAGATAGACAGAGTCAGCTGTCGCTAACTGCGATTTATGAAATCGCACACCAACTTTCTTGTATTTATGCATTCTTGTATTTAGGCGTCTCGACGTCTATAAGCTAGAAGTCTATACCTCTACAACTCCTGCTGTACGGTAAAACGTACCGTGAGTAGTTCATATGAGCCCTGGCATGTCCAGATGTGGAAGATAGAGGTTTGGGACGTTTTTTTGAAAACGCCCAAATATCAAATTGAGTAAATCTTATAAGAGGGTTCCCGTCAAAGTCTACATCTGTTGTCTTGCTCCAACCCACTCCAATAATTTCAACTATGGTTTATTCGGTTCGGCGACCACCAAAGCCATACCATTTAAAATATTCTCTAAGTGGCTTTAAGCCTGTGGACTCAATTTGTATTATCCCCTGTTGTGTATCTCTGTCGCGGTCATAGATATACCATTTAACTAGACGGAGCGTCCTAATATTAATACAACGATCAAAAGGGATGGTCTTATGCAACTTTTCATAGCTATGGCAGGGACGGCGTTATTTTCGTCCGTCCTAGTCATAGTCTCACATATTTTTGTTCCCCTACAAACTAAACCTTTCAGAACTGTCAAAGTTGGAGGGATATAAACAAATACAATTGAAGTTTTCTTGTGTTTTCAACCGAAGTTGCGGTAATTAATACAAAATAAGCTTATATTTTTGTATAAAGAGTGTCATGTAAAGCAGAAATATAGTGAACTGTTACATTTTGGGTTGTAAAAGCAAGAGTAACTTTGTCCCTTACTGACGTACGTGGATGCGTGCTCTAGTCCTTATTTCTCCTAGGCGACCACAGACAACCATAGATCTACCCGGCAAGAAATCACAATATTTTATATTTCTTTATCTGTTTGTAAAGTGACGTGACGTGACAGAAGTGCTGTTGTATCGGTTGAGTGGGCAAAAATTTTGATATTTTAAGAACTATGCATGCTTTGAGTACCTATAATAACATTTATAAAATATTTTGAATCACTCATTGTTCGGTAACATATTTTAGCCATTGCTGTATGTCTGTCATAATGCTTTGAAACCCGACATCAACAAACTGCAGTAAGTGGGACTTGGTTTATAATGTTATGATTCACCATCTACCACAGAGATCATAATTCAAGAATCACGTATCAATATTATCTAGGATATAATGTACTTTGTTTATAGTTTTTTCTTTCCTCAGCCTTGAAGGTACCTTAAAATATATAAAATAATTTTAACACATTACTATTGTAGTACTTATGTGACTAAACTAAAACTTATAATGTATTATTTGAAGACTTATAATGGTTGTAGTAATAAATAAAATCTATATCGTTTAAAAACATTTCAAAAAGCATGTTGCAAATTTAGTTAAGAATAAGTTTTGACAACCTGCATTACAATTTTTCATTGTATAACTTGTGAAATTAATAGTAATTCATTTTGTGTTTGATATTAAATATTACTAAAACTTTCTATTTAAATTTTTTTGGCTCAATATTAAACAACAGTGACATCGGTAAAAGCCTAACTACAAAATCATAGCAACTTCATTAGTACTATTTATACCACAAAAGGAAAATGTATGGTGGGATTAAAACATTAATTATTGTACTCTAGGACACTTTTAAAGTGTGAATGGCCTTCAAAGCTCATGCCACATCTTTGTGCATCTCTTTACCATATTTCAAATATGTCGAGTTGACTGTAAATACTTATACTTATTTAACTTGATTGCTGTTAGTTTCATTTCGAAGGATTTTATTGTCAAATATTTCAATATGTAAAAATTGTGTTCTTTAACCTCTACCCACCCGGAGACCTATAAAAAGGTCTTCCATTGAATGCCATTTTGAATTCTAATGATGACAAAGCATAGTTGCATTTAGCCTGGCAAGTTCTGATATCTGGGCGGCCATAGGTTAAAGGCTTGGGCAGATAGACGCGTTTTGAGAGCGTGGCGCAGCGGGGCGTGACAGCGGTGTGGCTAATGTAACGAAATACGGCACACATTCGGACGGCAGCGTCGCGCCCCGCTGCGCCACGCCACAAAACGCGCCCTATAAGTTAACTTCTATAGAACTGTATGTTATGTAGGTGAATATGAATCAATAATTATGGTTTTGATAAGGTTTTACTTATTAATGTTTGATTGTGACTATAATCCTAATGATTCAAGTTATAGATATATACTAATCATTATATATTTGATTGTATTCTATGCAGCAAAACTTGATTTTTTTATATATATTGCTAACTGAAACAGTCATGAATGTTGTATGCCAAATTTTAACTTTTATTTTATTCTCTCACATAACATACAGTTCAAATTTGATGTAAAAGGTGATGTTATCCGCATCTATGAGAACAGGAATGGTCCCACAACCACATTACATGTTGTTTTATGTACTCAAAGTGGATATTGGTTTAACATTCAATTTGTGTGGGAATTTACAGGAAATGGGGGTGTGTTGGTGTAAAAATAAAGGTCCGGAAGAAGGTGATGTGTACTCGCTGAGCCCCGAGCCTGAATCTGCATCCCCTACGGTGTCAGAGCAGAGACCTCGTACAGTCAAGGTTGTAGACTCCAAGCTAGTTGATCAACTTGTGCTGGAAATGCTTGGTCTCATTGCATCTATTGTAGACAAGTAAGTTTTTTTTTATTAATCTATATTTTACCTTTGTATTTTGCAATATAAAATTGTAACACAAAGCGAAAGTTCGAAAGTTAATTAATTAGTAAAAAATACACTGTAGCAGTAAATAGTTAGCATTAACTATAATAAAATAAAATTTACTCAAATAGCATGCTAGCATAGTACCTATAATTATGCTTACAAGAATGAAGACAATAATGCTTCATTGCTGCTGTTTACATTAAAACTATTTAATTCATTCATTATCAACTATTGTACAGTCATGCAGTAATAATGCATTAGGTTTGATGCTCAATGCGAATTTGTAATTATTTTTCTACTTGTAACTGCACAGCTTTAAAAGGATCACATGTATTAAACTTACCCCTTAGATCACTGGCCATTAATGAAAACTACATTCAAATCTGTTAGATATTTTATAAGCTCCTAAATGTTTGGGTCAACATCAAATAGATTTACATCTTACTTTGCACCTTATTCCAAAAACCGTAGGGAGCAATATATAATGTACCTGAGTGAATGAAAATGAGCATGAGAATATGTTTTGTGTGTTGAACATGTGTGTATGTACATCTGTATCTCCCTAAATAAATTACACTATTTATTTTTCTGGTTGAAATAGATAGTGTCATTTATTTAGGAGATACCTACTACAGTATGACTTAAAATATCAGAAAATTAATAGTATTTGTTTAAGAGAAATTATTGACTTAAAGAGAACAAAGCGAGATTAGTGACAAGGCAGTCAGTCTTGAGTTTAGGGTATTTTCTGCTATTTGAAAAAACGCTGGTAAGATTTCAGCTGTGGTACTATCACATCTTTACGCGTTTTTTCTATCAAAAAGACATGAAGCGAATTTATGATGTCTTAAAATGTTCAAAGGCACCTTATTATCCATGTATCTATCAGGTAGAATATTAACTGGTTGATTACGTACGAATAATTATGACTAAACATGTCATCTTTGGTATTTATTGTACAAACCCTAGTGTTGAAGGGCGTAAAGCAGCAAACATTCTAGTTTTTCTCTTATGACACAATACCAAACAAAGCGAATAGTATAACATTTTTCATCTCTGCTACTGATATATTTTGCGAGATTACGGTTCGCGCGCTCGTCTGATTATGTATTTAGAACTAGCCTTGCATGACTTATGCTAAGTAGTCGCGCAATGTATAGCAATCGCATGAGCCGTTTGTGTGCGGCGATCTCATTGTACTTGTCGGTTCAACTCACCACTACCAACTTGAAAACAAATGTAGTATCTCGAAATCCATATTCGTAATAACATGACATTTCAATTTTTCAATCAACAGAAAATCAATTCGAGGAAACTGAAAAATTAAATCTATTTGCTGGTATAGCTGTATTATTAATATTATTTAATGATATTGATGATGCATTACATTACCTAGGATAACAGCCTATACTATGTAAAAGATTGTTTTGAATATTGTGAGAGCTTTTCATTTAATAAGTTATTTGATTTATATGATAGTAGAGTTGCAAAGCGTCCGTCACTTTCAAAATGTCCGAAGGACATTTATGAAAATGTCGGTCATTTTCGACATTTACCTGACATTAATGGACATTTAAGGACACCTACGACATTAATACAATTATTTATATAACATTTATATTTATGTGTTGAGGGTGTGTGCCAATGCACAAAAACTTTAATACTCGATAAAAAAAAATAACTTTATTCGTAATAAACAAAAAACACAACTTCTAACAAAATATTAAACATTAGTAGGCAGGTTTTCATAATATACAACTATAACATTGTACCTACATATATGATATAGAGCTAGTTTATTCATCATTGTACTCGGTAACATCGTCAAATTCATAATTACTATCATCCGAGTCTGATGAGGCAACAACTTCATGCTCGTCACAATACCGCAAGTTTTGACGTATGGTGATCAGTTTATTAATAATAATTAGATAAGGGCCCGTTCAGACGGACAGTATTTCAACTGCAACCCAGCTGCAAAGTGGCAGTTCCGGGGCTGTTCTGATGCAGTTGGACCAACTCATTGTGCAGTCCGATTGCAGGTGTCATGCAGTTCTGTCAACCGCACACCAACTGCAATCTGGCTGCACTTTTGTAATGCAGTTGTAATGCAATTGGAGCAACTGCAATACGACAGCAATAGAACTGCTCATAATGTCTGTAGTGTTTGTTACGCTCCGCCAGTTACTTGTGGAAGTGAATAGAGTGTATACGTTTTTCAGTATGAAATTTAACGAAATATTATTGCTGCTTCTTTTGCTTCGTCGTTGAAGTCGTCGAATTCGTAAAGTGAAGGTGAAGCGAAATCGTAATGTATGGGTTCAGCCCTTGTTACAAAATAAACAAGAAGGCGATTTTCATACTTTAACACCAAAAATAAAAGATGATGAAATAGTTATTTGTGCAACAAGAGTCCCGAGTAAGCAAAAGATTCTATAATTGAATCACCAGCGTAGCGAGTGATTCTAGTGTTAGAATCTTGAGCGTAGCGAGGCACTCAAAAACACGAGATGTAAAATAACTTTACTCTAGTGTGACACATACAACTTTTCACCTCAGTAGTGAGAACATATTAAAGGTTAAATAAGTTGCCAAAAATGACATTTTTAGTACAAGCTTTTATTGCCGACTGTACTTTTTTTCACAATTGTCACTACTCTTCGAAAGGATTCTAATGAGCCTAAAACACCACGGGTTTATCTTGTGTATTTTAGGAGGTGCTTTTGCTACCTTCTGACTCCAGCATCAGATCAGATCAGTGGTACCATAATATTGCATTGTAACCGAAATTACATAAGTGTGCTAAATTTCAGCTCAATCGGTTAAAGATGTCTGCTTCAAAATTGAGTTGCAAGATTCCATCCGGATAAATATACAAATACATACATAAAGTTAAATAAAATCTTGTAAAATATTAACATCAAGTTAACCACATTCATTTAAGTGTTTTATCTGCAACTGCACTGGCTTCATTACTTAATATTTTGTTTAAATATTTTTCATTATAAAATATGTACATTTCAAAATTATAATATTTGATTAATTTGTGAGGGTCCAAAAGTTGTTAAGGGAGTCCATTATGTCCTATTATAATAAATAGATACATATAAATACTTAAATACATAGAAAACACCCATGACTTAGGAACAAATATCTGTGCTCATCACACAAATAAATGGCCTGACTGGGATTCGAACCCGGGACCACCGGCTTCTTAGGCAGGGTCATTACCTACTAGGCCAGACCGGTCGTCAATTAAAAAGCTACTTTGTCTCACTCCCTGGAGTGACGAAAGTAGCAACTTTCCTTTCTCTCTGAAAGTGAGGAAAGTTGCTACTTTCGTCACTCCAGGGAGTGAGACAAAGTAGCTTTTTAATTGACGACCGGTCTGGCCTAGTAGGTAATGACCTAGTAGGCAGGGGCCTAAGATAAGAAGCCGGTGGTCCCGGGTTCGAATCCCAGTCAGGCCATTTATTTGTACGATGAGCACAGATATTTGTTCCTAAGTCATGGGTGTTTTCTTGTACTGTATTTATATGTACCTATTTATTATAATGGGACATAATGGACTCCCTTAACACCACTACCACGTTCGGACCCTCACAAATTAATCAAATATTATAATTTTGAAATGTACATATATTTTAAAATGAAAAATATTGAAACAAAATATTAAGTAATGAAGCCAGTGCAGTTCCAGATAAAACACTCAAAAGAATGTGGTTAACTTGATGTAAAAAAATTTACAAGATTTTATTTAACTTGATATGTATGTATTTGTATATTTATCGGGATGGAATCAATTTTGAAGCAGACATCTTTAACCGATTGAACTGAAATTTAGCACACAAATTCATGTAATTTCGGTTACAATGCAACATTATGGTACCACTGATCTGATCTGATGCAGCAGTCAGAAGTTAGCAAAAGCAACTCCTAAAATACACAAGATAAACCCGTGGTGATTTAGGCTCATTAGAATCATTTCGAAGAGTAGATGACGATTGTGAAAAAAAGTACAGTCGGCAATAAAAGCTTGTACTAAAAATGACATTTTTGGCAACTTATTTAACCTTTAATATGTTCTCACTACTGAGGTGAAAAGTTGTATGTGTAACACTAGAGTAAAGTTATTTTACATCTCGTGTTTTTGAGTGCGTCGCTACGCTCAAGATTCTAACTCTAGAATCACTCGCTACGCTCATGATTCAATTATAGCCGCTCACTCATATAATCGCTTACTCGGGACTCAAAATAAACACTCGCAAGAAAAAACAACTTTCCTCTCTTGTTGCACTAATAACTACTTACAATTATTTTCGAATGAATGAAAATAGTGACCTTACAGTATTCACTCGATCGATTAACTGAACTGAATAGATAACCAATGTGTTGCAAGAAGCGGCATTGCAGTTATATTGCAGTCGTACCAACTGCAATACGACTGCATTACAAAAGTGCAGCCAGATTGCAGTTGGTGTGCAGTTGACAGAACTGCAACCGGACTGCGCAATGAGTTTACAGTTCTGATGCAGTTGGTCCAACTGCATCGGAACAGCCCCGGAACTGCCACTTTGCAGCTGGGTTGCAGTTGAAATGTTGTCCGTCTGAACGGGCCCTAAACCTAGTACCAGCATTCTCGCATTAAATAACAGCCACCAAAAAGGTTATATATATTATAAACCAAATGACAATATTTTCTTGTGTCCGTTGAAAAACATAATTATGATATTTAATACTTATTCTTATTTTTATAAAGTTATAAGTTAAATAATATTATCGCAAATTAATTATAAACAAATATTCTGTCCATGATTCCATTAATTAATACACTAAAGTCATGACATTTAAAATGTCCAAAATGCTCATAAATGTCGAATGAGTCCGGTCATCTATAGATAAATGTCAGTCATTTATCGAATGTGTCGGACACTTTGCATCTCTATATGATAGCTTATTTTGTTAGTTTCTTAAACTATGATTTCTGCAATATCACATATATAATAATGTAAACTTATTCATGTGGTGTTTGTAGGTACAGATTAATAAAAATGGTTTAAATATAGTTTGTATCTTTGATGTACCACTAAATCCGGCCCTGCATATTTTTTAACCAAAAACTTGATCAGTTGAACCGTTAAAGAGTTACAAATAGACCAAGAGGGCTCTATAGTTTTAACCCTACACTGATCATGGCCCGGCATGCTCTTGGCCAGTTTTCTCAGTATTTCAATTTTCAGTTCCCACATGATTCTTGTAAGTCCATCAAATAATCGTCTAAACACCGAAACCATTGTTAGAAAAACCAGTTTGCTTTTGTAATTTAACTATTAAATGGTATGTACACTACGCTTATGGTCTTATGGATTAACCATGATTGGTGGATTATGTTAGCTAGACCTCCCGCCACGGTGCTGCCATCTAGTGAAAATAGTTGTAACCCTCATTGAATATGTTTTCCATTAACTGTTACATGTTCACAGAAGTGGGTAAATGAGTCGTCCTAATCCCAAACATTACAATTTAGTACCATTTCATGTAGGTATTAAGATATTTAAGATTTTTCCTTACTATGAAACTTCCTGTTCCAGCGATGAAGAATCTCCCGTATCTCTGGTCAAACTGCACATGATAGCCGACAAAGAAGAAGGATGGATACAGGTGGTCAAGTCCATGGTCAGAGTCATACCACTCGAAGACCCATTCGGACCCTCTGTCATTACTATCCTGCTGGACGACTGCCCACTACCTTCCAAAGACTCAGTTATAATGGTAAATTATAAATATTACAACACATCCTTATACTACTTGACTGAGCCTCATGATAAGCTCAAGAAGTGGGTTCTCAGCCAACAATAAATAAATAAATATTTTGGGACAATCTTACACACATCAACCTAGTTGTACGGTGAGCTCAGTAAGGCTTGTGTTGTAGGTACTAGACGACGATATATATAATAGACACGATGTACAGAATAATAAATATCTATGCTCATCACTCAAATAAATGCCGTGACTGAGGTTTGAACCCAGGACCATCGGTTTCATAGGCAGGCTCACTACCCACTAAGCCAGACCGATCGTCATATATAAATAATAAAGGCCATACCCACAAACAAGCCGAGGTAGCCATTAAATCTAATTATGCGTAACTTGTTGCGTGCTCACTTAGAATCGTTTACTTACATAAATACATCTGCTTATCACGCATGTTAATACATTTAAGGGTCATAAAAAATACTAGTAAATCATCACGTTAAGAACACGAGGAATTCTTTATATATTATGTACATACATTTTTGTAGAACTCACACTTATATTGAACTGCTGTTTTCGTTACGCTTTTAATAGGGACGATTAATATTCCTTCTTTGACTACTTCTGATGTCACACTTTTCTAGATCTGATTATATAATTAAATATTACAGGACAGCCTTACAAATTAACTGAGCCCGAAGGTAAGCTCAAGAAAGTTGTGTTGGAGTGTAGCCAACAATGTATAATAACACCCCTGACTCAGGAACAAATATCAGTGCTCGACACAATAATCACTGACTTTATTGCTGGGCTACCTACTAGGCCAGACCTATCGTCAAACATTTACATGAAATGTAACAATGCCAAAGATAATCATATCAACTGTTGTACTTTTGCGTTATAATATTTAACACCCTACAAGCGTTGTAGAGCACGGTGAAGTTAAGGCCACCACAAACATGCTTGAACAGTAGGCTAGAATTAGCTATAACCTGTTATTTCAGAAAATACAAAAATTAAAATTATGTTATGCTAATTGTTTTCGCCGCAGGCTACGCACATGCTGGGTCTGTCGTCACAACGGGCAGCGCTAGGAGATATGAACGTTCGTGTTGAGCGGAACATTTGCGTGGTGCTGGGCTGCCTGGCGGAGAAGCTGGCAGGACCTAACAGCGTGGCCGTCCTCACTCAGAATACCCTCGACTACCTAATTACGTTCTTGGTAAGACCGCTGGCGGGTTTCCCACCTCAAAGGGCTGCTCCCTCTACTAAGCGACAATCGTATAGCCGCCATCAGATATATATAGGAGCTGTGAAGTTCCACAGCTCCGGGCTGAGGCGTTGTTCAGCTAAACAACTCCTCTATTGTCAAGGCGATAAAGTGCATGTTCAGATATTTGAGATCACCTCCACAACTCCGATATACCTGATGGCGACTGTACATACGAGTATATTTGTGCAATTCTGGGCTGTCTGGCCGAGATGCTGGTGGGACCTGACAGCGTGGCCGTCACTCATAATACGACACCTATGATGTTACCAGAAACATTTCTGGTAACATCATAGGTGTGTGTCAAGTCGTGAATCCGATTGACAGCACCATCTGTAATAATGATTTCTCGTAACCTAGTTGGCTACGTTAAGGTGTTTTCCTGGTCGATAAGCAATGAGATAAATACTAAGTTCTCATTTATAATCAACCTTTGTAATTAAGTATAAGCTAGATAAAAGTACATCAATTTTCAAATACACATCATAAGAAGCACTGTCTCTTCTCTCCGATACTGCCACATGTTCAAGTACCTCATCATCAGACATCGGATTCCCTGGGGCGAAACTTCTTGACAGCTAGGGACTTCCTATATCGATAAACTCATTTATCGATACTAGTTATTAAAAGGTGAAGAAGTTACATTACAACCGAAAAATAAACGAAATACCATTGATCACTTTATGAAATTTTGCTATTCTCCTATAACCTCCACAGAAATTGAAAAGTCTTTTAGCCACCTGAAATGGATTTTTCAGCCAAGACGGAGACGCTTAACGCCCGAAAATATGGAAAAAATTCTGGTGGTTTACTTTAACAATAATAGATGGGACAGTCATGAAGAAACAAATTGTGACGAGTAAATTTTTAAAAACGTTTTCAAAAAAGGAGAAGAAAATTGAGTTCTTATTTTATTATATAATACTCTTTTAATACAAAAATATTTTATAAGCAAACCTTTGTGTGATCACTAGAATTTAGAACTAGTATCGATAAATGAGTTTATCGACGTAGGAAGTTCCTAGCTGTCAAGAAGTTTCGCCCCACGGAATCCGATGTCTGCTCATCATCCAGCCACGAGCCAACAGGGTTTCTATGAGTGAACTGGTCTAAATGACAAACGTATGTTGCGAAACATTTGTGTGCTGCTGAAACTGGCAAATTATGTAAAATCGTGGCCGTTCTTTCTCAAAACACAAACACGACTTACCAATCGCGTCTCTGTTAACAACGCGCAGGTGGGTCTCCCATCTCAGAAGGCAGCATGTAATGTACATGCCAGTGACAAATGTATACGCAGATCGCGGCACACCTCATTAAGAAATGACCCCAGCATATGAGGCCTTTTACAGCAAAGCTTTCAATATGACCGAATAATAAAATGAACAGACAGGGCAGCAATATGTGCTGACACTACTCAGTTTTTGCAGTACAGATGTATGTTGTAAAACAGTAACAAATATGTAACAGAGAACTATTTACATTCTCAGGTAAAGCGTCGCGAAGCATGTGTGGTACTGTTCGCGTTGCTAGCGTTAGAGAAGTTTGCCCACACGACCGAGAACAAGTTGACGATCAACAAGTGCTTGGAGAGAGAGCGAGAGAACCCGCTGCTCGAGCTGGAGCAGCTGGCGGGGAACGCGGACCCCGTGTGGCGGCAGGTCGGGTTCTGCGCGCAGTGGGCGCTCGACAACCTGTGTACGTACCAGTCATTCTCGGTGGCGTAACTGTCACAAATCAAATTTCAGTATAGCGCTTATACATTTCAGCCGTATGCAGTCCACTGCTGGACATAGGTTTCCCACAAATATGACTTGTATCATCTTGGGGGGTAGTTGCCATAGTCGCCACGCTTGGCAGGTGGGTTGGCGACCGCAGTAGCTGTAGATTGGGTTTCGACGGATGCTGCTGCCCGTCCATAGGATTTTTCCCTTTGTCGCCTCTTAAGACACCCACGGGAGGAGATGGGGAGGTGCTATTCTAGTCAGCCGGCATCACACGGCGTTACGTTACGTTACACGTCAGTATGGCAATGCACCGAGAGTACAAAAGGGAGCCGTTAAAACCGAACATAACGCTATACTGTGAATGATTTCTCAGTACGTCACCGTGCACTCCTAGGAGGATTTGGAGGATTTTCAATTACTTAAACCATTATGATCCTTGCAAAATAAGTCTGTTGAGTTTTTCTTATATGTTGTAGGTGTAGTTCTTGTGCTAATTAAAGAAACAGTCAAAATACTCCATTAACACCACATCATTCCCACAGTCCTGGTCGAAGGCCGCAAACTCTCCTACGAGGTCGTGGACATGTCCCACATAAACGTGATCCTAAACTCTCAAGACGTGAGCGAGTACCTGAAGATCTCGTGCGACGGGCTCGAGGCGCGCTGCGACTCATACTCATTCGAGAGCGTGCGCTGCACGTTCCAGGTGGACGAGGGCTGCTGGTACTACGAGTCTGTGGTAGTCACACCTGGGGTCATGCAGATAGGATGGGCTACCAAGAACAGTCATTTTTTAAATCATGTAAGTTTGTCTAAGCTGCTTAAGACTATAGGCGCGCTGCGACTTATACTCGTTCGAGAGCGTGCGCTGCACGTTCCAGGTGGACGAGGGCTGCTCGTACTACGAGTCTGTGGTAGTCACACCTGGGGTCATGCAGATAGGATGGGCTACCAAGAACAGTCATTTTTTAAATCATGTAAGTTTGTCTAAGCTGCTTAAGACTATAGGCGCGCTGCGACTTATACTCGTTCGAGAGCGTGCGCTGCACGTTCCAGGTGGACGAGGGCTGCTGGTACTACGAGTCTGTGGTAGTCACACCTGGGGTCATGCAGATAGGATGGGCTACCAAGAACAGTCATTTTTTAAATCATGTAAGTTTGCCTAAGCTGCTCAAGACTATAGGCGCGTTGCGACTCATACTCGTTCGAGAGCGTGCGCTGCACGTTCCAGGTGGACGAGGGCTGCTGGTACTACGAGTCTGTGGTAGTCACACCTGGGGTCATGCAGATAGGGTGGGCTACCAAGAACAGTCATTTTTTAAATCATGTAAGTTTGTCTAAGCTGCTTAAGACTATAGACGCGCTGCGACTCATACTCGTTCGAGAGCGTGCGCTGCACGTTCCACGTGGACGAGGGCTGCTGGTACTACGAGTCTATGGTAATCACACCTGGGGTCATGCAGATAGGATGGGCTACCAAGAACAGTCATTTTTTAAATCATGTAAGTTTGCCTAAGCTGCTCAAGACTATAGGCGCGTTGCGACTCATACTCGTTCGAGAGCGTGCGCTGCATGTTCCAGGGGGACGAGGGCTGCTGGTACTACGAGTCTGTGGTAGTCACACCTGGGGTCATGCAGATAGGATGGGCTACCAAGAACAGTCATTTTTTAAATCATGTAAGTTTGTCTAAGCTGCTTAAGACTATAGGCGCGCTGCGACTCATACTCGTTCGAGAGCATGCGCTGCACGTTCCAGATGGACGAGGGCTGCTGGTACTACGAGTCTGTGGTAGTCACACCTGGGGTCATGCAGATAGGATGGGCTACAAAGGACAGTAATTTTTTAAATCATGTAAGTTTGTCTAAGCTGCTTAAGACTATAGGCGCGCTGCGACTCATACTCGTTCGAGGGCGTGCGCTGCACGTTCCAGGTGGACGAGGGCTGCTGGTACTACGAGTCTGTGGTAGTCACACCTGGGGTCATGCAGATAGGATGGGCTACAAAGGACAGTAATTTTTTAAATCATGTAAGTTTGTCTAAGCTGCTTAAGACTATAGGCGCGCTGCGACTCATACTCGTTCGAGGGCGTGCGCTGCACGTTCCAGGTGAACGAGGGCTGCTGGTGCTACGAGTCTGTGGTAGTCACACCTGGGGTCATGCAGAAAGGATGGGCTACCAAGAACAGTCATTTTTTAAATCATGTAAGTTTGTCTAAGCTGTTTAAGACTATAGGCGCGCTGCGACTCATACTCGTTCGAGAGCGTGCGCTGCACGTTCCAGGTGGACAAGGGCTGCTGGTGCTACGAGTCTGTGGTAGTCACACCTGGGGTCATGCAGATAGGATGGGCTACCAAGAACAGTAATTTTTTTAATCATGTAAGTTTGTCTAAGCTGCTTAAGACTATAGGCGCGCTGCGACTCATACTCGTTCGAGAACGTGTGCTGCACGTTCCAGGTGGACGAGGGCTGCAGCTGTGGTAGTCACACCAAGCAGATCGAGAGCTGAGCAGTCTAAAATATGTAAGGTGACAAAAATATGTAGCCACGACCCTTTTACCACGGCGTGAATCTTCTTGAATACATTAAATGTATCCGTATCTTCAGGTCTGACGGTAGGACCAGTAGCCCGTGGTTGTCACGCCTGGAGTCACGTGATTCACGTGATTTGCCATCATGCACTTATTTTCATGATATTGAGTGTAACCACTGTCGTACGGATAGCGAGTAGGCGGTGAAGCACGAGAACGACATTGGCACGTTTCAGCAGCGGAGCCATAAATACATTGACAGCCGATAGGCGTTTGCGTGGGTGTTTAATTGTTTAAAGCTAATCGAGCGAATACACCTACCGAGTGACCCTTACCATCAACTTACTACTAATAGGGGCTGATTCGACACAGAATTATGAACGTACAATCAAGGTAAAAAATATCGATATGGTAAAGTGCCAAAATATGTATACATCATGTGCCTTAATTAATATCGAGACAATAGGGTGCTTGCAAACTTATTTTTGAACTTTGATCGTATTGAAATATATGACCTTGATTGTACGTCTTATGTTGTTTATTTGTTAATTGTATAAAAGCGGGTAACTCACGTTTTATAAGTCGAAAATTGCTCGACATGTTTCACTCCGTAACGAGGACAGACTGCGTGAAACGTGAGTTAATAGCCGCTTTTATACAATTAATATGTTTCAATCCCACGATAGTTTTATGTTTAAAATTGTTTATTTGTTGTAAATTCATCTGGAACCAAATTCCACACGTTTAAACCGTGTCCGTTTTCAGGAGGGCTACGGCATTGGCGACGACCTGTACTCGCTGTCGTACGACGGCTGCAGAAAGCTGATATGGTACAAGGCGCGCCCCGAGCCCGTGACGGAGGTGCCCGAGTGGCGGCCGGGAGACGTGCTCGGAGCCCTCATCGACATGAACTCCAAGGAAGTCATATTCTCGCTCAACGGCCGACGGTTGACGCCTTGCAGGGAGATATTTGAAACTACCAGGTACGATTTGTTATAGGACCATTTGACGACCGGTCTGGCCTAGTGGGTAGTGACCCTGCCTTTGAAGCCGGTGGTCATGGGCTCAAATCCCAGTCAGGGCATTTATTTGTCTGATTAGCACAGATATTTCATAAGTCATGGGTGTTTTCTGTGTATTTAAGTATTTATATGTATCCATCTATTATTATCTATATCGTCGTCTAGTACCTACAATACAAGCCTTTACTAAGCTTACCGTAGGACTAGGTTGATTTGTGTAAGATTGTCCCGTTATATTTATTATTTATTTTATACAGCCAGCACCATATAGTTAGTAGCAATCAATGGGACCAAATATATCGTAAGACATACTGCTATAGACATAAAGATCTGCAGGTATAGGTAGTTCCACGAGAGTTAAGTTGAATGGATTATGCGGTAATAACTATATGAAGTACGGATTGCTAAAAGTGAATGAAGGGAATGAGTGACTGAATGTAAATAAAAACATTTAAAATGTAACCAGCTCCGGTTACTATAGTGACGTTAGAAGAGGTGTAATAACGAAATAACACAGTATTGATAATATAGGCAAACATTTTGTAAATGAAACCTATTTGACTTAGTATTTATAAATATAAATGAAATATTTTATTTTCTACTTATTGACAGCTTTGTTTCTATCTAACACGAACAATTGTGAGCTTTATCTGTGTGTGTGCGATCGCGTTGCCAACACTGATAAATTTATCAGAAATGTCTAAGAAATAAAGAAATAATGTCTAATATAATATTGATTGTTTATAGGCAAGGCTTCTTCGCGGCCGCGAGTTTTATGGCTTTCCAACAGTGCCGTTTCAACTTCGGCCACGAGCCGTTCAAGTTCCCGCCCACCGACCGACCCTTCTCTTCCTTCAACCAGCACGGGTACTTGATGAACAGAAAAAGGTAAGTAATATTTTTTGTTTAACCCTTAATTCGGCAGTGTACACGGTAGTGTAGTGTATCGGTGATACACATTATTGCACCAGATGGTGCAATATTTTTTTTTTTTTTATATTAAAATTTTCAGGACTATTCTGATCTATCGAGGCTGTAACGCTCGTTTTTTTGCCAATTTAAGGATCAACACTGCATTAAGGAAAATGAATTCCTTATTCTTTATAAGATTTTATTCTTCTTCTTAAAGATTACTATGTAAGGCTCTAGCCTATGTATTATATATTGTGTGAGCTTACATTTAGGTATTTAGTATACATACAACAACATTCACGTTTCTTTGAAGTGGTTTTGTACATTCGTATGAAATGGTATGTAAAGGTTGTAGGGTATGTTTGTAAAGTATTTTATGTATTGATATTATTGGGGGTGGCCTACGTCCTGCAGTGTACGTCTTCTTGCTGATGATGATGATGATCTCAATGTTCTCCTGCAGCTCAGTTAGTGCTTGTATTACTGGTAATGCTGAAAATAATGGAGCGATTACTGATATGGAACTAAATAAATAAACTATGAAGTTTAGTCACAGTTTTTCATCACTTAGGCACTGGTCGTACGGGTCTGGTTGTTCGGGCTTTCAGATTCATAATTATAAATGTACATGCGGTTGTGGGTTCGAGTCCCGCTGCGAGTCAAATATTTCTATTTTTCTTTCGATTTAAATATCTTTGATATGCTAGCAGACGTTTCTGCTTAATATAAAAAAAAAAAAACAATTATAAAAATATTATATTATATTATTCTATAGATACGTTAGACAGCATAAAACAATTCCGTTCAATCGTTTTTATCAGTTAGCATTTCAACATCCATGATTCCTGAAAACTAGTACCTAACTAAACGAATGACCTTGTTTTAAGACAAAATAGAGAAATAAATGCGCATAGACAAAAAAATGTCGTGCGATGTCAACTTTATAAGGTGCCATAATGTTTAGCGGTAACTGTACTATCACACGTTAACTTGTCACTACAAGAATGATCGCATAATGTTTGGGACCGCTCGGCGCCATCAATCTTGCTGTCAAACTCCGGCCACGTTTCCTTCTTACATTGTACGCAACTAACATAATGCAGTATGCAAATAATAATAAAATGCACTTAAATGGATAATAATGTAAGAGTGAATAGGCTGTTACTGAACCAGCGTGCTACACCCTCGAATTCTTAGTAGGAAAATACTAACTCTAAACCATTAAAATTGACACTAAATGAATATTATCAATTCTTTATCATTCAAAATCATAATTGAATAGTACATCGAACCAGCTAAACAACCAAAAAACATTGTAAAGTACTTTGCTCCCTTGTGAATAAAATTTTTTAAACAATGTATACGTACTTTCCGTGGAGTGAGTTGATAAGAATATTCATTTATTTTATTAATTACTACATGTGTGGATTCAATATTATTTTTATTGATCTTTAAATGTGATTTGTTTATTAATTATTGAGAATAATATAGCACAATTTCATGGTCATAATAGCAATATAATTATTTTCGTCATATTCAGTGCTTTAGAATACTTACGATGCATTTTATGTCAATTTGCTACTTAAACTGGAATTGTATCGTTTTTCTGAAAAAACAATATAGTTTTACATAAAAATAGGAAAACAAATTTGTCGATGTCCGATTTTTTCAAATTCGACACCGTCATTCAGAGATTGCAAAAACGTCTGAAAATTTCCTCGGCTTTATCCGTGACTGGGTAGCGTAGAATAGGGATTGTATAGCATAAAAAAATACTATTAATATTATTCTATTTCTTACTAATTCTATCCTCTAGGCGCCCAGATACCTATAAAAAGTTGTCCCATTGAATGCCATTTTAAATTTTAATTATGAAAAATCATAGTTGCATTTGGCCTGGCAAGTTTTGATCTCTGGGCGGCTAGAGATTATAAAATAAATGTGAAAGATTGCGAAGTTGTTTTTTTTTTTTTTTTTATAAAAGACTGACCAGCGTTTGACCTCAGTCGCACCTGATGGAAAGTGACGACGTTTGCATGAAACTTAGCGTACAGGTTGACAGGTAGGTTAGTGTGTTCCCTAGGGATCTTACGCAGCCTAAGGGCAGAAGCTAGTATTCAATAAAAATCGCAAAACCGGATTTGTGTCGATGTTTGCTCGTAACACAATTTGGTTATTTGTGCACAACTAGTTACCGTAGGATTACGGTTTGTGTGAACATATCGAAATTGGAATATATCTATGTTGGGGATAAAAGAGTGGGTGGCGTGGGCGAGCGCGTTGCCGGCCGCCGGCTCCCTGGACACCGAGCGTGGGCAGCCGGTGACGTCACGTCCCGGGGGGTACTCCACCGTGGAAATTATTCTATACCATTTTAATTAAACAAGTCACTGTCATTGTACGTCCTGTTGTTGAAGGTTCTAATTATTGGAGAATACGTATTTTTGTTTAAGAGATTTTTTTTTGTAATAGAATAGCATAATAGTAAGGGTCGTGACCAAATACATATTATTATAATTGTGACTATGCGTTGCATAATACCACGTGAAATGGTATTTAGTATTTAAAATATATATTTTTATGATGCATATAGATGGTTTAGTGTTATCGGCAAGCCCGGAATTTTCACAAAACGAAATACCTTTTGTCGCAATCTTACTAGTGTAAGAAACATTTTTTATCGATATCAAGTGTTATTTTGAAATATTTAACGATAACCGCGACAGTTAATTTAAACAATGCAAATAAGTAGAGAGAGTCAGAGATTGTTTAAAATGTTTTATATTATAAATTTTCTCCCTTAACGAGTAAAGTTGAAAAATCATTTAGTGTGCATAAATGTCGTTATAGTGATAAGATAAACAAAGTTGTCTCTCTCAGAGAATATCGAAAAATTAATGATCTACTTTTGTTAATATCAGAGCCCAAATAAAATGTGCTGTGTTTTCTCACGTGGATTTCGAAGAAGAAATTGTTTGTATTTGTTTTTGTTTCTATGTAACTTTACTCGTGTACAAACATCAAATATTTTTTTTATTATTAATATAACGTTTATTTGGTGGGCAGTTTCGTTTTCTTTTAATTACATTACTATCGATATCGATAAAATGTTTCTAACACTCGTAAGATTGCTAGGCTTTTGTTTTGCCTTGAAAATTCCGAGCCTTGGCTATCGGAGTCCAAGATTAACGAGCGTTATTTATATTAATAAAACAATTATATCTTCACTGATCTATGATATGTTTTAGTTTAATAAATCGGCAGCAATCATGTTGTGACCGGCGGCAGCTTACCGTATCAGTATCACCATGTTATAGTCGGCGTCATTCAGTTATTTCCAGTCAGTATGACCAAATATATCGATACAAATCATTAAGGATATGTATCGATATATTTGGCCATACCTACTACAACTAACTATATGACGCTCACTGTACAAAAAGACGTAGGTACCTACGGCGCGACGGCTTGTCCTAAATAATTGGCTATACCCAGATGCGAACCCAGCACTCTAACTTTGCGAATGTAATGCTTGTATAAATGGGTCAATAATATAAACAGCACTCTTTCACGGAGTCGGGGTCGGCCAGACCTGATGACCTAGTTTCGGCGCGGCGTGGAGCGCGCGCATGCGTAAATGTACGCAACACTGCCACGTGTTATCATTTTCCTCTTAACCTCACATTTCACTCACTAATTCGGATTTTAATATTGAACCATTTAATACTCCTGTTTCATAAACAGTAATAAACAATAGTTGAACTCTGTAATCTGTAATAGCGGATATAGGTATAGGTGGTACTTTTATTTGGGGATAGCTTGCTTCAATCCAAAGGGGTTACGTTTAAGTACCATTTTGACGTAGATTTTGGTAACCACGCAGTCAAATTATATTCGTATTCATGATACAAACATAAAAAAAAAATTCGAAACATTTGGTTAAACCTTTAAGTACAATTTTGTCGTAGTTTTTGGTAACAACGCAGTCAAATTACATTCGTATTCATGATGCAAACATAAGTTAACAGAAAAATCATTTGGAAGATTTGTGTTGGTCTCCTTCCTTAACATAAAAAATAAACTGAAGTACCTAACGGAATGCGAACCCAATAAACGAAACGAATTTCGATATCAAACATCCTCTTTGCTTTCTCGTACATAACGTAATTATCCCGTTTTAAGAAAACTTTGTATTATGAACAACCATGTTATATTAAAATATTAATTTGGTTTTGTATGTACTTTATCAGAACCATAGCATACGGGGTATAATAGGAGAATAACAGTATCACAAATGATGAAATTTTTTTACTTCCATACAGTCACTGCCTGAATGAAATCAAATCAAAAATGGTAATTAAATGTAATAATAATGTCGGTCGGTCGGTGATAAATTAAAATAAGATAGCACTTAGAAGCTGCGGAGTCTAAGGCATACAGACGCATATACACACAAACACACAGATAGCAGTCAAAGTTACAAATCAAGTCTGCGTCAGAAGATAAATAAATCATAGATTGTATGTATTAAATATATCAACAATATTGGCTACCAGAATGGGAGTGAAATTGATATTACAGTTATTACTAGAGATGTGGCGACTAGTCGGGAAAGTCGACTATCCGGTCACACTTATGGTCGGCGAATAACCCGAAATATCGGCTGCCTAGTTCTTCAAAAAAAAATAAGGAAATAAAATAAAAAACCACTATAATTTAATCAAACTTCTTTATTTTATATTTAGAATCACAACAAGAGCTACTTAAGTATAATTTTATAACCTAACCAGGTTAAAACTAGTCAAAAGTGTTGTTACCATCTTACTGTGTCTTGTCTTTATAACCCTTTCTCGTCACAGGTCGTGCCCCGGAGGATATACCTGGAGCAGCTTCGGTGCTCAAGCGTGAAAGAGGACTCTTGCACTCTTTGCTTCGATGACACCGCTTGTTGCGTGCTTGAGCCTTGCGGACACAGGTATGATCTTAACACTTATTAAAAAAAAAGGTTTGGCGCTTAATAATTGTCGTAATTAGCCGTGTGATGCCGGCTGACTAGAATAGCACCACCCCATCTCCTCGCGCGGGTGACATAAGAGGCGACAAAGGGAAAACTCCTACGGACGGGCAGCAGCGTCCGTCGAAACCCAATCTACAGCTACTGCGGTAGCCAACCCGTCTGCCAAGCGTGGTGACTATGGCAACTACCCCCAAGATGATACAAGTCATATTTGTGAGAGGTCTATGTCCAGCAGTGGACTGCATATGGCTGAAATGTAATAATGACAACGTTTCAGCAAATATTGTGTACAGTATAATGGACAACCCATAACCTTTTTATTATTTCGAGTATAGGATTACACGCTTTCATTGTGAGTAGGTAATGGTGACAGCCGTATAGAAACAATGTAGGCGTTGTTCATTTATTTGTGACCATCTCCACAGTGCCGACATATCTGATGGCGACTGTACGTATTTTTGGCCGCACTTTAACTTTAGATGTGCTATGCCTGCATCATGAAAGTCGCTTTACGTCATATGTACGCTTAAATACTTTACACGGGGCGAGGCGGGTTCACTATCAGTATATAGAATAAATCAAATTCTCTTCCCGATGTCTGTAGAACGCTTAGATGTTTTAAACAACGTTAGCAGTGAGCGGATTTTATTACGTGTTTCATTACTAGGACATCCTGCCGTCTAAACCTAGTTACTAGGTAACGACGTTAGTTCCGTCTTTGCGATCGGTACTCGGCACTTCTGAAAATGTTGCCCTACGCTATCCGAAACATGTCATTAAATGAACGTAAATGACGCCGTGTGTTTAAGGGGGCGCCGAGCTTTTCGCACTAATCGATACAATTTAATCATGGCGGCTCAGGTAAGGATTGGCGAACCGCTCGCAAATTTAAGATTTTTCGTTCATATTATTAAAAACATGATATTTTTTACAAATATAAGACGTGTACGTTATAGAAAATAAGTAATATTGTTATTATTAAAACACATAATGACCTTCTGTTGAGTATTTGCAATGTATTTAGTGAAGCCTATCTTTTTGACAGGTCACTTAGGATGTGATTTAATTAACGCAAAATTCAAGTAATCGTGTTTCTGAATCGTATGATTTAATTACTTAATCCTTAAATATGACGAACAAAGACTAAGATTCTGCGGTCATTTCTTCGGCGCAGCCTTAATGAAACATAACTTTGTCGACAGAGGTTTCTGCTCAGTGTGCACGTCCCAGCTGAAGGAGTGCCCGATGTGCCGCGCGGGCATCGTGACCGTGCGCCGCGAGGAGACATGACAGGAGCCGTGCCAGCGCTCGCGCGACAGCGAGTCGAGTCCCAACATCACGCTCGACGAGTCCCCCACGCCGCCCGTCGACCACGACGACGACCAAGTCTTCGACTTGCCCGCTCACGATCTCATCGCCTGTGTCAAGTACCGCCCACACTAGGGCTCTCCAATCCCTTCGACCGCTCTCTATGTTCGTTCACACATGTAAGACCGTTGTATACAGTACCAAGTTTATAGGAATGTTAATTAATCACGCTCTATATGTAGCAGATGTAATGTAATTTTTGGCGAATCAAATTTTTTGAGCCACTTGTTGCCATAGTAATTGTTCCCTTGACAACTATTCAAGACCTGGTTTTACTGGATTGAATCCACAGATGCGCTTTACAGTAAACGGCTACTAAGTGCTTTTATATAAATACTAGATGACCCGTTGAACTTCGTAACACCCGTAACTTCTCTTTTTATCTTATTACGTCTTATTATGTCAATGATTAGGTGGGAACTATTTGTATGGGAATAAAGAATCACTGTTTTCTAATTATCATCACAATATTTCCGTGTTTATACACTGCCTAAACCTTCTGCGGTCTAATACAAACATTTCAATACAAAAATTACCTAAATTGGTTCAGCGGTTGTCGAGTTTATGGGTAACTAACAAACGCATTAAATTTTTATATATATAGATCAGTGCGAAAAAAGTAATAAAACCACGTCTTTAACATTTTTCCAGGGGCCCTTTACTATGGCAACAAGTAACAAGAAAACGTTGATTCACCCTTGTAATTAACAAAGAAATGATACGGAATAAAATTCTAGAGTCGTCGTTAACATGACACTTTATGTATGTTAGAATTTGGTACATTAGCTGCGTAGTTGACATTGGTAATGCTAGTACATGGGTGCTGCATATTAACTTTGATAACTGAGTAAATCTATGAGAAGTCATATCTCAAAATATTTTTGCGTCTTTAATGCCTAGAAAAAAAAATACCTGGCATTATTCTTGTATTGTGGGCCTTCTGGCAAAGTTTCTCCATTTTGAGCAGCCACTGCTGTAACTTCTATTAAGTAATTAAAAAAATCAGTATTGAATTGAAATTTATGATAGATTTCATTACCCAAGTACTAGCACTTAATGTTAAGCAATAGTCAACAACCCTGACAGTTTGGCATATTGAGCCTACAGCTGTGGGAAACGCCGCATTGTTACTGTTGAAGAGCGGAATGCACGTTGTTAACTAGTATTTCCGTTAATTGTATAATCAGCCATTTAGCCACTGTACGGTCATTGTGCGATTACATTAGTCACAGAAATCGGCTATTTTCCTAACTCAAATCAGCTACTCTCTATTAAAAGTGAAAATGATTAGATAATGGGAGTGTTAAAATGCGAAAATATTTTATGAGGAATTTACGACCAAGAGTTTTTGCCGATTTCAAAAGTGAGTAGTGATTTATACATTCCTTTTTTGAAGCGACTTAAGTTAATTGCGCTGTTAATATATTAAGGCCTAAAACTTTGCTCGAAGGTGGCGCTTGAGCAGGCCTAGATAATAGTTGATTGATGGCGTGTACATCTCTCATTGGGACTCTTTATAAATTGTATATTGTTGCTTATTAAGGCTATGTTTTAGTTGTCGAAGTCATAATAATTATGTTAAAATTGCGACTGAGTTTTTTTAAGTAAATAGGTTTGGTTAGTGAGATCATTGTATGGTCATATCCATATATCGCACTACAAGAGGCTATTAGCGGTCACGAGGTGCAAAATAATGTTGTACTCGTAACTAGTACGTGGTGTTTTATACTCGGCAATTTCATTGGTAAGTTTATCGAAAGTACGGCATATAAATAAAATAATATATTTTTATACTCAAAATAAATAAGTACTCACAAATACTATGTAAATTACTTTCACGGCAACTAGACACATAAACGAGTTTTATATATGTACTAATGTTCTTCATGCATAATGATCATATTGCTCGGGATTTGTGTGTGTTTGGATTTACGCACAAGGGTGATTACTGTAGATGATATAATACTTAATTAACATTCCCGGCTTTCACACATTATTACATGTTATACATGTCATACCTTTTCAATTTCCTATACTATTTAATAACTTAGTACAAAGTACCAACGCCAAGTAAACCTATTTATTACAACTCGTAACAATGATGCCACTAATTCCACTTTTAGTGCGATGTATGGTCATATCCGTCTATATAGCCGTCCGAATTTTCGTGTCCTGTCTACATGATTAAAAAAATATTTCAGTGACCAATGCAAACTATGTAAATTTAATTTAAGTTTTTACTTTCATGAGTAAAAGAACAGTGTTAAAGGTGAGATGAAAATCTGAGCGAACCTTGTTTTAAAAGATACGAAATTATTTACTCTTAAACTATTTCTAAATACGAATACAAATGTAAATAGTAAATCAGAGTAGACGTTCGTTATTACTCGTACATATATATTTATATCACACAAAAAATGTCTATAAAGATACGCTATTTTTGCTACATGCATAGTTCATTAACATGTAATAACTATGTAGTACACTCATTCTAAAAGATAACTATATGATTAGGTACATATATTAAAATCAACGAAGGCAAAATATAAAGCAAACAACATCTACAAAAAGAATAGGTATTATATAATTAAAGTACGTATTATAAATTTTTTAAACGATGTGCTTGTGGAACGCTAGCGCAGCGACCACGCGCCACGGAGGATGTGAGACACCCGACCGCTAAGTAAGATAAATATTCCCTTTTGCTTTAATACGGGGCCTTCATGAAATATCAATTTTATCTTGTAGAAGGTTAAGTAGGTAGCCTCATGGAGCGTTGGGATTTAGATAGTTTAACAAATTACAAAAATACGTTAAAGTGGTATTAAAATATTGTAATTTTTAACCAAATCTCTACGGTTTGTCAACATTAACAGATAAAAATGAGCCTTGATACCTTCAGATAAGGTTTACTATACATGGATTGGGCGTAAGGTTTAGAAGAAATGACTACGGCCAATCTATTTCTGTATGCAGTATAGTCGCTCTAAAAATGCGTCCTTCTTTTCAAATCAATGTAATCATGTCTATTGCAACAGCTTGCTCGAACGATATATGTACTGTTGTCGTATGCTTGAAATGCTATTTACTTACTATACACAAGATTTCTGTGAAATTTGCAATTATAGCGAGTAAAATATCATAAAAAAAAATATGTAGGTAATTTTTCGGGCACAAACTTGATTAAACTACTTACCTCTTTATTTCCTATCACCAGTAACATAGCCAGTTAGCCAGCCATTAAGAAATAAGGTAAAAGTAATTAAATTTAAATAGTGACTGGAGCTTATGATATCACATGTGCGTATCATGTTAAATTGTATATATCTAGAATTATTTGCGCAACCCGTTAGTTAACCGTTTCACCGCCAGCGACGGTTGCAGGTGATTATGTAACAGCTTTAAATGCGCCTTCGATCCTTCTGATAAGGTTTACTATTGCGTGTTATACGGATGTCGTGGCGGTTAAAAGGCTAAATTGGTTAAGGCTGTGATATGTGTGTAGTTACGGTGGTGTATTCACAATGAAGCATACTGAGAGTTTCTATTTTTAATTACCGTCAAAAGTTTAAACCAAATGCTAAGAACATAATACACAAAATAATAACGTAGATGTCTATGTAAAGTTAGATACTATATAAATATGTTGTTAAATTTTCAACTATTACGACACATTACAAGCGAAATATTAAAATCAATCGTTGCTTTTATAGACGAAACTCTTGGAATGCTCCCAATGGGAAAGACTGCTAAAATATTATTATATTATAAATGTCGCTCTTCAAGATTTCCTTCACAAAATGGGCCGTCGTACAGCACCATATAGTTAGTAGCAGTCAAAGGGGCCAAATATATGGTAACACTTCCTTACTGCTATACAAATAATTTTGGTTGGTTGCTATTAACGTTTATTATACATGGAACCTTTTTATTAGTAGGGAATCTAGATAAAGATCTAAACTATCCAAATTGAAAGTTGTCTTTCCCATTGTATTACTCGTTTAGTGGTGTTGTTTATAAACTAAACATATATGTATATTACTATGTATTATTGCTGATGTCTTTAACTACGAGTTGCTGTAATGTTCTGTTATAATTGTTACGGATTCCTCAAAAAACTTAACATCGAATTAAATGTGGTTCAAACACAGCTCAGCTCTCTTTGGTTCTTTTTTAGGTATAAAATTTAAGTAAAATGATAAATAGTATAAGTTGTTGAACGATTAATATTACGATACTTATTTGTGCAGTAGTTAGTATATTATACGGTATGGTACAACATTTATAGAACTTAATTTAGTTTTGAAATGGTACAGTTTATCATCTGTTTCGTAACGCTTCAACTTTGTTCCGATATTACCAGCAACCTTCTGTATCTTAACCACTTTGACAGCTACTCTTAGCGTGTTATATGCAAAGTCGAACCTTAATTCAAATATTTAAATCGAAACAAAAATAGAAAAATTTGACTCGCAGCGGGACTCGAACCCACAACCACTGGATCACTAGCCCAGTGCACTACCAATTGTGCTATACGAGTACCGCTGAGACTTGTCAAATTTCTCTATCTATCCCTCGTCGTATACGTCATCATGGGTGACGTGTAAACACATCTACCGCCAGCGTATTGAACACTAAACGGCATCGAAGTCTCAATTCATCCCAAAAAAAAATAGAAAAATTTGAGTCCCGCTGCGAGTCAAATTTTTTTATTTTTCTTTCAATTTAAATATCGAAGATATTCGCTAGCAGACGTTTCTGCATAATAAAAAATAACTTAATTCAAATGTACAAAAAGTGTGTTTAAACTGTAACCGTCGTCGGTTAGCGCCGACAGTGGCGGTCAAATGGTTAATAGTTGTATTATTATTTTGCTTTATTTCAAATATATTATATAGGTACTTTCCGTTCGTTGTTTATGCTAACTGTACTACCAAAATTTTGCCCAAAAGCGCGACCAGTTGTGCTAGCCGCTTTGGAGAGATATAAAAACATTTCGTTTGTAAAAACAGAAATACTAATTAACAAACAAACCTTTTCTAACTCTACGTACGTTAATCAGTTCATATAGGAAAAAAAAATTGAATTGTTATTGAGTAGGTTAGATGTTATCCTGCGATTGGATCTGTAGGTAGGTTATTTGTGTTAACATCGTTGATATAACTTCTGAAGTAATTATTTTAAACGCCTGAAACTTAACAGGCTATATAAGTAGACTGGTGATGATTACAAGTTTTATGATTATTCTGTCGTGCAGATTTGCGATTTAGTATACTTACATTTGAGGTGTGTTATGACTTGGCGTTCTGTATTCGTCATTGCAGTGTATACGATTTCGTTTTAGCCTTAATGTCGTACAGCAAGATATGTATTGCCAAATTAAATATTCCATAACATCATACATAAGCTTTATGAATCACCAGAAGCTACCCTCGACTTCTTCCGCTTGGATCTAGTCAATAACACTCATATTTCCAAACTTCGAACCTCCATTTCATAAGATGTTTAGGTATTATAATGCCACGATCAGAAAGGGATTAGTTGTAACATATTTCCATGCACATATGTCTAAATCACATAAGTCAAAATCAATATCAATATGGATGGACCGCTCTCTTAATCCCTTTCTACTTGCGGTTCAGTAGTATACGTAAGGCGTCATATGTCCATTATGTTTAATTGTCGTAATACTATTTATTGTGTGCCAAATGTCATTAAATCATGGTATAGTGTGATCAAATAACACACATCCGACTAGTGTTTAGACTCCGTTTTGGAGCCCTAGAAAAGATTGAACATGATTACACCCACGCCGCTTAGGTACTTACCTTTTTAGTCACATACTTATACCTTATATATGAAGTCCGTAGCCGCCACTTTGCAACAAACTGCAAATCTAGTGTGTTCAAAATACAATATTTTCCCGGAGAACTGGATTCCATCTCTCAATAGGTACCTCTAATCTTCCTGCGGAGCAATCTCTTTTGAAGTGGTTCTGTAGATACAACTACATGCACAACAGTATGATATATTGTTATATGATAAGAAAGATCCTGGTGTACACATCTTATTAATTTACTAAGTTTCTTTAATAGTTAATGCCAAAAGAAAATTAATTATTCTATAAGCTGCTTTAAAACGGTAATGTCGGTAATGAAAAGTAAATGTGGGAAATTATCATAATTATGGATGCATATTACACAATCTGTAGCAGTAGTTTCCTGAGTTGAACCTAATTTCAGTGTGGAAAGCTGTTCCAGACTGCCCGACGTCATCTGACGACAGTGTCAGACTAATTCACATGACACGGCGTTTGAGACGCAGTTTTCACGCGACGTAATTGTGGGTCAAAGGTGAAAAAAGTTAAGCATCTGTGTTCCTTTTGACATTTAATCTGTTTGATTTGTAATTTGTCCATTAAATCTATATTGCAGTAGATGTAGTTGCTGATAATTCGTCGTCATAACATTTGTGTTTAGAAAAATATGTTTAAATAATCAGAATGAAAGGGGTTTGTGTTTATAATACACAACGAAGTCATGTCATTTATTTTCCGTAAAGATCTACTCCTTTGTCAAGCAACTTACCTCCTACCTATTTTGCAGCATTAATATAGCTACTATTTTGCAATCGCAATCAAAAATATTGCACTCACAACATTTCTTTATAAACAATTATTTTCTTACGCAAATTATAAAAAAGTTATAATTATATTCTTGTTTTTTATTTCGTTCCCTACTCGCTCTATGATGGATTAAGAATATGTAAACAAAGGTTGACAAGATATATTTTTTTCCAATTTATATGGAATAACAAAATCAAAAATGCTTGTTCAGAGATCAGAGTTACGTAGGTACGTAATCCGAACTTACAATTTGCCTTGCGATGCAGATTCCCATGAATCTTAACAGAATAATGCCTACGTACCTACCTAATCTCAACCTTAACGTTATAAGTATTAGACACAAAAAATATGGGATCCCTTTGATTCCCATAATTTTATTAATCCGATTTTCGAAAGTCAGTAATTGTTACCCATATTGTTTTAAGTCATAACTATTATTAGTCATAATAGTTATAAGACATACAACTAAATAAATATAATAATTAAATGCAATAATGTTACACGTCATATAAGACAAAAGTCATGAAACTAATCAACATAATATCAAAATTCATAATCCTACAGAAACGAACCGTCACCAGAAAAATGGGTTAGGTTAGGTTAGAACTGCGACCCCACAGAAACGAACTATTACCAGAAAAGTGGGTTAGGTTAGGTTAGAACTGCGACTCCCTCAGACACGAACTGTTACCATAAAAAGTGGGTTAGGTTAGGTTAGAACTGTGACCCCCCACAGATACAACCTGTTACCAGAAAAATGGGTTAGGTTAGGTTAGAACTGCGACCCACACGGACAGGAACTGTTACCAGAAAAGTGGGTTAGGTTAGAACTGCGACCCCCACAGATCCAACTAGTATGACTTTTGACTTTCTACCTTTCAATACAATAACTATATTGAACGTTATGACCAATAACGGTATGAAATTCAATAGACTAATGATAACGGGTAACAGAAAATTCTGACTTGAAGTTATGACTAATGACAATATGGCTACCAACGAGTATGACAAACATCGGGTATGCATAAAAAAAATCGAAAGTTTAACATTATGGGAGTCAATATAGACCCAAAAAATATAAATACAAATAACTAATAAGTAGGCAATGATAATGATCTGCTAGGTATTTACTGTTATCGACAGCAAAATATATACAATCCTACTCGTATATATTTCTGTTTTGGGACTGCTCATTTGTTTTTTCCTGAATGTACCTATTTAACTAGATGTATAGCAAACCAACGAACGATGGTTCGCCAGATTTCTTAGTTCTTTAGGTCTTATGAAATGTATTTATTAAGTCCTATAATTCCAGTGATCTAACTAATATAGATTCTTTCATAATTCATAAGACTAATCGCTAAAGTTAGATAATACAGTTTTTATTACCTGTCACCGTTTTTCATCCTATATGCTCTAAAGGAAAACACCTTCGCTAAATAAATATTCCTTCTTTGATCTGTAGTGCGCCCATCACAGCACATCAGAAGCGCGTGGTGTCGTAGAAGTGCAAGCCACGAAAATATACGGACTGTCATACTCATATATAAATAATGCGACCCGTAGGTACCCCGCTTAACATTGGCGAAATCATCGATTGATTTATTGATGGAAGCCATATTTTTTTTAAAGAAGAAGGTACCCCGCTCGAGCCGCGACATCGTCAGGCACAGCGACTATGGTACGAAACTAAATTATGTGTTTTCTTAATTATAGATCACCAACTAATTCACAAAGGTCACAGCGTCTTCGTAAGGTACTAAAAATCCCATATGAAAATATTCAATTTTATTGATATAAGTATAAAGTACATTATCGTGTGGATTGTCACTATTTCGTTATTAAATACTGTTAATATTAAGCTGCAGCGTCTGCGACCTGTAAATTAAAAAAAATACATGTTAAAAGAAGAAGTCTTTACTCGAGTCGGAACGAGGTACTGCATTTGATTCAAACTGATGATTTTCTTCATGATGCAATGTTTCGTCATATATATTAAGTTTTATTTATTTATTACTTGGTATAACAGTATATATATACCTATAGTAAGTAACTTAGCAAAAAGCGAAAAAGGAAACAAGGGTTTGTAAAGTATATTACAGAAATACAATCAATTTTAATCTTTTGTTCAAAATAATAATAATAAAATCTATTTAGGTATAGTTGTGTAACATCCCTGTACTCATTATTTACAATATACCTAAAATTATCTGGTAAAGCCTAATAAATAATAGTCAATAGGTACACAACAAAGAATCAAGAATTTCACACAAAAAATCGTAATGGTTTTTGCGATCTCAACTGTGGTTGATTAAATTTTTCATTTTCATTTCATTTGTTAATGAATAAATAACACTCAATATGCATTTATTTTATATTTACATATTTCTAGGATATAAAAAAATATACGCGGCTTAGGTACCTATATTTATTTCTAAAATATTTCTAAAGAGAAAAATAATAAGGGATTGTTTAATGTTTTTCGATCTTAGATTCGATTCGATTTCGAACATATAAAGTTTCGCAAAGTAAAACATGTAGTCAAACTAACCCTATCGTTCCGAAGTAGTTAAGGTAAACGTACCAGTGGTACACGCGAATGCTTAGTAGATGACCCTTCTCTGTTAGCTCTATTGACAATGACTTAACATTGAAACTGGCATCCAGCTGCAGTGGGACGGTGTTGGGCAACTAGACGTTTACCTTATCTACTCCGAGGCTTTAAAAATATTAATGTGAACACATGTGAATTTAAGCAGAACAATGACATGAAACACATAATTGAAGACGATGCTGGTGTTCGTCGACAGCATAGAAGTCAACAAAGCTGGCTGTGATATGTGCTCGGAAAAAACCATTTCACAACCACATTGCTGGCTACTGATGCGCCTTCTATTTAACCTGTTCTTCTTTATTCCACAGAAAGCGACGACTCCGTTGAAACGTTGTAAGGGCACGACTCACCGCTCATCAAAGCTGGCTGTGATATGGCAGGTAAACGCATAATTACAGCCACTTTGTGAGCATTAAGTCGCCCAGTTTCTTCACTTACGCGCCATACCGTGGAACCTACCCACAGCCCAACTCGTCAAAAATGGCTGTGATATGAAACTACTACACGACACAACCATTTTGACGAATGGGCCACGGTCTGGCTGCTCGCGTGGTAGACTGTAGCGTCGTACTGGTCTCCGTAAACCGACCACATCAAAGTGGCTGTGATATGAAGACGGGTAGACATTTCACCGCCGCTTTGACAGGCTAGGCCCGAGAAAATTGGTACAGTTCCATCGATTAGTAGTTGCTAGTTCGAGTCAAGAGGGCTGTTAGGAATGAGGCCGTGCTCATCAAAGCTGGCTGTGATAGCTGCGTCGTGACCTATAACAAACCGACTTTGATGGCAGGGCCACATTGGACGTGCCTGAAATGGACACTAAACACTAAAAAATCATTAATTGATATGGTACATAATATTGTATTTAAAATATATACATATTCTGAAAACAAATGAGAATTTCAGCAAAAAACCTTCTAAAAAATTTTGGTGATAGGTATGTGGTTTTCGCAAACAGTTTATTTTATCACCTACACAATAAAATCTGTTTAGGAGCCAATTTATTCGTGAGTCCTATTATTTATCCCTAGCCTTAATGAGTATGTATGTGATAAAGGCCTACTCAAAAAGCATACTGTCTTATTAAAGTTATTAATGTGGTCTGATATTTTTTTAAATTATTTATTATTCAACCGTGATACTTAACAACAAAATGTTTCGTTAGCGCATAGCTAATTTATAGCAGGTATGCTAGCTAATAGCTACTCGCCACTTGACTATATCAGGTTATGTAGGATTAAATCCATTACCTTAGTTAAGGTTTATGTGGCGACGCCAATAGACCGTGTGGAATAGTTTAGGTACTATATAATATACTAGTAAGTACATATTTGTGATATTTCGTGAGTAAAATAAGATAGGATAGTTCGTTTTATCGACGTTTCTGTAACAAATTCATAACAAGTAATAGGTATCAGAAACCATGTAATTTCGGGTTAATTTAACACCTTCGCTGCGGCAATTAGTTAACGTCGCAATTAACCATACTAGTACGGGGTCGAATCAACCCCGTACCGCAGTGAACGTGTTAAGCAGTTAACACCAAAGTTAGCTAATTAACACTCGAGCCTATTTTTCGATACCTATTTTAGTTATAAGATAGTAATTAATAATAAGAGTACTCGTTTGAGCAGGTAAATGATTTCTCAGTAGATACTACCTATACAAACTTACCTACCTTATGTAACCACATTCCACTTTGTTTATTGCATCAATTCATGAATAGTTTTAGTTAATTGGTCATGGTTTTAAGTTTTTCAACAAATTTAGACAGAGTATAATTTTTTAATACTCAATTCTTTAATAGAATTAAAGGCAGTCGGTAAATAAATGTGTGAACATATCAATTCATGAATAGTTTTAGTTAATTGGTCATGGTTTTAAGTTTTTAAACAAATTTAGACAGAGTATGATTTTTTTAATACTCAATTCTTTAATAGAATTAAAGACAGTCAGTAAATAAATGTGTGAACATACCTAGTGCCTTACTTTACTTTGTACCTTAAGTATTATACGCAGAGTTACGGCGCTTGTTTTGTCAGCAATAGAATACATTTGTTAAGAATTAGAAACGGGCCGCTATTGTGAATTATGTTAGCGTGGGGTTTGGCTAACGCGTCATTGTGAAGCGCATCTGCCGTGTGCGATGCAGCTGCACGATTGGCATAAAAACAGGGGGTGTCTTGCTTTACCCGAGGGCCACGGAATTTACGCTCCGAGCGGACGCGCTCGACGCTCGACAACACTTGGTGGTGGCAAACGTCAAACGCCATATTTATACCATCCGCAAAACTATCTGGCCGGTCAAGTAATAAATCATCGGAATTGTGCTATCTCTTTCACACCTGCACAGCTTATGGAGAGGGTCGAGCTGCAAAAGGGCAGGTAGCGTTACGCATAAAAGGGAATGTCGATAAGGTAATGTCGACAAAGAATATAAATTACGTGTTTTATATAACAGTATTGTACAGTTACAATCAAAATATAAATAAGTATATTGATTTAAATAATCAAAATATAAATAAGTATATTGATTTAAATTATTACAATAAAATAATACTTAATCACGTATTTAGCTAATTATTTAAGAAATATGTTAGACATTTTAAATATTATTCATTAGATAACTTTAAAAACAATATCAATATCAATAACGATATAAGATTTCATTTGAAAATACAATAATTTTATCGACGATTACATTATAAGTTATCGACATGTTACGCTCCTAGCGGTAGCGGACGTTTATTACCCTACCGGCCAGATAGTTTTGCGGATAGTATAGGACGAGCGTGTAGCGTCCGCGTTCGAAACGTGCGTTTTGTGGCCGAGGCGTCAGTTTGCCATTCTTATCGCCAAACAGGACACGAAGTTTCTAGTCATAGTTATTTTTTGTGAAATGCGCGCTCTGATAACTGCTACGCTACACACGATAACTCTGGTTGTCAAGAATTAAAGTTTGCTATTCATTTACAATTCACATAGCGGCTTTAAACCACTCTGTTATGCCTCTATTTGATTGCTTTTGATTCGAATAATGGGATTTGGGGCATAGGTACATCTTTTATTTATTGATCAAGAGTTTCATGTATTAAACCAATTTACCTATTTTATTTTATTGAATTAATATTATTTTACAACTTTAATTTATCGAATCACTTTATTTTATTTAATAATTATTATGTATTTACCATCTAAAATACTAACTCTGTCATAAAATATCCAAACTTGAGTATCTAATGCTTATTGAATAGTATAACTAATAACGATTTTTTATTTAAAGAATAATATAGTCCCGCCACGTTTACTCCGCGTGATAACCGTCTCGAAGTGTTGGGTTACAAGCGGAAGTAGCTTTTACCATTTTTTACCAGTTTATAAATTGCTCAAATTGTGAAAAAAGAAATCAATTCCATTTTATTTCACAATCTATAACTGTAATCCTAAATCGGTAAAACGAGTGTCTGACGGTTTGAACTAGGGAGATCTCCGATAACGCGTATCAGTAACACCTTCCTGTTCTCACCTTTTGTTAGGTAATAGAGTCAAATAGGACCGTCAGGGTCGTGGCATGGTAAATTTTATATTCTTATTATTTGCGACAAATTTCTTATCTCATAACACTAATGCAATTGCGAAACTCTAAAGGGTAGTAAGTTATAAGAATAGGCACATTGTCATTTATTTGTACCGAGAATTCATTTCGGGGTTTGTGTTGAGAGGAGAAATTTAGGGCTCTCTAGTCAAGTAGGAGCCCTTATAGTTTCTCCATTTCTCTCAGTCTGTCCCCGGCTATGCTCAGTGACCGTTAGTCCTAGAGAGCTGTAATTTTGTATCAACATCTAATTCAATCACGCAAATCAGGTAGCGTGGGCAAATACAAAATGGAGAAAACATTTTTCCTGTTCGACCCTAATTAGCGTGGTCTCATCAGATAGGTATTGAAAAAAAAATAGGAGATGCCTGATACATTTTTGTTAAAGTGAATATTTTCGGAAGTAATTGCTCTGGAAGTTTTTTGGCATGTTAAATAATACGGTTGTTAAACTTGTGTTAAAGTATAGGTACCGTCGCTGACGAGCTCAAATCGGTATGATATTTCATTGTTTCTGTATCGGGAATAGATTTTCGTGACTTTCATAGTCACGTCACGTTATATAATTAATTATTAGGTCATTTTATTAATATAGTTACGAGTATATATGTATACTCGTACCTGTATAAGAACATTTTTTTTGATTCTACTTTTGCGAGGTTACTCTTAACTAAAGTAAATTCCGACCACCTCACTCGTTAAGTTATTCTGCAGCTTGTAATATAACAGAATTTATGTTGTAAATTTAGGCGATACGAAATAAAAAATATGTTCTTAAGAACATGTCTTTTATTGTGTGTATGTATATAATGCGTAATTAAATTCTTTCAAACCTTGTCATAAATTTTACATTTAAACATAACTTGGGCAGTCGTGTAAAAATGTTCACCCTAATTCATAACCAAAAATACATTACTGAATAATTACCTTTCATATAATTATTCGTCGTGACGAGTGTACTATGTACTGTTTTAAGTATGTATTAATAGTAAACTCACAAGAGATACCTAGTGCCGAATGTAAATATGAAAGTAGTTACAGTTACACAAAATCCTTAACCCAGCTTTTTTAAAATTATAGGTAAAGTAAACATTGCTAGTGCTCGACATGCCGATGCCCAAAGGTGGACAGTCAGCTCTCGCCGTTCTTGCTAACAATTTTAGTTTGAAGATGACATACACTGGTACAGTGTCGAGCACCCGAACCTTACTTAAATAACCGCTCACAATAAATAAAAACAATGCACATGAATCGCCATAATTTGGTACAATCGTAATAAATTGCATTTGCATTGATAACGCGACTTTTGTAACACTTTTTGTTCTATGGCTTGGCTGTGAGTATAAATTATCTAATACAATTAGGTATAGGTAACCCAATGGTTATTACATAATACATGTATGAATATACTAAAAATATTTAATACGTTATCTTCAAAAGGTAAAACGCTTACCTTTAATCTTAATTCTAAAGTCAGAAATGAATATCACTGTCAGGAAACTTTTAGTCATGTTTTAAGCACTTATGTAAGGTAAACGTACCAGTGCTCGACAAGTGAATGCCCAATAGATGACACCCTTTTGTCATCTATATTGACTATAACTTAACATTGAAAGTAGCAACCATTGGGACGCTGTCAGGTACCCGGGCGTTTAAGTATATTAATATAAATTACTACAAAATATTTCGTAGGTCGCTAAAATATGAACGAGATTTTAAAGTTATTGAGATTAGGCTTTCGTGAATAATATTTTCGTAACATTATTGTTTAACGGTTATTATGAATCCAATACAGTTTATAGTATAAGACTATGTATACTTATTACCTTTTCTTCTATTTAATATAATGTGTTTTAGAAATACGTCATTCAAATTAGGTAAAGCTGACTAAACATATTAGTGTTGATTTTGGGCTAGTTGGCAAAGTTTCGGACCTTAATCGGGAGGTATTACTTATTCTAGGATTCACAATTCCGTAGAAAGCCTAATATTACTCTGCACTAATAATTAGCTTTAAAGGCAAGTCGACAAACTAATAAACATTGACCTACGAAGTAAATACAATACGTATATTTGTTCTAACATTAAACACTCTGTTCTGACGCACGAACAATCTTGCGTAATATCTAATTAAACGTATTTATTTAAAAGATCATCAGATGTTCCATCCTGTCGTTGTCTCGCCGATGTGCGTCGTAATATGCTCGGTCCACATGAAAGACAAGGTAGTGAGAATTTGTGATGTCAGGGACATCTCACTACCCAAGTCTTTCACGCAGTAAAGAGCAGCTTCTGGCAGCAGAAATAGGCGACGTAGGCGACTAAGGCTGTTTGCTGAACTGGAAATCACACATTCCACTAGCCTAAAATTGTACTGTCATTGAGATGTATGTTTCTTGACGGATAAGAGACGTCACCTAACAGTATGGAATAAATTTGGATAACACAGTATGATTCTTTATGTTCATTTTCTAGATCAGAAACTCCCCCTAATCTAACTGTTTATCTTAATCTAAAAGAAATATAATTCCTACCTACTTTCTAGTGATATATAAATTTTACAACTTAGGACAGATACATATAATACACTTAGTCGTAATCTATGTATTATTAAAAATCTAACATGACTAAGTAAGGTTTACGATGTATACTTATGGATAGACGATTAGATGAATTAATATAAAGAAAGAGGATGTTCTGAATTCTATAATAATATTTGAGCAAATAAGTATCCACAACTCAGTAAAATAGTACATTTCGATACTAGTGAAAACATTTTTTTTTTTCGAAGAGGGTGAACGTTGGAGCCCGAGTGAAACGAGTGTGACAATCACCCAAGTCTTAAAGAAGTTTTTACACGAGTATCGAACCTAATTTTTCATAGCAAGTGCCTTAAAAAGTGAAATTTACGCAAAGTGCACTTTTTCACTTAGTGCACGTGCGAAAAGTGCACTTTTTACGCACTAGTTAGGAAAATATATTTATGTTATAGATGCTTGCAGAAACAAACCGCGAAACTATATATTTCGACATCGGTAAACATAACTATTAAATATATGGTATGTAACATATAAACTTACATCACAGTAACTAAAACAAACCGCCAACGAAAAATATAACAATTACAAGGATCCAGTGGCGGCGGGTTAATTATTATCTTTGACAAGACGAAGCCAGTATGGCTTTGCCTTTTCTTGATGAGCATGCAACCGTTGAACTATGGGTCAGGTAAACCGGTGGGAATCGGTATGTATGCACGCGCCGCCACTACAAGGATCAAGGATGTCAACTGACATAAGTGTCTGAATACAACAGCATAGCAGATTTGCAAATTGTATGTACCTAAATTATAGCCATTAGATTACACAATTGACTGAGCCCCACGGTAAACTCAAGAAGCCTTGTATTGTGGCTACTCAGCCAACGATATATATAATATTCAAATACTTAAATATGTAACATAATGTTCGTAACGCAATTTATACCAAAATTGAATGAATTACTTACATTCAACATTAACATCAAATAATGGTACCTAGAAAACATTTACGAATTTTATACACAACCAGAAATATTACCAGTGGCGTGCCGTTATACGTAGCAACATCTCCCGTAGTCAACAGCTTTGGCCTATTTAGTTGGCTTATTTTGTTTAGGAGACGTGGGATATAGGCAAGACATTGGTTTACAATGAAAATAGATAAACCTTTCAATAATTATGGCGATCCATGTTAATTTAATTTACTACAGTACATTGCTTTGGTTCGAAGCTTGACTGTCAGATACTGTGGAAATGTGTACGCAATAAGGTTAAATTAAAGTTTCTATTAAAGATAATGAAATATGTGACGTTCCGCGGATAAAGGTATCTTATGGCGCTTGGCGCTTATGTTGCGAAGCATCGCATTAATATTGAAGCGTCCTTAACAATAGGATTAGCACCAATCGCCAAAAGGTACCTTTATCCGCGGAAAAACAATGGAGATTGAGGGCGTGTAAGTGAGGAAACTAGTATTGCTATAGCTCGACAATGTCCCCGTAATATCGCCATCAGATATATCGGAGCTGTGGAGGTGATCACAAATATCTGAACATGCCCTTTATTGCCTTGTTAACAGAGGCGTTGTTCCTGTACCTCCACAGCTCCGACATATCTGATGGCGACTGTACATATCACCTGAGCTTAAGTGATTAGCAGTAAAGGTGACAACTAAATGTCCACATAGCAATATTGTTAGCACGTCGACTAGGAAGTTCACTGTATCTACAAAACTTTAAAAATATTTTTTTACTGTATGATTTCCACACAATTTTATAATACGTTTTAACCATAATCAGTATTTAGTGGTAATGGCGGCAATGATAAGATATGTTAGTAAACGCAAGCACAAATCAGGAGATTGACATAGGTTTATAGGCAATATAATATGTACCTAGTGTAGCACATTGATCTAGGTAAGTAATATTAAATGAATATTGGCTGAGAATGATTAAGTATGTATAAGTACCTTTATGGAATTTTAGATAACTAGGAATAATATAATTAAAACTGTTGCGAGTCATGTTACTGCTACTTAGTTACAACGAATGAACTCGAACTACGTGTATTTATATCGCACTAGGCGACATGTTTCAGGTAAGCTCTGACTAGACTTGAAAATGGGTACCAATACCAACCTTACCCGAAACATATCGTCTAGTGCGTAATAAGTACACCTGAATTCATTCGTTGTAACTAAGTTAGTAGCTAGGAATATTTGATATTTATTATTTTGCTTTAACATGATACTTTACATAAATTTAACACTGTGGTATGATGGAACTTAGATATCAAATTATTATGTTAAATATTTTGATTTGCGTTAAATTCATTTAGTAGAATAACGTATGTTGTTTTTGCGCTAGCGGAGGAAATCCTTAAATTATTTCATACCAAAATACGCTACTTGGTAATAGACAATTTAATTGACGTCATTAGTAGGGGGTGGGAGATAGGAGGGATGGGAGACAGTGGGAGGGCATAACACGGCGTGTATTCTGATACATAGCGGAAGCAGGTTATATCAGGAATGTAATATAGTACGAGTAGAACAAGCCATGTGGGCCTAACCTTTTAAAGTTACCGTTTTTACACAAAGGAATAAGCTACATTGGCAGTACATATGGCAAATATTTATTCCACTGTCCACACCCTCACGAAAATGTGGTTCAGTTAAAGACATGATTTTGTGAATCGTGATAGTTTTAAGATGGGAGTTTAAAACCATTTTGGTCATATGCCTAACATGACTAAGTAAAGTACCAAATATAATACAGTATACTTTAAATGTTGGGTAGTTACACGCTACTTCGCCTAACTGAACTAAAAAACACGTTATTTTTACCCTCATAGAACTAATTCTGATAACACATACTGAGTCTTTCAATCTAACGACGTTAACGAACCTTGCGACCTCAGTACCCTTACCATGAGTTATGACATTGAGGTTTTCGATAACGAGTATCGAGTTTACTATCTGTGCATCTCGTTTGTACTATTTTAGTGCGAATGAGGGTACTGAAGGCTTACGGTAAGCGTGTTTGAATTTAGCTTACACTTAAATACGGTAAAGTAACTGAGAGTCGACTATAGTTAGACACAGATTATTATTTGTTAATTTTATTCATAAAAGTAAAAATTAAGCAGATTCCAATATTTTTTTCATGTATACTTGCTGGAATATGTAATGCGAGTAACGAATATTCATAGGCTCCTAAACAAAACAGATACTTCACCGCTTCAAGTATAATTCGAGCTTACTATCTTTTGTAACATGGTGTGATTGCTCTACCCCACCTCTCGATGCTTACATTAGTTATTTTCAGTCAAGAGATTAGTTGTTGGCTGTTTAAGTTCAAATGACGATGTCTCTGATTAAAATAGGGGATATTTCAATCAGACGAAAAAGCAACAACCTCAACAACCCCTAAATTCGACTAATATATATAATACCTATAATATTTAAAGCAAATATGTTCTAATATGGTTTTTGTTCGTGGCTTGTGTTGTGTACCTTCGCTTTAGCCACTCGACACGACTTAATGGTTTCTGTTTCTCTATTTCGTTTTTATTCAAAATTTAAAAAGTTTACGGCCGGATTACGCGTCCATTGTTCTAGCGACTGAGTAACTAAAGTTTACTAAGTTTACGTAGTTCTTTTTTGTTTCCAATGCCGTAGAAATTTAAACAATATTGCTGAAAAAAGCTAATTAGGATAAGGTGTAGGGACACATTCTTTTTTTGTTACTAATTAAGTGTGACAATAGTAAGTTATTTTATTTGTTATTTTACACAAGGGAGCAAAGTTAGTGGTTACTTTCTCGTACTAATATCCCGAGCTACAAAAGGATCCAAAAGTCGCGAGCATAGCGAGTGGTACAAATAATGGAAACTTGAGCGTGGGGAAGGTTTCAAGGCATGAGAGAGGAACAAACTGTGCTGACGAGTGAACACAAAACTCTAAAACATTTACAATTTACTTCAAATTATTAGTATAAATAATTTAAAGTACGGTAAAATACAGTTAAAAAAACATATTTTTTTTTATGACATTACTTTGCTCCATTGTAAATAAAATGGATTTGTTAGTTTTAGAAAAATAATACTTTCTGAGCTAGTGAGCTGAAAAAACGAATATAGCGTAAAGATTCGTTTAAAAGTAACCAATTGTAACCAACTGTACCTGTATTATAATATTAGATCCGCATGATGCCCAATACGAAATACGATAAGCATTTGTACTCATAATGTAAATAAAATGTAAGACTTAGATAAATACGAGTAGGTTACATGTTAGAAATTTATACTCGAAACCTTGTTACTTGGATTACTAGCAAAGGTTTTCTTATAAACCTTTACTCTTCGGCATTCGGAATTACGATCTTTTAGAATTATACGATATTTAAGGGGGTTGGTAACTTGGTTTAGCTTTGTAAGGCCCACGAGCCTACCTGTAGTACTAATTTTTACAATGAAATTTGATTTTATACAATTGGAACAGAATTGAATTTCATTTGTTTCCTTTGATTTTGATACAAAAGAGATTCTAATTTATTTCCTACACTATGCACTATAAAGAACAATTTCGAGTAGGATATTATTTGTATGTATAGTGGGCCTTAGGAGGTTAGGAGTTTTTTTTTATGATATAGGATGCAAACGAGCATACGGATTACCTGATGATTGTATTTAAAATTATTCTAAAAAACGAGGACTAGAAAACAAATATTATGCCTAGATTTTAAACGATTCACATATCATATCACAAAAATAATCTATGTGTAAGCATTCCGTTAGTTATTTTCGCCAGAGTGAGCATTGCCAAAGATCCTAACCAATAAGTATTTGATGGTGCACAATAAGTAGGGAGCGTACATTTGATGCCGATGACAAGCGTGTGACGTCAAGCTACATATGGAAAAAGTTACGTTAGTTAAGTTTGAAAAGAACAACGGAGCCCTGAGTGTAAGTTTTTAACGTAACTTTACTTCACGAACGCGTTTGCGTTTCCCATATAAAATAACATTATCACTTACGCATTCGTAAACGTTTTCTTACTTCAAAAGTAACTTACACTATAGCCTCTGAATAACGCACGTTTATCTAATAAACCTCTTCCGTTTAAGATATACATTGACACTTGAGACGGACATTGAAAGAACATCTGACATTGACAAATCAAAGTTTACTCTTAGTCACAAATAGGAGATCAAAAAAATATATGCTTTCTTTTTTCCAACGTGTTCACTACGGAGAAGACGAAACTGAGTGACAGTGCTTAATAATATAATTTAACACAATTAAGCATTTTTTTCCAATCCTTTACTTACTTATTTTATTTTAGAAATATTATGATACTTATAGTCAAACTTTTAAAAATAAAAGTCACTACGGTTACCGTTACTAAGTCGTAGTAACGTTTTTTGAAACACCCTGTGTGTTTATATGAATACGTCATTATGACGAAACCGGCATGAAATGTACGCTCACATACACGCTCCCTGACAATAAGTGATACAACTTAGATGGACCATTATTGAGTCGTTTTAAATTTTATTTGTAGCACTGACAAATTTCTTGTTGTGAAGATTGGTTAGGTTTTCTCTGGATAGAATAGGATGACTAGCCAGGAATATATGAGCATGCCCCATGTTGCGGAATTTAATTAAATTTAATTTCTTGTACTGGCAATAATTTTTAATGATAAGTGTCATTGTTTTCGGTGTCATTGTGGCGGTTTACTTGAATGTTATAAAATTGTTTAATAATAAATAATTTAAAGTGACATAAAAAACCCCATAACTATTCATAATCAAAGAAACGTCTTTGATAACGCATAGAACAAATTCCAGGATATGAAGCGCTCGATATATTAGACAATTTCGCTACGAAACATTTCCAAACTAACATCAGTGCCGACATATTAACCAATTAAGACCTACCGCGGAAATCAAAATTCGCATATTTCGAACGATTGTCTCTGTCACTCGCAATTACACCTTAATTGGAGACGAGAAAGATGCCCGAAATTATATCTTCGATTTTCGCGGTAGGCCTTAAGGTATCGCAATGCCATAGAGAATAATGTAATTTTTGACTATACCGAAATGTTGCCATAATACAAAGGAAAATAATAGCATATCCCTCACGATAGTTTTCATTTGATCTGACCAATTAATTTATAGCTGTGACGAGACAGACTAACATTCGCATCGCTCTGTATTATTCTTTTCATCATCACATAAATATTAATTTCGGTATTTTTTTGGTTGAAATTGAGTCAGATTTTGAAATGCGTGAGTTCATTAGGAAAAAAAACTAGGGATAATGGTAGGAGATTAGAAGGATATACAACTATGTCAGACCGTAAACTATGTGTTCATAACTAAATTTTATCTAAACGAGAACAGTTCCGAGTAGAATATTTTAATTATTTGAATTAAAATACCATATAGTAGATACAGTGCGTCTCTAGCCATCATAACAACCGGCGGTGTAGCGGTTAGGGAGAAATTAACAAATTACGATCTTTTACTTTTGAGCAGCCTGTATGTGTTAGTACCTCACAGAATAGTATAAAACATCCTACGGCATCGCGTTATTTTTTTATTTATGACATTAATAAAATTCTGACAAATGTCATCATCACGGAACATTGATGCGATGCTGATGTGTGTGATTATGTGTGTGTGTCACACGTGGAATTACAGGGTTTGTCCGATGCTATGGACACACTGTATACTATTCAAAATGTACTATGTACTATTATAAAAAGTATATTATTTCTATAGAACTATAACTTAATCACCTCGCTATTTGTAATTAATATAAATAGGTGTGCATAACTAACAATCAAAGTTAAGTAATGAACTAATAGTATTAATGAACCGAGTTTAGCCTTTTGGCAACCTAACAAGAACCGTGATTTCTTTTTTATAAGTTGTTTTTGTAGGTTTTCATAATATTTTTGTTTGCTTACATTTTTTGTTACGTTTGTTACCTAAATAAAGTCAACATACATATTTTTATTAGAAATTTTGTTTTAGATAAATATTTCCGCATATGTCTGATGCAATTAGGTTACAAGAACGTTTTACAAGCTTAGCATACAGCTATAATTATTATGTAGTTACATACGATGTTAAATGTTAAAAGCAATATTTTTTAAATGTATTTATAGAATTGAAAAACACAAAACATTAACATGCCGAAAAACACAAAACATTGCGTTTCATTGGCTTATCGTTTTATGTTCAGATACCGCGAGCGACCCAACCGCCGGATAGAATTGGACTATTCATTGTAAAATGAGCAAAGCCGCTTACAGTTTACGTCCGCCCGCCGTATGTACTTTTTTTTATAATCACAGTTGTGCTTGCAGTGCGATACCAAAAGGCAGATAGGCACTTAAAAGGCACTTTCTCCCACGAACGCTTCGGCTGTGGAATGAGCTTCCTGCCACGGTTTCCCCGAGGGATTACATTATGAGGTTCTTCAAAAAAGGAGTGTACCGATTTATAAAGGGTCGGCAACGCGCACGTGACACCTCTGGAGTTACAGGCGTCCATAGGCGGCGGTAACTGCTTACCACCAGGCAGGCCGTATGCTTGTTTGCCACCGACGTCGTATATAAAAAAAGATAACTTATTCGAATCTTATTCTTAAACTTTTTTAAGTAAATAAATAAATATTACAGGACGTTTGTACACAAATTGATCGAGCTCCACTGTAAGCTCAAGAATGCTTGTGTTGCTTACTAGGATTTGAACCCAGGACCATCTGCTTCATAGGCAGGGTCACTACCTACTAGGCCAAACCTGTCGGCGAAAGTGTTTATTAAATTGAAATATTCAATTGTAACCTAAGTAATCAATCTATGTGTCACATTCACGTTTTGTACTTTTACCTTGTTTATGAATAACATATTCGTATCTTGAATTTTAAGCCCTATTTTGCAATGCTGCAAATAGAGGGTAGTATTTAATGGGCGATAAATAATTAACAACATATCATTTCCACGCAATCCGTAATTAATAGGTATTGTAAGCATGCCGTAAAAGGCTTAATTAATAAGTTTAATTTGTTGGTATTCTGTGATTTTACTCGCGATCGAAAATGCTCGTATTTACTAATGCGTTAATTACTATCTGTTACTATCTATGTATATGTATGTATGTGACGTATATTTCTCTAAGTGGCTAATTTAGGACATACGATATAATCAACATTTTCAAATCTAGTGAACATTACTTTATCTTCTATGATTATGATTAGGTTAGTGATACTGATATATATAAATAATCTTTCTATTAATGTATTTCTGCTGTTCGTACCAAAACTGGTCGATTTGATCCATGTCAACTGTATACCTCTGTAAGGCTTCTTCTTCTTCTTTTAAAAAAAAATATGGCTTCCATCAATAAATCAATCGATGATTTCGCCAGTGTCAAGTAGAATAACAAATAAGTATAATAACATATAAGTTTGCCCTTAGAGCATGACGTTGTTCGGTAGTAGGCCTTGCGTTTTGTAAAGTGGTAGCTGGACTTTACAGAAAGCTAAGAGGCGGCCGTGACCCCAGGATTGCCGGGTAATGAGCTTCACAATTCTGCGTTAGATCATTGCATAATACGCTATCAATATTACACACTAAACTACGTTTGCACAAAAAACAAAAAATATATTTTCAAGACGACTTCGCCATTTTGAGGTTCAACCGTCAATCCTGATTAGGCTTAAGTAAAATTAATAGAATGGCATCGAACATCATATGTTGTTGTTGTCAAAACGATAAAAAATATTTATTTAGATTTTCTCGTTAGCCATAAGTAGTACGCGGAAATGAACTCCCGCAATGCGCTTCGGAGAACCCGGCGAAAGTTGGTCGCCAGTACCCCTACCATAAGTTGTGACTGAGGTTTCCGATAACGAGTATCGAGTTTACTATCTGTGCATCTCGTTCGCACTAAAGTAGTACAAGCGAGATGCACGGATAGTAAACTCGATACTATGGTTATCGAAAACGTCAATGTTACAACTCATGGTTAGGGTAGCTTCTCGTCGCGGCTTCACGATGACAAGATTTAAGTGTTTAATTCATCGATTCAACCGAACGTCTCAATAAGTTAAAAACAAGCTTCCAGATATAGGACGTACGGATATCAAATAAGAAAAATTTAAGAGACATATGGTAGAAAGTAGAATTACTTAGTATTTTTGTCCAAATAGCGGCCAGTACAGTTTTTAATTTCCATAATGTTTAGATTTTGGTTTTTTAAAAAGATATATGTGTACTTATACTAAATAAATAATTTAATTTAATAATTAAATTGCGTACTGTTTTGTTTTAATTCATATTGTATGTATCAGCTACAAATACATAAACCGTTGACTAAGATGTCGGAAGCGACATAACCAGAAACAATATATATTATTATAAGTACTAGTACTTTATATCGTTATAACGGTTTGCTGTCTATTATTTATTTATTTACGTGTTACAAATGTATCAAAAAAATTACTATTATTACACATAGCAGTTTATTTTATGTAAATTTATTTATAATTTGTGTTGATGTCTAAAATATAAATACCTATTAAAATTGTATATAATTGATATACATTTCTAAAGCATTATACAAAATAAAGATAAATAAATTTAAAATAAAAATAAACTGAGGCTAAATAAAATAAGTAACTGTCATTAAAGTAGGACAGGGTTATCATATAATATGTACAATTACATCACATATTCTAGGAATTATAATGGCAGGTGAGATCTTTGAATGAGGTTTGGATTTTACAATAAACACTCCAGGTATCGGGTGACAGGCTAACGACTATACATCCTAACTATTCTTGCTACTGGGAAAAAAGAACAACCATCAATTGAAATACACTTAGTTTTTTAATGATTTAATTTATTTAGGTATCTGATTTTTTGTTGTAATTGTTTATATAAATTTGTTGGCTTGGTACCTACGTACTTACTACTTCATTCAGAAATTGTGTTAAGTTGGCGATTCCTGGACTGATAATAGACAGATTAGATTAAATTGATAGTATGATTGCGCAGATCGAGTCAGATTACCAGTGTCAATAGACGTCTAGGTTTAGTATCTATTTAAAATTTAAATAAAGTATTTATACATTTCCCTTAATTTAGGTAGAACCAAGTGTAAAATTATAGGTGCATACCCACATTTCTACACTTGGTTCCACGAGTACCTAGTCAAACGAGGTATATCAAATATGTCACACATATATTTATGAGCGGATTATTAATCGATATTTTTTTTTGTATTACTAGGAATCTGAAATCCCCATAGCTTCTATTACCCGGGCTAAAGTTTCCCTTTTCTGGGTAAAAAAATAAATTTTAATTATAGCTATTAACTACGAAAATGTTGTTTTAACGTTATGTAATCGAATGTTTATTCAGTTGGATGTGCAAAAGAATTTATAAAATATTTTAGGTTTCATTAGCCAATTAACCATTGATTACATGATATTTCATGATAACACAAAATCCGAAGGTTATTTTCAAACCACTTTTCATATGTAGATTATAAAGTATTCAGCAATGTGTCAGACAGTTATAGGCCGACAGTAAAATAGACAGAGTCGCACCATTTTAAGGTAACTAAAATAATTTTCATCATTTTTGGCACGTAACCCTAAAATAAAACCAGTATCATTTAATTTTTAGTAATAACAATAGTAAACTATATTTGCAATATTTAAAAATACTATTTGCATTACAAATCGCTTATTTGCATACTTGTAAACACAAGTCGGTCAAGAAATAAATGAATTAGTAAAGTAGGTACAATAGTGACTTAATAATAAACAAATGTTTAGGTTAAGGTACCTACAGTCATCACCTCATGACAATTTAAAATAAAATACTTTAAAACTTTTACTACTTGCCCATCAGCGAGTAAGGATAAAAATAATGATGTTGATGGCAAATTTTACTTACTCCCGTCTTGCCCATTGTCTTGCAAAAGGAACATCTTTGGTATATTTATGAGGTTGAGTATGTTAGTATTGTCCTGGGCATGACGGGGTTACAGACAGTTTGACAACATCGAATGAAGCATCATACCTGCGGGACGCGGTGTCAGTCGTGCGCCATGCGCAGGCGGCGGCCGCGGGCGCACGGCCCGCGCGTGTAAGGCTACCGAGAGCGACCTACCTGGGCGAGCCGCCGCCGCTCCGCGTCGACCTCCCCATCTCGCCCGCTGTCGAAATTCATTACAAAGCCCATTCAAATAAATTGTTTCCGTCTCTTTAAAGTCAAGTAAATATGTACTTAAATCTAATTCAGTCGCGCACATGCCATTAAATGTAAAGAATACTTATTAGTTTGAAGTACTTGTTTCATATACTGAAATATGTTTTTAAGCCATTATATTATCCCATAATTTCATCCTAATTGGTTACATCAGAACGTTAGATACACTTAACATTCGGCTATATGGATTCTTAAGTTATTTATGAAATCAGGTGAGTACTTCAAAGATAAAAACCCAAAAATCGCATTTAGAAAAATACACAATCGCATATGCAAATAAAAAAAACAAATTCGCAGGGTAGAACACAAAGCTTATAAAATATTATCTTAATGTCTAGGTATTTAAAAGTATAATTATAAGCTAGTTAATTAATAAAATGAGTATAATAAAACAAATATTACCTGTAAAGTGATATGGCCATGCTTTCAGTACGGGTGGCTAGATGAGAATCACTGCTTCAACGCCGCTGTCCTCGTGGCCCCGTGTCAATAGAATCTGGATTATGTCTGCAACAAGCAAAATTCAACCTTTATACAACTATTTATCCTTTACACTAAACTTTTTATTGTAACGGTAAATTTTACACACAAAGACGCATAGCAAATGCAGCCGCTTAGCATAGGTAGAAACGCATGGTATCAAGAATTCGCATTGAACAATAAAATATCTCTGAAAATCATTATGTACAATTACTTACTACACATTTTGTAAAACTTACCGATAAGCTCGAATTGACTTAGGAATACGTCGTAGTCAATTTTTGCTACCAGCAGATCCATACCTGTTGACAGAGAAAAGATCGTTAAACAACTGATTCAAACTAAGTGACGTGGAGTTATGGGTAGCGTCTTCTGCTCAGTCTCAACAAGTGACCACGTCTGATATTACCCACCTGACCGCAGGAGCGAGCGAGACGGATACGGAGGGTTCAAGTAAGGGACAGAGAGAGGAAATGGCGGAGGCGGCGCTGTCGCTACCCTCATTAAACAAGTAATGTTATTAAATAAAATGTCTACCCTCAAGATTAAATAAAAGCGACTAGCTTGTCGACTAAATAATGTTGCATGACTTTAATGTAGTATTCAAAATCTAGATGCAATATTTTAAAATACCTTTATAAGAATTTAATCAGGCTTATTGTTATTGACGTTTAAAACGGTCAAAAATCTTACGACTGTGTTTAATACACCTCGGTGTGATACCGCGATAATTTTATGCTCTGATAATGATTTTTCTGTTACGCTGTTTTCAACGCATTCGATAATCGTGTAATCAGAACCATTGTCACTATCAAGCACCACGGACACATGAACTCACCAACTTCCCATTTTTTTCCAAATGAAGGCTTAATTACGTAATGTACTAAATTAATTCCTGAGCAATAATCATTAGTCCGTTCCCATGTAAGATTATTTAATTGTTTAAATATAATATTTTGTTATCATACCTTATATGCTTAGTCAAAGGAGCCAGTGGAAAACAACGTTAAATATAAAAAAAAATACTAAACCAAATTAATACGCAACCGCTATTAAATATATATTTTACTACCCGCCTAATCAAATTATAAGCTTAGTAAAAAGATACATATTAAATGCACATAACATTTAGTCACAAAACAAAGAGATTAACACCTACTATAGGTTAAAGAATAACCTTTGTATAAGTATGCCATTCATTACTTAGCAATAATGGTATTGTATCCAAGTTCTGGTGAGTATTGGAAAGCGTGCGGTTTTTGAAGATCGATGGCAGCGCGCACGCGCGCTCGGCGGCGAGGAGGCGGGCTCCGCCGAGTATCCCCCGCAACGTTACTCAGCGTTTGCCATATTGCCGGCTGTGCCCGTACCATGAGTTGTGACTGTGAAGTTTTCGATAACGAGTATCGAGTTTACTATCTGTGCATCTCGTTCACATTAACATAGTACAAGCAACTCATGGTAAGGGTACTGATTGCGACGCTAGCTGTACTATTATTTAATAGCACACTGTATCCTTAGAACATCTTTATAATTATGTGAAAGAATTATGATATACGAGTACCTATATCCAATTTTGTGCCGTAGATAACATATTCAGATATCCACCTATTAACATTAGGTTAAGTAAGGAATAATTCAATACTTTCTATGAGTTATGTACAGAAAAAGCAGTGTTACTTTTTTAGTTGAGCACATTGCACAATTTATGTGATTAAGTTATTACAATTTAACAACCCGGTAGGTTTATTCTTTTACTAACACGAACACCACTTTGAAAAGATAATGTCACAAGAACCTAAAGTATTGATACTACGAGTACTTTATGTACATATTTTTTTAGAAATTCCTAGTATTACACTAGACACTGTGTTTGGAGTATACACTATGTTTTGCGTTTGCTATTTATTGACGTTTTTATCAATCGCAAGAGATGTAATTAATATTCAATCAAAGAACTTAACGAATGGAGCAAAGGGAGCGCGCATTAATAAACAGGAGGCCTATTCGACGTGTGGAAATGATAATAAGGCGTTGCGTGACCACAAAATGTCAAATGGTCAACCATGGGGAAAACTATTATATCACATCCATTAAAATCCAACTTAAATACATAGAGCACATTGAAGTTTCTGCTACAGAAGAGCAATTTATCTTTCTTGTATAAAAATGTTTCTACAAATGAATCTTGCTAGAACAAAATAATACAATTCTCATAAAGTTTGGATTAGGTACATACCAAACAATATCAAAATGGCTGAATACGTATTTTTCGTTAAAATCAATCAAGTGACTGCGACAACACTGTGAACTATAATTTAATGAAGCTCTCATAAAAATCATGCGTGTTAGTAATAAAAAATATTATTTCGGTCAACAAAATCTAAGTGGGTAGATGTTCAACGGTATCCAGGCTGCGGCGTGTACAGACTCAGACACTCGGTTTGTGCAGGTTTGTGCGTACAGTCAGCAGCAAAAGTTGCTAAGCGTTTGAGGTGTTCAAAATGAGGTCAACACGTCTCTATTGTCAAGAGAATAAGAGCGCGTGTAGGTCGTTTTGAACACTTCAACGCTTAGTCACTTTTGCTGCTGACTGTACACTAGGGTACGAGAAACAAGACGACGCGGCCAGTGAGGTGCCCTGATTGGTACTTGTTAGTAATTTATTATCAATCCACTTCGCTAGGGAAAATTTTTCATTTCATTAAGGAACACAATTTATTGTTCAGAAGTTGTTTATAAAAACAACAATTTTTCAAAATAAAGTATTATTACATTCTTTTGAATTTCTATCAATAAATGTGATCGAAGTATTGCAGATACAAAGATAATTCAATGAGAAAATACTTGAGAATATAAATCAAGTCTAAATTTTTAAACAACAGACAATTATAGAATGAGAAAACAACTCTTTGTAGTCAGCGACTGAATATAGGTACATAGACTTCGTTTCAACTACAAAATGGCTCCCAATAATGACCCCAACATTCTGACAGTTATCCCCTTACCCCCTTCCCCAGATTATCTAATAAGCAAATTCCCGCTATTAGAAAAAAGTTGTCATTGGCCCATCAAAGTTTTGATTGGCTAAAATAAATGCGGGGTTTGTACGACCATATTTTTGTGGTGTCATTATGCAGATTTCATTCGTCATCTATATTATCAATCGCTGTTTGTAGTTGATTGCAAAATTGTGATTAACAATAACTTCAATAACAAGTCTTTCTGTTTTGTGCCTGCCTGCTCATTTTATCTGTGTAGCTGCGACCTGTATACTTGTAGGTAAACACTATATTTATCTACCAAAAATGGTAAATGAAAATAAAAACGAGGACCAACATGAAACCTCTTTTTTGTTTATAGCAAGACATACAGACCAACAAGAAGATGATGAGGAAAATAAAATTATATGGCATTATAAAAAAATAAGATTGCCAAGCTTGAGTCCTTGGAGCCCTTGGGGCGCACCTCCGACTTACGTACATAGTATGTAGTACATACATAACAGTCATATTTGGCATACGCTGTACAATTAACAGTATTAGGGCATAGACAGAGAGAAAAATCTGTAGGTAAACTTCGTGCACCTTTATAATAAGCCCCAAAAAAGGGATGGGTATACTTTTTTCTACTGTTGCTGATGAATTTGGTTTGCACAACTATCGCCTATAAACATGGTGAAACGAAACGTACAAAAATCATATCGTTTATCGGGGTGCATTATATTGTACCGATTTATCATAAGCAACTCGTTCAAACTATTTGTTCTTTATCCGTTTTGATAAATCGAAAGAAAATGGAAACCTTACAGTATAAATGTAGTCAATGATGTAGTTTTAACATTCGTCAAGGTAAGTACATACAAAATAATGTACTTTTATAAAGTTAGGTACGTCTTACCTACCTTCGCCTTGTTAGGTGAAATATTTAAATCACATATCTTTCATTAGTTATATAAAATAAAATAAAACACAAAACTGTAGGTATTTGCGCAAACTTTACACGGCTAAGTATGTAGATGTGTAAGCGCCATTAAATGTGCGTTGTGTTTATAACTAAAAACAACCGCGCTTCAAATTGTAAACACCAACGCATGCTGCAGATAAGTTATAAACCATAAATAATAAAGGTGCTTATTGACGAGTATGAATGATCGTAAGAGCCTGCACGCTCAGTGGCTGACACTGCGTATTGTCCCGCCACAACGATAACCCCCGCCCCGCCAGTATCTGTACTTGGCCACATGTCTAATCACAGCCTTTTTATAGAAGTTACTTACAACATTTGAAATTAGCGGACATTCTAAATTTGTCTTTTTCACTTAATCAAACAGGAAAGTGTAATTTTTAATTTGATCTGTAATAGTTATAGAATTTAGCTGACATTCTTAACACTTCGCACAACGAATCGTTTTTTTATTGTTTTTTACAGGTGGTGGGACAACTAAGATGTCACTAATAGTAATTTGCATCTACGACATATAATATTAAGATCCATTCATTATTTTTTACTTCTATAAGCTAACTATACCTACTTACGCTATATTTGTATTTAATTATCTTTTGAATGTTGTATAATTACTATACAGAAAACATAAAATACGATCTCCGACAGGAATTCAAAATTATTGTGAGAAAAATGAGACAGCATGCAAATCTTTAAGTTCATTACGATACCCTGACCTCGGCTAAAGCTAACGGGCCTCGTAGTGCATTCGCCGCGGGTTCAATGCCACTCGCTTTTTCGCCAACTTTTACAACCGCCGTCATTCAAGCCCAACTGTCGGCTGTATGCAGCGTGTACGCTGACCTTTTTGTGAACGTCAGGCGTCAGCCGAACACAAATGTGTGACGCGGCACCACATTTGCTATTGACGTTTCAGGAAAATATACATCGAAAACATTATTAACCTGGTATATTTATTTACATAACATTTAGTGTATTGTAATATACCATTTCGGATCTAAACCTGAATGCAGATTTCACAGCCAACTTACGCCAGTATCTGTACTTGGACGCATATTTAGGTACAGCTAAAGATCTGAAATTCGCGTCCATTTCTTTAAATAGGATTTAATATTTTATTAAAGGACAGACGTATCGGTCATAAGATATATTTCAGACTATACTCGTATAATCAATTTCACAGGAAAGTCATAGACATGAATGTGTTGCCAGAAATAAAAATTTGGTAAATATATTGTCAGATTTCAATTCTGTATATAATTAACGTAACATTTTAGCGAGTGACAAGTATTATTCCAATGTTACAATAATGTATTTGAAGCAAGCTTGACTTTGGCCTTATCGAGGCAATTGGGAGTACTGCGTTCATTCACTGCATTTGATAACGTTAGCTTACACGAGATAAGGTTGTTTACGAGGCGTCCCGCGATGTTCCAGCTTGTCACTCAACTTCGCGATCGGGATGATATATTAACAATTTGTGTATGCAATCACCTGGAGTGGTATACGATATTTGTAGGTTTGATTTGTTTAATCTGCTACTACTATTTTCTTTGTCTTCAAATTAACATCCAAATTAATTGTGATCTGATAAGAACATAACAAGAAAATATGGATTTGAAAAACTGGCCCAATCAAATTTAGAAATAAATTATAGTCAATTTATTTTCAAATCATATCTATGAATTTAGCGAAGCAAGACAATAAACGACGTAGTTCCTGTAGTTCCACAGGTGGAAACTATTTACATAATAAAAATATAACTATTATTTTAGAAGTTTCTTGACCTTCATACATTGTTTACAGTTCAGGATCGTAGAGATAAAAAAGTGTATGTGTACTTCAAATATACGTCGGATTCATAGAACACACCTATGAATACGCAGTTGATAATTTGATAAATCATCTTCATAAAAGATGTTTTTAAGTGAAAGTGCTAAATCTTATATAACATGTATTTTTGTAGAAATACGTACGCCCATGTGAAATACGTGAAACCTGACTAACTTGGTTTCTAGTAGTAGTTTAATACCCAAGTACAAGAAGAGTGCACTGCATATACCCGTGGTGAGAACGGTATATTATGAAACTGCGCCGTATCAGCAGCGCAGAAGACGTCACCGCCGTAATCTATTGACGCATTCGTTGTTTTTTTAAAGCTATTATTGTGTCCGACCTACAATAATATTAATAAGTGATTTACATACTTTTATTTTAATACTATTTATCTACACCCATACCATAAGTGCTCTATAATGCGTTCAGAAACCGTATGCAATGACCAGCCCCCCCTATTGCACCACAGTGACAATTGTCACGATTCCCGACATATGTAAATTTCTGACGTTGCAAGTGTCAATTAGTCACATTGATCGCTTACCATCGGGTGGGACGTGTTCCTGTTTGCCACCAACACGTTAGTTTCAAATTCAAATCAAAATAATAGCATTTTATAAAAACTAACGTACTGGTGGCAAACAAACACACGCCCCATCTGGTGGTAGGCGGTCAATGTAAGCAATGGACACCTGCAACGTCAGAAATTTACATATGTCGGGAATCGTGACAATTGTCACTGTGGTGAAATAGGGGCCAGCATTACTGTAACTAATTTTGTCAAGTGCGGATTTTAGCTCAAGTTAGTGCATAATGAGTTTGAATTTTGAACTGCTGTCAAAACTCAAATAAGTCTAATCTAGTATGATTTTAAATAAAATCGAGAAACATTCTAGTATGAATTTAAATAAAATTGACGGATGTCATTTGTTTCTTGTTATGTTATTTGCTTTTATGAAATGTAAAATTGTGAAAAGCCGGTCTGGTATTTTACTTACTTAATGAATAGTAGTGAGTCCGGTCAGCCCGAGTTCCATATGAACACTACGCCGGATATCGGAAATGCAGCCACGATGGTAACAAACAACTTGTTGCCAGAAAAATCGATGCATAAATAACAGAAAGCGTATAAAGATTTTTATAATAATGCTGGTCATTTCCCTACGGCTTCTGAACCCATCTTAGAGTACTTAGTTATGTTATGTGTGTAGATAAAATAGTGTATGCCACTGTACATAATTAGGCCTTAAAACACTCGTGTGATGCTATTTTCAAACGAGCGCCAGCGGAGGGTCATACCGATTGATAAAAACAAAAATCGCCTTTTCTGTGGTCAATAGTTTACGGCTTATATGATTTCAAGTTATGTTTGTGTGGTATAGTGTTAAGTAAGAACTTTATGTTGACATTTCAAATAAACAAAAATTAGGCTTCAAAACCCTTAACTTGCACTATGTGCACAGGATTAATGCGAACCTAATTGATCTGTGGACCCCTATTCGCCGTGAATGCGTATTGCGTAGGTAAGCAAAATAAAATAAAATAAAAATAAATAAATAATTCGGGACAATCTTACACAAATCTACCTAGCCCTACGGTAAGCTCAGTAAGGCTTTACTTACTTGGATTTACTTACTTTACTTTATGTTGTAGGTACTAGTTAGACGACGATATATAATATATAAATACTTAAATACATAGAAAACAGCCATGATTTAGGAACCAATATCTGTGCTCATCACACAAATAAATGCCCTGACTGGGAATCGAACCCAGGACCATCGGCTTCAAAGGCAGAGTCACTACCCACTAGACCAGACCGGTCGTCAAATCGGACTGATATTAATTAACAACGCATAAATGTGTCGATGTGTAGACTGGTGATGATCTGCTAGCCTAATATGGTCGGGTTATTATCATTTGACACAATATCTGTCACGCTCCAACAAGCATATGAGTGCGAAAGTGACGGTTAGCGCGATAGACGATAAAATTACAACCATGGTTCACGTTCTGATGACATGTCGTGGTAGGCACGGCAAACATCTGAAGTTGACATAACAACACAGGTCTTGATGAGCTAACTTCTGCGTTAGTATAAAAAAAAATACAAAAATATTGACAGTGATATTCACGCAATAACTTTAGCTATATGAAATAGGTAACTAGTTTATCAATAATACAACACTCATTTTCATGTATAAAATAAACATTTCTGAACTATATTTACAGTACCCATGCCATGTTGCTTATGTTAGATTATATCAAAATGATTTACTCTTAGCGTGTAGTTGCTAAAATGTTCACCTAGAGGAAAATGTTCAGATATCGGATTGTTATTGCATTGACTCGTTTGGCTGAGGTCCAACAACGTGGACAGTGACGCCGATCCAGCTCTTACTGCCGACCGTCAGTAGAACATGTCCGAGAACGATATTTTTAACCGTTTTTAACGATTTTTTCATGAATATTTAATGCCTAACAATAAGAATATTCTGCTTACGAGTAAAACCTGAAGTACGGAGTTTAGACTCCGATCGTATATCTTTAGAAATTTACGCTGCTGGACCAAGTAATTTAGAAAATATCTTATTTATTAGCACAATGGCGAACAGTGCCTTAGTAACCTACGCCTTTGGTATAAATCTTACCGTGCATTTTCATAGCGAAACGTTCTACTTCATAGCGGAAATACTGTATAGGTAAAGCAACGAAAATGTACTAAGTATGGCAATTACTGGTGTATAAATGGCCACGTATAGTCTTACACTTAACCTTCGTAGCTCATGATCAAGGGAGTTCACGGAAAGTACACATAGCTGTCGCAATTTTCCTGCTTATAATTGATACGTAATCTGCCATTATCTTAGATAGAAGCGTCATGTCGGTCTCCGGATGTTATTTGTTACCGCCGTTACTTGTGTTTTCCGTCGATAAAATGCTTCTCTAAGAAATGAAAATAACGATTTGCTAAGTTAAAAATATATAAATCTAGAGGATACACTTTCTTTTAAGAGTATTTAAGATAAAATAAACAATTATTGTACCCTGATTACATTTAATTTGCCCTCGCGAAAACGTGTATACTCGGGCGCTGAGTCGTGAAAAGGGAGGTGATTCTACATTATCGGAATGTGACAATGGCGGGCTTGTTTTTTAACGGTTAAAAACCGATATCTCAGTCTGGCGTGGCTATTGTTCTCTACACCTTACACCTACCTATTCAGAACTTGAAAACTAACCATAAAGCCTTTACTAATTAGTCAATTACTACCATAATCACTCAATTAAACGGTGATAATCATAAGATAGATAAATATATTTTAATGCTTCGCATTTTAAGTAAAAATATGTAAAATGTTTCAAAGAGGTAAAGCACTCATCTCACTCAAAATGATAGTGCAGAAAAGGGATAGTAGATACAAAAGTTAATATAAAAATATAAGTTAATCCCACATATTTGGCACTTACCCGTGTTCTAATAATGTCTCGGTGAAGATTTTTTTATCCTTGTTGTATGGTTGAGGCATCTAGGTGTAGCCAATTCTGTAGACAAGATAAAATACTATAAGTAAGTAAATAGAAAAAAATAGAAGTACACCACCAATAAGTAAGTAAATAGAAAATATATTTAAGTAGATCGATTAATTTACCTATTGCTTTGCAATTACTTAACTATTAATTTAATAAATTTGTCTTGTAGAGAGTAGCTATGACCTTTTTTTATGTGAAAGGCAACTGTTAATACCTAATTACCACTCTTTCGAGCGCAATCTAAATTTTTATCAACTGACACATTCCATTTCCATTCCAAACCTCTATCTACGATAACTTTTCACCTGCCTTCTCAATTACTTTTGTTTATTTTTTATTTTATATCTTAAGGTCTACCAACAGTTATCACATCGAATATATTTATCATTAAGTAGATTAGTAAAATTGAGCACAAAAAGGAGAATACGTGCCTCTAGGTAAAAACGAGGTCACTACGGTTTGTCGATTCAGGTACAGAAATATAACCTACACCAAATTACCACAATAGGTCCGGTAACGTCTGTAAAGATGCTTATCTTGTTTGTTGAATAGCCATAAGTTCATCAAACTAAGATTTTAAAACTGAGCTCAACTACCAACATGTTAATTTAGTCAATGATAATTCCCTTCTAAACTTCACAACACTTGTACCAATCGCGTTGAATTGTTTTATCAATGGTCACTCATTTCCGGTTTACAATGGCGTCGTGTCAGGACAAAGGCGCGGTGGAGTCGATCTCGAACTCTCGCCTCGTAGCGTGAAGTTAGCTATGTATGATTGAATTAACGGTCTGGAGCGCGCGCCTTAAGTGGGCTTGAATGAGATCATTTGTGCACTGCAGCTGCCTCCCTTTAAAAGCTATAATGAAGTTATTATGCAACTTAGTACTTCTCTGCTAGCCAAATTACAATTTTAGTCAGAAATAAAATGTCGGAAAGACACTTTTAAAATTTTATTTTTTTGTATCAATATTTATTATTATCATGGCTATCCAATCTGCCATTAATCGGCCTTACAATGTTGACTTTTACCACATGTAGATGTTTCTATTTATAGATAATTCACTATTACTGATTGCCCATATATAACGTGCCTGGTGATCATTTCATAAGCGCGTTACAAACTTAAGCTGTCGTATCAAATTCAAATCTATTGAGATTACTGACAGCACATATTCCTGACAACCTGCATATATATAAGACATAGGTACATAATCATAAGCCACGAATGGCTTTTGTAATTATCATTAAATTGATGAGATAGAAATAGTAGTAGAGATTCACTCGCTATGAGACAAACGCAATTAATGACATTTAATCAAACCGTCTGTAGCTGTGACAAAAATCTAACCTTAAAAAATCTGCAGATATTTTTGATATTATTTAACATTTATATGATGGCTATCTTCGCCGATGTGTTAAATTCAGTCCGTCACTTGTACATTGTAGACCCGTCAGACCAATGTAAGCGACAGCCTTAGTGATTAAAATCGAAATAGTTCAACTACGTCATTTCCTTTTTCCATATAAAAGAACGAGAGAGACGCAACAAGAATATTTAAATAAATAAGGACAACGTGTTTCTAGAGTAACACCTATAAAAGGAACGGCATAGTTTGCTCTTTCGGAGTGATAATCAGTTTTATACCTACACTTATTATTATACACGTCGTCGGTAACTGAATAATAACTATGAATTTTATTTAAGAGGTTACAAATTTTGCTTTTTATATTTATACGCAACTGACTACCATTTAAAAAACGCAACGAATAAATATGCGAGAATAATTTCAAAGAATTTCACCCCGGCATTCTTTTCTGTGTGTTCCGAGTTCCGAAGGGTGTCGCTTGCACAACGCCAGCTTATTTTTTGTACGTGCACTTTTTCAAACTACTACCTGAACCTCTTTTACCTGCCAACTAAAACCAATTAAACCGATCTTTTACCCTAAGCCATAACGTCACTTTAACATAAAATAAAACTAACATGAATTGTTACGTATTTTAAAGGTGAAGTAGAGTTACACGATCATTGCGCTTTTGTCAGGTAAAATATAATAATTTTGGTTCATTAACTCCAACTTCTTCTACAATAGATATTTTATCTACTTTAGAGTCGGTGTCACGCACCGGATGTCACGAGCTACTAAACCGTCGAGGCAATTGAAACAATTACTTAATTCATTTAATTTACACTGTAGTTATTAATTATTATGATTAGTGACACACCGTAACGACTATATAATAAGTACATGTATACTAGGTATTTGTAGAATTGTCTGGAAATTGAATAATCTGGACAGACACAAATTGAAGAGGTCATTCTCATAATAGCCCAGTTAGTTGAATTACGCAACGCTGACAAAAGAAAGGCAGACATTCTTTTCTCCTGACGTAGCCAGGCAAATGGGAAGGTTATTGTGTTAGCTGTTTGTTGACAAATAATAAGTCAATCGATTTCCAGAACGTCGTGATATGGATTTACTTTTGAAGGAGTATTTTTTTTTTTCAAAACCAGTATTTGTCACGACTTGTGGCAGCCTGAGGTTTGCTTGGCAACTAATCCCAGAATTTGAAAGAACCTCGGACTAGTTTCTACTATATAGCGACTGCCATCTGACCTTCCAACACGGGGGGTAATCTAAATTCCAATTTATTATAATGTAAAAAGTATCACAAAACATAATTGTTAAAAAACGTGGACTGAAGATCCGGACGATAATCCACGTCGCAGCCACCCCGGGTTGTTGGCCAGTTCGGAAACGTTTACTTCCCACACAGCACAATTACGTTCTCGGATATCCATTCAGAGCAGTATGTTACCGTTCCAGTGCACGGTAGATTCGCGGCCACGCGGCCGAGTTAGCGATGTTAATGCCAATAGCGGGTGGCGTGCGGCGCCGCTCTACTTGGTTTAACGGAACGTAGCGTGGCCGGCGCGCTAGCGGCAGTGCTCGACCCGGAGCGGAGCTTGTCATCCGACGAGTCCTACTCCAACTCTCTTTTTTTAAAACTCGCTCACACGTCGGTTTACCGATGGTTGCGCAGGAAACTCGAACACAATTCATATCAGCCCTTATAAGGGCCTGTTTACACATTTGATTGGTGTTTAGTGCGTGTGCGTGACCTTTGTTACTTAAACACAAATAGCAAATGTATGAACTTTTACTTAACACTAATCTATGTGTAAACAAACAGGTCCTATATAATGTCAATGTGGATTGAGGTATACTTATGTAAAAACGATAAATATCAGATTATAAATGCAGATTATTTATTTAAACTTTAATGCACAGTATATAAAATACACGGTACAAAATGACAATGCCGTAAGGCATTCTTTACCAGTCAACTTTAAGGCAAAACAGAGAATTATAGTTGGTGCGTGAAACAGAATGTCCAAAATGCTACGAATAGGTACAATAAAAGAGCGTTTGAATAAATACGTAATATAATTGATACAATAATAGTATAAGTATATATAAATGTAAGAGATTAATAAATTAATTATATACCTGCTACCAATTTATTATGAAGAGTCTCAATCACGAGAGTTTACGCAGCTTGCGCTTGAACGTGAATTTAATTTGAGCTTGACGTATACTGAGGAGAAGAGCATTATAGAGGCGGATGGCTTTAACTGTGAAGGAACTGCCCATAGAACCGAAACGGTGATGAGGTACAGAGAGGATGAGCTTACGGGAGGAGCGGAGGTCGCACCCTGCACGGGCAGCGACAGACTTAAATTCTGATCGCAGGTAATCGGGCGTAAATGGGTCATTTAAAATGGAAAACAGTGTACATAGAATTTTTAAGCTTCTACGATCACGAATACGAAGCCAGTGAAGTTTTCGTCGATAGGCAGATACGTGGTGATACTTCCGAAGGCCGAAAATAAATCGAATGCAATTATTTAGGAGTCGATCAAGCCTATCCCTCAACAATAAGAAGAAGAAGAAAGTAGAAGTCCCTCCGCCGCATTGGTGTAGCACACATCACAATAATCAACCACGGGCAGATTACCTAGGAGGAAGTGATGAGAGGTTAAAGCTGATCATATCTCATCTCGTGTCGAACATGAATAAACATACAATTCTTAACATCGTTACGTGGCAATATCAATGTAATATGCGTCAAGCAGGTGTTAATTAGCTCTTCCCGAAGTCGTGACCACTTTGTAGAAGTAAGTACACTCCTAGTTGGTAAATATACGCAGTCAACTCGAATGTTATTACCAAAAACAGACCTAGCTTAATTGAAATATTAGTATTTATTTAATGGCGAGCGGAATTAGGGTACCTACGTGTATTTACCAATTCAACTCCACCTACTCGTATGTATTTTTTTTCATTAGTTTCATGTAAAATGGAACTAATTTAGAATATTAAAGACAACGTAAGTATATGCATTGTAAATGATTGCAAATTAGACGGCACAATGATCCACCGGAAGACTGAGCACGAATGCGAAGATTCTCATTCAGATTCTGTCATAGAAACCCAAGTCACGTAGCTGGACACTTCACGATACCTGCGGCGCGAACCGAGCCCAGCAATCCTTATTGTGATCAATATTGCCACTGTCATTTGTGTCATGTTGCGTCCCCGTAGAAAATGATTAACCGCTACAGAGATTCTCCCAACTATTAAACTAGTAGAGAGTTCTACGACAATTAGAAGCAAATTTGGACTTCATACCGTTGCACAAAGAATCAAACATACTGATAATCTGTCATTTTCATCCGTTGTATAATTGCCTGAGACACTTGTTTAGCAATGCTATCTTTGGAAAAAGGGCGTTTAAATTTGAAACAGATACTGTTGGGAACTACTGATCTAGAATCCGAATATATATTGACAAAACACGATACACCACGAAGCTTTTTTAAGAACCCATAGCATTTCTTCCCTGTGTCACATTTTATTTCAACTATCCAGTTTTACTCTTATTGAAACTAGTAGAAACGAAATTTGAACGAATAATCCGGTATCCGGACGTAGCACGCAAACGAGATATAGAAGAGCTATATAGAGACGGGCTTTCTTCGCATACCTCGAATTGCGTGTGGAAGTACGTGGCTGCGTTAGCTCCGTTACACCCCACTTCTCGTGAGGCCTGCGATCGCACACCTAATGAGACTACAAAATCAACGCAAAAAATATATGCATATTGACGACACCAAGATGAATGCATGAACAGCTATGTCGTACGCATTAGTTACAAAGACTGAATCAACTCACTTGAAACGTATAGTACTGAAACGTCGCGATTATTGATCAAACATCAGGTGTGAAGGAAGTCGGCTAAAAGGGCCCAGTCGATCGAGATCTTATGTCACGGGTCGCAAGCCGCCACGTGACGAATATACGCTACGACTTCCGAGATGTCAACGAGAGGTGCGCAGCTTTGTTAGATAGGGGGGCTATATAGAATATTTAGTGCCGAATATGGGACGTGTCGGCCTGGGCGGAGAACTGCGCGCGCACCCTGCCTCTTCGACGTATTGGCACTTGTTGATGCTGTATTATGTGTGACTCGCCGAGGCGACTCGGTATCATTGTCACAAGTTACGTTAAACAATGCCTTTATCGTAGGTCTCGTATCACCTTCACAGTGTACGTACTTATTGTTTACTACAAGAGTTGTAATTATTATTCAAATGAATTATAATTTCACACTTCTGTTTTACTATTCTATTGGTTTGTGATTAAAGCAACATTGGAGGTACAATTATTATTAATGGATTATTTTCAATACACTTGACAGATTTTGACCTGAGGGCGGCTAGAGGATTATATCAGAAAACTATCAGAAGTCATTTAACATTTTCAAGAATGCGGATAACGTACGCTTAGAAAAGACCAAAATCCTGATCGACAGAGAGTTGCTTGTTGTTTTTCGGTTGAAGTTACTTTTGTACCAGAACAGTCTGAAGCTGCATCACTTCATTACAAATAATAATATAGTATAATATTTCGAGCTACTTGATATTTAGTTAATAATGATAACGATTATCAACATGGCTCATAAAATTAAATTCTTCGCATTCACCTCTCATTCCCGGAAAAAGTTGTGTGACCGATTGTCAAGGAATTTTAGGCAACGATCACGAAAACAACTGGTTTCATTATTTGTCCGTACCACTGTTATATCTACTCATATACCGGTTACACTCGTACCAACAAGTACCCAGAGTACCCACTTTGTATGTTTAGAACTTATCCACCATGAAGCTCACGTAAAGATACTTTTAAAATAGTTTAAGTATTCTCACGTTTCGTGTCTCACTTGTGGCTATCATAGACCGCGAAGCATAATATTTATGCTGAGATATTATCGCACGACAGCTTATGTCTTGCGGTCGGTCTCCGCTGTGAATGGTGTTCAATTGTACCTACACACACTATCAGTTGAATGTTCCATTGTAAAGGATAGTCTTTGTTATTCTACAAGTAGATCAGATGTAATATCACTTTTATTCATTAAATATGGGTTAAACATTCTTGTTAAGTATCAATTTCAAGGTGCAATATGTACAGGTTATCTCATCGAAAATATTGGGTGGATATTAATTGCTTATTTTAACTCTCCAAGATATCGAATAAAATACTAATATACCTACAAGTGATAAGGCGAATAAAATATGTCATAATATAATAATTACTGGCTTAATAACATTAGAGATTATTAACTTTTGTTTGTGAGTTCGCGACTGTCAGGAAAGTTTTCCAGAGCTCTGTTTACTTATTTTGTATAATGACTCTATTGTGGATTTGTTATCATATTTGGACGAAGAGGAGAAAATTATCCACTACTTGTATTAGGCATGAGAGTATGAGCAATGGGTGAGTAGAGCTGAAATAAATGAATGGTAGATTGGATTGATAAGGTAGCAAGTGTATCAGCTGTTTTGTCGAGTCAAGAGGCCCGTCGAGGCGATGGTCATTGGCACGAGAGCGGGGTCTTCGGCCGCGTCATCTCGCGACGATAACTGACCTAGCACTAGACGCATCTCCACTGAACTAGGGGTCGGATTGCACCTGGCGTGAGGCCGCGCCGACCGATGCTAGTTTTTGTGTTAGCTAGGTATACGGCGGCGGCGGTTTATTTTTATCGTACGCGCGCAGATGGCGCGAGCGCAGGGGTCGTACGCGCGGCCGGGGGTGCGACTGTGCGCCCTGCGCGCTGCGCCCAGGGCGCACATCCGAGTACCGGCTACGACTTGTAAACAAACCGGGCGAGGGCAATGGCTGCCTGCCACTCCCCGCGCCTTGCGCACCGAACGACGCCATTCAACCGGGAAGTTCACGTTTTATTTTTAGATTACCAAGTATCATGCGAAGCTTATGGTTATACACCAATATGTTAAAGGTATGATAATACTAAATTCATGCCGTTACATTCGAAAAGGCGCGTTATGTCTCAATACTGTAGCAGTGTAGAGAATACGATTTATCGTATTGATAAATTTGTACTCAATTTGTGATAAGATCTCATTGCTAGTGTTATCAGTATCGTATTACTACACACCTCCAGCTAACAAGTATGGACGAATGCTCTCCCCGCAAGTTTTGTGCATTGTTTGCCGGTGGCCGATAAGATAACCGGAGATAATGTAACGTATAGCGGTAAAATTACATTAAGAATTCAGGAAATAATTTTAACTTGAAACTCCATGACAAACAAGGAGTTAACAAACGATAACCAGGAAAACGTTGAAACGACTCGACTTACTGCACAGACAAAAGAACGGGTTTCCCGAGCCCACCGTGCATTGTATCAAATTAGCGAGGGGTTGTAATGATGGCATACGAGGCCAGGTGCAGAAACTGGGGTCAACATCCGCAGCAGCAAAGCCAATATATGTCGCGGCAACGTCTCGGTGTCACACGCACGCTTCACGCTTCCGCTCGCTATCGGCATTGACATTGATGTGGCGCGCGGGCCGCCACGACGCTCAGGGGCCAAGAGCGCGGTGCCGTTTCTGAGAATATTGTTGTCTTCGGCAGCGTTGGAAGCGGCGGCGGGCGGTCGGGCCCGAGTCAATGACCCGAGGGCGAGGAGGGCGCGGGAGGGTGCGCGCGCACGCAGCCGCGCCCCGCCTTTATTTATTACGCTACGCGCGGCGCGCTCGGCGCCGCCGGCAACGCTCGCCCGCGGCGGGGCGGAGGCCGCATTCCGGGCGGCCGGCGCCGCGGCCCGCCGCCGCCGCATGCTGCGAAAATAACGCGCCTCTTCCGAGCCGGGAGCCGGTACCCTTGCTGTTAGCTATCATATAGTCACACTTTAAAATAAACTCCGAACTTACTCAGATATTCCGTCGAGTCCCGAGCACGTGCGTTGGTTCGATGCACCACTCTGTCTCTGCTCACAGGCACGAAAGTCACTGTCCATAATTGCTAGCGTTAGATAAACGACCTATTGCGAGTACTCAATAGAAGCGGCAACTCCCTAGGCTATACATATAAGTCAACACTGAAGTTCACATGGCGCGAACTGTCGCGTCGTTGCGGCGGTATGGCCGCGTCAGTCTCGATGGCGGTATGACGCATTAGTGAGCGCGCGGCGCGGCCGAGCCGAGTGCGCAGGCAGACGGGGCGATGGAACGGGCGCGGGGAGCCGGCGGCGCCCCCGCGGCGGCTCCGTGCTGCCCTCTGCGTCGGGCTCATCGACCGCACTCGCCCTCGCCGCACCATGGCACTGCTTCCACACCACTCTCACTGTACCGCAAAACGACGCGTTCCCGCCGTGCTGGCCGCCCGCGCCCACTGGGCCACCGCCCGCCACCCGCATCATACATGTCCTATTTCCCCGACCATACATATCCAACGCCGATGCGCAACATCGACAGGTGACTCTCCTTCTAACTCTCCGTTAACAGGCATACCCGGGTATGCCTGTGCTGTGTCTCCATGGGCTGTGGCCCATAAGTGATATAGACGGATAGCTACAAGAAATCACTGTCATAAAAACCCATTGAAGAACCCATTTTGCTTTCATGAAACCGATATGTATTTGCCATGTGTTGCCACGTACTAGATCTTCACCGCTTATGACTGGAAGTTTTGGTCTTACAGCATGATTCACCAGATGTCAAAAAAACAGTCGAGTGAAGTAGTAGATAGTACTCGTAGAATTAGTAGAGCGAGCGGGCAGAGCTCGGGAAGCGCTTCTTACGCTAATGGGCCGAAGTAGTTAAGAGCGTGCCAGTCGATCGTGGTGGAGGAGGCATATCATCAGCTATGTTCAGCATTTTTATTTACAACACTAACATAAATAAGAGTATCTATAGGTATAGGTTGAATATATACAGTTAGTTGAGAATAGCGTAGAAATAATTTTTGCTCTTAAGCGTTGGTAGAGTTTTTTTTTTATATTATTTTACCGGAATAAAACAGGCATCGTGCTTAAGGGACAGTAGATATGAAGGTAATTAATGTTGAAAAGAGTAAAAAGTGTACCTATGTTGATTTAAAATAGGTACTGACATACATGTTTGCAGTTACTGGAACAGTTTATTCGAGTTAAGTTGAAATTAGTTTGAAATTTTATGCCAGTTATGCCACATCCAACACACTACGCGTACTTAACTTGAAGCGTTGCTTTTTGTACATTATTCAATGAACTTGTTTTTTACAGCTCGACGCTTGAGTAAGTACGCCCACGAATAAAACCGAAACGTGCGATTGTGGCCCATCTACAGACAGGCATTTGGAGCAGATTGCCGGTGCACTAGACCCGGTTGAAATCAAAAGTGCCCAGATGACTAGCTTTTTTATCTCGACCGGAACATCTTTTTAAATACAGATTATACACTCATCTAAAGAGCTACAACTGCTATTGCCTATTAGGTATGTCTTGCGGACTTTTTTGTTTTAAATAAGTGTTCTATAGAAACCGTTAGTTTAGATTTATTTAGGATGAGTTTTACCACGTACAACATACGAACGGATTAACTTATAAATATATGGCGGCACAACCTTCAGCCATAGAAAACAGGGGCAACTTTAACGACAGTTTGTTGCTACTGGCCCTCGCAACAAACGCAGCGCAGTTTTTGCCAAATCTAAGCTGAATTGGCTATTGGTTTTTTCATGAGTAAGCAAAACTGCTAAATTGCAGCGCTACTTGTTAAAACCCAAAGAAACACATGGCGTAATTATAAATATCAGAAACTGTTTATTTCTTTTCTAAATATGTGTTTTTTTAATGAGCGCTCAACATTTTATAGGTTTATTTTTTATGTAGTTATCAGATCATTATGATTTATGGTACATTTTTAGTCAATGAACCGTTATACCGTGGCCGTGACCTCTCTATTAGTAGTTGGTAAAAAATATACTTAAATACAAAATGCAATTTACGATATCAAATGCAAAATAACGAATAGTTTTGCGTTATGTATTTTAAATGCTTACTGAAAATATAGGTATTTTTTTAAATATTAATACCTATAGGTCAATTAAATTCTGTTTATTTTTATTTATTACATAATTACACTTTGATACTTGTCCTAATGCATCGCCGGCATGACGTTTCACGGGTATACTTAAATACAAAATGCAATTTACGATATCAAATGCAAAATAACGAATAGTTTTGCGTTATGTATGCTTACTGAAAATATAGGTATTTTTTTAAATATTAATACCTATAGGTCAATTAAATTCTGTTTATTTTTATTTATTACATAATTACACTTTGATGCTTGTCCTAATGCATCGCCGGCATGACGTTTCACGGGTAATGTTCGTCAATTGTTACCTACTCAAAGGAATATTACCTTTAAAGTTAAACACGCGTATGCCTTAGAAAGAAAGAATACAGGTGATGCGACTAATTTAAAAACAACAATTTGTCTGGAACATTGCTGGCATACTGTAGTTAACCTGCACTACCCAATAGGCCAAGCCTGTCGTCAAATACATATTTATTTTTAATATAATAACTTTAATAAGTTATCAAAATATTTACTTAAAATAAATCGAAACGAAACATATAACCGCTCTAAACTAATCTTCTAATTGTTTGTTTTATATATTGCTCTGTAATAATGTTTGCTCTACATATTACATTCCTAAGTTTTTTTTTTAAATTATACACACAAAACTATCGTGAGATTCAACCATATTAATTGTATATAAGCAGACTTATAAACGAGTGTAAAATTAATATAGTTTTTTTTATATTTAAGTTTTTTTATAAAAATCCTACCTTACCCATCGTATTAGAAGAGAGAGTCTGTGCAGGCTGAAAAACTTGAACGGTTTTGCGCCCACTTGGTACAGTCACCGACTTTAATTGTTGAGCCACTTACGGTTCAAGCGATAGTCTTTTGTTTTGTACCAAATACATGAAATGTCCAATGTAAAGTGAACCCTAAATGGCTCAACAATTAAAGTCCTTAACCGTACGTAGCGGCAACGTGGGGTATGGCGGTAACTTACTTGACCTGGTAGTACCTATAGCCGCACTCGACGTGCAAAATTGCTGTATGAATTGACGTAGATATATGGACTAGCGAGACTGTGTAAAATATGCGGTATTTTGAATGCGAGTACAAAGTCTCTATCTGAAAACCAAAAATATCAATAAGTCTGATCTTTTCATAATTAGGTACTTAAGCTGCCGCTTAGGTCTCTAACATATTTTTAACTTAAGTAGAATTCAGCTTGCCTAATATGTCCATGTGAATTCTACTTTGTCACAATCTCTGTCACGCTCCATCCAGTCTGTGCGAAAGTGACGGATAGCGCGATATACGATAAAAACCCAACCATATCAGACTAGCTGCTTCTACCTGCGGTTACTTCGAAAAACTCATACCTACCTATTAAGTATAAAGGCAATATTCCGTAGACTACGAAAAACGAATTAAACAGATTGTAATACATAGTACACATTTATTTCACATTATTTACATATATAAATAATTATGACAGAACATCCTTACACAAATTGACTGAGCCCAAGTAAGCTCAAGAAGGCTTGTGTTGTGAGCAAGTTGTGACTGTTGTGATTGCTCAGCCATTGATATATAATATACAAATACATAGAAAAATAACAATACCTAAATACTTAGAAAACACTCATGACTCAGAATATTGATCAGACAATCAACTCAGAAATAAAATTGACTAGAATTAATAATTTGTAACTGTTGTAATAAACAAAAACATGAACAGCATTCGATAATATAGACGGAAACTATCCTTAGAATATTTTTTACATGTTGGTATTGTTGTGCATGTGTGTATGTGTCGATGTGTATTTTAATAAGAGCATGCATTCATGAATTTGTGTTTAATTTTCAGAACAGACTCAAAAATTACGACACTATACAAAAAAAAAAAAAATTTGCAATTAGTAATGGTAACGAGACGCGAATTTTCAATGAATAATGTTAAGAAATTATTATAAAAATAACGGTAATGTTTTTACTATAAACACCTAATTTGTTTATTAGATCTTAAAACGGGCGAGTCTATGGGCTGGGCGCGGCAACAGTTGTTGTAATAAATAGTTGTTTACACGTCGTAATTAACCCAAGCGGAAGTCACTCGCTAATAAAATAAACAGTCGTGACATGCGTTTGCGATATAAGTTAATAAGCGATGATACATCAGCCTTGAAAGAGTCAGTCAGTATAGAGTCAGAACCGTTTGGTGCCAGTTGAGGAAAGCAATGTTGGCCGTTTCCTCCCGAGGGTGTCCTAAGAGGCGACAAAGGAAAAAAAACGACTGATGGGTTGTCGCCAACCCTCCTGCCAAGCGTGGCGACTATGGAAAATACCCCTAAAAATTACACAACTCATATTTAGGAGAGGCCTAGCAGTGGACATCTTATGGGTGAAATGATGATGATGGCGTCAGCTCAGACGAAGTAGTCCTTAGTCATGATTTTCACAACTTCGCACGTAACTTAACATGCCCACTGATAGCTGATGTTTTACGGCTAAAAGTGACGACATTCTGACTCCCTAACAAACAGCGTTTTTTAGTGTTGAACTTTGGAATATTGCCTGGGATATACAATATAAAATATGTAGGTTTCATTATTTACTGGCTTTCTCTCAGTATGGTTGCGAGATAAAAATTATCCTATGTCCTTTCTCGTAGCTCTACCTCTCTCCATACCAAATTTTATCACAATTGCTTCAGCGGTTTAAAGTGTGAAGAGGTAACAGACAGACACAATTCAACTAATTAATATTATTTAATAAAATATTAGAAACGTTTCGCAATAAGATTGTGTCAAAGCCATTTCAGTTTCCTAGTAATATGTTATACAATTATAGGTAAGAATAAGGATTATAAGGACTGTTCAATTTACTAAGCGGACACGCCATAACCTCTTTGAATCTTCTGATTTAAAAACAATTGATAAACAATTGACGGCGATGTCATTTAAAAAGCTATCATCATTAATTGCTGCATATTTGTTCTTCAGCTGTCAATTATTTTTCACGATGGAGCGCATTCGTTTGGATGATCACAAATCAATTGTGCAAACATGGTGTACCGGGCAGTATTCCCTGCAAAAAGTCTCAAATGGTCAAAATCCGTGTTCCTAATGATAAAAAAAAATTGGAGAGTACTTGAAGATGAACATTTTCTATCAGATGGCGAAATTACTTAAAAAGCAAGCGTATAACGACGAAACGTACGTCAAATTGAACTGTATGTAGTACATTACCATAACCCCAGCACTATACAATGCCGTCGTTGGAGAGTATATCCCAGATGAGAAGAAAACCATAAAAATTGATAAATTCGGGAAGAAAGTCCTTGTCTGGCAGGCAATCTGTTCTTGTGGCCTTAAAAGTGCACCCTATTATACAATAGTAACCATTGGCGGCGACATTTATAGAAAATGATATCGGAAGCATAATACCCCGCCTTTGTTTTGCCTGATTTGGCAAGTGCCCACGATGCTGGTCAGACAGTGGAACTACTAAAATAAAAAAATATAGAATTCGTTCATAAAGAAGACAACCCACCAAATCCGGAGCTCCGTCCTATCGAACGGTATTGGGACTACAGATGTGCCGTTCCCGTTAAATTTCCAATATTACTATGAGGAATTTTCCCAAATGGTAAATTTCCCCATAGTAACATTGGGAATTTACAGGGAATGGCACATCTCTAATTGGGACATTGTAAAGAGGTAGGTACAGTCAGCGTCAGAGATATGTGACCCCCCCTACATAGATTGGTTGTATGCAGGGGGGGTCACATATCTCTGACGCTGACTGTACTTAAGAAAGGATGGTCGACAACCTAACTCACTGGATGAACAAAAAGTGATGTGCAAGCACTTATGCGTCGTATCTGCATAAGAGTCTGAAAATTATACCGATGCAATTAATTCCTTTTTATGTCTAATCAAATATTGTTTGTTTTCGTTTTAATAACATGTATCGAAATAAAACGATATTGTCAAAAAAATATTATTATGCTATTTTTAAGTGTCCGCTTACTATTAGAATGTTAACAAACAGTCCTTAACAATCAAATTAGTAAGACTATATCTGGATTCTGGGAAGCAAAGGACGACTTTATTACTCTACGCTATTGAAATGCTCAGGCATCTTAGACATACCACAATTTGTAACACGGGAACCATATGGTAGAGTATTAAACAAACCTATTATACTCATGTATAACCGAATGCTCTTGTTTAACGTCTACATCGGTATATTTTTTTCTGGACTTTGCAGTGCTGACTGCGTTACTATGGAACTTTGAGCATACTTTAATCTATTACGCCCTGACGTTACTTCGCGCAACAGAAACTGCCTGGCACAACTGTAATTGTTTACGAATGATCTGGAGTCTGAGTATGCGACATTGCATAGCCAGCCATAGTAGTGTTCCTGAGCCGGTCGAGATGGCGATAGGGACGGCATGCGACGCCTACGCATGACAAACAGAAATAGCTGCGCGCGCCGCCTATCCTGTGACTCAGCACAGACAATGGAGTTGGTATCCCCGCCTGCGACAGCTTTCGCGAATATCAAATGATCGTTGCAAAATATTATATCGCAAAATCGTGCAATTACCAGACTTAAGTGTTACTATCGACGGTTTTTGTTAAAAACTAATTCCTTATTAATATTAGGATTGGCGAATCTGTAACAAGTAATAATAATGGTGATTGGCGGTGTCGTAACTATAAGTTACTGTTATTAGTAGAAGAATCATAATTTAGGTTATTATCAATCATGATAAAAATAAACTTTATTAAACTGTAAAATAAAAATAAGTATCACATGGACTCAGGGAGGATATAGCAATCAATTACTTGTTTTAAGTTAAAATAAATAAATAAATCACTTAAAACGAAGATATTTCATGTACTAGTTAAATGTGAATTCGGCTTACTATAACATTAAGTTAACGAGATCATAGACTATCGTATCCAGTGATAATTAATGAAATTTGTGACACTAGTATTTAATATATGCTTTTTCATTGAGTTACGTTGTTATGTCCCTGCTTCCCTGTCTTCAGCTTTGATATCATTTGGAAGGTGAGAGGTTGAGAGGTTATAGAATTTCAAAGCTAACTATGCACAATGAAGGCTTTGAAGGAATAAAGAATGTTCATCTTATTTAATATTTTATTCTTTGATTTAATAGCCCCGGACTAATCCCAATACGGCCTAGTTTATGCTCTGGTTTGGAAGGTCAGATGGCACCCGTTTTAGTAAAACTAGTGCCTACAACAGTTCCTGGGATTAGTTGACATTGCGACAACAGTTCCTCATGAGCCCTGGCAAAATGCCTGATAATCATTTGATAGTTTTTATACATAATTCTTAAACATACAAGCATGATAGAGCAGGTATATTGTGTTTCATAAAATAATGACTGCAGATATCCTAATAATTAATGGCTTAACATCAAACAATTCATGTACATCTGTAATCATTCTCTACCTAATGTGACACCAATGTGTAATCCCATATCGCAAGAATTAGCAAAAAACAGATAGTGATTGGAAACGAATAGCGATGCAACAAAACAAGTAGTGTGGGTCAGGTCAGAGTAAAGTGTCCATACAAAAAATTTGGTATATTTAGTATCTTTGTTTTATTTTAATGCATAATCCTTTACGGATTCTTTCTGTGATGTTTCATATCAATGTTCCATTTGCATGAGAGTTATATGTACATAAATAAGAGTGTGAATTAAGTGAAGTATAGGTAAGTACAGTCGCCATCAGATATATCGGAGCTGTGCGCGGCGCATCTGGGCTTCTGTTAATGTAACCATATAATGCACAAGCCCTTATCTTAACAGCGACAGCATTAATCAACGAATGTTATCAGTAATTTGACCTAGGTTTTTAATTTTACAGGAACAATTTTTCACGAGAGCCGATTTTAAATTCGCATGGTTTACTCGTAAAAGGAAACATTTTACGAGTTTAATTGATATCGATAGTTAGGTAGTTTTCAAAGTGACACACAGACAATAGACGCACCATGACTTAAATTTTTGTCATGTTTTACTCTTTGAATTAAATCTCTATTACTCTATTTTTCAGCTTTAAAAACGTGATGCTAATTTAGTGTCAACTAGCTAACCCCGCGCACTTCGTACCGCCTAACAGTAAATTTAAGTTTCATGGATATTTTATAGTTATTCTGCTATTAAGGGCGGACTCGGATCCAACAAATTAAAGATCATCAAAATTATACCAGCTGTCCTTCAGTTATCATCATCATAATAATTTCAGCCGTAAATGCTGTACACTGCTGTACACATATGCCTCCCCCAAATATGACTTGCGTCGTGTAGAGTTATAATCGGTGTTGAGAATTTGACTTTATTTTGTATACCTACAAAATCCATTCTATAGATGTACAGTCAACCAATTTGATTTATAGGCCACTTCATTTCTTGTCACAGTGAAAATCTGTATGAAAGACGCGAAAGATGTCTCATTAACGTCACTGTGACAAGGTTCGAAGTGGCCTAGAAATCAATTTGGTTGACTATACATAGGTAATAGTATAACTGAAAAAGTTAAGGCCTTTAGCATCATGCCGCGTCGATTCGAGGCGAGGCTCGTTGTTTTTCGCTCACATTTCTGTCCCGGTTCGGAGTATAATTTGGAATAAAAATTCAATAAACAAAGACCGGTCTCACTTAGCTCAAGCAACACATTTATATGGAAATCTTAAGAGAGCCCGACTTTAAATTTGTTATCTCTGCTGGACAGAGTAGGTCTAAACCTGTTTGGACATCTATTTCGTAAATGAATATCGTTTTTGGTATGTATATGTAGTATTTCTTTAATTTTTCCTGAATTTTTAAAATTATACCGAGACAAAAGAACCTAAATCACATGACTCATAGCCGGAGTACAGACACCATCAGTAATATAGCAGGTGGTCACAAATATCTGAACAACGTCTTTATTGTCAAGGAGATAAAGAGCATTTTCCGATATTTGTCACCACCTCCACAGCTCCGATATCTGGTGGCGACTATACAAGCCTCCGATAATGATATACAATTCTGGGTACAACGAATATGTGCAGCATATTACCAGGTACAGCGAATTGTGAATATTATAGTCATTTTGTCTCTATTATATGTAGATCCTCGTGTCTGGCAGCACTTTATGGAAGGATGTCAAAGGCGCACGTTATAAAAAGGTCTGGCAAAAAAAACTATACCAGACAGACTACACAAAATAAGAGGTTTACTTAGATTTAAAACACAAAATGTAATGTAGGTAGTTGTAGTCCTACATTTGCATACTGCGTAAATCGATGTTCCAAAATGTACTATCTCCATCTCTATCGTTCGTGCTTATGTGAGTGACAAAGAGGGAAATAGACGAACGAAAGAAGTGTTCGCGGTAGGCAATCTGCCATAAAGATAGATACTTTAATTATTAACTGTAGGTCTCTTTTTTTTTTTGCTTTTTTTTTCTTGTTCCGTTGAAGAATACGACTTTATTATAGGGGCAAATGGTAAAAAGACAAAACTTAATTTCCGACTTGGTATTTTAATTGTGAGATTTTCGATATACTGTAAACATAAACCACTATCTACTTGGTTGGTACTTAATTTATTAAATGTAATATAAATTAACCGTGTATATAATATTGCCTTCAGTTACCGCAATAATTACTCATAAAATAAAACAACTAAAAACGGATTTAAACTTCATCCCGACGTTACGAACCCTCCAGCAGCGTTCGTGGTCGTCGGGTGGGCTGAGGAAAAATATTAATTTACCTCCATCCCAAAAAAATACAATATGCAAACCTACCACATATAAATTATTAAACAATTTTGGTACTTGCACATCATAATTGCACACGCTCTGGGCTTATTTAGAGTTTATAAAGTCCGAAAAATTATAAATTACTAAGTACAATGTCCACACTGTCCAACACTAGGACCTCACAGTCTCGACTTGCTGTTTAATTAAATGAACCACAGGATCCCAAGCTGGTGGTACAGAAAAACTATCCTCTCTGTTGAAGTTTGGATACTTCTTAATTTTCCATGGCGGTATTTGGAGCTTATCAAACTTAATTGATTGATGAGTCTTATCCGTGACATGCTCCGAGACTGCAGACGTCAGCTACCTATGTGTTCTTTTATTCATATACCTACTATGAAAAATTTAACAGAATATAAAAACTAAAAATCTTATGCTAAAATTGGCCCTGTAGAGGTATTGGTGCCGAGGGTGCTGGCAGCGTTTTCTCGCTGAACTGTAGTTAGACAATTGGTATATGTACCTGATATATTTAATTAAAGAATCTTTAATCGGTCACCACGACTTTTTTGCCAATGAACTGCGAAGCCATCTCTACAAGGCAAACCGGCAAGGTTGAAACTGTCTACTGGACAAACAAACTTAAACGAGTTCAATAAACTTATTTTACCCAATAAGGAATTTTGAATATATAATTTCCATGCTGTACTTATTAGGACTTAGGAGCTGTGCTAGGTGTGTGGTCCAATATTGTGGACCACGAATAGTACCTATATCTATCTATTGACATAGAATTATTTATTGGCATGGAAGAATTCAATCTAAACAAGATATTATATACTACAGTCTACATCATACCATACTCACGAAGAAATATTGAAAAAGAATAGAAAGTAACAGTAGAGGAAAATTTGTGGTAATTAATTGCGTAAGAAAAAGATGAGTAGGTACACTGTCTAACTGTCTATGGTCTAAGTGATAAACTGGCTGGGGAAATTTTATAAATAGTATGGAACAAATTGACTTGTTTGTTTGAGTCATCAAAGTTTATTTAAGTAATCTTTAATATTGTCTGTATCGACGAATAATATAATTAATGTCTCCTACCAATTCAGTTTGGTTATATTTTTAAAGTAAATTAAGTTGAATTGCATTAAGCTATCTTAAAAATGTATTTACTTCTGTGAACTCCGTGCGGCGAGGACCGACTTCTCCGACGCCATTTTCACTCGCCGCGGTTCCGTTACTCAAATATTTCTCGACGCTAGTACTCGGCAAACATACCTCGAGGTATACACACTACATACTAATGTTATGCTAATCATTACGACGGACACATACTAATTTTGCGCTCACATAGACGCAATCAGTCCTTCAAGCCCAACAATTGGTAACGGTCTAAGTCTAAGCTTGAAAAGAAAAATATTATGGAATTATTTTTTCTACCGTCAAGTCAGATTAGAATAAGGGCATTTATCTCTCATGCATGAAACAACGAGACGCAAGGCTCTTTTCTGATGTATTTTTTTAACAATATACGAAAAATACGTTGATCTCTAACGTTTTTATGCATTTCGCTTCTATCAGACTCTACATAAACCATAATACCATCTTATCAACATGAGTTAAATATATAATATGATAACAAGAATGATCTGTTGTCATATTATATGTATTGTACAAAAAACGTAAGCTGAGGAAAATGAGGAATAAAAAGACCCTACATTGACTTTTTTTCTCGATATGTTTTTCAACAATCGGCTTCTATCTTATATGTCATATTATATACCTAGCCAAAAAAAAACATCCAGAAATAAGTCATGTTCCTCTATAATATTTCTTTTAGTTGCTCACAATCGATTGTCAGAACCGGCAGCAACAGCAGAAGTTGGAAAAAGAAAAATACAGAGGTCTCTAATCCCAATACAACTACGCGTTATTGAGCGTCGAGACCTTCGCCAGTTAGTGGAGGTTACGACTAGTGACCATAGAGTTGGCAGCTTCCTAGTAGATGGAGAGCTTACCACTTCGGATATACGATTATAAGAGCAACGAAGTGATAAGATTTTATCCGTTTTTAGACTTAGCGTAATTCATAAACGCTTGTCAAACCTAATATGGCGCTGATATAAGAGATTATTCCGTCTTCATAAAAATGTGATTCTGAAGAACACGTGGTAAAACCAACCTGAAGTCGCTGGTACGGTAGGTACAGCAGCGGCGCTACAGCGACAAACGATATTTGTGAATTTCGGACGATTGTCTCTGTCACTCTCATGATACCTTAATTGGAGTAAAAGAGAAAGATGCTCGAAATATACAAACTTCGATGTTCACGGTACAGGGCCAGTAGGTAAGACATCTAATATCTACAAACGCCCTTGTTCGGTGTTTTTTTTTTTCAGTTCATAAATTGTCAGGATCGTTGACACATAAGTATATGAGAATAAGAAGGGGATATTTTTTTCATACATTTTAATCAGTTTAAAATCAGTACTTCATTAATCTAATTAAATGTGTATATTTCAGATAAATTGAGCGATTTCGTGCTGCCTTTTTTTGTAATTTTCTTTTAAAGAAGGTTTTAATAGGAATGGTGAGACTTTCGATGATAATGCCAATTATGCCAAACCATCAAAAGGCCAAATACTATATTCACCGAAATAACAGTAAAGTTAAGAAGCTAATAGTGATGATGTAGGCATTGGGCATGGGCACGCCTCGACGCAGGCAAACAGCTGAGGGAACGGCGCGTGAATATTTGCACCGCGCGGCGACTGGTCGCACGACATTCCCGCCGCCGAGCCCGCTTCATTATCAACCGACTCTCATAACAACACAATACAGACTTACCGTTTAACCACAGTATAACCAGTAGTAAACCTTCATACAAATGCACGCCGCGCGGTTTGTTTGTGTGCTCGCCGTGTAAGTACGCATTACATGTACGAGTCGACATTTGAGCTGGAACGGGATGTAGTTAAGCAGCGTGCAGCGGCGCTACCGCGAAACACGATATTCGTAAATTTTGGACGATTGTCTTTGTCACTGCCATGACGCCTTAATTGAAGTAAAAGAGAAAGATGCTCGAAATATACGAATTTGATGTTCACGGTACCGGGCCAGTCAGGGCCGTTGTCGCGTTTTCGGAGCGTATTTTTGAACGACGACGGGCCGCAGTACAAGAAGTTATATCCATGGGTGCATAACCTAACCTAGCATTTGTGTTATAATTACGTACACAAAAATATAATCATAATTAAGAATAGGTATTTAGATTGAGATAAACGACTATGACACTAAACTCAAGGAGTACGTGTTTTATACCTACCCATTGAGAATAATTTTATGATATTAGATACTAACATGTACTTTATTTAAGAATTATTTTAAAAGAACCTACATGAATACAAACAAAAACGTAAAGAAAATATTGGATCTAATTCACTTAAGTATTTACAGGAAAATACCGATTCAAATACTCTAATTAAAGGAATGTCTACCTAAATATTTTGTTATTTCGTTTTTAAACATTTTCAAACATTACTCAAATTATAACTGAGTATCAGTTGGTTACATTGTTGGTTTATATTTTTTGCCATTAGTACTTTTCAACTGGTTGTGTGTGTAATCCATTCAACTCAAATCTGGTGCTTGTGGTACTACCGTTACAACTCTGTGCACCCAAAAGAAGTAGCTATCATTCGCGGCGAGCGTACCGGCTGAGTTTTATTACTGGTTCATCTTTATTCTGTGGTTTGACCGCGGTGGTTCGTGGCTTTGTGGCGCTTGTGCGGTGCTTGGCCACTTACGGCTGACGGTCACCACCCGTTTGGATGTAGGGCCAGGCTAACCCGGGTTTTAATTTTCAGGCTGCCACTCAAGACTTCTCAATTAATGATTATATAAGTGCATAGGACTGTCTACCGATTGCAATTGGCTTGATTTTTATGTCTGTGTGCCACGGTCTCACAATAGGTATGAAGATACGACATAATAGGTATAATTAAATCGTTCAATCCAGAAGGTTACACGAGCTTAAGGCTCATAACGACATAACTAAATTATCAATTCTGTGTAATTGTTTAAAACAGTCTCTTTAGGTAAAGTATCATATTTTGAGAGTTGGTCAACATGTTATGTTTTATGACTTTTATGCGATGTTGCTGGCGAGAGATATGAGCGCGCGATTCGCGCGGAGTGAAGTGCCTGGGATGTTTGTCATTCACTCCGGCTTTACCCAGTACGTGGCTCTACAGCCGAAAACTCGGATCTCTACTTGAGCACAGTTGTAACGGATCTGCGGGTCAATGTATACCAGGAATGTAGTTGCAGTCGGGACAATATGTTTGGCGAGTGGCCAGGCTGCAAGCGTGGGAACAGGCCGCGGCGGCCGCATGCGAGCCCGAGGCGGTCCAGACAACTCGCGTGTAAAAAGCAGTTCCTTCATTTACGCTGTCATGACTTTCAAAGAGTTTGCTAAAATAATGTTCGTTCCGCATCTTTGGGGTTCTTTGACTTAAGGTTTCGAACATGTTTGTGATCAATCATGGTTCTGTTACCCATGGGCCCTGAGCGAAGCGTGCTAAGCTTCCGCGGTGTTGTAAGACTTGTAAGTGTGTCTAGACCACTATAGTGTATACACTAAGTCAACACAAGTTTGTTTATATTGACTTCTGAATGGGCTAAATCATAATTATTTATGAAAATTATGATTCGTACAAGTAAAAGGAAAAAGCTATTTTTGTTTATGTTCACGGAGTCAGTAGTTACCTATATTGTATATGCTTTTAACGTGTGTTTTAAGTATAGGTAATAATAGGCGTGCTACTTACACATACAAACGCGTGTTATTTTTGAACATGGCGTTACACCGATTGAGCTTTTTTATTTTCTCCAATAACTTATTTTTTAATATTTGGTGGCACTAAAATATATTAGGGATACCTAAATACGCGTAATGTATGTTTATTAAGAAGTTATTGAATTAAATAAAATTGCGGAACCCTCTGTTATCCGTGGTCCTAAATGTGTCTAAATAAGTGATCAATGTATCTGTCGGGACCTACAGAAAAAAGGTAAGACATTGAACTGAAAACAAACTGAAACAAAGCTAATTTGTGGTATTTTGATTCGACTTTCAGACAAACTAACTTTTCAAAATACAGGCATGTATGACTGGTTTAATAACGCAAAGCTTAAACTAATTATATGAACTTTTTGAAGTTGTATAAAATAAATAGTGGGTTCATATCTAAAGCACGCAAGCATATCTTGAACTATTTCGGCTCAATTTTAAACAGTGTCGTCCCATATAATACCAAAGAACCCAAATTCACAGGATAAAAATAATAAACATATTATAATTAACTCCGCGTACGCCTCCCAAAATAACCGGTATACCATTGTTCCGTTTACGGGAAAGACATATAAACATATAAAATATTTAGTTTGATTTATTAAACTACTACACAAGTAGTAGTTTAATAAATCAATTTTTATACGTTATATTTTATTGATTCGAGAATTCGACTACTTTTAACAACTTACTTAATACCCACCAAATTCTGTAGGGTATTTATCCAATATTAAAAAAACCTGAAATTTTGCATTTAGTCTAAGAATTTTGTAACTTTGTCTGTAATATGTAACTACACAGAACTAGAAAACACATATCTTAAAAAGAAAGAATTAGTCATGGGGCCCTTAATTGATACATGAGGTAAAAAAAAAATTCTCCCTTTTACTCCATGACAAATTAACTTCAAGTCCGCGGTGTCCATATGGGTATGTAATCTTAGCCACGATAATCAGATATAAGTAGGTAGTGATGCTCAGTAAACAAGTAAACAGGGAGGAATGTTGGTAGGTAGGCATATTATTTTATTTAAGTATATTGCGCGCGAAGATGGAAGGTACTGCGGCTGTCCAATGCGCCGGCGCGCCGATCGCCCAGTAAAAACAGGACATACTCGTAATGTTTTATTAAAAAGTTCGGAGCTTGAAAATATCACCCGGCCATTGCCTTGAAGGCTGCAGATGCATCATTTTGGCATAAAATAACGCAGAGGCCCTCAGTATTTCAACATGGTAGGTAATCGTTTATGTATGAGCGTTCGATGACATTGCTTTATACTGTATTTTTCATCAATTCACCGCTTCTTGAGATAATTTAACTTGTTTATTCCCAGATACTAAAAATTACAGCAAAAACAAAGGAGCTACATAAATACATAAAACTCGTACGTTGCCATTATAAGGTAATAACATGAGCAACAGTGCCGATACGAAGAATCACAGCTTTACTGATTCCAGTCAGGTCTGCAGAGGCGCTACCGCTAAAAACGATATTCGTAAAGGGCTTAGCCGTGTTTATATGGGACGTTGGCCCCAGAAGCCAAATCGATTGCCGTTTGGGTATTTTAAATACGCCCCGATGTAAGATGTTTTTTCATTAAAAACACCTTAATTATTGCAGGTTTTTGAGAAATTAAAGAAATAACGAAAATTGTTTTTTTTTTTATCTAAACAACCAAACCGATTTAATATAATCACTGATTGACACTATGTATGTTGTATGGAATAAAACGAGGCGAGATTACATCTATTTTTAGTGAATTCTAAACAAGCGTCAGAAAAAAAGCCAATACAGCTGAGCCCACACGAAAATAATTATTATTTAGATACTTTTAATTAACACTGGCAACCCCTGCCCCCCTTCCCATCGAGTTAAAATTTTTTTTGGTGCACAGGGAGTATACAGAGCAAATGTTTGAAATAAAATTAAAGTCTCTGTGCCCACATTTTGTTTCTTTTTTTTCCTTACCCCACTACACCCGCACCCACCGCCCGCGGCCTGCCAGCACGAAGATTATAAGAAAAGGTTGTTCAGGGAAGTAGCTAACGGAGTTTCAAGGCAGCTGAAGCCACATGACCGATTTGGTCGCTAGCTCTTAGTCTAACAAGTTCGGGTGCCGCCGTATTTCGATCGAGATCCGAGTTTTCCGATGAAAAATGCAAGGAATATTGTTTTGGCCGGATTCTGAATATCCGGCGGAGTCTTCGGCCCAGTAACCGGATATCCGGCGTCCGAATATTCAGCCAGAAGTAAAATGTAGTCAATTCGAACGCGTGCCTGTGTGCTCTGTGCAAGTGTTGCAACTTATTTTTCGCTGTAGGTACATAGTATTTGATAGAAATTGCGCTGGATCTACAGGCAGTGCGTAATAATATTAAATTTAAAACTATTTATTTCAAATTAATGACTCGAATGAATGAATTCGACGACCGGTCTGGCCTAATTTTTCTTTGACGTTCATAAGTGCATGTAATGTGCCTAAATTAAAAATAAAGATCTATTATCTTTTTTTTTTAATGGGTCATTTTTTTAGTGACCTTGCCTATGAAGCCGATAGTCCTGTGTTCGAATTCCAGTCAGGGCATTTATTTGTGTGATGAGCACAGATATTTGTTTCTGACTCATGGGTGTTTTTTATGTAAATACATATTTATATGTATCTATGATATATATCGTCGTCTAGTACCTATTACACAAGCCTACTGAGCGTACCGTAGGACTAGATCGATTTGTGTAAGATTGTCCTGAAATATTTATTTATTATAATGATCCATATAACATTAATAAAGATAGTCTGGAAAATTAAAACGATCTTGACTGTGATTACTTGCAGTTTGTTAATTTTTCCCCCTTCGTTGAAGATTGTGTATGTATTAACGTACTATCCGGTATCCGGCTGAATACTACGTCACTATCCGGTGTTCGGCAGAATAGTAAAATTTTGTAAAAGACCGAATCCGTTGAGTCTCTAAAAATAGTTTCGCACTACACATGTATGACCTGTACTTACCAACGTGTTTATTAATAATGCTCCATGTGTAGGTAATGGCAAAATATTACATGTATTTTTTTTAATTATATCATCAACGTTTTTGATAATACCTCTACTATTAGGTATTTTTATTCCTCGTCTTCTTGTAGTACATTTTTTCTCTCTGTGAATTAGTACATTTTTCCGGCACTTTCCACTATTATAGATGCAGTGTGTTCCATTGTAAGACCACTGTGAGGGACACTTGACTTGTCATATATCTGATGGCTCTGGTCTCCTGCCATTGGCAGATATGTATTTTTGAGAGAAAACGAACTATAGTATAAATGTGATATCCAGTTCAATACCAAGCAGCGCCTGCAAAATTTCAGCGTCAAGTTGAAAGGAGGCAAACTCTTGCTAAAATAATTATTACTGTTTTTCAGGATAGGGTGATACTGATAGCATTAAGGAAGTTTTTAATTTTGTTGGACATTGGACGTTAGACAAAGAAAAAGAAAAGCCCCGGAAGTTCAGTGATATTTTCCCGGATTAATTAATAATACCTTATATATATTTCCTTAATAAGATTTCCTTAAGGTTTTTACTAGGTATTTACATACCTAGTAAAAACCTTCATTTTCAATATTTACGACTCGGTACAAAGTAATATTAAGATAGGTACACCGTAAACACAAGGGTATCGCATACTCGTACACCTATATATGTCTATCTTCGAAGTTTACGAGTAAAATGCATGTTTATCTTAATTTAAGACCCTAAGATGCGGCCGATTTGCTCAGTTGCGCCTGCGTCGGGTCATATAATCTGACAGTATAATCAATATAGTCAGACCATACATCACCATATCGAGTGTCAACTCGCCGGACTCGGAAGTAGGCGAGTGTTCTGCCGTCTCGCCGGCACGTAAAACTTACCGTTACTGGTGAATCACAAATAGCACAACGACGCTTCATTCATTATACACACATTAGCACGGTAATTTAATTACCTACTCACATTTCATGAGTAGTATTTACTGAGACATATCTAAAGAGTCGGAAGCAGTACCTAATACATACAGAAATACATAGTTATACAAACATTCATGCGCTCGTATTTCTAGTAAATTAATCGAAGACAATGATATGTCATCACGATTCCTGATCCACGTTTTAATCTTAAGAAATTCTATGTCAGTAGAGAAGGAAATAACTTGTAGTGATGTACAATTTTTCCTAGAAAACATTAAAGAGCTCCTTTGAATGCAGGTGGTTCATAATATCATTTTCTTTCCCGGAAGTAATATTTATCTTGTATTCTATCGATGTTATTAAAACTAACTCCTCAACAAATTACTCGAACGCAGATAGAATCCAATCATTCAGTTTTATTGAAATACAAATCTGTTCTAGAAAACTTGATGTCTGGGTATAAACGGTCGATATTACAATAATATTAGCCCAGTTACGCTCGCTTTATTAAAACTCATTCAAGAGCGATTTTAAGGACCTAGGTATATTAAAAAAAAAAACGCCTAAATACTAATTTCTTTCCAGCAATTAAGGTAGCAGTAATTTTATAGCGAAAATATGTTGTACGAATGAGCCAACATACACACATTGAAGGCCTAGGCCGGGAAGTTTTTTTTTATGTTTATGTATACCTGGCGTCTGTGTTCATGATGCCTGTTCAAACAGCTGAATTATATTTTTTATAATTTTTAGTGACTTAATGATTAGTGGGCTAAAAAATAATCTCGCCTATTTCAGACGAAATGGTATGAAGAGATTTATTTTATTTGTCATAAAAATGAAGATTCATGTCATCAGGTTATTACATTATTATACATGCTCTCAATTTTAAATTAATTAATTGCCGAAATATTGGCAACACCAAACACTACTCCACGCATGCGCGTTTTCGAACGCACGTTTGAGTCAACCAATCACAGGACACGAAAGCAGTTGTTTCACATGTTTTAATAATGGCGGAATGGAAAAGTTTCTCTGCGTGTAAAACTCTATTTATTAAGACTAAATAGTGGTAAATGTTGTCATTCAATGGTTTTTTGACTTAGATATAGTGTTACGGGTGTATAAAAATTTAATAATCTAACCGGGCCCGGTTTTATGTATCTATATTTTGTTATTGTGTACCGCCAAAGGCAGATGCCGTAGCGCCAACATTTAAAAGGTAAGTGGATTCTTTTTTGGTGGTTTTTTAAATGTTGTATATAGTAATTATAGCCAGACTATTTATGATAGTCATTAATTATTACATGGAAGGCAAAAATACTACAAAGCGGGATTGGAGGGAAAATTAAAAAACTTTTGTCGTGAAGCTGTTTTTTGAGTGTTATCTTTTTATTTATTTCATTGCATTAGTTTGAGAAAAGCACTATACCTACATGCCTAGCCGTGAAAGGGTCTTGCAGGCTTCGTATACTATACAACTCAGCCTGTAACTCCCTGTTTCCCGGCGGCTGCAGTAATGCATTATTATATTTTTCATGTGTAAATTTGAACTATATTGTTAAGTTAAGTACTTTAACAAAATAGGTTGATACTATATATACTATAAATAACATAATTCATAGCATTAAAATATTATGTTTTTATTACTGATATAATATTTTATTATTTTTAATTTTATATATTTTTTTTTTTATCTTCGTCTGATTTTCATGGAATTTAAATATGTACCTAACTTATTTATTTATTAAATTTCAAAGTCGCAGTCATTAACGTAGTGGATTCATTCAAAACAATCTTTTTCGATTGGAATAATCTATTTTTTAGTAAAATAAAAACGATGATACCGATATATTGTTTTAAACCGCGGGTCTCGGCATATATCTTATGTGAAATTAGTGACAAACGGTAGATATCAGTCCAATATTTGTAAAAAATATATTCCTATATCGTTACTCACCAAGACTAGAAGATTTATACTGCAATCGAATATGTACTGGTATGTAGTAACTAGCCTATGCGCACAACTTTGACCATTTGGAAATAGTAAAAACACTAAACTCTTTACTTTCAAAATACCCTTCTGCTCTTTTTTGTATTAATTTGGGTAGTACTGGTTTTTTACATTGCACAAAGTTTGGTGCCATACAAGTTTTAAAGCGGTGCAATTTAGAAATAGAATGTGTAAAATAATTGATCACTTGAATAATAATAATTAAACTTCAAACCTAAACTTTATTACGTATGCCAACATATGTAATGTCACTTTCGAATGAGTACGGGTAATACACATCCCAGAAAATTACGACCAGGAATTGGCGATAACTTTTTTGTACGCAGATTGATGGGTCGAGCATTGTTGCCGTGTAGAAAATGTGGCTTCGGATTACTGCCCCGTAACGCGTTTCTATAGCCCGAGAACGCGCAACCCGAGTATTGACGACCCACCAATTCAAGTACATCGTGGTAGACAATTGCTGGGCTGTACGATCCGTGGTCGACCATCATTAGGCTGCGTTTTAGTCATCCTTTCTAACAAAGATATAAAGGTCAAAATGAATGATACTGACAATAAAAAATCAAATATTAATAATTCCTTCGAGTGCTACGTACGGGGCGGGGTGCGTTCAGAGTAGGGCATGCAATATCGACCAATTCACAATACCGGTATTGAAATTCGATAATATAATTCAATACCGGCATTCTGATATTAATACCGGTATTGGGATCTTAGTTAAACAAATGTTTTTATGTAAAATTAATTTAATAATCAATGTAGCAAAACTAATCTTAATGAGGTGCAACTATAAATATCACAGATATAATCAGAACAAGAGTAATTATTTATTATTTAGACAATACAAAATAACATTTTAAAAATCACAACTAGCCGCATTATATTATATGCATATCAATATCGTAATCACAATGGACAAATTTGTATTTCGCTGTCTTGGTTGTAATGCTAATAATTGTAATGAATATTCTTCTTACCTACTTAAACAATAAATAATCTTATTTAATCATAATGAAAACAGAACTCAATAAAAAATGTTCAAGCAATAATGATGATAGACTCTTACGTAATAAAATATTTACTTTTATAATAAACAACAATTGTAAAAAGAAATCAACACAATCTAATATAATAAAAATATGGCAAGTACAATTAAACTTTTGATTTATATAGATATAATCTTATTGATACTAGATAAAAGTTAATCATATTTCTATTTTCTTTAATTATTTTCTAAAGATCGTTTTTCTTGGAAGTGAGTTCTTAAGAATGACAGGCAATCTAGTATTCTGTCTGATAGAGAACCCCTTATTTTTGAGCAAAAGAAGCCAGCAGATGAAAATATTCTTTCACTTTCTACGCTAGTTGGCAAAAGTGACGAAAGATACAGGAACGCTTCCATAAAGTACACTCCTCGTTCTCCATTATTGTCGTACATTGCTTTTTCAGTCATGACAAATCCAAGTAGGTCAAAGCCAGCGTTGGCTGAAGTTGCAACAGTTTTATTACATATTTTTATTTCTAGATTCAATTCCTCCTGTAGAGTTAACTAGTTCGTTCTACTTGTACTTGGAATTTCTTCAATGTCACTGTCAGCACTGATTTGTTCTACCTGAGTAGCAGCAGCCATAGTTTTACATTTCAATCGTTTAAGCAAAGAGACAATAAATTCGCAAATTTCTTCACATGTAGGTTTACGAAACGTCTCATCATCTGGCATTGTGTAAAAGCCTTCAACGTCATAAAGATAGTGTAGTACACCAGCTACTAATAACCGCCTCTCTTTGATGCGTTTTCGCAAGTTCAATGCAAGTTTGGTGCTAACATACGTATTCTTTCCATCAAGTTTGTTAAGCATACCTATTTATACATTTTTGTTTGTTTGTTTGTTTTCATAAATTTTAATGCTGTATCGGCTGTGTACAACGTTGCATCTCGACGGCAAATTGATAAAACGGTAACCTTAACAATATCCAGGTTTTCGTAAAACACAATTAAACACTGAATTTCCTTTTCTGTAAAGTGAATAGGCGAGCTTATATCAATCAACACTTTAAACACTCAATTTCTTATTCTTAAAAACGACCCTATCATTGTTGCCATACTTGACCAACGTGTTCGGCAATCCAATTTTTATATTTTTTGTCAAATTAAGCTTACGAAATTGAATACCGGAATCCCGGTGTTTCGATATTGGTACTTTCAAATACCGGTATTCTAATATCGTAAAAAATGGTCCGATATTCCGGTATTTCGGGATTCCGGAATTCCGGTAGTCATGCTCTAGTTCAGAGACGTGTGTCATAGAAAATACCCATGACTCAGGAACAAATATATCTCGGATTCGAACCCAGGACCGTCTCGGCTTTGATAGATAGTTGTTGTTCATAAAACTATAGATACGGATAGAAATGCAGAAGTAGAAAAAATATACTAATTTATATTTTTTCATGCACTGCTCTGCCAATAACTACCGCTACTCACATAGCGGCTTCATAAGTCATAACCCCCACGCGGGAAGGATGACGAACGGGCTTGTAAAAAACCTTGCAATAAACGTAGCAAGTTAGCATCATAAAAGTTGTTCAATTTATGAACTACAAGGTAGGTTCCTACGATTTCCAATGACAGTAGATGCGTGCTTCTATGTTGGCGATAACTAGTCTGTGCATCATACCGCAGCACGGATTAAATAAATACTAAGTAACACTGCAATTTCATAGTGCTTTACTACGTATAGGTTTACATAGAAGATTTCTTTTATGCAGATTTTTTTTTCGTTTAAATTGCTTATACATAATTATAATAGATATTGTACTTGCTATATATCTATAATAATCTTATACGAGTATGTAATAGGTTTGTTCAGAAAGTTTCTACTTGGAGTAACAGAGGGCCGAAGCGAACTGACTTTTTCGCACGCTATTATTTCCTTTTCAAAAAGGGGATGAATACAGTTTTTTCTTTTACTGCTTGAAACAAATTTGGTTGAAACATAATGATTTAGGTACCTACTAATGTATTTGGCATGTTCGCTAGTGCTTACTTTCGTCCCTCTTATTTTTAGTTGTTTATTTATTGCAGGTGCTAAACGCCACAGATCCGAGTCTCTTCGTGTCTCATAAAATGCAACGAAGTAGGTACTAGGATAACATGGTCGCGAGGCAGTTGACCTTGCTTGGTGTTTACGTCGCGCGCGGTCGCGGGCACGTCACGGCCGCGCGTTGCACCGCGCTGGGACACAAACAACCTACATACCCATACCTAAACGCATCGGCTTATAGTATAGTGGGACTGGAACGGCTCGAGTATGCAGGACGCCCGCTCCGGCCCGGCCGTGTCCGGTTAAGGCGCGTCGCGATCCGAACAACCGACATCGATGCCATTGAACTGCGGCCTATCGCCATTGTGAGTCGCCGACGACTTATTCGGTTGCAGGCACGTCCATGCATGTTTTAATACTTAATTATGCTCCCTAAAAATATCCTGATAATTCGACGACTCGATATTTGACGGTAATTAATATCGATGTGTTTCTTAGTAACTATTATTTTAAGTTAATGTGGACAGCGCCTACATGCACAGGGTCTATGCAACTTTACAAAAGGGATGTTGACACATATTCCATATTGTAAAAAAATATGTGAAATGGGTAATTGGGCTCATAATAACCAATATAATAAATAAAAGCAAACAATATATTGATGAGATTTAAAAATTTTACAATTCAAAATTTAATAAAGAGAATTTTTAATTAGCGATATAAAAAAAATCCTCGGTACCAATCGATATTTTACTGTATAGAGAAAAATAAATTGTACTGCAAAAAAACATTTAACTAAATATTTTTTCCATAGATCCCTTAAAGTGCGCGGCTAGGAATGAGTGACGTCATACAGGTTCGCGCCATTTTGTTAGGAGCGCTTGCGCGTGAATCACAAATATGAGCTTTGTGGCTATTGTGTAGCTTTAGTTATACAGACATTCGATCTCTAGAACGAAACGAATCGATTGATAGAACAGTTAACTTAAAAATGAAAATACCAGTAGGTATAATATACTTTCATTAACATTACATACTACATACATACATTGTAATTTTTCACATAATACAAAATATATTTTTCGAATTCCGCAATCACCTTACAAGTGAACTGTAACTCCGATTAAATAGCACAATTTTTTTACTATTATACATTTTCTTTTTGTATTTTTTTACTAGTAAAGGATATTATGATTTTAAAACAGCTTTTATATGATATTTAAATGTAAATTTAACTAAATTACTATCCAAACTAGCATAAATCACAAAAAAATGTTATTGACAGTTATAATTCAAACAGTCCATTCAAATTACTCATTTAAATAGCCTAATGAACCGTTATAATATCCAGAAACAACTGTTAAAAGTAAAATAAATTCCAAAAAAAATTAAATCATTTTGTCTGATTTCAGTGAGAATATATTATACAGGGTGTAATTTTTTACATGATACAAAATATGTTTAAACAACTTGTTGTTTATCGAGTTAGAAAAACATACTTTGTATCATGTAAAAAATTACACCCTCTATAATATATTTTCCGACTCATAATGCATCCATGCTTATATTATGTATTATATACATAGCTATGTTACAGAAGAACTCGTTTATTTAAATTATGTTTGCATCATTATTTTATTAAGTGCATTTATTGGCTAAGTGCTTAATGTACCCGTCCCAGATCACTTTTATGACCAAAATTTGCAAGATTATCCCTATATGTTACACATTTGATGCATAATGTATATCCGAACTAATTAACATTTAGGTATTATTGGTAATACACCGTACACAATCTAGATCATAGATTCCCTAACTTTATTGGGCTAGCGCCCACTTAGGTGTCAGCAAAAAAAAAACAGCGCCCACCATCACAAAATAATAGCTAAAATAAGGTACATATTTCGTCACTTCTTTAAAAAACCATGTGTTTCATAACAAAGACGTTTTAACCCTATACGACTCACCTAACGCAGAGAGAGATAGGTACCTACGCAGTTCTATCCAAACTATTGTGGGTATTTGTTTAATCACCTTATATTACCCCAATATTGCCTTTTTCCGAAATATTTCATTGCGAAGGATGTGCTTGATGCGATTTTGTCAATTTTTTAATGGCTGACTAAATTTTTGTTAAAAACAGCATGCGCCTCACACAATTGGCTGAATAATCTGTCATTCAAGGAATTACTTTTTATTTCAGTGTTTTAATTAGGCACTTATTGGAGCGACGTATGCAGAAGTTCGCAGAGTTTTTATGCAACCATTTAGTGAATGAACTAAAATAAATTGCGATACGAGAATTTCAATGACAGGGAAGTACCACAAATAAACCTTAAATTTAGGAATTTCTATGTATAGAAATTTATATATTTATTTCTACCAATCATTTAAGTTTATTTTTTCACATGTGGGAGCGCCCCCTAGGGCAGCATAAACGCCCCCCAGTTCCTTCCGAGGCCCCTATCGCCCCCCTGGACCTCTTCAGCGCCCACTGGGGGGCGGTATGGACCACTTTGGGAAACTATGATCTAGATAATGTACGTACATACCTATTAGATTTGTGCAACTTTTTAATAGATTCTTAAAAAACGCTTCTTAATAATCTAAGTTAAATAATACTTCTAAACTTCTATGAAGGCGTATGGCACTTGACAACAAAATAAAATAATTATTGTCAATTGACAGAGAGTTATGTTATGTATTTATTTGACAACTGCTTCTTATTCCTTAGTTTTGCTTTCCGTCTATTTCGTCTCGCAGACTCGAAACCCTAAAAAATATTGATGCAAGGCTTGGATCATCAACCCTAATTCATGCTTGTCATGATAAGTAAATAACGTAAGCCTTGTATACCGGCGTGTAAAATTTGCTTGTTCATTATGGTTGATCTTCTGTGCGCAGCTTTAGTAATAACTAATAACGTGTAAAACGTTTTTTTAGAATTTTTACAAAAGGTGAACCCTTATAGTTATTAATATACGACCGGTCTGGCCTAGTGGGTAGTGACCCTGCCTATGAAACCGATGGTCCTGGGTTCGATTCCCAGTCAGGGCATTTATTTGTGTGATGAGCACAGATATTTGTTCCTGAGTCATGGGTGTTTTCTATGTATTTAAGTATTTATACGTATCTATCTATTATATATATCGTCGTCTAGTACCTACAACACAAGCCTTACTGTGCTTACCGTAGGACTAGGTCGATTTGTGTAACATTGTCCCGAAATATTTATTATTATTATTTATTTATTATAATATATAGTACCTAAGTATAAATTTCAAAAGATGAAATCTAATTGGAGTTGAGCTAATCATGTAGTCACAGTAATAAAGAAAACTTTCGTTTGTTTAACGGTATTAGTGTAAGATAAGAAGATAACAGTTAGCATGTAGGTATTAAAACTATCCAGTAATTAATGTTAACAGTACAATAACTTCATTTTTATCAGGTTGGTACCTACTTTTATTTTTACAAACGTTAAATATTAAAAACTGAATGAATTTTCATTGACAGTTAAAAAAATCCTACTGCTGCATTGGTTGATATACAGTGAGGCATGTGCTTTTGGAATTATTTAGCACTCCAATGCTGATAAGTTATAAGGTATTATCTAAGTATGAACATAAAAAGTATAACTAGCTATAATATGTGTTTTGTTATTTATTATTAACACAAAAATATAAGATAAAAACATAATAAAGATACTAACTAAAAACTTAAATATAAATAAAAAATTGACCTAGGTCCTAGGTGACCTAGGTAGGGTGCCCAGTGGGCCAGCCCTCTGGTCACTATTTAACTATAGCTATAAGGATTTTGAATGAATTGGTACTTTAAGTATAGGTATATATGCTGTAGTATTTAATTAGTTTTATTCAATTATAAAAATGTTTTAATAGTATTACATTAATTTAATTGAATGAATCGGACCTATGGAGCTCGTCAACTTCTTCGACGGCCCGCCCGCCTTACCTCTATCGGATCTACACCACTCTTTATGAAACTTTTTGTAGGAGCGCGCGCTAGGTACAACTACATACCACAGTTAGGTATACTTTTATGTATGAGTATCGTCATGCATATCATCCTACACAAATTCATACCATTACAACCCAGCATCCCATACCAATATGGTCCATCTTGATGTAGTGTGGAGTGATCTGTAATATCTGTATCATAGTTTTAGCAATCTAGCTGTTTACTATATAAGAACCCAGAAAAATTCGGTTAATTATAATTTAACTATTTTTAAAATATTGAATGTATATTAAAACCATCACATTTGTTTTTCAGGTAACTAAATACATAATGATTTTAGTATTATTTTATTATACTTGCTCCCTCTATGCTTAAATTTGATGTGTTTTGTTTGTTTTTTAATGTTTTTATACTAATTAACCATCTGATATTGCCAATATACAGGACAGTAGCAGCAAGCGGTAAAAAACGAATGCAATGTACCGTAATATAGGAGTGAGGGTGAGTAGAGATTGCGAGGATAGTTGAGGATGAGGAGGTTGTTATAGAGTACAAGGTAAATTATATGTTCTTTTTACAAATGGAGTTACAATAATATTCATAATGCAAAAATCTCGATCCAATAATTTCCCCAAATCACCTTTGTATGAAATCCCATCTCGCCCCTTTACGGGGTGAGGTGTGATGACTTGATGATTTACTGTTCTGTGTTTTATCTTTAAAGTTATGAAATGGCACTGAAGCTACTAAAAAAAACTACCGGAACACTTCTTAATAAAATTAAGTTTGCATAAAAAGTAAAATTAAATTTTATCGAGGTTTCTGACATTTAAACCACGATAAAATTTAATTTTCCCCTATCAGTCCCGTTTCACGTAACAACAAATCTTTGTACAAAAAAAAACTGTTGTAAAAAGCTCTATTTATATACAAACATATTGAAGTTTGCTGAAATTCATATCTAATAATATATTAGGGATAGTTCACTAGGGCATACGTATTTTATTAACATGCCGAGTGCGTAGTAGTAGTTGGTATATCTTATACATAGTATAAATTGAAAATGTAGTAAATAAATTGCTAGAGACATACCGTAAATGGCTTAAACGTGTTGGTAATCTTTTTGAAGGTTTTTGTGGTATTTGTAGTACTAGTAAGCCATAAACTGTATATGCAGTAATCGTATAAACGAATAATAAAAACGGCACGAGCAGGAGTCGACATCCAAAAAATACGTTACAATCAGAGATCGGACAAATTTGCGTCATTGCTCGCATTAATCTGGACATGACTTTGAAATTAATCAAAATGTTATTCAATTAATTATTTTTTAGACAGTATCTTAGACTGTACTGGAGAGATAGCAAGTATGAGCAGGTGGCTGAAGTGAAGTAGTATGAAGTGTGACTGAAGCCGTCTACGGTAGTGTCTTTCAAGAGACTTCCACTTAATCTTTTAAGTGGTTTCCAACGTAAGTTAATTTAACTACCCTTGGAATGTCAATATTGCATGTTTAAGTAGCATCGTCACTAACTTCGGAGTAAACAAGAGGCAACAAAGTCATTAGCACCGCAACAAGCCCCGCAGAAAACGGTTCCTCGAGCGCGGGCGCATTTTCTGTTTGTGCCTTGCATCCTTATATGAGGAGCCGACGAATCGAGTACACTCCTCGCAAGATGAAGAGCGAGCGCGCACTGCCCGGACAGCCGGTGAGTGCGACAGAAACGGCGAGACCGTCGCGGAATGCGGCGCATTTCATTTTCGTAACGGACTGCGGGTCGAAAAGCGCGCCCAAGTCGAGAGGGCATGTTGGTCATGTAGTAAGGTCGGGGGGAGGGGATATTGGCTGTAGTACGACGGCCGCGCTTCTCGTAAAGGAAGCGACCCTGGCGCGGTCATTGCTCGCATCGGCCGCATTCTTCCCCCCTCCCCTCGTCCCGCGGACGCGACTGCGCATCAATGAACTGCGCGCGAGCAACTGCCACGTCCAATCGCGCTGTCTCCTTTCAGCATCAGAGGATGCGCTTTATCCCTTCGCCTTCCTCCTGGAGGACTATGTTACTCGTATTTGCAAGAATCATTCTAGAGGCATCTATGAACAGGTAAAATGATTGTCAACAGATTTTACCACACGCTTACAGGTTTTAATGTAGGGGAGAGGGGGGCAGCCTGGTACATTTTTTACACTCATTGACGTATTTCAAATTATTACCCATAAAAACCAGTTTTAAGTCTCTACACAACAACGTATGTTATTAACCTATGAAATTAATGCATTTGCACATGTCCAAAGCTAAAGACAAAGGTACAGTTCAGAAATTTGTAACTCGAGGAATAATGTTCAATACTACCCCAAGCGAGGGTAGCTTTGAATTTACTTGGGGCAGATTTGAAATATGGGTTATAAGACAACAATGTTGAGATATACGTGTTTTTTTTACCTGTAGTGAGTACAGTTAGTCACTAGAAATGGTCGTATTACCATTTAACTCCTATAATTTACAGTTTTGACTAAGAGGGGGTAGTTTTGTACAGAAATGATATTTGTAGTGTTCAAATGTACCTCCGGAGGGGTACCTTTGAAAAGTATTGAAATTCTTCTAAAGCTGCCCCCTTGAGGCAGTTTTGCACACAATATAGTTCAAAACTACCCCAACAATGTAACAGGGGATAATAATTCAGTATTTGTAATGTTTTGACGTTAAATAAAAATACATAAAATGTTATGATAAGAATTTATATTTTTTCATATAAAACGATAGAAAACAAACAATAAAATCACCTACCCATTGAAAATATTCTGCAATCATACTTTACAAAAAAATGGCTAGAAAATTATTAATATGTAATGTAGCACTATATTATTATGGCGCATCCAACGCTTATACCTCTAGATTAACGATGTCAGCATAATAAAACATAAAAACTAAAATCAAATATTTATTTATTCGATAGTGAAAAGTATTCGGTCTTATATTATACACACCAGCAGCCTGTCAAGTTTCATGGTGCCATTAAATACTTCACGTACATCCTCTTCACTTAATTCGGATTCTCTTTTTTTTTCTTACCATTTTTACCTGCAAACAAAGAAATCAATAAATTGAAAAAAAAATATTATTCATGGTAGTTACCTACACAAATTTAATTTATAGACAGTAAAGTAATATTGTAGATAAAGAATTCTAATAAATAAATAAATATTATACCAAACAACTAAACGTAATAAGTACAAAACAATTAATATATTTATTATCGATTCAGGTAAATGCATTATGAGCGTTTACTAAAATAACTACGATATTATTGTAGATTTCGTAGGTACCTACATACATGTCAGTTTATATCGGGGCAGATATGAATATTTCTTATGGCCGGGGTAGTTTTTAACAGACTGCTAATCAAAACTGCCTCCTATTTTTTTTTCAAAACTACCCCAGCACCTATTTAAAAAAATAAACATCGATATCTTCCAAAACAATAGCAAATTCTGATTGTTTGTTCTTTGTCACTAAAGCTAATAGAAGATACTATCGGATAAATTAACTTTCACTTACCGCTTCCTTCAAATACGGTCTGAAGATCCTTAGACACGGGGAGCAAAACCGCTAACGGATGACATCGAAATCAAAATACGTCACCGGTTCGTTCATGTTCTGTCAAACGTCAAATCTGCCAAGTGACAGTTGTGTGGGTCAGTGTTGCGTGCCCCAAAAATGGGTTTGGACCATAATCGGACTAAAAATACGTCTTTGATCGCATTTGTTCTAAGCTGCCTCCAGTGATAGCTGCCCCCCTCTCCCTATAAGCTTTATCTGTATTTATCTAACCTAAAATAAGCAACTATCGTAAATAAGATTTAAGAAATGGTTCTAACAATTATGAAAATAAGTAATAAAGATATAGGTACAGGTGGTTCAACTTGGTTAAATGACCTTATGAGTTAACTTTAAATAAAAGGCCTTTATTCGTCATGTCAGTTCCCTACTTGATAGTTAAAAAGCTCTGTGCTTGATAGTTTTTAACCCTTTTACAGACTATACAGTGACAAACGAAACCTACTTACTTATTTGCTATCTACACCTCCGCTGCGCTGCTTGTCTGTCACCGTACTATATTTGAATCAGGTAGACGCTAGGAACTATTTTTATACAGACTATAACATATTAGAATAGTTTTTCCAATTTTAAAGTGCTAAAGTTAGACGGAAATATAATTTTCACTTCACTGGCTCGAAAATACCTTGTTAATAATTTAAAAATAGATAGCAAAACATATAGTATGAGCGCCGTGTAATATATTGTGTTTTTTCATGTTGCTTCTTGGGTATCCTTTTAATAGATGAAGTTAAATGATAAATTATTGATAGTAATAATTTCTTAGTTAGGTAGTATTTTCCTCGCGGTAGTAAATTGAACAATTTTGTTATTTACTCGTCAGCAAAGTTGTCAAACCATCCCAACTGTCAAGATTCCAGAATCACTGGCAATGCTTGTAGTTTTTTTTTTTTAATCTTTCGCTAGTTTTTGTCACAATATTAGCACGAGAGGCCGCTATATCTTTGATTCCTTTTTTAATTCTTTTTATTTCAATAAAGAAAAGGAGTTTTGTCACGTTTGTGACGATGTGACTCCCATTATTGCATAATAAACTATATATAACATAATACTTTTCTATGACATCGTAAAACTACATTATTTTAAAATATAATTTGCACAGCCTTCTGGCTTCGTGAGATGATGGCGCTGCCAGGCCCGTAGAATAATCATAACTATTTTTTAGCCGCATATAAGAAAAGGCGGACGTAGTCAATTCGACTTTATTCATATATGCTGTAGCCCGCAACTTTAATGCGTAAAATTTCATGTTGTACCTACGATAGGAAATGTTTGTACTTGTAATTAGCTATTGGAAATAATGAGATAGTGATGCGAAAAATGTAATATGTAGTACTGGGTCTGATCGTGCACGGACGCTGCATATAGACAATAAGTAAATCACTTCAAACAATAACAGCCACTGATAAGAGCCGCATTAAAGTTACCCGAGGCACTTTAACTTTAAACGCATTGCGGGTAGCGCGACGGAGCAATAACGCAATAGTTGCCATGCTTTTGTGATGGCAACATTGGCAACAAGGACGTGCCTAGGATGTATTCAGATTTGTGAGTATAGACCATTCATAGGCAACTGATAATGCTCTTATATACGTAAAAAAAAAATCGACCAAGTGTTCTAACCCTACCTACCTCTGACCCGTGACGATTATTACCGGAAGAAACTATCTTAAAGTACATAATTATGCGTAGTCCCACAATAAAACATATCAAACAGTTTAATAAAATACGAGATATAATATGAAAAAAAAACAGTATAAATAAATTTGACTGCATGAAATAAACATGCTTTTATATTGCTTTCTTACATGAACTGTGTCATTAAAATAATCGGGTAGTATACATAATACAATACAATTGATGAATTTAATGCAAGGCGGTTTCGTTGTAGATTCTCTAATCACCTATTCTGTAATAGTCCTTGGACATCAAAGATTTTTTAAGTAATTCCTAAGTGCTGCGGAGGGTAGGTTTAAGGCTTCAGTAGGGATAATAATTTATATACTTTACGCACACGACACCTTCTGATAGCAAGCTTATTTTTATTTCTAATTCTATTAATATGTCTTAAAAAACAGTAGCCAGCAGCCACTACACACTGGGACAGACGCTTACCGGGTAAGTCAGCGGGATATTCTACAATTTTAGCACATTACAATTTAACCCTAATAGCTTAGCCCAGATGGTACCTATTTGCGTAAATTATCTTGTTGTGTATTTTCTTTCATTCTAAACGAACAACTCTTAGTTTCCATTATGCCATATTTCTAAGGCTAAGCTCTAGAGTGCCATTCGGACAACGAGCGTATATATTATGCATATAAACAAAGTTCCCCGGCGCGTCTGTCTGTCGGTACGATGTGTTTCGCGATGATTTTAAAAACGACTTAACTTATTTTCATGCTATTTACAAATATCGATAAACGCCTTTTCGAAAAACTTTATCCCGAGCTATAGGTAGGTGTTTTCTGTATTTATATATCGTTGGCTGAGCACACACAACACGTGCCTTTTTGAGCTGCTTACCGTGGGGATCAGAGTCAATTTGTGTAGGAATGTGCTGTGATTTTTTATTTGTTTTTTGAACAGTACAGCGTGGGAAACTTGCCGACACATATATTGCAAATTTAAATTATTTTTTATCCCACAACCATACTTTAAACAGTGCCATGGCTGGCCGACGAAGTCGCTATGAAAAGCTAGTTCTCTATTAAAATATACACGTAAAATCAATTGTTTTTACTTTTTACCCATTACTTAAAAGGAAGTCCTTTGAATTGTTCCGTGAATCTTTATGATTTAAATTGATTGAAAAAATGCAAATACTCCTAACTTAAATTAAAACAAAAATATATAGTGAATGATACTAGTTTAAAACAAAACGGTGAAAAATAATGATAGTTGGTCTTACAATTTACATGACAAACTTGGCAAACAACAATCGCTAATTACGAGTACATGCATCTTTATTGTAATGCCTAATAAACTATATCAAAAACAAACTAAAAATTCTCCAACGAATTTAAATTTGTCATTAAGGGCAATCTGAAAATGTTACGAAGTAATCGAAAGGGTCGCAACGAAGTTGTCCAACGGCTTTGCGCTTCGCGGCAAAGCGCGGTCAACGCTCGGCAAACTGCCGGACTTACAGGTTGGACATGGGGCAATGGAATCCGCGGGGGACAAAAAAGAAGAAAAGCTGCGCGCGCTCCTCGACTACTAACAACGGTTTAAGTACACACAGCCACGTCGGACAAGTATCACACCAAACTATACCCATGCTGCGCAGGAGTTGTCCACCGTGCGACTTCCACTGCCTAGCCGGCCGGATTATAGGCCCGCATCTCAATGGCGTACCTACTATATCTTTAAGCATCCACTCGTAGGTTGCTCACACGTATATACGCTTAAGTAGATGCATTCTGGAAAGATAAAAGCATGACTCAGATATTTATTACTAGTCATAAACTTATCCCTTCGTTTTTAATAGTTTTACATTTAGGTATGCATTTTCAAACTAGAATGCAATCTTCATATTGATATCATTTATTCTAACCAGTGGACTTAAATATTTAAAAACACAAAGTTCGAATCCGGGACATGGAACTGCAGGTCATTAAAGTAAGTGGCAAGAGAAAAAATAACTACATAAATGGCGCTCGTCGCCCTTTCTGAGAAATTGCGTGAAACCAACCGTTTTCTGGGAAGAGTGAGGACTTTTTACGCGCCAAATTCTTATTACAATGCAGTACGGATGCCAATGCGCATTCCAGTGACGGACCATCGCGCCGCAACACGGTTTATACAATTTTGAATAAAACAAGGTTTTCTAAAATACGTTGAAGTTCAGACGACGTTTTCATCAAAGTTTTTATTATTAATTAGCGAAGTACTTAGTTCGTACGTACTTTGAAATCTTACAAGTATTATTTTATTTCATTTTTAATGCTATAAAATAATTATATCGTATAACGAACCTACTTCAGTTATTTAAATAATATCCCTAAATCTGTCACTGACAATTGTGGTTGTAAGATACATACTCGTACAAATCATAAACGCTTATAATTAAATTTTATTTGCATTAAACGTAAAATTAAATTTTAATGATTGTCAATTTTGTCCCCACACACCCCGTTTTGTAGTAGAAGGACGTAATCGAAAATCCACATGTTCTTTCTCTATCAGATGCATATTTTGGGTTTTAAATAGGGACTAAACTAAAACTACAGGGAGTTCTGTAATAAGTAATCATACCTGCTTCTCCGTATGTACTAAAAGTTTTTATTTAGACAAGTCTGACCAGCGTTTGACCGCAGCACACCTGATGGTAAGTGTCCACGAGATTGAGGGTGGTGGCTTGTTCAGCAACAGCCATATCTCACGGTAGTATCACGGTGATATCACGGTGGTCCGTTTCCGTCTGCCCGCGACTTAGTCTGCGTAAGATCACGCAGGATCGCGGATAGATACTAGTGAAAATAGAGGAATCATCGATAATGCCGCACACCGGATAACGACACCCAACTAATTATCTTTTCAACGATAGAATATTGATTAGTATTTAGTGTAAAAAGTAGTAAGACTAATGCTGATACAAAACCTTAGTTAGGGTTTCACTTCTAGGCTTAAACCAGGTGAGATTCGAGCAAGAGTCAAATTAGCCACACTACGTTAGCAGCCATTTTGATAAACTTGATACCTATGAAATAGGTACTTACATTTGGATATGTTCAGTGATTTATTAAAAAAAATATATTCAATTTGCTTTATTACTTTAAATCTGTTTTTTTTTATATTTGTATTGTAAAATCAAACACACATTAAAGCTAATTCGTAAATAATTTATGTTTAAATTTAAACGAACTGTCAATAAGGAGCAAAAGCGTTCTAAGGACTCCATGATTCCATTATAATTTAAAGCTAATTTACAGATTATTCGCAACCTTTAACATCTACATTTAATAATAATGTCGAGGAAAAATACGAAAGGAACTTGACGACAGATAGGTACATGAATTGTGTTTTTTATTTGTTCTATTTCGGGATTAGAAAATAAATAGCTCATTTTTGTTTTCAGTTTATTGATTGACGTAAAATTAAACAGAATAATTACAAGAAAGTAATCCGATTTAACTAAGAACTGCAAGAACAAAATCAAGTTTTTGAAACTTTTTATTTTTGTGAAATTAGGTATAACATATATAAATTTATTTTTATTATTTTATTTAAGTTTCATCTCGACGCTTCGAACCCTTTGAGCAGCGTTTGAGGTCACCGGACGTAAATAATAATATTAATAATCCATATTAGCGAAAGTAACTCTCTGTGTCTGTTACCTCTTCACGCTTAAAGGTTGACTCTCGTTATACCGTCGCACTTCCTACACGTCGACTTCACGACCCCGAGCCCACCGTCGACCCACCGGGGCGGCCGCGGCCCGGGCCCGAGCGGCCCGACACTCGAATATTGACTTGAACACGACCGTTGTTCCATCCAGCCATTTGTTGCGAGTAGATGATCATCACACGCCCGTCGATTTCGCGTGAACATCACACGTCGCCTTCCCATCACCGGGACGAGCAGAGCCTTTTTACATAGCTGTAACGGCCGAGGCACGACCGGCTCGAGTGGCTCGGGCGATTCAGTGGTCACGTGATTAATTCCATACAAAATGTCGCGACGGTTCGGACGCGGGCCGGTGTAACGTGAGTTAACCTTAAACCGCTGAACCAATTGGGATGAAATTTGGTAAGGAGAGAGTTTGAACTAATATTTATTCCGCAACTATACTTTAAAAACGGGCATGACCAAGACTGGCCAACGAAGTGGTGAGGAAAAGCTAGTACCCATAGTATATCTTATCATTTTATTTGTCTAATTTCATGAATAATTATTACGGCAACCAAAAACAAGATTAAAAGGATTCCTTTTAATGATTCTATAATAAACTATAATTAAGTACCTACTATTATTTAAATTAAACAAATAAAAATATTTAATCAGATGAGTTACTCAACTCACCGATAGATTTTCTATACATTACCTTCGGTTCGCGAATTCGACTCGTATTTGGTCAGTTTTTTTTATGTCTTATAGGATTTTTTAACTTACCCTAAGACTGGGAGCGAAATAGTGCTATTAATAGATGAATACGTCTTTATACTTTGAAAACGACAAATAAACTTAATATTCCGAGGATCCATCAGTACTTCGGCGGCCGCGAGAAGATAGTGCCAATTGTTAAACGCTTCCCCACCTAATCGCTCAGCTATGGTTCCGGACGGTGTCATTGACCGTACGGAGCCGGAAATAAACACTCCCTCTTACAGTACCGTCCGACGGAACTCCTCAGTGCATGAATATTTTATTTTTATAGATAACCATTGGTGAGATTATTAACCAATTAATTCTGTATGCGTATTCCCTAGTTAGAATTACACTTGAGATACATTTTACATTTAAAATCTAAACATCAAAAGAGAGAGATTAACAACTCACGAAATAAAAGCAATAATCAACCAACTCTGACATACTCCTTCTTGACTAAGTAATTGCTAAACGTTGTAAAGACATTCAATAATAAATCATATGAATAATTAAAGTACGATGCAAATAATAAACTCTAAACTCCAGGTAAAACACAGAAACCTACCAAATATACATAGTCTGTCAAAAGTTAAACCTATTTATTATCTATGTGTGCGTACGTCCCTCGTGTTTACGCACAGCGACACGACTTCAGACACACAAATAATGTTGCCAATAAAAACAAAATAAAACGCCTACTCCTCGTAAAGTATATTATTTAAAGTAAGTGGGTTGGGGTTCCTATTAAACGAATTTTCATTACCTACAAGAATTTTCTTCACATTATACTTATTATAATAAAAGTTTAAGTAGAACTACATGTTGACTTCAGATAAAGGCGCTTGACACATTTTCCAATGTACTATTAATTATTACTCGAAAGATTTAAGAGTATTGTTGTGATAAAGTCACGAGATATCTATTTACTTCACAATCATTTTTTTACCACATTACTAAGTTAAAATGCAAGAGTTATGGTATGTACCTTACGACTCGACCTTGTGCCCTAGCTGTAGCACATGGCACATGGCGTTCGGATACTGTGTCAAATGGTACCTACGAGTATATTTACCGTCATGCTTTCTATGGCTCTAGGGTTGCTACTACTAGGCGAGGAATAACTAGAGGCGGTTGGGATAATTATCAGAAACGTGAAAAAATACATAGAGCTCATAGACCTAATTATACAGCACTGTGTCTTGTGTGCTTTTGCTTTAGTTGCGTTTGACATTCATGATTCCTCAAAATCTTGCATAAAGGAGTCTTAGATTGGTCATTGTATGTCAGTTTTACAGTTCTAGTAGGTCGCGTAGCGAACACAGATATATTGTCAGTTACCTATAAAAATACTACCCCGGTGTAGGGTGGGTAACGTGAAGATGTGTTGAGCACTTCACAAGGAGTTGTCATGGCTGAAGGTGATGACGTAATCAATCGCTAATTCGTTTAAGGTTAGACGGTATTTGGATAACGACAGGAAATCCTGGGTCTAAACCACGTGAATTTCGGAAGCCTTATACGTAGCCATTATTATATATTATATTATATGCTGTTGTTGTATGGATGTCATAGGATCTCATTTCTGAGTACGATCGATAAATACGAGACAAGATAATGAAATATAATATTGTAATGGCGGTATTGTGTACGGATATAATAACGTAGGTACCTAAAAGTCCTGGTGCTCGACTCACTGTCCCAGTATTACGAGTATGTCATCTTTATAACTTCAAAAAAGTAGCAAAAAAGGTGACATACCCTATTGGACATTAACATGACGAGCAATACGACGTCGTACCTTATTTAATAAGACACAAATGCCATACAGGTCTCTGATTTAATTAGAATGTCGATTTTACATAGGTGAATGCAGTATATATAGGTACTCAGAATTCTTTTCCCATTTAAAAGGTCAGCTCATGCACTATACAATATATAGAAATATACAATATACATCGTAGACATTGTAAAAAAATGCGAGTTTTATCTCTTATAGAAATAAAAAAGATTGAAAATTGAAAATCCCAAAATTTGCGCTCAGTCTTACGAAGGTGAGGATAAAAAGTCGCTTTGCCGGTCGAAGCAGTCGAGGACTGCATTCGATCTAAACGGTTGATCTCAATCCGCGGTATGTGCCGCGCTCGCCGAGTCTGATCTCTCCTTCGGTATTACAATGCACATCCGGGGCGGTCGATACGAACGGCGACTTGCGCCGTGCTTGCGGCGCCCCTCGCCTCCCGCGACCCTCCCTCTGCCTGTCTTCGAACCCCCCGCGACAACTCACATCGATTCGCGCTCTTGATTATTAGGCGTTAGTCGCAAAAGTTTATCATTTCATTACACACATAGAGATTCTTCTCACAATGCCGTTAGGCGCAACTCATAAAGCCGTTAGGGTTCCGTTACGCGATTGATTTTCCTCTGTTTAGAGTTTTAAATGCGCTTATGAAAGCTGACAGCTATATTATGACTATGAAACTGAAGTGCCAAAACTTAATTTGAGTACTTATAAAGCCGCTTCAACAGTTGACCTCTGAGTCTGATCCCTATAGAAGTATACCTAGCTGAAGTTATCTTTCTGTTTCATATTTATTCTTCTTAAGTAGGTGTTTTTAACTTTAAATATCGATGCAGCAGCTTAGGGTAAACAGCTAAGCAGTCGCGGAAGGGATATTAATCTGTTTTGAATTACATATTCCTAAAGTACACTCAATACACAACGATCGATCTTTCTATACAAATTTCTTTATGTACGACCTGTTTTCAATGTTCTTGAGTGGGGTGTGCCATTATCGGTAGATACATTTTTTTATTTGTCTTGTTACGTGACTCTACCACTTAAAACGTAGTAGTTTTACCAACATACGAGTACATACTTATAATGTTGCAGTGTATCCCATTCTTTAATAATGTGTGGCTTTTGCAAATTAAAACAAAATCTGACGCAAAACCGTATAAATGTAAAATATGGTTAAGTATGTGAATATAAACTATTAATTACATAGGTACATTATATTATATGATTAAATATGATTTCTGCCATTTATGTCGAAAGTATTTTTTTTATGTTACAAGCACAAAGTGTGGCCTATGTAGAGAACGATAAATACTCGTAAATACATTCTCGTATGTAGAGAATCTATATACGAGTATTTAATGAGAATTCGTATTACCTAAAAGTTCTCTAGTTCCCTATAAGGAATCTTCCAGCTAACCTTAGTATACCTGGTACAAGTGTAGGTACCTACTGGCTATAGAATATGTAGGTATTATATGTATATTTCCGTATTTGTTGACAATTTTATCCTAATAACAGTTCATACGTTAATAACGAAAATGTTTAACACAACAGAACAGAACCCTCAGGATTTTTAGTGGTAGTCTCATTGTATCGGTTTTATTTGCAACCTCGTGGATTCAGCGTGTCATTGTTTGTTTACGGGATCGAATCCTACAAATGAAGTTTCTATATTAAAATTCCTACAGTTTCATCCACCTAGAAAACTATTATACTTTTTTTATACTGGCTAAAAGCCCCCGAACGAATAGGTTAGACGCATTTATTAATAACATGTCAATACGTATACCTACTTATATAGAAAATGCTTAATATATACCTACATTTAGTATCTAATAACAGGAATGTTTACACTCACGTAGATAACAAACTAAACGCCGATTTTGATTTTCTAAACTCTGTCTCTATATTATACCGGGTGTGGCCTGTAATAGGAGCATTAACTTTAGGCATCGTTTCTACACCACAAACGTAGCAACATTTGTTCTACGACTTTTGAAAATAACTTACAGTGTAATAAATATTAATAAAAAATTAATTTCCAAGCAAGCAATGTATTGCGAAAACTATGAAGTTTGTAGGCTGACATTAAACGTCACCTTAGTTTGTTCGAAAAAATCACAAGTAATATATTACCCAATTATTTTAAGTTGTAGAACAAATGTTGTTACGTTCGTGATGTAGAAGCGATCCTTAAAATTTTTGCTCGTATTACAGGCCGCACCCGGTATAGTCGAGATAAATTTCCCTACCGATTTCCCTCAATAGCACCGTCCGATATTTTGTTAAATAAATGAATAGGTACATTGTTTTGCGTTAATGTGGGAATCGAGATTGACAGATAAGAAATAAAGCACCTACACTAAGACAGAGCTTGCGATAACTTTTGTACCAGTTCAGAGTGTCTTGAGTCCTGAAAGCTTCCATCCGATTGGTCTTAAATATTGATTTGCCATACCTATTGATGTATGGCACGATATCTGTAGGTAGATATACCTACACATAATAAATATTATAATTATGTGTAATACAATGTGTATTTACTTAAATATTTCATCGGGTACCTTCTTATTGTAAGTAAGACTACTTACAGTCAAAAATATGTTGGTACCGTGGACAAGATTTTCGTCTTTGACTGACAGCATGAAAGTATACCTACCTACGTTTGACGTTGAAACATGCTTTCCCTTTTCTGTTCCTGAAATATTAAATACGTATGTAGATTGTAAGATGATAAAAACGAATTTTGGTATTATTTACATGAACTGCTTTTTCTCTTAGCCATTATATTGATGGGTGTACCGACTTTAGGTTGTGATATTACTGAGGCGGAGTGTAACGCAGAGAAGAAATTAAAATGTGAGATGTATCTCGCACGCGGCGCCTCGCTCTCCTGATCCACTGAGCTACCTTCTTATCGATCCGCCAAACGACAGCTTTGACAACCTCCTACCTAATAACTAGAACAAACGAGTAATTCAGAAAACAATAAGGATTCAAATAGCAATGGTCAATTAAGAAATAAAGTGTTGGACATTGTGTAGGTTAATGGGACACATAAACCTACCGATATTTGTTTCAAAAATATGTACAGTCGTCATCAGATATATCGGCGCTGTAGAGGTGATCATAAATATCTGAACAACGACTTTATTGACAATGCTATAAAGTGCATGATCAGATATTTGTGACAACCTCCGCAGCTCCGATATATCTGACGGAGACTGTACAGCGCAGTATGTACCTAGTTAGTAACAGTCTTGAACCATATTTGACAGTTAAAAAGATACTCGTAACTCATAAACTCGCATAAAAGAAATCATTGGTTTTGTGGTTTAAGTTTCATAAATCACTTTGATGAGGCGGTGAGGCCTACTATTGCAAAAAACGGTTCTTATAACTTTTCCTCCGAAATAGATCAGATATTAGTCGTATCTAATTCAAATGTGTACTGTGTACTTATATGTATATTTTCATTTCTCTATCTCAGAATGACCTTTTTTATTATTTAAAACCGGATAGCAAAACTGCAATGGTTATTTACGATAGTGTAAAGTAATTTTTTATTTTATTATTTATTACATGGAAAACCAACAGCTAGCGCATAACAATTATAGAAATGGTATGGAACTTAAAAACCAATTACAGGTTCTCACTTATAGAACTAGACTAAATTGAGGAAGAAAAATAATATAGCCTAAGTACACACATGTGCAAGAACAGACAACAAAAAGGACCTTTTCAAATTATGGTTAGATGGTAATTATTTTACAACAAACAACTTACTAATAAACCGTATACCTATAAGTAATTAATTTAGTTCAATTTATGTGTTTTTTTTTTTTACTTTAGCTGGTTGGATGGACTTTTAAATTAAGATTTTGAGTGATTAATGATGGATACAAATAATTTGGATGCAATTTGCAATTATTTAAAGTTAGTATATTTTCATCCGCTGTCGGTTGAAAAAAATTGTGTTGCACTCGTCAGCAAACTAAAGTGTTTTCCGTTCTCATACCTTGAAACCCTCTAAATGCAGAGGATTCTACTTTTTGAACCACTCACTTTGTCGCTTGAGGTACAATTGACTATTAGTACCTACGCGAGAATAAACTTTGTAACTATGCTCGCTTGTAAAACAACTATTGTTTATCTGTTTTCCAGAGGCACAAATGAAAAAGACAATTTCTAGTAAGTACCTATCAAACTGCATACGAAATAGGTAAGTATAAGAATACAAAAAAACTAGGTACGTTCCTTTTTTCGAGTTTCATAGTTTCTCACGGAATAATCTGCTCAAGCAATTGTGAATGCCTTGACGCCAATAAATAAGTAAATATAGTATTTCCTTGGTAACATTTTATAGTCTAGTAAAAATTGTATAAAGTACTAAAATATGAATAACAGGACACCTACAGTCAGTTATACCTACTTATAGCTAAAATAGGTACATAAAATAGTAATTATATTGTACCTAGGTATCTATCTATTACTTATATATAATTAACAATTTAAAATATCATAATAAAGTGCTACCTACTGTACATTGGGTACATAATAAATATACTCGTAACGAGAGTAAAGTTCACCAAACTAGCACTTTAGGCAAGTTTTTTTTTTTTGTAATTAATTAAACATGCGAGGGATTTAGTTTAGTATGAGCTAATAGTGATGTTAATTCTTGTAGTGCATATACGTAACCAATATTGGATTTATTTATATTTTCTAAAATCTTAATTAAATAAACACTTTGTGTGATGCACACTAATAATAAAACTCCAATATAATGATATTATATTTTCAGTATTATTACATTTATTACCTACCAAAATGTACAGTTTTCTTTAAATGTAAGGTTTAATTCTTTAAATCTTAGGTAGTTCGTTAAAAGTTAGTTAGTATTCAAGTATTTTTAATACTTAAACGCAAAGATCTTATTTTAAACCCATTTTAAATCTTGATCTTGTTATTCTTGTTGCAGACACAACGCCATCTTGTCTCTCTTCCAGTAATATCGTAATAAACATTCCCTAATGTAAGAATAGCCTTGCCAACTAGTGACATCTTTCGTTCCGCAGCCTACATTATTATTGTATTATACTAACAGAATGGGTGCTTGTTGATTGCATGTCCAATAATAAATTATAATATAATGATAATAAATAAAAGAAATCAATTACCTAAGCTGCAAGCTGACATAATTGCTAAAAGGAGTTTTAGCACTAAATGTTGAGAGTTGAGATCCATTGATCCATCAAAAGTAGAGACAGACATTGGTAATTAAGGTGATTGTGTCTGACACCTGGCGGCATAACATTAAATTATTTTTTTTGTATGTCTTTCCCGTACACGGAACAACGGTGTTCCGGACATTTGGCAGCCAACGCGCAGAGGCCCTTTCGACAATTTAATGAAATTTATTACTTTCATTATTATTGTTTGGCAGGTGTCTGGTGTCTCAATTAGAGCATAAGCAAAACAAATCACACTATATCTTTCTTATACTAGTAATATGATCCCATAAAAAAATATGGGTATGGTATTTATATCTACCTAGATAGGTACCTACTGTTACTGACAAAAATGGTTTGTATTATTTTTTAAGCAGATTTTTTAAATATAAAATACCGAATATGGTAGTAAAGCTTGAATAAATGTATGTCAAAGAACTTTTAGAATAGAACAATAATTATAGGTAGGTACCAGACAATCTGGTTTGTGAATTATACTTATCTACTTACCTCGTCTGTGTTCCACGTACGTTTCACCGCTGCTCATAAGCTATCTATTTGTTAGTGTGTCTTTGTAAAGAGACATATTGAATATAAATATTTTTAAAGTGGTTAAAATCTTAATTGACTCAACGCATTGCAACCCCGCGAACTGTCAACAATATTATTTTTTATATCTGTGGCGGTTTATAGTACAACTCCTGGCAACACCATACTGACATAAATGTCTCTTCGTTTGCGGCCGCCTCTGGCTACATTAGGGAATTCATTTTGTGTTTTTAAGTTTAACAAACCAGGTTATTAAAGTAGAAGCAGTTCATACATTTATTAGTATACAACTAACCAAAACAATGACCTGGGGATTCGTCACTTGTGGCCCTAACGAGGCTCTCGTAGTGTCTGGTAAGTACCTACTTATCTTACGCACGCCACGGTTTTCCTGTTTGATTCCCCATTTATTTTAATTCCCGAAACTTTGTTGTGTATAAGGTGCATAATATTTGAAGTTTTTATTATTACTACTACTTGGTGATCGCTCTTCATTCGTTGAATTATATATTTTTTGTCAAAATAAACAATCAGCATTGCGAACGGTATATGATATTGATTTCGATGCGTATTAAAAGTGAATAAATAATATTCGGATCCTTGTTATGTTAGAGAGACAGTATTTTATGTTAGTGCTCGATTTCTGTTCCTATCTCTTGTGTGGTAAACTCAAAAGGTAACTTTTGTATTTTATCCATAACTAAATGGTAACTTGATCACAGACATGCCTTAATCATATTCGAATAGACTTTTAATGAATGAATTGCAGAATAAGTTTTGCCTAGATAATTTAGACAGACTGCCTTTAGTCTAATGTGCAATGAAACAACACCAGTAATTTATTTATTTAGTCACTATGTCATTATGCGGTTTTTGCTTTATATTTATTTTCTCACTGCATGACAAATGCATACAATAATGCTTATGGCCCAGCCATTTTCTGATACATACCAATTCTTCTATTGCAAAATAAACTAAAATTGATTATTGTAATACATCCAGTCAAAAATGTATATACACTGAAAGCCTTTTTTTAACATTAACTTTTATCTATATGATTCTAATAAGAAGTGACTAATTTTCACCCTGCTAAATTTTCATAGGCGTACAGGCACACAATTATTTATTATAATTTAAATATCTATAAAAAAATGAAACAACTAAATATTATGTCTTATATGCTAAGTGATAAGTACCCGATTCAGGAGAGTCCTCGTCTAACTCTTCCACCATACCTGATGTTGTGCCATTGTGAACCACATAGTGCACACAATTAGAGCGCATGGGAGCCCTGCTCCTTGCCTGCTCCCCAGTCCTGCCAAAGCCATTTCCCCTCTGGAATCCATCCTTGCTATGTGGCCTGCCCACTGCCATTTTAATTTTAGTTCATGCTCAAGATTATTAGCTTTTGTTTATTTACTAATATTTTATGTAGTATTTTTTCAATGAATCTTATTTTTGAAATATTTCTTTCTGTTGCCCTTTGAATGTTTAATGTTGTTTATATATTTCCATGACTGACATCCATACTTGAGAACAGGAAGTAGGCATGAGTCATGGACTTTTCTTTTCAAATATAGTGGTAGGGTACTCAAAAGGATACACCATAATATCTTCCAAGTTTTATTTATTCACCTAGATATATTCTTGTACATAGTCTATCTTGGTGTCATCTATGTATAATAATTTTTTCATATCTTATATTCGTCTTTTGATGCATGCTAGATGTCATAGGTTATGCCGTATCATCCTGGACTTGTCATATTTTCATTTTGTTAAATAATTTGAGCATATACAACATTATTTAAAGACTAAATTTGCTTTTCAAAACAGTTTGTAAAGCAAGTTCCTTGCAAAGCTGATGTGTAGATTCACGTAATGATATTGTACACTTAGAATCTTTAGCAACTTTTAAATAACGTTTGACCTTACTATGTAAAATTAAATTTGTCTGTAGTTACTAATTATGCACATATTAAAATAATCAATAATTACAAATTTGTCCCTGGAATATACATATACCAATTAGTGAAGAATGTCTGTCAAACACTAAGGAAATAGAAATCTTAAAATATAAATCTGTCTTTGAATGAATCATGCTTGTCCATTTTTATCTTATCACCTAGTTTTACCTATATCAGTTGCATTTCGCAATTTCTGATACTAAAGCCTACTTGATAATAATCAAAACAATGTGTCACAGAAACTTATTCTTATATATGTGGGGATAAAGTTTTTCACACAGAGATTTGGGACTACCTGACATGGCAAAAGATTAACAGCTTAAAATTAGGGTCAATAAGTCCTTCGCGCTTTAATTATTTTTCCATCAGAATGGTGTTGCATTTGTTTTATAACTTAATTTTCAAATAATACAGTCAGCAGCAAAAGTTGCTAAGCGTTTGAAGTGTTCAAAATGACCTACTCGCGCTCTTATTCTCACGACAATAGAGACATTTTGACCTCATTTTGAGCACCTCAAATGCTTAGCTACTTCTGCTGCTGACTGTACAAATTAAATCCTATTCTACTTGATTACAAACTTCGGAGCAAATTTTTCATGAGCCACTAGATAATATTGTTAATGGACCAATGGAAAATACTACAGGCTTTATTTATTAGAATTCTAGATGGGCGAGGTCAACATTCAATAAAAGCCGTGGTTCTACTTTTTGCGCTAAATTGATGAGATTGGCCTAATTACCGAAAAACGAATGACGTAACCGTTAAATGAACGCGAAACTAATGTTCGACTCGTTGGGGCTTGGTACACAGAATTCAATGTGATTAATGCTTTTAAGTGTGTATACGACCCATAAAGGTTGTGGTGCTAAATCAGTATTAGAAGGAGCCTCCATATGTTTTGTCCTGTATTTTAAACAATGATAAAGTAACATAAGGCAAGAGGCAAGAAATATGTATTTTTATTAATTTAATTATACATATATTTCTTTCTTCAAATCCTTGTCTGCCTGGCTGCCTGCTTGGGTGCCTTCATATATATCATTCATCGTATCTAATATACATCTTAACAAAAATGTGAAGCTGCCTAATACCTTTGTATACTTCATTTTAACTACAACGTCTATAAGTTGGGAACCACAGCATAAACACTATGGCTTCACTTATGTCTATTTAGTCACTCATATGACATTTTACTAAGGGTGCCAAGCCCTTTCGTGTCTACACCGCGTCGCAGATTTACTGTCCTATTATTTCATTGTTATTGTCTCAATGTGCTGATTGTTCCTCTCATCATCATCATCACTGGTGGACAAAGGTGTACCCCTAAATTCTTCCCTGTTCTGTGGTTTTGGCCTCTTGTACCTCACCACCTATTTTTATTTATATTAATAAAATAATGACCGTTTTATTAGTCACATTAGACGCTTAAAGCTCTCAAAAATTATTGTGTATAATCTATTTGATACATTTTGTGTCATGTTGTAAATCGGTTAACAACGAAGAGCAAATTACAAATTTAATGCGACTGTTAAAACTGCGTAGGCGAGGGTCATTCTCGCACATATAGCTACAATACTCGTTAAACGGTGATGTAGTTATGATGACCACCTGGTCATTATAACTACATCACTGGTAAATAACAACCTTGTTATTTACATCAAATTTAAAGTGTTTTAGGACCTATAAGAATGTGTTTGATTGTCCCCAGGATGCTGTTACTCGAAGCCTCTTCTAGTGCCGGGGGGTCGCGCGTTCGTGTGGCCCTCCATCCAGCGCGTGCAGCGGATATCGCTAAACACTATGACCCTCCAGGTCGAGTCTCCCACCGTCTACACGAGCCAAGGCGTGCCGATATCTGTTACTGGGATTGCACAGGTCAATTTTACCAAAGAATATTACTCGTACTTTTACTAAGACACTACTATTATTACAGTTATAGGTTATAAAAAAGTATTAAATTACTTATTAGGCAACAAAATGTATTATTTGCTGTTTGTTATTCAATACGGTTTACGTCGACTTATACGAAATTATTTAAATTGTTGCCTTATAAAGCCCACTATTAACTTTCAAATGCTGCAACAAAATTATTCAACTGTTCCTGTAAAATTATTTATTATTTATGTCCTGTTTATTTTTAAAAAGCCTAAGGATATACTTGTAGGTATGTGTGATGATTAAACACTGTTATCTGCGTAGAATAGTTGACATCACCTCGTTTTTTCGTGTGACATTGAAACTGTCATGATTCATGCATATGATAAGATGAACTAACTATAAAATTGCAATACATTATCTTAAAAATATGTAGTCATTCAAATGTATGATATTTTTAAATATGAAACTCACGAGAATTACAATTATTTAAAATATTCGTAGTAGGTGGTAACTCAATTAAATAAATAAATAATAATAAATCAATATTTCGGACATTCTTACGAGAGTTTTCAAATTTTGGTACACCCAATTAGCGAAAGATGTAAAAAAAAGGTTAAATCACTGTCAGTTTCGTGACGACAATTAAGCATTAAATCTTTATGAATATCGACTTTTTGCCTTCTATTATGTTGTAATATCGATTGAGGTTTATAAAACGTACATCAAAACCAAGCTTTTATCGATATTTAATGCTTAATTGTCGTCACGAAACTGACAGTGATTTAACTTTTCTTAACAACTTTCACTAATTGGGTGCACATTTTTTTGAAAACGCCCTTACACAAATCGACCTAGTCCCACGGTAAGCTCAATAAGGCTTGTGTTGCAGGTACTAGACGACGATATATATAATAAATAGATACATATAAATACTTAAATACATAGAAAACACCCATGACTCAGGAACAAATATCTGTGCTCATCACACAAATAAATGCCCTGACTGGGAATCGAACCCAGGACCTTCAGCTTCATAGGCAGGGTCACTACCCACTAGGCCAGACCGGTCGTCAATTAAAGTGAGACTTTTTAGTTCTTACGCCCGACAAGTTTCGAGTCCATTTTGATGATCTAGGATCTTCAACAGGACCAAAACCTTCGACTTGTTTGATGAAACGTAATGTTGTACGAGTAATATTTAATATATGTCCTTTACATTTCAGGTTAAGATACAAGGACAGAACGCCGAGATGCTGCTTTCAGCATGCGAGCAGTTTCTAGGCAAATCTGAGCAGGAGATTCAACATATAGCCCTCGTGACCCTGGAAGGTCATCAGCGTGCTATTATGGGCTCCATGACAGTCGAGGAGATATATAAGGACAGAAAAATGTTCTCCAAAAAGGTAATTAGAATATTTGTTTTAAATTCTTTAACCAGATGTTATGTTTACCTTTCTGATGTGCCTATAGTAACATTCCAAAATTGCGAAATATACGAGGTTTTTGTGGTAATGATTTAGTACTTTCAGCAACTTGCACATCTGTAGTTTCGCTTACAGTAACTTCTGAATTGATTTCCTCATAATTCTCATAAAAATCAATCAACATAGTCTCTTGTTTTTTCCTTGTGGCCAGACGTCAAGTGCTACATGTAATGAGAATAAAGATGGGTACATATAGTGAACCAAATATGAGAATCAAACACAATCTTTGGTAAATCATACAATACTATAAACAAAAAACTTAAGTTTTACATATACTAGGAAATGCTTTAATTTGAACCACTAAGCGCCATCTAATCGTAGCATTGCATTTATCGTGCTCGTTGAATTAACATGCTTTGGTTTGACATTGGTAAATTTTGCAGAATTATAGAATAGAATAGAATAGAATAGAAGAACTTTATTCAGAAACGCTTAATTAAAACTTAACCAATTACATTGACATAACTTGTATTTTATAAAGCGTAACTGAAAGGGTCTCCACTCAGCTTCATGCCAAGGGATCCTTATGAGGACCTTGACGCTGGTCTTCCATGGCGACCCATTTTAAGGTGTTAAATATTTTTAATTTCTTGACAATTCAGTCAAATGAACTGATATTTTCAGATAACTAGAGTAATGTAAGGTTTCTATTGATTATTACTTTACTAAAAACTATTAAGAAGATAAGTTTTCGTTTTAATACTCCTATTATGATTTCCAGGTGTTTGAGGTGGCCTCAAGTGATTTGATCAACATGGGCATCACAGTCGTTTCCTACACCCTTAAAGACATCAGAGACGAAGAGGTATGTCTTACAATTCTATTTGGGCCCTAGATATTGTTAATCGATTTTTAACTATTTGCTAGCAAGTGGTTATCCCTAACACAGTACATCTAAAGCACTTTGCTAAAATTCAATTCATAATAGTACTTAACATATCTCTCAGATCAAGTGAACCCCGCTTATTAGAAGCAAAAACACAATAACGTATAGTGTAGTATGCTAACCTAGTTCGGTCGGGTTTTTATCATTTGTCTCAATATCTGTCACGCTCCAACAACTGAGTGCGAAAGACGATAAAATAGCAACTATGCTATTCGTTCTGGTGACCTAACACAGCTCTGTAATCCAACGTTTCATAGTCAACCCAAAAATAACTGTAGACCAGAACCAGTTTAATTCTACGTTGGTCTCGTCCTTTCATTCTTCGCTCAGCACAGCGGCCATATCAAATATAAATTTAGTAACACTTGAACACAATTGAGCAGCATGTTTTTTCATTTCATCGTGTCTAAAGGAAGCTAAGGTATGTCGAGTTGCGAGTGATATTGGCGCCTTGTTTTGAATATATATAATATATTCATTGTTATTAATATATAATTATGTTGTTGAGCTTTTATAATTATATATCGCATACGTGCCTATACATATACTTATCAATAAACAATCAGTAAGAATGCTGTAAAATAAACAAGTTGAAGTGTAATCCATGTACTTACATTAACCAGGTTTGGTACGATTCATGCTGCAATAATCTGAGCAAAAATTATCTTCTTCACTTACATATCTGAGCCCTGAGTGTACGTTTTTAACGTAACTTTACGTCTCGAAGGCGTTTGCGTTTCCCATATAAATAACATTATCACATACGCGTTCTTAAACGTTTTTTTACATCATAAGAAACTTACACTAGAGCCTCTGAATCTTAATTAATAATTTAGTAAAAATAAATAAACGTTAAACATTTTATTCAGTGTACTCGTATTTAGGTACTTGCAGCTCAAAAAGAATAATTTAGAGTATACTAAGTAGGTAAATATTTATAACATATATAGAAAATATATATAATATAAAATTTGTTCTATATTAAGTAAGGCAACAGCGGTATACGCCATTGGGTATACGTTTTTATATTAATGAACGGATAGGTTCGCATCCACGTATTAGGTATATAAAAAAATGAAGCTGTGCAGGAATCTAGGTTATATATTTCGGCAAAATGACTAGTATAGTAGAATAGCAATACGTAATAAAATACCTATTAGTACTTTTATTTGATAATATTATAAATAAACCTCAACACGTGAGTTGGCGTCCTTAATAGTTACAATGATATTGAAAACAGCAAAAAAAATTGACCTACCCTGGAATATGTCACAGTCGTCTTTGTAGAGTACTAAGAGCCATCAGTACAATATATTTTTGCCGCATTTATAGTTCATGAATCATGATATCGCGAGTTACTGTACATGCGCAATATATTTATTTAACATGACGTACACTATTTCGTTTCGGAATTATTTGCGAAATTGCTTCTAGAGGGTGTTATACTGTTGTATATTCTATACTAGTAGATATATGTATTCATATTTATTAATATATTGCTTGGTGGAGTAAGCAACTTGCCAACAGGAAAGCATGGTCGTGCCATATTACTTCAATAAAGACTATCCCAGGAAAAAAATGTGCTTATAATAATAATTGGCTGCTTTTGTAATGCAATACATTCTATTCTTAATAGTTGCCAAATAAGGAAATTTGTGATAACCGCCATAATTTCTTGGGATATTCTTTAATTCAATCTAGGTTTGGATTTCGTGTGCTGCACCGACCATAACACAACGAGTTGTGTGTATTTTTATTTCTACAGTCTCAAAGAATTTTCAGGCAACTTTTTCAGAAACAACCGTCTAAGGAACTTCTGCAATAATAGGTGATAGTAGTTTATGGAACTGGGAGATAACGAAGGTCCTTATCACACGAGTTTGTTAAGGCATAATTATGTACAGTTGCATACATTATTTAGCTTCACACAAATCATAAGTAACCCATGCTGAGTTCAGGTGCCGGAGGCATATCACCTATATTGCTAAGATATTAACATATAAAAAAAAATATTATTTACAATATATTTATTTGTAATCATTTTACGTTACCAATAACGTTGCTGACGATCTTCGTAAGCAATTACCTGTGTACGACTTAGCATGCGGTAGATAAAAGTAATGTCAATTGTTATACCAAAGTCTCCAAACTTATTAACACCTCATTTGTGTGTATTGGATCTGTCAGCAGAGTAATTTAGAAAAAAACTCTAAACATTCTAGTATATACATAGGTAACCTAAGAGTACGATTTTTCGATTCAAACAACAAAACGCACTACAAATGACACCGTTACACCGTTGTTTTTGTTTTAACATAGACTTATGATACCAATTTTATAAAAATAATGTTTATTGAGGTTTTGGAAGATCTTCCAAATTCATTATGCCATGATTTTGTAGACGTAATGCTGCTATTACTAAATACCATAGATATAGGATGTTATATTGTTAGTTGTAATGATGGTCATTGCCTACGGTTTTTGAACTCGTTACTTTTACTGCTATTTTACAGTATCCATTTTTATGTGTATTTATTTAGAAACAGATTTATTATAAAGCTATCTTCCATTGCGAGAACTCCGGCTTCACCCAAACTGTCAATCCATGATTGTATTAATTGAGTGACATTCTCATTTCATTACTGCTAATATGCATCTTTATTGTTTAATGTCAAATGTCATTTCTCACTTTGAGATTTGATATTAAACAATAACTTCCATATATTATATATATTAATAATGATAAAGTAATTATTGATGTAGATATTGATCAAGTTTTGGGTGACAATTGACAATGTTATGCAACCAGGGCTATCTGAAAGCGCTGGGCATGGCGCGCACGGCGGAGGTGAAGCGAGATGCGCGCATCGGCGAGGCCGAAGCGCAGGCCGAGGCCAAAATCAAGGAGGCCATGGCTGAGGAGCAGCGCATGGCTGCGCGGTTCCTCAACGACACCGAGATCGCAAAAGCGCAGCGTGACTTCGAACTGAAAAAGGCCGCTTACGATGTTGAAGTTCACACCAAAAAGGTAAGTAAATCCTTTCGGTTGACAACCGATGTATTTTAATTTAAATCGTAATTTAGCCGATAATCTATGTCGCCTGATGTTGTGTCGCATTCGATTTACATTACACGCCTAAGTTAAGAACGTAGAGTAGGGGCTAGACGATTCCTTTATGCGAGAAAATAAAATGCGCATTCTTTAATATGCGTAATTTTAGTATTTAAGTAAGTACTTAGTGGTACAGTAATACCCCGCTTTACGCAACCCCGTTTAACGCGGAATGGCTATGACGCGGTTTTTAAATTTTCGCGTTAAATTGCCCCGCTTTACGCGAGTGTAATATTGGTCACCGAATTGAGATATCTGATTGGTTATTATTTACGCTTATTACTTTTAGACTACCGTCTAACTACATTATTATTACGTTATTGAGTGTTTTATCTAAGTAAAACAAGTGAATAAATACGTATTTAAAAAAAGCCTCCTGATAAAAAGCCACCCAGAAAATTTATGACTGTTATTTTAATAAAAAAATAAATTTGTTTTAACAAGCGGTTAAATTGTCATTTTCTGATTAAAATGTAAACAGTTGTCTATTAAAATCGGTATGATTCTTTATTTATTTATTTTATTAATAGACCCCGATATACGCAAAATTCGTTTTACGCGATTTTCCCTGGAACGCATCTCTCGCGTAAAGCGGGGTATTACTGTATTTGGTATTTAAGAGTTAATAAATGATTTTGCCATAGGCTGAAGCAGAAATGGCCTACGAACTACAAGCAGCTAAAACGAAGCAGAGAATCAAAGAGGAACAGATGCAGATCGCAGTTGTAGAGCGCACGCAAGAGATCGCCGTTCAGAAATGGGAGGTGCAGAGGCGTGAGAAGGAACTCGAAGCAACTGTCCGCAGGTCGGTGAATCAATTCACGTCGTTTTGTATCGGTGCATTGTCGATGTAGCCACACGAGTGGGTTCGTGAGAAAATTTAACCATTCTACCCCTCAGGAGAATCAGAACCTAGCGTTCTTGTCACGTTTTACTTATAGTAGTAAAGAAAACCGTGACAACAATAAATGTCTAAAAAGATCGATATGATTATTCATAAGAGCTCTAGGCAAAATTCTCATTAAAATTTACAATTACTAGATCACGGGGCACACTGCTAGTTAACATAATTAATTTCAACCAATAATGTTAGTTATATTACTAATGAACTAAAATGCAGGCAAACTTTTTATTAAATTAACTATATGAGAACTAGTTTCGCTCGGTCAAAAGAAACCAACACGAGCCAGAAAGTTCCTGAACGCATCCCGCGTACCCGTCACTGTCAAGTTGTCAAACTTATCAACCAACAAATAGAATATGGCCGACTGAATTTGTTACAAAACTTTTTTATTTATTATTAGCCTGTGTTTGTGTCCCACTGCTGGGCAAAGGCCTCCCCTCTTTTTCTCCACTCAACCCTGTCACTTGTGTGATGCCGCCACTTTACGAACGCGTCCAAGTCATCCCGCTATCTCCTTTTCGGTCTGCACTCCGGTCTGCATAGTTTATGGTGTGTCGTGGGTCCCACTCTGTAACCACTTTGGCCCACCTTTAAAACGCAAAATACGCTACAATAAGAAATTTGCCGATATATTTTACACCTCGTCGATTCATTTTATGGTCTTTTATTTGAGTACTAATTCATTTGGGTCTACCGTACCGTCCGTACCCCTCGACGTATTAATGTAGATGACATACTTATTAATAGTGGCACCCGTATTTGCGGTGGAAGGTTGTTATTTAATATGGTATATAATTATCATTTGTTTTGTACAGGCCTGCCGAAGCAGAGAAGTTTAAGCTGGAGAAGCTAGCGGAGGCGCACAAGCTGAAGACTGTGCTCGAGGCAGAGGCCGCCGCGGAGGCCGTCAAAGTCCGGGGAGAGGTCAGTGCGCGCTCCATACGTATAGTCCAAGTCAAAGACATCCATGCGGTCAAAGTGCCAAAATAATATGTACAAGGACCTTATGGTCAGCATCATATAGTTAGTTGCAGTCAGTAGGGCCAAATATATCATAACACATAACAATGCTGCATAATTTGCATAAATAAAGATCTGTATTGATGTATTTGGCCACTTTGCTTGCCACTCACTATTCGACGTTGATTGGCCATGTGTACAAACAGCGACACCCTTAACTGACCATCAGTAAAGCTTATGATATTAGTTTACTAATGGTTAGATAACAGAGTGGGCTATGCCCAAGATATTTGTTTTCGCCCTTTGTACGTACCTTGACTGTACAAATTATTGTTTTTTAATTTCTTGAAAATACTATTTTTGGTAATGCCAATTAGGTAGCAAATACAAAGTTCATGGACAATCTAAAACTAAAGAGTTGCAGTCCCATTTTCATGACAATAATGTTGCAAATAATTTCCACAATATATGTAGTTCGTTTATAAAAAATGTAACTGCCATAAAACAAGAAGGTTTAACAGCCAAAACAAATACCTAATCAGTATCTATTATTTGTAACTTTACTACCGCGTGTTTGTTGTCTGTCTCAAATAGCTCAAATAAACGTGCAAAATAAAGGCGGCAAAGCTAATGAATTGACTTTGTCAGTTAAACTTTATTTTAGATGCATATTTTTGAGTAATGCTTACAAATTAATCACAGCTAGCAACCCTTGCCACTTTTACAATCATTTGATACTAGATTAGATACTTAAATTTAGTACACGATTTTTTATACGTTTGAGTGCCGTATTTTTATTGTTTTTAGTTCTTCTATTACGCACATTACGAATACTTACATATTAATTTGTATTGTTTTTATTTAATATAACCCTTTTATTCTGTTTAACGCAAATTTTGTGTGCGTTGCAATTTCCGGTTATTACATCATTTTTAACTTAACTTGTACCTTAAATTAAAGCATGACTTGTGTCATGTTTAGGTCGCGTCTGACTGTCAGTTACGTGACGATTGCTAACCGGCCGTTAACGGCATATAATTAAAAATGACAAAATAATGTTCATCAGTGATGTATTATAACACATTGTTAAAATTTAAGGCTGAAGCATACGCCATTAAGGCGAAGGCGGCGGCAGACGCCGAGCAGATGGCGAAGAAGGCTGAAGCCTGGAAGGAGTACGGGTCAGCCGCCATGGTCGACATGATGTTGGAAACGCTGCCAAAGGTAATGTGGCGTCTCAAAACCTCAGACAACTTTGTTTATTTATAGATATCTTGTTCAAAATCTGGCTGAGTGCCTAAATCAGGTGTAAAAAAAGGTGGTTCGACTCCAGTTACTTTTTCTGCCAAAGTATTATTTAATTACCGAGTTTACAGTGTTGCTCTTAAGATTAAGAAACTAAGGTAGAGAAAAATATCTTGAATCTACTTTGGACTACCATGGATAATTTAGAAGAGTTTGGCTGCAGTATTCAGTTTGCTGCCAAACGATATCACTAGATCAGATACTACATATATGGGCGCATCGACTGTTTCTTGTTGTTATTATATCTCGTTACCCAGAAGATGACTTACACAGTTTATTCAAACAAATATTATACCACGTTTACTAACATCATTGTTAGATTCCTAATTGTACTGTCAATTTAGATGTTGTATGTGGGGCTCGCCGCTCTTGTGTCCCCTCTGAGTAGGGAAGATTGGCTCTACCCACTAAACCCCACTCCGGCGTTTCATCGTCTTAGCTGTTTGCGAGGGCGCCATAGGATCGAGAACATTCTACCCCGGCGCCCTCCGGTCTACCGCGGGGACAGCCTAGGTCGTCGACGGCAAACATACGCCTTATACTATTAGTGACGTCTTGGCGTCTTCGACGTGATTTGCCACAGTTGGCGTTCGAAAGACTAATCTGAAAAATGACATGGTCGTTTATTGTCCAGGTGGCAGCAGAAGTAGCGGCGCCACTGTCGCAGGCGCGCAAGGTGACGATGGTATCGTGCGGCGGCGGCGAGGTGGGCGCCGCCAAGCTCACCGGCGAGGTGCTCAGCATCGTGCAGTGCATCCCCGAGCTCGTGAAGGGAGTCACCGGCGTCGACATCTCCAAGGTCAGTCTACTCGCATTACTGTACTTTGGAGTCATCACTTAAGGCTTGGTCATATAGGGCGCGTTTGGTGGCGTAGCGCAGCGGGGCGCGACGCTGCCGTCCGAATGTGTGCCTTATTTCGTTACATTAGCGACACTGCTGTCACGCCCCGCTGCGCCACGCTCTCAAAACGCGCCTATCTGCCCAAGCCTTTAAGGACGTGGAATCACTTTAGTTACCTATTTGATAACGCAAAGTTATCACCCTTACTCTTTACACGGTTACGATACGCATTTACTTGTAATAAAAAAATGAGAACTACAATAAATAAGTTTTATCAGTAAAACTTAAATATGAGCAGTTTTATATTCAGGTTCAATAGAAAAGAAAAATAAGGTAAACAAATATGGCGGACTGACAACTGAATTCCTATGTAAAAAAGCATTTGGCATATGAAAAAATATTGTGAAAAATTTAAATGCTACAGAGAAAGAATTTCGCGGCATCAGAGTTGGAACGATGTTACAAATTACAATGCAAATCTTCCTTTAACATAGTACTGCTGAAGTTCGAATTGATGTCTTTCTTTCTCGTTCACTAATATCCGATAGTCAGTAAAGTGAAGCGCCGTTTCGATTAAACACGTGTAAATTTCAGCATTGCCCGTCTTAAGTGTGCACTTCACATTCATTTTCGCATTGCATTCAAGGAAATGATAAGAAACATTCGTAGGTATTAAAGTCATTCCAATTTTAATTAATTGTATTTTCCGTACACACTTAATACGAACATTGTATTGTAATAAATAAAATAACAGCACGTAATGTACCACATAAACATCATAACGTATATATGAACTACATTTGTGAAATTTTAAGAATAAGGCTGCTGTCTGTAGGGTAACATTTGCCTTATCAGTTTACCTAATCGTATTTAACAACCATGCAAGGCCTGTAATTCATTATCGCGTCACTATACTGTAACAAACACCAGCAGATGGTTGAAATCCGTTTAATTAAACCGTGAGGAATGAATTTTTTATGCCAATTCATTTGTGCGCCTCCATATTATATTTAGTAAGTTGAAATTATTATGCAAAATGGAAACCCACTCAACCGAAGTCTTATCACATCATTTTGTTTATGAACACTAAAACGTGTCCTGACCTCGTTATGCAAATGTTTATGTATCTCATCTACATGTTTTCACCTCATTACATCATAAATTTCTTATCACTGCATTATTTTAATACCGGTTATCTGTTTTCTTGGGACATAATTCTCCCATTTTAAGTTTTAGAAGTGTCGATTTATTTTACTACTCTCCTCGTAAAGTAACTTATTCACAGACTTAGCCCCCTTATTCAGAAACGTCTATCAATCCTAGAGTTAATTTATGTTTTTTCCTTATCAGTCACTTTGACAACGGTTTTTGTATGATAACGACAACACATTAATTGGGTAAATACTTATTAAGTTATTATTGGGTAAAAGTCATATTTAAAGTTCCACCGCCAATTTACATTTCATATTTTGGGTTTTTCATTCGGCATCACAAGCCAATCACAAGCAGAAATAACTTTACTTACTTACATCTTTAAATATAAACTCCCCGTTATGATCTTATGATGCTTTACTAGTTTTATACTGTTTTAGCTCTACTAATAGTATAGAAATTTACCAAGCACGCTCTCTTAAAAATTCCTGTAACCCCATTATTATTCACTTGTGTCGCCCTTTTCAAATTAGCCTTACATATCTGCCCCATCAGGCATAGAAATCATACATTGGAAAACTAGTGAGAATTTGAAATTTATTACCTGAGAATGTAATTGATAATATTTTCCAATGGCTATTAGGAGTGCGTTTTGAGGCAGATCTGTTGGTACTGGTGCTGTACCCGTCACTTACTAACGTGGTTACTTTTTCTCCTGCCTAGCCAAGTGAAAATCGCTTACCCACAACTCCAATCTACACTAATGTATCAATATGTTCTCGTCATTTTCCATCATATCACATCAAATCGTTTTCACCATTTCGATTGGTTACGGCTCATGGAGGTCTAGCCGGCAACACTTAAATCTCTTGTGGACATAAAGTTTGTATGAACACATTTCTATGTAAGTGAAGCGTATATTTTTCTGGTCATTGGGTCACATGTTTTGGCGGCTGGACCCGTCCACAGGATGGGTATATGATTCCTTATTCTTTCATTGCTTTCATATCCACGTAATGGGTAGGAGGGATGGAAACAAATACATAATCCTTTATTTATGTTGAGATGTTAACATTGATTGATTTCGTTTGAACGTCTAATTCACTTGTATGGATAATATAACATTATTTAACACTACACGTGTTTATATTAAATGCGATTATATTGCCTATGAATCAAATTACCGAGTTACCGTGAAATGTTTTCCGTTTGGTTATTTATAATGATCGCCCTCAGTCGGTCTATATACAAATAGCGATTGTTTCATATAATTATCTTAAAATTCAAGGGTTTATCTCACTTTCCATGCCTCTTGCTGTTTTATTCGTTTAAGTGTTCGCTATTAAACACATTAGGTGCCTTTTTTGTAAGTACACTTCGGGGTTGCTCTAGATCTTTATCGAATGTGCAAAACAATAATAGTAACCAGTTTCCATTAAGTAAGATCACGATAGTCAAATAGACAACATAAATTACCCAAAAAAAATTGCTGCAGATATGCGCTTGACTAACAAATGGCTAGCAAAGCATAATTAACCTTTTGACACATTTGATAAGTGCTCTAAGCCGCAACCCCCATTAGAAAGTGCTTAATAAACGCTATAACTCGTCACAAATTCAATTAGAAATTAATAAAGAAGTCATCGAATTTAGCGAACACTTAATCGTTTCGCACTAACTGTCGCTTATGTGACTAACCCGCTGTGGGGTGGCGGTAGGCGGTCGTGGAGCCGCCGACGGCGCCCACGCCGACGCCGTCGCAGCGCGGCGACTCCGCGCGGAAGGCACGATAACTGGCACTCTCCACGCAACCTTTGTATGCTCATCGAGGTAAGGCATGAAACTATTTCATCTTCGTTCGGGCCAGCAACCGAAAATGTTGAGCACTATGTCAAAATACAAACAATAGGGCGTTCATCTATGACAAGGTTTGACTATGAGCTCAATATTTTCTAGAATTGGCTGCATGCTTAATGACGAAGCGTCAATAAATGTCATAATACTCGTTTTAGAGATTATTTGCGCTTCGTTGTTTGCATATTCACATGTCACATCATCTCATTCAGCTAGCTTACCGTGCATGTCCTTTAGTTGTAGATAATTATCATATCCTGGTGCATGGTTTTGTACTAAATGTATACAGCTTGACTTGTTTCTACATTAATTGCAGGTGGACAGGGTAAGCATACAAACAGAAGTTAAAAACATGATTAATATGATAAATACGCCTTAAAAATATCATGTACGGTAGTGTTGGTTGGTAGGGTATGTTGTCATATTTATATTTAGCTTCGATTTGGTTATTACAATATAATACACTGTCAAAAATAAAACTATTCTGAAAAGCGATAACTTGCAGAGAACCTACAACAACAACAAACAATATATATTTAATACTTTTTAGCATCACTCGGAGCGGAGACACACTCTTTAGATTATTGTATTTAAAAAGTAAAGCTTGGCAGTATCAATTTATTATACTTTAAATTACAGAAATGTTCGACTTGGACAAGACGTAGGTATAGTAGGTTACGTAATTTCATAAGTATTTTAATAAGCAATGAGCTAAAAGAGTTGTGATTAATTGTTATTGTGTATTTATGTACATAAGTAATGTAATATTAGCAATAGTGTAAGTACGTATTTGCTGTGTTTTTGATTTTGTGTTTGTGAAATCATACTAAATTACAAGAAAAATAGCAAATTGAGGCATAAGTCACAGTAAGGTTATCTGTCAATTTATAGGTTCATTTAACACAGTTATCTTACTGTGTGAGCGAGACAGCGGTTTGCACGTATATGGCGTTGTCGGGCTCGCACTTAGCATATGATAGTTGCTTAACCTATATAAGCCTGGCTTTACCTCGGCGTCACCGAATTTAACTTGATAACCAGCTTTTTGCCGATAGTAAAGTAGATTAATTAAATGACATATTTATTTGGAATTCATTTAACTTCCAAACTATTCACGTGTAAGAAAGCGTTTTTATAAAGTGAAAAAACGCACATCGATCAACTTATTTTTTGAACTTAAAACTAAGAAGTCTATTAGAACTTAGTTCATATATTAAGTGGACGTAAAAGATAAAAGTAAAAGATAGAAAGAAGCTTTTCTGAGAACCCTTTACTCAACTTCGTTGCGTATAGGTACAATAGGTACATATCATAACTTCAACCAAATGAAGGATGTTTATTGTGTGTATATATCTATACGTATATATATATATATATATATATATAGGTAATAGATACGTAGATCTACAACGCCTTAAGTTGGTATTTAAGTCATTGTAATCTGGGATTCGAAATTATTTTCGGCACACGGCAAGTTAACATTTTGCAGACGCGGCATGTCGCTAGTACCTAGTAGCTCACTTCTACCTTTTGCAAATTATATAATATGCTATTAGATTACTTGCAATCTAAAATCAAACACGTTACTTGCTACATACAACGAAAATTATTTTGTCCCGGTAGTGATCATGATATGTGCTACATACTTAGATTGTGTAAATTGAGCTCGTTTTTATTGAGTACAACCAATGACACAGCTACTCCCAACTTTATATGTTTGATGTGATAGTTTGACGTATGATTTTTGTTCGCAGGGTGTGCGCGCTATGTAAAGGTGCAGGGGTCACCGCGCAACAACAGGCATAAATAGTTTTGGCAATCGTAATTTATGATTGATGTTCTATGTATTTTATTTATGTTATGATTATTTTGTATTTACTACTCAAGATTCAGAGAATTTATTGTACCTAAGTGCCACTATCTTGTTTTAAATATTTAAGTTACTCATCTGTTACCTTTTTTTTTAACGATGAGGCTATAATATTAATGAATGACATAGGCATATGGGCACTTTACTTTGTCAACGTGCTCTCAGATAATAATATGTATTCTTCTATTCTGGTATACAATGTTCTATTGTTATCTATGATAACTGTCTCATAACAAAGCTGTAATATAAACTATAGTTAATTAAAAAAAATCTAGTGAACATTGATCCCAAGTGAGAGATGTAGTTTAAAATGTATGTTAATGTGGTCAAATAGATAAATGATCTATCTGAAGGTAGGACGCGTCCTCCGGCGGCACTCACCTCGGGTGTGAGGCGCGACTGAGCGGAGTTCCGGGAAGATGTTTGTCTAGCGTAACTTTAAAATTTTTGACCAATCGCCTAAATTTTCCCAAAGTAGAAAATTACATGATAATGATTGTTATACAAAAAAACAAACCTATATTTTTTTATTTAGCTAAAACTGTCGTTAAGGTATATCTAAATATTTGGTGTTCAACAAAGAGGAGTTTAGAAATCCTAGATGTAATTTAGTAACTACACTCGTAGATATTGATGTACTTTTCTAATATAATCAATATTTTCTATGCAGCATACAAAAAGGCAAATTGAGCCTTCTGCTTGAATTCATGTCTTATTTTTTGCGTCAATGTAATACCAGATTCGGCCTCACCTAGTATATTAAAATTGTATATTGTTATTTAAGCATTGAGCATCACTATTGTAACTTTATTTTGCTGGTTTTAAGCGGGAGTGCTGCTGTAATAATTAGATCAGTTATCGGGATTGAACTGAACAGTCAACATGTGCCAGTCCAAATGGATTTTACCGGATAAGTAATGTCCCACCCGACCCGCACTTAAGTAGTTTTTAAGACTGTTACTCATCCCTTACTAGGCATGTGCGGATTGTGCGACAGACGAAAATTTCGTCGTTCATGTGTGTGGAGCCTTTATTTAGTATAGGTATTCCGGAATTCCGGATCTGCCCATACAAATATACCTGTTGGACACCGGCTCCGGTCCCGACGTTGAAGCATCGGTCTTGTAGTAATACATCTATGTGAAGTTTACTTTAATTTCATTTAGTAGAGAGAAAAGATCTGAGAAATACTTTCGAGATTCTCGTAATGAGACATAGTTAGGTATTCAAATGTCGCAACTCGCTACCTGTGTCAGGCTTAAGTACGTAAGTTCAAGTGTTAACTTTATAGTTGTACAATATTTTCTTTAAGAACATTTTATTTACCTCGAAGCCGGCTTTCAAACTTTTTTTGACGCCGGTGCCATATTTTTTGTATTGTTTATTAATATTAAAAATGTTTTAAATCATAATTAGATTTTAAGCGTGACATGATTCTAAATATATTAAATGTCGGAAGACATAGATGTTGCGTTATCAATTGTTTCAAATCGTTTGAAACTATGGCACAAATACTTTGCATTTTTTATCAATAATTTTATTAAAACAATTTATTTGTTATTGAATGTAAATCAAAATCACACATCACGCTGACAAGTTATTACAAAAATGACAAATTTATGATAATTGGGTGGTTAAACGATATTTGTTTATAGGCCCAATTGGGATCGGTTACTTTATATTTTCACTAAGTTACTTTCTTTTTTAAACGAAAAATGTATTTTTGCACAAATATATAAATACAGAAGATCGTAATATCCCGGCTTGTCAATATTATCCGAACTATCGTAGATTTGTGATTTTCTCAATACGATATTTTTTTTTATCACAGTGTGATGGAATTTATGCATGAAAAATATTTCGTTAGTATATGAAGTGAAATAAAGCACTTTGAGTGGCAATGGCACAATAGAACTTGAGTTATGTTTGGTGTGGATAAAGAATAACAAAAACTATGTGTAAAGTGATTTTAATTCGTGTATATTCATTAAAAATTGCAGAATAGGTCTTAGTTTTATTTACTACTAGATAACCCGTTGAACTTCGTAACACCCGTAGGTAACTTCTCTTTTTATCTTATTATGTCTATGGTAATAAAATTGAATGTCAATGATTGACAGGTGGGAACAATTAGTAGGAGAATAAATAATCACTGTTTTCTAATTATCATCACAATATTTCCGTGTTTTTACACTGCCTAAACCTTCTGCGGTCTAATACAAACATTTCAATATCAAAATTACCTAAATTTGTTCAGCGATTGTCGAGTTTATGGGTAAGTAACAAACGCATTTCATTTTTATATATATAAATAGATTAGCTAACCCCACTACCTTAGTAACCTCTTTAACAGTCTATATTTTTTGTTGTTGTATTCCTATATCTTTATTTTTATAATTCTTATGATATTTTATTAGGTACTCAGTCTGCTATTCGGTTCGGAGAATGATAGGTAGCTATCATGAAGACTGTTCAAGCGTTGACTTATAAGTTAGTTATCTAACTCGACGTTACTATTATGTAAGCATTAGATAATAGCTACCTAAGCTCACTATACAAAACGACGTTTAAACATACGTTAAAGTCGAAACATATTTTAGGTAAGACTTATTTACTTTTATTTAGTTAGCCAACAATAATACATCACATGGCACAAATAAAATTAAAACTATTAATCATCCCAGTGGGTTGAAGTGTATCGGTAAGGGTCACCACATCACGAAGATCACTATTAATTAAAATTAAAATTTCTAAGTTATAACTATATAATTTACAGTTTTATCGCAATGTTACTCTGTATTATGTGCGCGGTTACTCAACAAATCGTTTGTGACTGTAAAAAATATCCTACTTATATGATGGCGGAACCTTTCTATGGATCTTGGACATCCCTTTTCTATAGGAAATTTAGTCTGAAAATTAGAGAAACCGTAGCGTGGAGTGGACAATGACTGTTCAAGGTGTCATTAAAAGGTAAATTGATGTCAAAAAAAAATGTGGATTTTCACTAACTATACATTTATTTAACGACTTGCACAAAGGGTTACAGTATAAGGACGACTTAGATATAAATCACTTTCCTTTAAAATAGTAAAATATCAGTTTGCCTTAGAGTAAATAGGTACTGACATTTGCTAAAAAGTTAATAGGTATACCTAATTAGTAATTATAATTGAACTGAATTGTAAATACATATAAAGCGCTATCTTTTGTCTATCAACGGGACCGTATTAATTAGGTAACTTATCTTAAAATACGATCAAGTTCGCATTATTAGCAAATTATTTGTTACATGTTATTATTATATAGCTATTAATGCGTCCATTGCGTACATATTACATATATTAATGTAAATAAGTAGGATGACATTAAAACTGGTCGTAGTGATGCTTGTGCTACGCCATCTTAGATATCCGATTTGTTATGGCATGTACCTGAAAATGAAATACGGTATTTATTATTGAGCGTAATAAGATAAATCATAACGTAGGTACAATTTATGTAGGTACCTACATATTGGTGGAAAATATTTATAATAAAATAATTTAAGATTTTAGTTTACATATTCGTTTTCAACCAGATAACCATTTCCATTTTTGCGCAAGGCAAGCTCGAAGCTACCAGGTCAAACCCGGTCGAAGGTACCGATCGTTTTTAAGGGCTAGTAACAATCCTCATCGCCAGCCGAAAGACGTCCACTGACAGTCGCTATCAGATATAACGGAACGGCCAAGGCCATCACAAATATCTGAACAACGCCTCTATTTTCAAGGCGATAAAGTGAATGTTCAGTGTTAAATACCTTGACCGCACTGATATATTTGATGGTGACTGGACAAATAACTCGCCCAACTAAACCTGATTCTTGGGGTCTTATATAATACAATGATTTAAATACATTATACTACCTAGAGTTTCTGCTATCTGATCTAGCTATAAATATAATTGTTTGTAGGTATAGCCATATTGCACTTCTAATCAAGTTATCTAAATATTTATTTTTATATCATATGCTACCCACCGTTAAGAGATTCGCCCGTATTAGATTTACACACTAAATATATAATAGATATGGGTACGTATAAAATTATAAATAAACGGTATGATAAACACACAAATGCCCTTACCAGGATTCGAACCCAAAGACCTTCAAAGTCTTACTACACGTCGCTCAAACTACTGACTATAGACTACGGAAGCTGTTTGCACGCTAACTACGGTCCGTAACCTACGGAGTAGGTACGGCTAGGTTACGGAGGTATTATATTTTCCAGGTACTTAGTAGGTACATAATGCGTATCTTTATCTCACAAGGAAATATAAAACTTCGGGCAAAATCGTTGCAGCGCCGTGCATAGTTATAGGTACGGCGTGATTTCGGGTTCGTAGAGCAAGAAAACAAGGCATGACATAGTTCATAGGTGAAGCTAATAATAATTAAGGGTTAATTACTAATTTAAGGGTTATTACTTTTTTATCTCTATAAATTACTTATTTGCTTAAAAAATATTTGCTTACAATTTGGTCACCCTACTCAATTTTCTTCTTGTCTTGGCGCTACCCAATATAACTTCGTATGTCAAAAGGCATAGGGTGACCATGATTTGGTGAGTTTAAGGTTATTTATTTTAATTTAAAGAAATGAAATATGATATATTATGATTATGCCGTATGATGCCGGCTGACTAGAATAGCACCACCCCGTCTCCTCCCGCGGGTGTCGTAAGAGCCGACATAGGGAAAAATCCTACGGACGGGCAGCAGCGTCCGTCGAAACCCAATCTACAGCTACTGCGGTCGCCACGCTTGGCATGCGAAGCGTGGCGACCATGGCAACTACCCCCAAGATGACACAAGTCATATTTGTGGGAGGCCTATGTCCAGCAGTGGACTGCATACGGCTGAAATGTATGTATGTAAAAATGATAATTAACGCTGTTCTGATCAATTACTACAATAAGATAATATTGACCATAACAGAATTAGAAAGACCATTTCTGGGTCATGACCCGGAAATCATTCTGTATTATCGAACACCTATGAATATACATACATAAATAGAAATATATTATGTTTGTTTGCATTGCACAAACACCATCTTCGTTTCGGCGGCTAGATAAAATAGGGAAAGCAGACCATCAAATGTACAAAGCTTGTAGGTACGTTGCACCCTCCATACGTGGTTCGTCGTTGTACAGTTGCCATATATCGGAACTGTGGAGGTGGTCACAAATATCTGAATAACGCCTGAACAAGGGCATGTTAAGATATTTGTGACCAACTCTACTGCTCCGATATATGTAATGGCTACTGTACTAGTGGGGTTATACATTTATAATGTTTACATTTTAGCTTTTTATTTGTAGTTTTGTGTATATTATTTATCCGACTTTAATAGTACTTTAATACATAGGCCGGGAAGTAAAGGTTTGCCGGTCGAATATTATATAGACCGACAAGCTCTATTCACGCCGATGTATGTAGGTATAGAGCTTTTCCCAAACATGCAAAGAAATTAATAAATAACAAATCGTTCAATAAAATAAGATATTTCTAGAGACACTACTAGCGAACAACAAAAAAATACTAACATGTTAAATTCTTACTATTTCTAACTCGTACTGTTTCTAACTAGGATTGAATAAAATACCGATAAATACATACAAATTCATGTTACTACAAAACATTGGGAAAGCACGTTTCTGAATCTTTATTGAACCACACTTGTCATTGCCCTAGCGGGCAAGTTTGTGTGTTATTTCTACCCCTCATCTAGTCGCGCCCCAGACGTGATACCTAACTTCTTAGCCTATAGTATAATGATCATACTACTAGCAATATTTTATTTGCATGTTTGAGAAAATATTTTTTGTTTGTCTTTTCGTTTGATAAGCAATCAAACCTACACAATTAATAAAACAAATAAAGGCAATACAACACTGGCTGGTTAGTCTGAGCCGGTCTAAGCGGGCCGTTGTAGTTAAGCAATAAGTAGGAACAGTGAAGTGCAAAAATATGGGTTTTACAACTGACACACAAGTGTAGCAGGGACGGCACACCATTGGCACGATTGTCACGTGGCTAAATAATACGGGCATGCAATCATGAATTTACAGCCGCTAAGTAAAAAAATGCTTGCCATCCCTGACCTACGGCAATTGGTTGTGTCCACCCTTATTTTTTTCACTTGATTGTAAGTGCAAGCATTAATGCATAAATATTCCCAAGCCAAAAAATAATCTAAAATTAATATAAACCTCGACACTTGCCATGGCGAACTATATTGTCATGTTAACAAGAGACACGTCTATTCTAAGTTTGTCTTCAGGGATGTGTTAGCATATACTTTAAACGCGCCAGACGATAAAGAAATATAACGTGCCCGTGACGCCATGCTATGGCATTTTGTTGAGCAAAAGTTGACTTTACTGAATCCCCCGTAGTTCCCTATTGCATTACAAAGCTGACGTTGTACAGTCAGCGTCATATAGCTGGTACCATTCAAAGTACTCAAATAGTTCGGTACACCATACAAATTGTATGGTGTACCGAACTTTTTGAGTACTTTGGATGCTACCAACTATATGACGCTGACTGTACGTTGTAAGCTTGACGTAGCTGTCGTTGGCGTCCATTGCACAGCTTTCCGATGTCGACCACAGCCGTCTTTGGTTAACGAAAAGGTTAATAATACTTTGAAAGCAAACAACTGTTTTACAGCCCGTAATAACAGTACGCGGGTAGTAGGTACTTATATAAAATGCCAGTATGAGTGACGACAATTATCGCACTTTGCTTTAGGTAGGTATCATGGAATAGGGGCTGGGATTTCGTTAGAGGGATTTATGTTGATAAATGTGTGCGGCAGAAAAAAATGCAATTTTTTACTTATTATTTGACGTTTATCCACGTAAAATATTCGTTCAGCAGATGTAACTAAGTGATATTGATTGCTCGCGCGCTGTTAGTAGCTGTAGGTAGCTATATTTGTTAGTAACGTGAACGCGTAAAAAATCGAAGTTAACTAATCTAATACTCGCGAGACCCGTGTCTTGTTAGTAAAGAATGAGCACTTAGGTATTTTAAAATTTGTTTTGATTACGATACAATTCCTTCATTCGTAACGGTTGGGCGGGACTTAACAAAACTTTTTGATTTTGTATTATTGGAAACATTCATATATTGGAACATAGAGAATTGAACTTTAGGAGTCATTCGAGTCTAATACGAGTGTACGTATAAAGGTAAATTTAATATTAAATTCTAGCAACCGGAAATGCTGAAGCTGTAAAAATATTAAACTTAATTCAACTTCAATCAAATTATATGTTTATATATTACATACATACATATACATATATATTGAATAATTTAGTTTCAGAAAATATAACTCTTATGAGATGTTTAACCTTCCTTTAATCAGAGTTAAGGGTTAAATATGTGTGGGCTTAACGGGTTAACCTCGGGTTACTTGGCTAACCCTGAGTACCTATTGCAAGTGGACCAATATAATATGACATTGTATTATTATGAATGTCTTAGTCACTTTGTGGTATGCCCAATAAATAACGTTTACTATGCACCTATAAACACAGTAGTTTTTATTATTGGATCGCATGTGGGTAGATTTTGCCTTAGTACGTACTAATTAATGCACTCAAGTACTCATTATCTTATCGTCATCGGCAATATAAATAATAATTTAGTTTGGATCCTAGGGTTCCCTACTCATTTAGAATCTCTCGCAGTTAGGCCATTTCCCAACTGAGATTTTCGCAACTATAATAAGTATCTTTACCATGAGTTGTGACGTTGAGATTTTCGATAACGAGTATTGAGTTTACTATCTGTGCATCTCTTTCGCACTAAAATAGTACAAGCGAGATGCACAGATAGTAAACTCGATACTCGTAATCGAAACCCTCACTGTCACAACTCATGGTAAGGGTACTGGTAGATCTCCCCGAACTATGATCTCGCGATTTGCAAAGTAATTTTTATTATTAGAATATTAGCTATGTAGAATTTCACAAACCATTTTCAAAATATCAGTTCTTAGTTAGAGTCGCCTGACATATTTAAACATGCACTTCATAGCCTTGACAATGGAGGCGTTGTACAGATATATTTGTTACTACCTTGGCCGCTTGACCGGATATATCTAAGACGACTGTACAAAGAGAATGAACTAATAGAGACATCAAGTTTTATAGATTATCGCAGAGTTCGACATCTTTACTCTATGTATATTTCGTACCTAATAGTTTTTTGGGCCGTAGTACCTTACGAATTCACAATGCATGGACGTGGAATAAAGAAATCCTCATTGTACGCTCGATCGATAATTGGATTTGGAGATTTGGAGGTTTTTAAGATTACATAGCAAAAATCAGGAACGGTATTAATTTAATTTACATATTCATGACAAATTATTCTCTAGGACTAACGATGACTGACAGACATGGCGAAGCTATAGCTAAGGGTTCCTAGTTGACTATGGAACCCTAAAAAGTCAATTTATTCTTATGCACAATTAGCAACTACATAAATAATGGGTACAGCACGGAACGGTGAGTACATTTACACATATCGCCGCATATTTACACAATGTGATGTGTGTTAGTAGTCATATTTCCTCTAACATTGGTGCAATACCTTTATAAGTACTCTAAGTTCTGGAGGATAAATATGTTTTTTGAGTTTAATTATTTAGGAGCCTTTATTATGTTTTTGAATTTGTATCCTCAGAGCAACATAAATTAAGTGTCACCACCACCTCCCGTCACCACATTACACATATAACAGACGTTCAACTGACCTTCTGCGCTAGCTTAACAGTCCCCTTTCCACCAACACTCGAACAATCATGCTGTATACAAAAAATATCGTTATTTATTTAAATACAGGGAGTTTTAACTTTGAAACAATTAAACAACGTATGCTAATGGACCACTGTTTAATAATTTGGTTTTTCCATCGGACGACATTCACTTTTAAAACATTTGTAAATAAAATCAATTTCGAATATGATAAATTCAATATTTTTTCATTTTTATATAATAATAGAAATAAATACTGCAAGTTGAAACTTTAGTTTGCATTTTTACGTATCGAAAACGTTATTTGAAATATTAATAATACTTATTTTATTAACATCAATTGCTGAAGGCAATACATACTAATTATGTTATTATGTCAATAATAATATGTTACTCACATTGTGTGTGTGATTTGATTATTTACGCAGTCAATATAAAATTGTTTCGTTTGTCAGTTTATACAATTAAAACTCACCCTGGGTAACTAGTTTCCAGCAATCGATCCGCAGTCACTTTTAAGTTAATTAATATAAGTTATTAGGAATGTCATTTAATAGTAATAAACTGTATGAATATATTAATAATATGTATTTTAAATCTACTTACTAAACTAACGTTTTACAAGTAATGATATGTTTGATTAAAATTATGGTTTTTATGTACATATTACGTATTTGTTGACTTGTTAATACGGTACTGTCACAGTGTTACAATTGCATATGAAATCAGGAATAAGTTTTGGGCATATCCTATATAAATATATATATAATATAATATAAATCGACGTCGTATTGTTTACACAATTCATATATACCTCAAGAACGGTTGACCCAATTTTGACGATCTCCAGTTTGTTGGATTCGACTTTTACCCCAAAATCCCATAACTATAAAAATATCAAAAATTTAAAAATCTGTTAGGCGATACGTAATTCGCAAGGTCAGATAGATTTTCATAAATAAGAAAGCATATGTACTCGACATAATCTATAAAATTAGATATTAATATTTCTCGCCTTAATTACCTACGTCTTAAGTTTATATTGACAAAAAAAAAAATTGCGAACATTAATCTAAAAAAAATTCCGCGTTGTCTCTATTTCACTGCAATACATGGTGGTCCTGTTTAGCTACTACTTTATTATTGAGTCGATTAGCACTGTTACCAGTCACTGTATTTAGAGACAGCTTCAGCACGCTTGGTTTTACGATCTCGGTTTTTGGAGGAAATAAAAGCATCTTAGGTAGGTAGGTCCCCACAGCAACGCAGCATTGGGTGTTTAAGAACGCATGCACAACGCCTACAACTCCCTCCACGTATCTACTTAATACCGAAAGCAGATCTTATTAGATAGTTTAAATCACAAATGCTTTGGTTCTTCAAAAATAAAATGATAAGATAATTAATTTCATTTGGTATTTTAGTCCGAAAATAGATCAAGATGTTATGGTATAGTGGTACTCGTATAAATTAAATATTATCTTGGGAAAAAGTTGATGACGTCACCGCATAATGGTTGCCCACGCTCATGGACAAGAACAATGGCGTCGTAATTTATTTGATCATCGACACCTGCAGGGCCAAGACAATATTCGCCAGTGGCAATGATATTACTAGACAATGGTGGATTTCCCTTTGACATAACTTGACGAAAACACAAATAATATCATGTTTCCAGACATAATCATAGTACACACAGCAACACTCTTAGCTGTGCATTGGTGGATCTTATTGTATAAGGCATAAGGTCCACCGATGTACAGCTAAGGGTGTTGCTGTGTGTACAGAAATATGTTAATTTGATTTATTAGCATTAACTTCTGCTGTCATTTATTGTCAACTGTATAATGTAGATTTTTTTCGTATGACAACGTATATTATATTCGACTTTATTATAAATAAATCCACATGCTAAATGATAAGTGTACTGTAATAATTATCATGTGGATCATACTTCACAGATCAGCAGCGTTTTTGATAAGAAGCGGAAAACTGTGCATAATTTACTTATGATAAGTTGCATTTTTATATACAGAAGCATAAAAAGAGATACCTATTAGCTATATTTATATTTTTTTATGCTTGTTACTATCGCCCCAAAACAGGGCCCTACATAGATTTAACATACTAAAATTTATAAACTCTATGCTTCAATTAACAATTGATGAAATGGATGTTACGTTTTACATAGGTATGTACCTATAATACGAGTGAATTTAAATTAAGGGATAAGATTTCCTTAAATAGGGTTTCGTCATGTTCGTCTGTGCGTCTCTATCTTTTAAATGTTAGCTTTTATGTAATAGTATTTGTAAGAATTTGTATTAATACAACGATGCTCTCGACCACTCTTGCGTTTGACACACACTTAGACGAATTTTGCCATAAACGTCTCTATGTCATAAAGCCAGGGATAGATTCGGGGACAAATGTCCGGCGACAATAGATAGATAGAGATATCAAACGAACTCGACCGACAAGTCCGGCATCTTCGCCAGACACTTGCAGGCATAGTCATGGCTTGTCGATACGGGTTGCAGGACATTTGTTCCCTAGTCTATCCCTGGCTTAACCTATTAACAATCACTTAGTCTTTACTTGGCCTAATTGTTCCAGAGCCGATGGTTATCTAAACAGGTATACCGACAAACAAAACTTTATGGAATTTACGGACACTAAATATAATTTTGAGTACGATAGGTACCTATAATGTAAACTTTATCATCGGTATTAAAAATATTATTGTATAATACAGGATACAGTACCTACATATGGTGTTACGTTACCTCACTAGTGCAATAATGAGCAAATTACGTAACCATGTCGAAAATTAAAAGGGCCATTATGTGGCTTGTGAATTACCTATATATTAGCACATGTATCGTAATGTACTATAGTTTCAACAAGTATTTAGTAAGTAAGCCCTCATAGATTGGACCTCCTGTTTTGTGACAAAGAACTAACTGAACCAGGTAAGACTATAATAACCTGACTACCTAAGTAAATAGCGCTGATATTAGTCGAAAACTTACGGGCTGGCGCGGTAAAGTAAGCACTTATCGACATTCATATACCAGTTTAGGTGCTCATAAGGTTAAACACTAAATATTACCTAGGTACGTCGCTATTAGGACTCAAACATTATCTAAAAATCTATCTACTTACTTAGGTACCTCAGTAATTATTAAGCAATTGTAAGTGCACTTCTCGATCTTCAAAATTGCGAAGTTTATGACTCAATAAATTACCTAAACGGTATCAAATAAGATTAGTAATGAAACTTAGTATACTTTCTTACATGAAATTGTAAGAAATCTATACATTGGTCTATAATTATTTAGGTTTAAGTTTCTCTCATAACTGCAGTCGTATGTTCGACACAATTGAAAACAATCGTGTCTTTGCGGAGATGTGAATAGTGACGGGCGACATTCACTGTACATATATCGCCATCAGATACATCGGAGCTGTGGAGGTGGTTCCAAATATTTAAACATGTCTTTTACCGCCTTGACGATAGAGGCATTGTTCAGATATTTGTGACAACCTCCACAGCACCGATATATCTAATGGCGACTGTACACTACTCCTACTACATCTATTTATATGCTTACAAAAGCGCACGGCCAGCAATAATAGGACCTTATTTTCTATTGATAACTGGCTGTAACACCCGGATCGGATGTAATATGACTTAGGTGATGAACGCGTAATGAGTGTGCATTTAAAAACGTCTAGGTGGGTCTGAAGAAACGCAAGAGAGGTTCCCGATCCCAACTTTAAAACATCACGACACATCAAATACCTATGCATGTACACACCTATATAACATTCTACCTATACTATTCGTTTGTGTAAAACACTGCTCATAATTGGGTATTAGGGGTAAGTAAAGTGAATTGACATAAGTTTATAATTGTACACTCAGAGGTCATGAAGTAGTTAGGTATTAATCCGTCGATACGCCAACTACTTGCCAATTGCATTTAGCTTCTTAATAGTCGTTGATTAAATGCTAATCAGTCATGTTCCTAGATTGCATTACATAAAGCAAGCTAGTCTTACGATACAATTAAGAGACCAATACTCAATTACTGAAATGTTAAGTGCAAGAGGACTTCAGTTTTTGCATGTGTTAATGATATTATTACGATTAAGTATAATTAGTAATTACCTACCTATGCATTCAATAATCCTTAATCCTACACCTTTTTGCAACATAAAAGAAAGTAAATCTTGCCATCACAGAGTTTCAAAGTTAGCAGAGTAAGCCGTCGCGAAGTCGTAGATATTTAAATTAAGTAGGTACAACACGACTTCCTTCTTCCCTGTGTTTAATTAAATTGAGCTCGACACGCACACATACACAATTGTTAGATCGAAAGGAGAGAATGTGTGCGTGCGAAATCGGGTTGGTATTAAATCACAGTTTAGTCGCCGAAGGCTCACTTTACTAATCTCTCGTTCTGTTCATGCAATATACGAACATTCAGTTTAGTAAAATGACAATAGCAAATGTGAGTGAGTAGATTAACTATAATGATGAACCATTAATTCAGCGGAAGATCAAAATACTGTTAAATACTTTAGTATGGCTAGGAAGTTTCTCACTTAGAGCATAAACAGAAAGAATCATATCATACATCAAAATATCTTCCAGGTCAATTCGGTTTGCCTGACTTTTCCCACTTAATATTAATTGGCATTGGTTAATCTAAGAATTAATCGAGCTTACTCAAGTAAATCACATATGAAAAAAAGGAATGTTAATAGATTAGTACTCCAGATCGATCGGACCCCCTAGCAGGAGTTACGTTGTCGCGCGTGTCCATTTGTAAAGCTCTGAAGCCTTGGCTTGATGAGATAGGATAGGTAGAGTAGTAGTAGAGATTAGATGTCTTATTCAAAATAATATGTTACTTACGTAAAATCTCTAAAAATCGTCAAGTGTATAAAAAGTAAAGTTAATTAAATAAAATGATTAAGCAATAAAATTTCAAATATGTGTAGGGGAAATAGCTACTTGATTAAAAATTTTATGTCTCGACTTAAATATCAAATAGGTACCTACTTATAATATGAATATACTATACATAGTTAATAAAGCAGTATGTAGTTGCGCCCGACAACGTAAGCGTGCTCTGCTAGGGTATTCAATAGAACGTATAGTCACTTTCCTCTACAAACAGGAAAACACTGCGGATGGCGTAGTGCGTGGCGCGTAGCGAACTGAGACATGGAAAGCGCTATAGGGTCGAATTACAGTTATATTCATAATTATGTACCAAAGTTGATTTAACTTTATAACTACAAACAAACGTGTAATGTCATTCGTTCATTTTAAATCTGAGGTGCTTACCTAACTTACAACTAAAATTCAATGAAAAATATTGAATTATATTGTAAATTTCAATTCGCACTGCAAACCTGCACTCTAAAATAACATAGTCGTTAGAAATGTAAAAGGTAGCATGAATTACTCAAATAAGGGATCAGTTTCAAAGAACTTGGAATGGGCTTACCTTAGGTAGGTATATAAGTAGATGTAAAAAATACTATTAAGGAAAAAATAAGAGAGTTAAAGCTCTACCGTCAAATGTAGCCGGGTAAAATAAATGGAGTGAAGTTAGTAATGCTTATGGTAACTTACTGCACTGTTTATAATCAGAACTTTAATGATCTGCATAAATCTAAACGTGGTTAAAAGTGGCTGAAACGGCAAGTTTAATTATTTAGTCAGAGGTATGTAAGTGACGTAATGCAACATGCCATGATAATACAGCAAAAGATGATGCATGGTGTCAATGCAAAAGTTACATTACAGTCATGACATTTACGTATAAACATAACACAACCCGACACAGGTATCATTCACTAACTTGTTAACAATATTATCAAAAAACATGTAACTAATGTAATACCTAGTCATTGTGTTATAATATAAACTTTGCCCCTTCCATGTCTGTATGCACGTTTTCTGTAAAAATGTTTTGTAAGGAAAAATTTTACTACTAGAATAAGAAGAATAAAAGACAATATGTACAGGAGGCTTAGCATTCCGAGGTCCAGATTGGAGAAGGGGCTCGGCGCCGCCAGCGCCGATCTCGTGACGACGTCCTTAAGGTTGCCCGCGCTGTACACCATCTGCAGGTACTGGTACACTGCGGGCAGGTTCCAGGCGCCGCGTGCCAGTCGGCACTCTCGACATTTGTTGACACTCGGGAACTGCACCTTAGGATGCTCAGGGTCCTCTGTGATATCTCCTGCTAGTCTCAAGTTCACTTCATTATGAGAAATCCACAACCACAAAACAGCTTTATCATTTTCCTTCACATCAAACAACTTATTCCTGGCGGCCATGGCTTGAAAATGCTCTGCACATTCTGTGCATCCAAAGAAGTGTTTAACATAACCGTGAAGAGCCTGAAGTACTTTTGGACCTTCCTTGCCAGGCCTAAGGGCAGCATTGACAGTGAGCGTGTGGAACAAGCTCCACAACCCACAAGTGTAGCCACGGTATTTTGGTTGGCTTCCATGACAGCTCACATACTCCAAATTAGTAATATACACAGGCTCATGGACTGTCTCTAACTTCTTCACCATGCTGAATATGTCTGCCCCACTCCATTCAGTTCTAGTCACAAGTTTATTTCTTAGGTCCTGAATGTATTCCTGAAGATTGCCTCGGAAGGGAAATGAACTGAGCAATACATCCAAGAAATTTAACAGAGCTTGCAATGGTTCTCCGTTCAAAAATTTATGTCTTGTTATTTCAGTGTGTAGAGACGTTTTAATTGTTTTCTCTAGGTCACTATAGTAGACTGTGTCAGTGCTGTCAGTTATAATGCTGTGGTCATTGTGATCTGGTGCAATATCAGTGGGATGTGTTTTTCGAATAGGAAATATATAATTTTTAGAAAGCAAAAATGTATTGACTGCTTTCAATAAATTAGCTTTAGTGGGACTTTTGGGTGTGAGAGGGGTAACCTCTAGTGTAGTTGGTTTCACAGCAGCAAGACCTGGGAAATGACTCACTCCAGCCAAATTGACCAGTTCACTTGTGTCATACACTCTTTTCACTCTGATATTATTATAGTCATTTATATCCAAAGCCAGTTCAGATCCAACAGTACTGTTCTCAGACTCAAACACTAAGAAAGTGTATATGATAGAATTTGGCACATCAGAAAGGACTGCAGTGACACTGGAATATGAGGCAATGCTGAGAGGAGGTGCAAAAGACAAGCGACCCATTGATTGCTCTTGCTGCATTTTGTGTATGATCTGAGCTTTAAGCTTCTCAGCTGTATCAATAGCACTCAGCTGGTCGCCAACATTAGCATTACCCTTGATATAATTTTCATGAATGTATCTAAGTGATGGATAGGCCATGACCTCAAATTGCCTGCATATTTCGTTGTTCTCGTCCTCAGAACAATCTATAACTGCTAATTTAAATATGTTCTCCCAGGGTTGTATCTCGGCAGCCAAACTTTTAAACTTTGGCGAAAAAGCTCTACAATGCCCGCAGTAGCTATTATAGAATTGCAGAACAAGAGCTCGGTTTTGGCCGTACACTTTTCTCTCGAAGTTACGTTGAGTTAGTATAACAACATTGTCCGACTTACGATACAGGCCCTGCTCTTCCACATCGTCGTCATTAGCGATAACTGCACCACTCACTAAACTTATAAAAACTGCAAAACATACGACAACTAATTGCTTGGTGTTCATTTTGCTTTAATATATTTCCACTAAAAGTCAATAAATAACTATGTCATAATTGTCCGACAAGTTACCGATCCAAGCCGAGCCAGCGAGCAACTAAACTTTCCGTAAGTGAAATGTCCTATTTCATAGGCTTCATCTGTGCAAATTTAAATACGTCATAGTTTGAGACAAGAAAATGTTCAGCGCTTTCGACGGTCAATTCGTTAAGCAAGACTTGTCTTTTTTTTATGAAACGTTTGGTACTTTATTGAATACGTCAAACGCCAATTTGTACTGACAGTGACAGTCCTGAGGTCTATTTTTGCAATTTTTTTTAGGGTTAGTATTAGTACTCTTTGGCTAGTATTCATTTTAATGACATTGTATAATTCTTGATTCAGTAACTAGGAGGAAAACCTAATGAAGGCAACGCGAATGTCGCAGTTCTTATATGTCGAGTATATTTCTCTTTTACTCTAATTAAGCCGTCATGAGAGTGACAGAGATATTCGTCCGACATTTCCGAATATCGTTTTTCCAGACGAGCTGTCAGAGGCGCTACCACGAAAAACGATATTCGTAAATTATGGACGATTACCTCTGTCACCCCCTTAAAGACGTCATAAAAACGACAGAGACAATTGTCCGAAATCTAGGAGGAATAATGACCGGAGAACGCATCCGCGTGCGCCAGGTAGGCACAAAGATATTCTGGCTTTTGTAGCCCAAAATGTAACAATTCACTATAGTTTTGCTTTACAAGACATTCTGGATAACAAGAATATTAGCTTATTCTGTATTCATTACCGCAACTTTGGAAAAGCCAAGAAAACTCCAATTGTATTGCTTTGTTCCACTCCAACTTTGACAGTTCTGAAGACTGCAGTTTGGAGGGGAACAAAAATGTTTGAAACTATGACAAGGACGGACGAAAATAGTGCCGTCTTTGGCGTACCTATGAAGAGTTACATAAGACCATCCCTTTTCGTGGTATTATTATTATCACGCTCTGTCTAGTTAAATGGCTAAATTTATTTATTTATATTCATTAAGTAAAACAACTTGCACGAAAAATAAAAATACATGAAACTGTACTGACAGAAAAAAAAAAACTTAATTATAAGACTAAATATAAATTATAAATAAAATATGGACCCCAAGTCCCCCTCGCTACCCATGGTACCCAGAAGGCTGGCAGCGTTTCCTCTCTGTATGGCCAGGCTTAACCTCTGACCAAAATAACTGCCAGCCCTCTGATTACCCGAGGCATCAATTAGGCGCTTGGAAATTTCTTTAAAGAGCGCCTTCGCGCTAGGTCCCCATGGTCCTAGGGTTAAATGGTATGTCTATGTACGAAATTTACGAATATCGTTTTTCGCGGTAGCGCCTCTTTACGCGCTGTAAGCATTGTAAGCATGAATCGGACCACGGCTTAATGATTAGGATTTGACTAGAGACACATCATGACATAATTGACATATCATGTCATTCTTTTCATTCACTCATTTTACATGTTGGTGTTGTGATTTTTAGTTTTTACGGTTTGCAGAATTTTCGAGCATCAGGTAACGTTGACCATGCAACATGCACATACGGAATAAGTAAATAGCATCTGTGTTGTCATTTTAGAGTTTCGTATGTCACCGTTTGTTTTAACCTGCTTCACTTTTAAAATCCCGTATCAGAACCCCTCGGCGCCCTCTGTGTTGTGTTCACAACTGTAATGGAGTGAACTATGTTTATAATTATAACAAATGAGATTTGCGCCTTTAGGTAGCAGTCGACACGTTATAATTCCCACTGTGGTGGCTAGAATACAAATAAGAACAGTACCATAAATAGTCTAGTAGTTAGTGCACCCTCCTCTGAATTTAGATTCCTACAATTCTTAATACTTAGCTCTCAAATCCATGCACACCTGTTAAATATGAAATGATGTTTTTTTAGTTTGGTAAAACATGCATGTAGTAATTTAAAAAAAAAAACGTTTTATTTATATACCTACTTACTACTACTAAAAAAATTTTAATGTCAATAATGTTAGATATAAAGGATCTTTCTAGAGATTATAATAATTTCCTGAATTCCAGAAAACAAGCCATATTTAAAGATGTCCAGTAGAAATGTCCGTAAAGTAATTGGTGACAACCGTCTGCCGGAGCCCTGTGATGATTCCGATGATGACTATGAACCTCTTTATGCTAAGAACACAACTTCCAAGTTTACTTATGAAGGGGTAAGTGCTTATATTAATTAAATAGTTACCTGTGTGTATGGTATGGAAGTCAAATTTTTCAAAAAAACATTAATGATGATGAATTTGAATGGCATGTTATTATAGTCACATCTTTGATATTTACTACGCAATCCAAGTCAACTGCAATGCAATATTACTAAGTTATTATTTTTTTGTATTTTGATACTATAAAATGTTTTTTTTTTCAACCAAATAAAGTTTTATACCTATAACTATAAAACACATTGAGGCTTTTGTGGTGAAAACTGATAATTCGAGTAAATGGGATTTTGAATCTAGAACAACTATATCTGAATTACGTTTGATTCTTACTTCAATGAAATATATTGATTTATCGGGTTTCACCACAAAACCCTTGATGTCATGTTATCCATTTAATTGTGTTTAGAAATTGAAAGTTGACAATAGAATATACCAAATAGCATTTAATGCAAAGCAATAATCATGATATATTATTATACAATTACGACTTCATAATTTTAAATTAAAACGTGATATCTTATCATGTGCAAGCTATCCAATGATTGGTAAAGTAGTAGCATGCATATTGGTTGTGTCTTAACTCCTTGCTACAGTAGCGGTTGACTGACCCCACTACCAGTATGGCTAATTGCGATTTTAACAAACTGCCACTGCGAATTTAAGATTTTTAAGTGAATTAAATTTAATCTCTTATGCACTATTGATATATTGTTGTTTAGTATACAAGTCAAAATGATTATCTTTCCTTTTTTCATTTTTTATGACAGAGACTGTAGGTGAACCCAGCCTACTCTCCATTATTCATTTTACAGTAAAAAATTTAATGGCCTTATCGCGAGGAATTGTTTGTATTGTGCTGTAGCACTTCTTACAGTACCTAAATTTGTTATTGTTATACATATTAAATGATATATGTATATATTATTATTATTAAGTTCCCACATTCTAAAATTACAAACTCAAGTTTATGTAGTTTACTTGAGATACATGGATTCATTTTCAAAAATATGTGTACACAATGCAAATGTTGTAATGTTATAATTGTTATGGTCTTTGGCAGTTAATTTGCTCTGTACTTACTAACTATATAATATGTTTAAGTAATGTCTACAACCTCATGCCGGTTTGTTAAGATTGTTGGATTTTTGACCTTTTAATTGGATTTTTAGCTCTTTCACTAAGTATAATAAATTATTTTTAAATTTAATTTTTATTTTTGCTTTGGCAGTTAGAGTTGAGTTCTCATTCTGAAAAAGAGCGAGATCCCTCGGAATCGGAATCAGTGGAAGAAATAGAACCTCAGCCAGAAACAAGTAAGAAGAAAAATAAAAGGAAAAAGAAAAAACAAAAGAAAACTAAAGACACTATAAAAGGGGAAGATGGGGAGGTGTGTACATTTTTTTTAAATCTGTAATCATTCAAAAACATCTTACATTTATAATATCAGTGTGTCTAGTAATCTGTTTATGTTTAATTGACCAACCATGTGTTCTCATAAATCTTTTAAACAATGGGCAGAATAATACAAGAGAAAATTACACAATACGCAAAACATAAACAAGATACACCGTTAACGGGGGAGGCAACTCACTAGATATCATAAATCTATAATTTCCATATTACGATTTAAGCCCTAATGATTCAGTGTCTCCAGGATATAATCTAACTAAACTGCAATTATTTTTAGGATGAAATAGACAAATCCTTAAAAGAAATCAATGCGTTAATGGGCACGCCGCCACCCGCGGCTCCGAGCAGCCTCCACACGTTAAAGCCGCAAATCCTAATACCAGACGTCCTGCTGGTACAACAGAAACATTTAAATGTGGCTAATGAAATGAAAAAAATGTTTGGTGCAGAACCTAATGAAGAAAGAAATAAAAGGTGATTATGACACTCTGGAACATTAATTACAGTACACCTGACTCGGATAACTTCAAACTCAGATATATCAACTTTTGAGAGAACTGTAAATTCTGGTATAAGGCAGGTTTCGCGTGGATTTGTCAGAGTTTAAAGTTATGCGACTGAGTTATTTATTTGTTTATCTACGTACATATCATAAGTGCTCTAAAATGCGTCCAGAAAGCGTAGGCAATGACCAGCATTATCAACCATCAGAAATCAATGGAGATGTAATGTTAACATTACCTACTGAAATCCGTAGGTTATGAGTTTAAATTTGGAACAGCTGTCAAATTCAAGTGGGGTGTCTATTCTAGTATCTACAGATATTAAAACAGTCATTGATACGAAACGCCAATTCGTTATGTTTTTTTAATATAAATCGAACGACAATTGAACTTGAGTGACAATAGAATAGGTAGTTCATTCGCTTGTGTTCACTCCCATGGTTTAAAAAAAATATTTGACTCGCCTTCGGCTCGTTTTATAAACCCACACTCTTGTTGTAATGCCCTTCATTATGAACAGATACATAAACTACTAATTGTCTTAAAATGACACTATTTAATAAATAATTTTCTATCTCCTTAATAAATTTTGTTATGACTTGGTTTACAGGGGTAACCGACAGGCTCAACTACGAATTCAAAAGAAAACTATTATTGTACCTTCAGTCGAATATACAGCTGATTTCAAGAAATTCGGTAAGTTATATCAGCGTAAATCAACAGTTGTTAAAAGAACTCGAATTGAATATTCTTTTTTACTATTACGTTTAGAAAAAATCGTTTTATTTTATTAGGCGCATAAATGTATCGAACGAATTTTAAATCAGTATACGTTATATAATTTGTTTTTAGTTGTTTTTATCATATAAATGTTAACATTGTATAATGCTAATTTGCCTCGATGACTTTTTGATCCAGCTGCAATACTTTTATGATACGTGCTGTATATGGAGGTTTTTGTATCCATAATAACCGCAATATTTGGTACTCCAGGGCTATCGATGTCGATGACGCGCAGCGACGACGGCTGCGCGCACTTCACGTTCGACCACAGCAAGGAATACCGGCACATGCACCAGAGGCTGCTGCACCTGGCCTCGGTGGGCCGCCGGCAGGGCTGGACGCAGGCCGCCATCGAGGAGGCGCAGCGCCATATGCACGTGGAGGCCATGCTCGAGGTTTGTAACTCATTGTGGAGTACAGGAGAGAGAAAACAGATATGTGACATTATCTAGCAAAAGGGACCATGTTGTCGATGGCGCTTACGTCGAACCGCGTTGCGTTTGTATTGCGGCATCTTGAACAACAGCGGCCCTTATCATAGATAATGTCCCATATGTGTGTAGTGGTCAGGTTTCTAGCTGGTCCTTACGGCTACTTCTTTGTCTATTGGATACTTACAATAGACAAAGCCGTACTTGCTACTAACCGCATAAAAAAATGAATCGATCTGCTGTATCATCCCCACAGGTACTGAGTTGAACGTCAGTTTGTTTTAAATCTTATTGCAATTTCCAGAGTCGTAATTCCATAACCGGTTAAAGTGAAGTAGCAAAATAAAAAAATTACATTACTTTGCTAAATTGTTACTTAACAATAGATGTAGCTGTAAGGGCCAGCTAGAAACCTAAGTCCTAATTTTTTTTATACAAGACTGACCAGCGTTTGGTCCGTGTTGTCCCTGATGGTAAGTGTCGACAAGGTCGAGGGTGCAGCACACTGGTGCAGTAACAGCTTATTCACTCTTACCTTGTAAAGACCCAAATTATATATTTCCGGGAATACAGACGAAGGGAGCGAATTGCATTCCTTAGCAGTCCGCGTTAGGAAGGTAGAAGCGAATTGCTTCGTGCAATTGATTGGAAACCGCTCCCCTCGCCTGGACATCCGGTGGTGGAATGGAGATGGCGGAATCAAATCGTGCAATTGCTGTGCACGCTCTAAAATCTCAAAAGTCAAAATGTATCCTGTAAAACATAATATACAACATACATACATATTATCCCCTTATTCATTAGGTTGGTATTCCATTTGTCAAATTATTATAACCAATATTTGAACAAATTTTATTGATTGGAGTCCTATTCCACTTGTCCTCATATAATACCTGGGCTCAAGTTTTTATACCAATTTGCATTAAATGTTTTTCGTAATATTTAGTCAAATGTCGGTGGTACCAGTAAATTTTATGAAGTCACCTAATTTCTTTGTTGAAACGCATATTAAACAGATTACCCTGTGTCAACTAAATGTCAAAAATAAGGATGGAAGGAATTCTCCATATTTTAAATTTCACGAAGTTATTACGAAGCATTTATAATCTTATTGTTTCAGAGTGCTGACATGTTGTTTCAAATAGAAGAGTACACCGCAGCTAACACACTGGTCGAGCGTGCTATAGCGTACATGCAGTTCGTTGCGCATCCCTCATTTCAGCTTGCCGACGTGAGTTCAGCTTTTACTAGTCGCAGAAATATATCGAGATAGAATACGAGTTCATCGATTTGTAGGAATACCGCGCGTGTAATATTTCGAGTTGGCGTTTTCAAGTCACAAGTGGTAAGATGTTAATCCAGGTATCATGGATTAACATCTTCAACATTGTTGGTAGTGTTTGAACAGTTATTTATCGAACAACGACTCATTTTGTTTTTAAAACCTGACGTCCCACGCTGACACCGCCGGGATTGAACTTATGTTCGCGTCAACGAACTAGTAATACTATAGAAACCTGACTCGAGCTCAAAAATGACCCCACGGCTAGTGTGCCGCGAACGTTCGACTGGGCCGCGGCGGAGTTTGACAGATTTAGTAGTACAGAAGCTTTCTATGACATAAGATGTCAGCTAATATAAAATTGTTAAATTAAAAAAACCCTATAAAATGCCTTCTTGAGCGGTAAAATGGTCCCGCAACAACTGCACAAAAATACAAGAAAAACGATGGGATCCATTGGTTTGTGTAAGTTTGACCCTGAATGTGATAAACAATTATTTAAAGTAACATATTGTTGTATAGACTAATACGCTGAACCAAATGTCGTATATCTATACTAGTTTTATAATGACTTATGCCTTTATGATACTGAGTGACAGAATTGGGGATTAGGTTATGCGGCAATTATACTCACAAGTAAATTATGTATTTTTCAAGTAACAAGCAATTCCTTTTATTTGCTTTTATCTCGAAAAACAAGTAAGCTGTAAATGTGCCGCTGGTAAACTTTCCGACATAATTATTCTAGTTTTCCGAAGGCCCCGAAAATAATTTATTAGGTATTTAAAATAATTTTATAAAAATATGTACGTACAGTTATGGAATATAATTTCCTACGTATTTCATTTAAATAGACATTCGCGATGCTTTATAGTCGAAAGTTGTATTTCTATAATAGCATTGAAATGTCAATACGTATTATCTGTGATTGCACTTTTTCTCTTTGCGAAAAGTTACCATTTTCTTTTCTAATTCTGAAAGCGTGTCAGCTTCTTAATGGGTATTATATTCTTTGCGAATTTATCTACTGCGAACCTCGAAAATTGAAATTTCGTTACTTGCATCCCTATCTTTCGAAGATTGCAAGAACGAAAAGGTTGTCATCCGTTTTTGGAAAAGTTCCTTGACGTCCCAAAATTCAGTACTCCGCGTCAATTTAGTAAATCTGTTCCCTCATTATTAAAACAAAACAATGCGTGCGATATATCAATGATCAAAGTAACATCCTATTCTAGCTTGCTCTTATGGTGACAGTTTGCTATACGATATTGAATTACTTCTCCAACACATTACTAACGATATACCTTCTTATAAAGTATGAACAAGAGTAATCTTAATAACAAAATCGTGTGTAGAATAATATTCATATAAATTGGTTCCATCTCGGTTAGTATCATCCCTGTAAGTTTGACAACGCCATAATATTGTAACGCCGCGCATGAGGTTTGACACTTTAAACTTTTATGAACCAATCACAACTTTTTTTAATAGCGCGAAATTGTCTATTGGATAAATTCTAAGCTGCTCTGACATACGTATGAAGAGGGGATAGTTGTCAGTGTCAGCGCGCCTGGGGTCATTTTTGGAAGGCATTTTTGTATGGAGAGCTGTGTCTATATATATTCAGTCACCGGTTCGCGTCGAGTAATGGAACCAGCGAAGCGACTTGACACCCGAGATCACACACTCTATGGCTCTATCTCGATATAATTCTACGACTTCTACGCTAGTAGTTATAGACGAAGACTTATATTTATTAATTTTTTAGCCACGAACGCGGCTTCCGTACGCATATATGGAAAACAGGACATTCCACGTTGCCGTCTTGAAATACATTCATTTGCTGACGAACCGAGCTTGCCACCGCACCGCTTTGGAGCTAGCTAAAATGCTATTGAACCTGGACCCGTCAGACCCGCTGGCGGTGCTGCTGGTGATCGACACGCTGGCGCTGCGGGCGCGGGAGCACCAATGGCTGATCGACGCCGTCGACCACTGGGCCAAGGAGAGGGACGCCGGATTCCTGTTTAGCATACAGTACTCGTATGCCATGGCGCATTTCCATGTTGCTACCAAAAATAAAGGTAAGGAGGTGGTGATACCATAAAGTAGAATATAATTAAATATTCTTCAATTCCCAGTTGTTCCACTTTTTAAACGGCTTATATGCCTGATGACGGTACCAGTCATCAAAATTAATATCTACAATAAAGACCGTTAACTATGTGACTCGTCTTGTGCCGCTAGAAATAAGTTAATGTCAGATATTTTTGCAGCCTTTGTGGTGCAATATTATTGCTCGTTACAGACACAGTATTAAACTGCAGTTTTACACTACATTGCACAGTCACCAGACTGATAAAAAATAACAGTGGGATGCATCGTGTAAATTATTCGAAGAATGACTTTGCTAGTAAATTCTAAAATTATGTTCTATATAAAAGCACTCGTACCTACCTAATTCACTCACGAATGCCGTAGGAAATAAATTAATTCCTGTTATCCCCCACGCCTTCGCATCATATGCCCGCACCTCTCATTCACATGCTCATACTGTGCTTTAAAATCACCCTTATAGAATTCGTAACAAATCAAATTATTTTACATATTACAATATTTTGATTTGAGATTTAATTATAATTGAGAAACTTAGGCGGTTACTGCTGTATAGGTCTAGTCTAGTTAGCGAGGTCAGCGAATACTGACTTTAACTTAGGCTAACTTTTTTAAGCCAATGACTCATATATCGGCACCGTAGGTCCAATGCCAATAAACCAAAACAAAATAAACCTACAGGGACATGCATAAAGTTTAACTTCAGTTTTGACATTTCTGTAAAGTGCCGTCTGAGCGTGAGCTTTTGCGTTTGACATATCGTTGAAAAGGTTAAATCCTGCCTCGGAGAAATAGGCTTATACCAATTTGCCACTATCTTAAGTACGTCATCTATTTACACCTGCGCGCAGAACACACGGGCAAGGCGGACGAGCTGCTGCGCGCCGCCATGCTGCGCTTCCCGGCCGTCGTGCTGCGGCTGCTGGAGTGCGCGTCCGTGCCGCCCGGCGCTCGCATGCAGGCCTGCGCGCTCTTCGCGACCATAGCCGAGACCAAGTGAGACCACCACTGACGTGTAGCTTTAATTAGATAATTGTTATTTAGACTTGTTTTGTTGCGTTCTATTAATCATCATCATCTCAGCCATAAGACGTCCACTGCTGAACATAGGCCTCCCCTTTGGACCTCCACACGTACCGGTTGGAAGCGACCTGCATCCAGCGACTTCCGGTTACCTTAATGAGGTCGTGTACCAGTACTATTAATATCCCTCCCTTCTATATGTGAAAGAATTTTTCAAATCGGTCCAGTAGTTTCGGAACATATTCAATTCTAATGTAACACACAAACCATCAATCAAATCGATCCTCTTTATATAGTATAGATAAATATATTGACAATCTGTTACAGAATCACGAAGAACTTAAAGGAGTTGATACACTTGTACGCAAAGCTGACGTGGTCGAAGTGGCGCGAGCCGGCCGTGTTCGACTGGCTGCAGCGCAACGCCAACGAGGTCGCCGAGACTTACGACCGGGACCCGGCCACGCAGGTACGGGTTAACCACTTTTAACGGATGAATTTCAAAAATACTGTACCTGATTAAGGACCTGTATTTAGTCTTAAGTTGAATTATTTTTTATTATGCAGAAACGTGTGCTAGCGAATATCTTCGATATTTAAATCGAAAGAAAAATAGAAAAATTTGATTCGCAGCGGGACTCGAACCCACAACCACTGGATCACTAGCCCAGTGCACTACCAATTGTGCTATACGAGTACCGCTTAGTCTTGTTAAATTTTTCTATTTATCCCTCATTGTATACGTCATCATCGGTGACGTGTAAACACATCTACAAAATATCTTTATTAATTTATTTCTTTTTTCTTGCGATTTAAATATCCAAGGTAGTCTTTATCTAATTTCATTCTTTTAATTTGTGTTACGTACCTTTATGTAGTAAATTGTATTGTATTGTATGTATATCCTACTTCATCCATACTCCATACGTGTATGTGTACAGCCTACACCAACACACTTTCACGCATGTAACTTAAATAGCAACTGATTTTATCGTAACGCAAACGAAATCATTATCGTCGTACTGTCGTCGTAATAATGAAACATATGTGAATAATAATTATTGTTATTTACCGTTATGTTTACTCCCATGCTGCAGGAGCGAGCGAAGGCGCTGGTGAACGAGCAGCTAAACCTGTTCCGCAGCTGGCCCGACGAGGTCATCCGCCATCTCTGCGTCATCAAGCCGATGGCCAACCTCCTTGTAGACGGGGTGAGATGGACTGCGTTTATTGGAAATGCTTTATGTAAAAAAACATCTTTATATTCCATTACAAGGCACTTTCGAAGTCAAGGAAATATCTACCGTCACTTCTTTTCCTTGACTTGATAAAATTATATTTGATATCTTCACCAAATATATTGAATACAGATCTTTATTTATGTAACAGTAAGCATCCTTACTGTTACGAATTACGATATATGTATTTGGCTATACTGATTGCAACTATCTATATGATGCTGTGTACTGTTATTTTTTAATAATTTCTTTTTGTACTAAGGCGATTGTAAATAATTATAAAATTGAATGAATGAATAATTGTATACGTGCAGGCGGTGCCGCAAGTGACGAACCTAGTGTCGGCGGACCCGTCCCCGCCGCTGCACGGCGTCAACCGCTACGGGTACACGTTCGGGCCGCCGGCCGCCAGCTCCGCGCACTCCGACCTGCGCCTGCTGTTCGCCGCCATGCTGCCCACGTACGCTGACTTGCCGCAAGCCGAGTGAGTGCACGCTATAACAACACTACTGTTTATTACTGTTAAGGTCTGTTTTTGCCTTAAACGAGATCATTTCCATGAGTTATTTTCGTTTCGATTGCTTTTTCTGTAAACTTGTTAATTTGTATACGGCGCTAGGAATCAAAACCGTTTTTCACAAATAGCCCAAAAGTTTGAATTAGCTTGTGTTTCCCGTATAATAAAATGACTTCCTGTTATTACATAATTTTCAATTAACATTTGATAGTAAACGAGTTGCAGTACTAGCAGTTATACCAATATGATACGTGAATGTTAAATTCACTCTCGAATTGGCAATACACAAGAGAATATCTTAAAAGTTATTGATATTTGCAATAAACACAAGCGATTTTGAACCTTAATATTAAGTACTAAAACTCAAATCGACTGTACAGTACATGCCTTCATAAGGGTTAAAAAATTATCAATTTTCTAGTTGGGAATGACCCGAGGACGTGTCAGACGAGGATGTGGAGCAGCGAATGTGGGAGTGGGTGGACGAGGACGGCGTGTGGCGCCGCGACTAACAACGCAATTTTAATATGTCGTTAATAAAACTCAAAATGACATGGAATTGAAGACCTTTTTACCGACGGGTCGGGAGAGGATACAAATGATTATCGCCATCTATTTCGATTCGTTCACCCTCTGCGCAAAGGAACAGTGAATGGGAATAGTGAATGAAATATACAAAACTGGTTTACAAACCAAACGTCTACAATGCGTAAGAAATCATTCCCTCGCCTGTTAATAAAATGATATGCTGCAATCTTCATATAATATATCTTAACCCTTTACAGTGTGACGAAAATAAACATTTGTTTAAATTTGTACTCGTAAATATAACAAAAACTGATACCTGATAAATAGAGTTGAGAATACTGCCATATATGGCTTCGTATGCAGTAAAGGGTTAAAATATATTTCTTTATTAAATTTCAGATAACTTTACAAATCTGAAATGTAGTACCACATACTTATTAATTTCACTGTTACAATACCGAGAATCTTACGAAAACATCTTAAGAGATTATTTATTTATTGCTCATTACATTGTGGTTTTCATTTCAAAGTGAGATCTATATTAGCAACATTATTGTTATTGTTTAATTTTGTTTGTCATTCAAGGCTGGTTGCTCTTGGAATACCTACGGTCCTAGTTAATAAAAGATTTCATGGTGTTAACTGCCAAAACTGAAAAACCATAGTTTAATAAGTGGTCTTAAGTTTTTTTTGTTTACATTACTAGTTGAATTGTATACAGTTAATTATTATAAAACTATTGTGTATATAAGAAATTGCTCGACAGAAACATGTTTTTATGAAAGAGAACACTAATAACGTTAGATAATTCGCTACTCCATGTTGTGTTTTCTATACTGTTACATAAAATCCTAGATCACGCAATTGTTTTTTATTGTTGTAACTTTTAAAGATGTATATGTACGTATTGTACTTATTCTGTATGATTTATGAGAATCGCAATCGTGCATGGAGTTTACGAATACCCAGTAGAATACGAACTGAACGCGCTTATAATACACACTAACTATTATTAAATCGAACTATTTACAACAATACACATTCTGCTTATCGTTTAGGAACGCGCGTAAAACAATGTTACGTATATCTTGAAGGCCATTCGATGTTCCAACTGAAGTAGCTACATTACTACATTGTGTGTAAATTGATGTTGATGGTGGATTGTTTAATAGTAAAATAAATATTATCTAAGCATTATTTTATTTTTTATCATTGATATATTACGTAAATATTATATAGTAGTTTGTACCTACTCTATACCAAAATAGACCTGGTTTGAAACCCACTGTATTTTCATCAAAACCTGATCCTGTGGGCCCTAGCCATCGACATAGGCATTTTACGCCTTCTATCAAGTGTTTTTGAGGAGGGATGGGTTGTCTATTCGGCCACTGACACCACTGCGCTATAGTCAATCTACCTGGAGTGCCCGCTCCAATCGCTCTAGTGTTTTTCTAAAGTAGGCAATATCAGGTTAACCTGTAGCATTCAAATTCGCTTAACATTTAGTAACGGACGCGTAACGGAATCTAGAAACGAACCTTCGTGACCGGATAACCGCTCGCATGAACATTGAACATCTCAGCGCTCACGTCAGCGGTCCTCCGCTGACGTGAGCGCTGGCAGCTTTCCTTATTAAATTTGATCATAGATCTAGATAGTAATTTACTAAATGCTGATAACAGAACGTCTCCTCATAGTCGATACCGTATTGTAGCCTTTAGCAAACAGCGGCGCTACCGCGAACAAAGATATTCGTAAATTTCGGACAATTGTCTTGATTCGTAAATTTCGGACAATTGTCTTGGTCACTCTCATGACACCATAATTGGAGTAAAAGAGAAAGATGCCCGAAATATACGAACTTCTATGTTCGCGGTACCGCTCCAGGCGTGCTCTATATTTCAGTACTACGCCGTTCAGTCCACGTTTTACCATTTACATTTCACAGGTCTATGTGACTCTTGCCTATCTTAGTGTCCCAACACTCATTTTTAATAAATGAGTTGTACCTAATCACAGAACACCGCTTCTTTTCACTTGTCACCATCTGGACCACTGAGAACCTCCTTTACAGTTCGAGGAGCATGTGCCTGCCTGCCTGTGGAGTCGGAGACTTGAGAACGTCCTCCATTTTTTTCATCGGTTAAAAATTAACACTAACTTGGGTAACAGAATAGAGAACAGTATGTTACATACTAGATTAAGAAAAAGACTATACCTAATTACGTCTGTCTATGCTCAAACCACAAAGAATAGATTAGGTTTAGGAGTGAATTAAGATAGTTTGTCAAAAATTCCCGTATAAAAATTTAATCACGTTGACAAGGAAGTGTCACCAAGTCTTAATCAACTTATCAATAGATTTCGTGTAGAAATACTAAGTAAACTTCCAAACATGTTTCCGGGACATACGACAGCAATTTTCTGTATCATCGCAACAGAATTTTGCGAAAGGTTTTCATTTTGCGGTTTGCGAAGTAAGCAAACATTCGACTAACAGTTTTTTTTTTATTTAGTTCGTTCTGTTTGAGTAATAAATAGAATGCTGCTTGTGGAATTGAGGACGGGACGGGTAACGGCATTTGAAAATCCTTTACATAAAAAATACTTCATCGTAGTTGATTTTGGGGTTGATTGGATTAATATACCTAGGTACTATCTATAGTATGTAGCTAGTGTTAGTATATTGTTGTTTTTTGTTAACTTTTAATTCAGCTACGTTTTATTGATTTGAAATCGTTTTTTATGAGCCAACAACTAGGCCTGCCGTTTCGTTTAACTAAAATTAAAATCTTCTGGCATTATTACGAGATCTCTACTCAAATTAATTATTGGTTTTAACTAAAAAGATGATAGTTTTAACGATTCGCTAAGGGTTACTTAGGGCTACTGGCTAGACCACCTAGTCGCGTGCTCTTCAGAATTTAAATTCAAGATCAAATTACACTAGTTCAGAGTGTCAGTCCGGGCATGAAGTCGGGATGAATGATCATAATATATTTTGAAACGTTTGTAAAAAACCGTTTATATTTTTGATCTCTTACTAAATTCAAATGTTGACTATCTCGTGCAATCTTCTTCCTCGCGTTGTCCAGTTTGAGAACTATTAACAGGAATTAGCGTAGGCACTAGTTTTACGAAAGCGACTTAGTAAAGAGGGTAAAATAACAGATAATGAGATTAGTCCGGATTCCTCACGATTTTTTCCTTCACCTTAAAGCTCCTCACCTGACTAGTTCCCGATATGTTTTAGCCTGAAGATAGTTTTGTGTTTATGATCATTTATAAGCACACTCTACCATCAAGACAGTAATTTCAAGTACGTCAATCGACATGTTCTCAATCGTAGACTCAAAAGCTGCTCTTCATGAGCAAGCAAATCGAAATACCACAAATTCAATGATGAACAGGACACAGACAAAAGCTTTGTTGACATAAGAGAAGAAGGCAAAAGCATCAACTTCTGCTGGATCAAAGCACATGTCGGCCTCCTCGGAAACGAGGAGGCAGACATGATTGCCAAGAGAGCAGCAATGCAGCACAAGCAGCCAGACTACACAAAGTTCCCACTGTCATATCACAAACGTAATCTTCGTAAAGACACAATAAACAATTCTGACAAGACATACCAAAATAGTAACACAGGAGCACATCAGAAAAACTGGCTACCCACATTAAAAAGCATTGAAACCTTTCGCAAACACTTCAAACTCACCTTTCAGATGACTCAAATTATAACAGGACACGACTACTGCAATTTATACTTGAATCGATACCAAATAATAGACTCTAACACATGATCATGCGACAATAACGACTTCACCATGAAATATAATGCCAACTGAACAGTATAGAACCATATAATATTGAGAAAATAATTACCTACAAAAGAAACAACAAAGACTCATTAGGAATTAACAGAATACATAATAAATACACTAAAGAAATTTAACAACACATAGACACATAATAGAATAATATATAAAATATAGATATATAGGTACATAATATAAGAATACTTAATAATAGATACACAAACATAAACAATGTCAAAGAAACTTACCGTAAAAAACATAAAGTAGAATTAAACCACCGAAACAATCGCCTGCCCGTATCTCATGCGGGGGCCATCCCTACAGGTTCAAAACCCAACGGTCGCCCGTATCAATAGCGAGGGCCGTTGGCACAAACCCAACGTTCTTTAAATAAAAACAAAAAAAAAACTAAGGTCCCTATAACTGCGCCAAATACAAAATATGACCCAGTTCCTAATATAGCCCATCCTACAAATGTTATGCTTGCAACCGTTCGAATTAATTCAATTTAGGTGCCCGTGCTCGATAGCTCGTTATGGTATTTACCAAACGTGATTGAGAAATTTAAATTCATTAAGTTACAAGCATAAAATGTACCTATAGGGTGTGCTATCTTAGGAACTGGGCCATATTTGGCGCAGGTACCTTAATTTGATTTCTAGCCACTTTGTATGTAGTCAGAGCAAAACTAAGAAACAAACATTCTCATTTATCTTTAGAAAAAAAAACGATAAATATTCAATTCAATTCAAATTATTTAATATCAAAAAACACTTGTCAACAACAACAAAATATCAATTACAACAATTACAAAAATAATAATATTTGCAACAATTACGATCATTATAATTCAAAATAAAAAGGAAATAATAAGTAAAAGTAGTCATCACAAACAAACACAATAAAATACGGTAGATATATTTGAGAATACGTGATATGAATTGATTTAAAAAAAAATGTTGTCCCGTTCTTTGTTGACTCGGTTGAATTCATAAAGTATTTGTATCTTGCCAAAATAAATGGAAGACCCAAATTTTAGATAATACGAGTATGTACGGCACTTGTACCCTTTCTGTAATTACCCACTCGTTTTTTAGTATTGTTATGTTTCAGCTATTCTCTCCCTCTATCTGAGGAATGTCCTGTGCTTGCATGAAAACGCGGCTACGGTGGTGTATCACATTTTCATAATGTTGTGTTATACTATGCCCTTGGTAGGAGCTGTGTTAGCTGATAATTTCTTAGGAAGGTACAAGTAAGTATTTTAATTTTTTCCACATTAGACTGTAAAATTATGTAGTCACAATAGTAAATCTATCATGTCAAGCGACAAAAGCGCTTTAATAGTACCTACGCCTGCTCAACCAACATTCCCTAAATGCTTCGAAACATACGCATTATGTATCTTGTTTCAGAGTAATTCTTTACTTCTCCATCATATATTTATGTGGAACTGTGTTGACATGTTGTTCAGCTATACCTCTGCTTAAACTACCAACAACGTGAGTAATCTGTTTTTATTTATGCTAGATAATACATACTACTGATTTATATAATACTACTACTACTGACGTAGTAGAAACATAGTGGTCATTCACCGCGGTTCGAATAAGCTTCGTTGGAATAGGTGGTAACAATTAGACCGGTGTTCCGAATGCTCCCAACTTCGAATCTTGTAATATACTGTGATTTTTAAAATGTTTAGGGTTCCGTAGTTAAGTTCCTTGTAGTTTTACAATGTTCAGTGCTCAGTGCTCCCCGGCTATGCTCATTGACCGTTAGTTCTAGATAACTGTAACTTGGTATAAATCAATTACGCGGACGAAGTATTCAAATATTTTTTTCACCTTAGCAGCTCGAACATGCTTACTTTCCTCACTCCAGGGAGTGAGGAAAGTGCGACTTTCCTCACTTTCAGAGAGTGAGGAAAGTTGCTACTTTCGTCACTCCAGGGAGTGAGACAAAGTAGCTTTTTAATTGACGACCGGTCTGGTCTAGTAGGTAATGACGACCCTGCCTAAGAAGCCGGTGGTCCCGGGTTCGAATCCCAGTCAGGCCATTTATTTGTGTGATGAGCACAGATATTTGTTCCTAAATCATGGGTGTTTTCTATGTATTTAAGTATTTATATGTATCTTTTTATTATAATAGGACATAATGGACTCCCTTAACACCACTAACACTTTCAGACCCTCACAAATTAATCAAATATTATAATTTTGAAATGAACATATTTTATAATGAAAAATATTTAAGCAAAATATTAAGTAATGAAGCAAGTGCAGTTGCATATAAAACACTTAAATGAATGTGGTTAACTTGATGTTCATTTTTTCCAAGATTTTATTTAACTTTATGTACTTATATATTTATCCGGATGGAATCTTGCAACTCAATTTTGAAGCAGACATCTTTAACCGATTAAGCTGAAATTTAGCACACTTATGTAATTTCGGTTACAATGCAATATTATGGTACCACTGATCTGATCTGATGCTGGAGTTAGAAGGTAGCAAAAGCAACTCCTAAAATACACAAGATAAACCCGTGGTGTTTTAGGCTCATTAGAATCCTTTCGAAGAGTAGATGACGATTGTGAAAAAAAGTACAGTCGGCAGTAAAAGCTTGTACTAAAATTACATTTTTGGCAACTAATTTAACCTTTAATATGTTCTCACTACTGAGGTGAAAAGTTGTATGTGTCACACTAGAGTAAAGTTATTTTACATCTCGTGTTTTTGAGTGCCTCGCTACGCTCAAGATTCTAACACTAGAATCAGTCGCTACGCTCGTGATTCAATTATAGAATCTTTCGCTTACTCGGGACTCAAAATTAACACTCGCAAGAAAAAACAACTTTCCTCTCTTGTTGCACAAATAACTATTGTTTAACACATAATGTCGTTACGTCGTGAGATACAAACACCTAGGAAGTATTCGCGCTGTAAGTTAAAAAAATGCGTGATCTCTAATTATAAAACCGCAAATCCAAAAATCATGAAAATACCTACTTTCAAGGAAAATTATCATGAACTTGATCGGTTGTACCGTTATTGAATTACGGATCGAAAACTACGGAATCGCACTGAGCATGGCCCAATCATACCTAGGTCATCATCAGATGTACAAGCTATCAAGCTTGTACGTCTGCTTCGTAAACTTAGGCACTTTTGTATTATTTTGCACCAAGGATATTATAATTTTGTAATAAAAAAAATCCCTTTTCTTCTATTATAAAATGATTTTTTATTGAGGTAAGCGATATGAATCAAGTATTGGTGTTTTTTCGAATTACCAGGATGACGTCCATGATGGGGCTCGCGCTTATTGCCTCGGGCACCGGGTGCGTGAAGCCTTGTGTCGCGGCCTTCGGAGGTGAACAGGTAACTCACCCATCGCAACTTGTGATACAACTACATGCCCTAAACACCAATCTGAGTTTAATATAAAAAGAATATAGGATCACGTTGAGGGTATAGGTACCCTTTCTAATAAAAAAGGAATATTTCAAATTTGACTACCCTGACTATATATATAGAGGGAAGAATTTATTATATTCTTTTATCTTAACTTGTTCATCGCTATGCTACACGCGTAGCGGGAAGTAGTACCCGATAATATGGGTTTCCCGCTCGTGCTGAGTGGAGCTGAAATATATTTTACTAATTATACGCAGTTATTTTTAAAAATCAATATTTAGTATGATTAAGGGATTGCACCGAATCACTAAAACGCCATCGTTATATGTAGTTGAATTCAGTGACCCTAGTGAAAAAGGGTATAAGTCAAATTAGGTCAGTAAAAAAGGCCACAAATCATGTAAAATGTACGGCACTTGTACCTTTTTTTGCTACGCTAATTTGACTTATACCCTTTTTCACTGGCCACAGAATTTTTCTTGTATGAGAAATGTGTCTACTGCCGCCATATTTAAGGATTATCACTTCGTTAAATGTGCGGTGCAACCAACCCCAAGAGTTCGTAGTGTAAATAAAATAAAAGCAACGCTGACATATCTACTACGATGCAGTTCCGGCTGCCCGAGGAAGAGCGGCAGCTGCAGCAGTTCTTCTCGACGTTCTATTGCACCGTGAACCTGGGCGGGTTCATGGGCATGGTGGTGACGCCGGCGCTGCGTCACGGCGTCATGTGCTTCGGGGACGACACCTGCTACGCGCTAGGCTTCGGCTTTCCCTCCATGCTTGTGCTTATTTCGATTGGTAAATAAGTACTTTGAGTAGCATACACATATAGGCCGCCAAAGAGCTGGTGGCCTAACGAAGTGCTGGTGCCCTAGCAGTGAGAGCGAGATACTTGCAATCCGGAGGTCGCAAATTAGTTGCAGTCACAGTGGTCAAATTTATCGTCATATATCCTTACCGCTACATAAATAAAGATCTGTATAGATATATTTCGCCATTTTGGTTGTCACTAACTATTTGACGCTGATTGTCCCAATGAGTTACGCGTTACGCCCAGTCGCTTTACGGTGAAGGGAAGCATCGTAAGGAAACGGAATTAAGCCCAATAACGCCTGGTTTACCCTCTGGTTACTGGTTTCTTTAACATTATTAATAATTACCAGTACCTATTAATAAGTGGGTACCTACCTTCTTCTGTTAATAACAACAGACATTTTTTTAAATTGCGAAACGACTGATGTAGGTAGACCAGTAGTAGGTAGTGGTAAGGTATGTTTTGTGTACTCGAGTATATTAAATATTATTTATAGCTGCTAATCTAAAGCAACGAACATTTACGAAGAAACTTAATAGGTTTACTGAATGAGTGGGTATTTAATCGTTTCTGAGTAGTATTCAAGCTCTTGGAACAAGTTTTGATTGCGGAGGAAAACTAACAAAAGATTTAATTGGAACGGTCCGGGCGACTCATTTATTTAGTGATTGAGTCAACGTCAAAGACAATCTTCTTTTGATATGTAAGTACATAATGTTCATTAATTCATTTTGAATAATTAATGTAAACTATGTTGGTAGGTAATATTATTGTCTATTAATATAGTATCTCTACGGAATTAAGTCGCCCTTATAAGAATGTTTTCGGTGCTATTGTTAACACCGCTGGATTTAATGACAATGTTGAACTTTTATTCAAGGAATATTCTATTTGTGTAAGTAAATGTGGTATATTTGACTATATTATGTTATCTACTGAAAAGTTAGTTCTCTAATTAAATAGTCGTACCTAATTCATATTTTCTAACTTGACTTTTTGGATCTCTTTGGTATTTCTCTGTTTAGCCCTGTGGTTGAATGGTAGAAAATGCCTTTCTTTATGTACAATAAAGTTTAAATAAATAAATAATAATCCTCCATTTTGACGATTCAATTGCACATAACACTGAAACAAAAAGTATCACAATGATTTATTAAATTAATTCAAAGATTGTAATAAACAATGCGGTTTCCGCGATCATCGTAATTCCAGAAGCGTATATCTGCGACTCTATCCTAGAACGTTAGACGACCAAACTCACCTGAACAAGCGCGTAACGTGGAAACTACAATTTGCAGCAATTTATGTAGTTGCAAAGTACTTAGTGTTTGCACCGTGTTCTAGCTATGGTCCATTTAAAAACATAAGTGCTGTTATGGGGAATGGAAACTTCAATAATACGACCTACGTACGTATGTACAGTCAGCATCAATAGTAACGTATGATACAACGCACAAAAAGTATCTGCCATCCTTTGTATTTTTTTTTGCAAATGAGATATTTTTAACAGTTCGCGTTTCAAAGTTTCTATCGCATTTCAATTGATAAACACGCAGAAATCAGTCTTTATTTGTGAAGTAATTAATGAACGGTAGATACTTTTGGTGCGCTGTTTCATACGTTACTATTGATGCTGACTATACGTATTTTTATATAGGTGGATATGTAATGCACCTATCCTATTAAATGGGATAAGTATTTATTTTATACTTGCGGTTAATTTTGAAACGATAAGGTGCATGTATTGTATTTTGGGACATTGGTCATATAATTGATAATAAATTACCTTGACTGTAATATCATGTCATAGGGTCATAACATAATCATAACCTATAGGTATAGGTACTTCGTATGTCTACTTACCTGTTACTTAACAAGATGATTTTATTTCCAGTTATTTTTGCCGCTGGAAGATCCTCGTACAGAATAAAACCGCCCCGCGAAAACATAACATTAAAATTTATTTCATGTGCATGGGTGAGTATTATTCTTAGCAGTTTTCAGAAAAGCATTTTTTATATCAAATTAATCTGAACGATTCCCTAAATTACATCATTATACTATTATACCTCTATTAACAATAAAATATTATTTCGATTACTGTTTACTACCTGAATGAATGTAATTCTTTAGAATCAGATCGCCCGATCAGATAACTCGGAATTATGCGTGCGGCTTTTGAAAAGTTATTGGGCGAGAAGACCAATGCTTGCTTATCGATATGATACTTTCATTATTTACAATTATTTAGGTAATTTATTATACAATTTAATGATTGACATTTAGCAGGATAGAGTTTTTTGAAATGATTTAATATTGTTTTATCAACTATAATAAAACAATGATTAGAAACACGTTGTATCTTGGAGTATTAATGTGTTGCAGTATGCAGCAAAGATGCGAATTCTGGAGAGTGGGGAGCCGCCCGCACACTGGCTTGACTATTCTGTCGCCAAGTACGGCAGCAAGCTAGTCGCCGATATGAAGGTCGTCTTCTCTATCTTGTATTTGTACTTGCCAGTTCCACTTTTTTGGTCATTGTTTGATCAACAGGTAATACTTACATATGTCCTGTAAACAATACGTTAATGTCTTCTCAAAAGTAATTGTAACTGCATCGTCTTAAGACAAATCATATTAGGATTTAACTCCTGCTCATAGGGTCTTTCTTGCATAATATGTTTTTTTTTTATTAAACAGGAGCCCTGCAAGTGCAAAGCAATGTATATATTATATCTACAATGTATATATTCTATAAGTATTTACTAAAAAAATATGTAACAAAACAAATATAAGTAGTTAGATTAAATCATTCTATTCTTTTGATTTTATCTCTCCTGTGTATAGTTAACAGTTTGTGTGCATATATATTATGTATTAATCATCTAATAAAATGGTGTCTAGGCGCAGAGTGCATTCAATAAAATAGGGCTGGAATCCCTTAATTTTAGTCATGTCCACAGATTTTCCACACTGGCCTAAGGGATTAAGGAGTGTACATTGTAATGCACACCGAACCTGAGAATAAGAAGGTAGCTACTGCCATATAAATTTCGTCACCAACTACAGGGTTCACGTTGGACGTTCCAAGCGTCCCGACTCCGCAACGAGCTCTTCGGCCTGACGCTGATGCCGGACCAGCTGCAGGTGCTGAACCCCGCGATGGTGCTGCTGCTTATCCCCGTGTGCCCCGGCGGCGCGTGCCCGCTGCTGCCGGAGCTGCCGCCGCTCACTAAGATGTTCGTCGGCGGCATGCTAGCCTCCATGGCCTTTTTCGCTGCTGGTATACTTCAAGTGGGCATCGAGGTACTTACGTGGAACGGTCGTGTTTACGAAGAGTAGTTCTGGCAAATATATATAAGATTTACCAGTCCATTTAAAATTTGGTGTATTATTAGTCTGTACCCAAAGAGTGCTAACGATAGTGTGACTGTGTAGGGCGGTATTAATCCGTTCGACACAGGTTCGTCTGTATATTTGGAACCGTAATAGGTATGATTCACTTGCTTTACTTGAGAAATACATTAACTAAGCTTCAATTAACTCTCTGAACGAACTCTCAAGAACACCTAAAGGTTTCTGACACTATCCAACCTACCACGCCAACGACACTTAAAATTTGTCACGGCGGACGTTGTAAGAATAATTTTACCTGCTGACTGCTGACTAGTAAACCTTATGGTTTATTTGTTTTTTACTAGTCAAGATATTCGTGCACGCCCCGTTTTGACGCGTGAGCATTCCAAAGGTGACAGTGATTTTGATTGTCAGCGGTCGACGCTGCAGACACCAGGACGGCACCAGACGGGTCTGGTGGTCCTCAACACGCTGGCATGCCCGGTGGAGCTGACGGTGCGCGGCGCGGCGGGCGCGCTGCTGCCGCCGTACGGCAGCGCGTTGCTGACGGCGCCGCCGCACGCGGAACTCGCGCTGCGCGCGACGTGCGCGCACTACTGCGCTGGCCGTCCCATGGGCGGACACGAGCAGACCACTATCGTCAAAGCAGTTGCCGGGCTTGTAATTAGTTTATTCACATTCAATAAACTATTTGTTAACTGTTAAATGAAAGCTAGACGAATTTACTAAGTTTTCAAGGAATTTTATTACATTTAGGTAGAGTTGCTGTGTTACCATAAACACACACAAGTTGCAGCTTATTTACCTTGTTACTTTTTGAATGCGGCATACAGGCAACAGACCCGTTGTTTCCCCAAATTATTGTAACTTTCATTTCCGATATTGTTCGGACTCCGAGAAAGGTTTTTTAGATTCCAACTAAACATAATGAACAGTAGTTAATACTAATAGGACACGTATACAAATTACTCCCATACGAAACCCAAAGAAAAAATTAAAATAAATAAAACACTTTTTGTGTCTTGTTAATCAGATAAACATATATTCTTCCTACAGTTCACGCCAGTAGTCATTGGACAAAATTCGAAGGATCAAATATCATTTCATTTTATGGATCCGAACGCATTCTCTAAATCTTTATCGGGGAAACCGAAACTTAAGTAAGTGGTGATTGTTTGTGTTTAAAAGATCTTAGTAGAATCCTATTAGGAGTAAATAAGTAGTCGATATATCATACATTAAAAAATAATGAGCTAAAAGTTTGTTCAATATTAGTAAAAAGGTTTCTTAAATATGTTTCAAAAAACAATGCGAAAATGGTACTTGAATTTTTGACGGGTTATTTATATTATGTTTTAGAGTGGTTTACATAGGAGAGACGGAGCCGAATAAGAACGTATCAATATCAGTCGAGACCGAAAAGCATTTGTTGGACATCTACTTCGTGTCTGACTCGCCCATCAACAACATCGGCGAGTCAGCGTACATGCACTTGGCTCCTGGCAGGTATTGTGTGCACCACGGTTTGTGAATCTTGCTTGTTTTAATTTAAAAGGCGCTATATGATATTAGCTGTGCCTTCGTCAGAAAACCGACCGTCAATGTCTAACACCTTACAGTAAGTTACAAAATGGAGTTATATTTTTGTGTTTGTCTTCTAACACACAGAAAACCCGCCTCACACGTTTGTATTAGCGCTCAAATTGCTAATGAATACGATAATTGTTAAGTACGAACTACTACGAACTACTATTGAACCGTGCGATGACACTAAGCATAGACCAACATTGCCATTTATTTGTTATGCAGCCTTTAAATAACATACGACTCACTTGTCTCCAATTCCTTTAATATTAGCCAAATATTTCGAAGATATGTACCGCTTTACTTCAAACTCAGGTAAATCCATTCTACTTTAAAAAAATATATTAATCTGAAAGCTAATTAACCTTACATCTGAATAGATTTACACGAGAGTGAGAGTGAGAGGTCTACCTACCTTTAATAATCATTTAGCGAATTGAATAGCCAATTCGTGACCAGAAAGGATGACCCATTTCATTGACAAATGGACCATGGCGGCGAATAAGTAAACGTGGATGGTGCGATATTCAACAACTTATTTGGACGGCAAGGTATACGTGGCGCGCAGAGCACGCGGCCGGGTTGCTGGGCGCGGGCGAGGGCACGCTGAGCGCGGGCGGCGTGTACGTGCTGACGGTGCGCGCGCGCCGTGGCCGCCTGGACTCCGTGCAGCTGCACGCGCCCAACCCGCCCAACGAACTGCACCTCGCCTGGCTGATGCCCCAGTACCTGCTCATATCCTGCGCCGAGATCTTGTTCGCGGTCTCCGGATTAGAATTCTCCTTCATTCAGGTCTGTGTTACATACTCATAACATTAATGAAACATTAGATAAATATTTACCATTTCAAGTTCCAATAAGAAGACGGATAGAGACAAATGTTTACCAACGAGCAACGGCATGTCTATGATTAACACCATTCGTTTTTTAGACTCTCCTGAAACTAATTAAAGTTTTGCCCAATGGGAAGCGAGAGACGGAGCACAAAATACGAAAAATCCCACGGTGTCTTAACAAAGATTTATACATTTTATACCTAAAATATGTAGTACAGTCGCCGTTAGAGATATCGGAGCTGTGGAGGTGGTCACAAATATCGGAACAACGCTTCTATTTTCAAGGCCATAAAGTGCATGTTCCGATATTTGTGACCACCTCCACAGCTCCGATATATCTGATGGCGACTGTACCTACTTACCTAGTTAAAAAAACATGCATTAGTTTTGCAGCTGGATTTTATAAAGATGTACTATGCCATGTAACTAAGTACTTAAACTTGATACTTTAGTGTCAAAAGACAAGGTCTTCTCGTGACAATATTATTATTTTTATAGTACGACCGTGGCAAACAAGCATACAGCCTGCCAGGTGGTAAACAGTCACCGTAGCCTATGAAAATAATAGACGCTTGTGAAAATAATAGCTTTATAAATGTTTTTAATATAATTGTAAAATCCTTAAAGGATTATTGATCTAAACATTCAGTACGTACTTATAAATTAAATATTCAATAAGTACTTATAAATCTATCTATACTTTGAAGTTGATTGACATTTCACTTTAGGTAAGTGATTGATATTCATAATTCTTTTTGTTACTGGTATCAAATCAAGTTATATCAATGTCGAAATTACGTTACTAACCGTTTAAAAATTCATGATCGTACAGATATAATAACTATTTATACGTATGTACGCCTTAATGGGCCTAACGCCTTCGCTTTTTTAGCTTTATGCCAAAAATATAAAGAATCCTAAGTCTGATAAAACTAATATTGAGTTTGGAGATGTAATACATTTACGGCCAGAGAAAATGATTATTATAACAAGTTAGATATGGGATTTCGAAGTATAAAGGCTCTCCTAAAGTCAGTATTTTTCTCTAGATACTAAAAAGACAGGTAGATCTTACCCAATGTAACTGTAATTTTATTTTACTTCACAACCAGCAGAATTGATGCATATCGTGCAATTACTCCGCTTAGGATCGCTAGTGGCCAAGCGGTAAGACCGTGCGACTTGCAATAAAATTTAGAGGTTGCAGGTTCGAACCCCGGCGTGTACCAATGAGTTTATCGGAACTCATGATTAATGTCATTTAATATTCACCAGTCGCTACTTGGTGAAGGAAAACACCGTTAGGGAACCGGCCTAATCCCAATTTACCCTCTGAGTTGGAAGGTCAGATGGGAAGTGCTTTCGTAAAACTAGTGCCTACTCCAAATCCTGGGATTAGTTTCCAAGCGGACCTCAGGCTCCCATGAGCCGTGGCGAAAATGCCGGGAAAACGCGAGGAACCATAGGCCTAAGAATAAAACCGCCATTTTAGTAAATGCGCGATTACCCCGTCATTTAAGTACTAAAAAAAAAGATTCAGTAGTTTTTGTCTCATGTATCTTGATCATTAATTATTGCAGGCACCGAAGAGCATGAAAACAATAACTATAGCGGCTTGGTACATGTCGGTTGCTGTGGGAAATTTTATTGTCATACTGGTAGCTCAAACCAGAATCTTTGAATCGAGGGTATGTTACACTTTTTTACCTATGTTACCGTTTTACAATGTTACGAAAATTATCCTGTATTTAGTCGTACCCAGGGGGTTGTAAAGTCGACGTCAAAGAATCAAAGATGTTTTCCTCAACCGATTGAAATGCAATTATGTACACTTATGGAAGTTCAGTACAACAACACCAAGTTAACAATTATAGTACTTAGTTAGAATCTAGAACATGTGTAATTTTTTTTTGACAGGGATGTACATTAAGAATTATTTATAAGTCCAGGTGCGACATCTTTTTGTTGATATCGCGCTATTTTACTTACTCTAATTGAACTTATCCGGTGCATTTTTTACTAGTCTAACTTAGGCTTGTCGAAAGTTTCATAATATACTTTATCGTCATTAGTCACCGTTTCATATATTTTAGGCTACGGAGTTCTTTGTGTACGCTACCGTCCTCACAATAGCGATGCTCGGCTTTGTCAAGATGGCACAAGGCTACCAACCGCGCAGTATGGACGACGAAGATTATTCCGATGAGAGTTTCCCATTGTTACAAGGGTTGTCCAAGGTTTGTGATCCTGATAAGAGTAAGATAGGTTTTCCATAGCATTGTAAACATTTAAAGCTAAAAGCTAAAGCTGGAGGTGCGGGTTCAAATCCTGATTTCGTCGCCGGTGGCCCTGGTCACCTGGGACTTTACAAATTATAATTTATACTAGGTGAAATACAAAATTATATTATCTGGATCTATAGGAAGGTTACTTTTTTACTGATTTCGGTCCCATATCCCGTAACGGTTAATAATCTCTAACAAATCTAGTAATTTAACTTATGTACCACCATTTTGATATCACCCAGTATAGTAGTGTTACTAGGTATAGTTGAAATTATTTGAAGTGAACTGATCCACTTAAGACTATAATACCATTATGTGGTACACAACAAATAAAGGTAACAAATGTTGGAAAGTTAGTATAGATTAACGACTCTATTTCTTAAAGCTGTAAACTATAAAATCTATAAAATACAACAACTGAATAATGGCGATCCGAACTGGCGGTCAAAATGGATATGACTTGATAAAGACAGTATGTTTTTTCTTTTAATACAATTTAATCCCTTTTAATAAGTCCATAATAAAATATGAGTGTACATCCAATATACTTCTAACCTTTTTATAAATAAGTGGTTAGCGATTACGAAAACAAAATCAGACAATACCATTGTAGTAATACAATGCCATTGTGTACGCAGGTAAGTGGATCAGCTTACTTCAAATAATTCCATCTAAATATACTTAAAATTTAAATCCAAATCAAATATTTATAAAAATGGAAATACTCGTAGATGACATATAGACACTTAAGAAAAGGCGACGAGGACCTCCGGCGTCAGAGACGGGATTTAAACCCGCATTTCCAGCAAACGCGGCTGACGCCTTAACTAACTGGGCCACTCGAACACAGCGAAACCCATCGAAATTTATCAAGTTTTGTAATCTTGTTTATTTATGTCTTTGGCACCGTTCTACCAACTCTAAGGTGAGACACTACTTGTTTGCGCCTCCTATAGGCAGTGGTCCCACCGCGAGCTAGTAAGCTATGAGTTATCAGCTATTTCAAGGGACAAAAGATAATCGCTCACGTGTAAATAAAAGAGAGAGATATATGTATATTTATAGCTCATCGCCCGGCGATGAACTACGATCGCCCGGCTATGACATATATAAATTAAAAATTAACACGGCTCTACTTACGTTTATTTAGTCACTCGCGCGACATGTTTCGGAGAACATAGGCCTCCATTATCAAGCACTAAGTGTGCTGAGTGTCCGTTCGATTAGGCGACAATGCGCGACGGGCCGGCGACGTGATCGCCGAATCGAACGGACACATTTCCGTGTCCGTTCGATTCGGCGATCGCGTCTTACGAAAGTTTAAATACAAACTATGACATATATGTCTCTTTTATTTACGCGGGATCGATTACCTTTTGTCCCTTGAAATAGCTGATAGCTCATAGGTTACTAGCTCGCGGTGGGACCAGTGCCATATGAATTCTCTATTCTGGTATAGGTAGAGGGATGTAGAAAATGTGTTCCTAATTGCAATAATTTGGATTGTCAGCAGATCATAACAGTGCGGTCGATGTCGACGACCAGCTCGCGCGCGTTCACCGGCGCGCCCAGCGCGGCGTCGTGCCTGGGCCGCATGGAGCGCGCGCAGCCCCGCGCGTGGCCGCCGTTCGCGCGCGTGCACCTGGCCACGCCCACTGACAGCGACGCTCTTGTCACCACGCTGGCCAAGAATTAACCACCATGAACTTTGACGACCATGACCTTTTACGAACTGTCTTTGAATCCTTTTTAATACAATCTTTGTTTGCTGAACCCAGTGAAATAATCTAAAGTATCCTTGCGTAAAGTGTAATAAGAAGTGATCTGAAATGAAAAGTTTAATAAATGTAAAATAAGCGGCTCGGAAGTATTTAATTTTAATATCCTCACTGCAGTCGGGGAAAGCACTTTGTCGTGTCTCGTCCAAAAGAAATATTTGTCCTCCTCCATCCTCTTTTGCTGCCGCCATACAAAATGTATTTGGAAGTTGGTAGCAAAATAAGCTGAACAACTTTCTGACAATATTTTTTTCTATTAGATAGCTCGCGATTCTGAGTAGAAAAAGAAAAATACGTAAAATAACAGAACTTCAAAAAATTGCTACTTCTCAAGTCATATCTATGTTGCGGCATCACCTTAAGTACTAATATGGTGCTCCAAAACAAATTAGTTTCAATCAACTGTTGTATCGATGCGACCAAAGCGCCCAAATATTATTAAAGCTGTGCATGTATACATATTTTGGCAGTTTGGTCGTGTACATATCTTTGACCTTGACTGGACATGAAACCAACTAGATGTCAAAACCTATTGAGTAACTACTAGTGAAGTGTCACAGTGTTACTTGTGTACACGGAAAATGGTGAACGTAATCCTGTTGACTATATGTATCGCAGGTAAATAAATTAGCTGCAGTATACCAAGATCCGGTGTTATGGAATTCCATAAGGCAACTCATGTGCAAATTATTAATATCTAATATGAGAATCGAATAAAGACAATATCTTTGTCAAAGACTGCAGGTTGGGCCAGTAGTCCTTCTAATGTTATAATTGTAATAGTACAAAGTTTCTGAAGATCTTTGCTTGTTTGTTACTCAATCACGCTGAACAGATTTACATGAAGTTTGGTGTACCTACAGATAAACAAAGATTTCAATTGAGACATAGAATACTTGATATCCCGTTTCTGTGGGTTCTGACTTCTTACGCGAAGTTCCAGGCAGAAGTCCATCTAACAATGTATCTGATAACGGTATAACGGCCTTCTTGGCAGTCGGTCTCTAACTTACAAAACAAGAGGTCCTGGGTTTAAATCCTGCCATGGGCATTCGTGTGAACATCACGGATATTTAAGTACATATGTACCTATCTGTGTTATTTACAACTTCTCTGTTTTGCGTTATAGTAGACTGATAGAGAATGCCTCTTTGCATCAAGTCCGCCGATTGTGGAATAAAGTGTAAATAAATATGTAGGTAATACTGGTAATACCGTCTACTACCAAGAACATAACAAACCTTATTAATTTTACTGTACCTATAGGTGTAGGTCGATTTGTGTAGGACTGCCCCAAAATATTAATTATTAATTAATTAATTATACAGGTACCTATGTGCCTAAAGGAGCTACGAATCAGGTCGATTGTGGGATTTGGGCAAGATTTTCAATTAACCTTCCGTCTTTGAGTGCAAGCGTATAACAAGGGGTCATTGTGTTAACATCAGTAAGTAAGTCAACTTAATATGAGATGAGACAACTAGCTTTAAAATATGCAAGCTTCCGGTATCAAATTCAAGCTAAACGAAACTCAAACTTAGGTGAGCTTTAGAACGTAAGATTTCTTTCTTGCATTGTAGTAACTCACTGTCGTCGTATAAAGGTAACATATGTTGCCTACGAAATAATAAGAAATACAAAAAACCAGTTAGAAAAAAAGGAAATTGGGTCTTTTCAAGGCAAGAGTTGCTGCTACTGAGACTGTTACTGAACCAGCGTGCTAGCCCTCCACCCAATTGTTTTTGGATAGTCGGGTGAATAATCCTTTATTCATGGGTATCATAATTTTCTTCATTATTTGTCCAACCGTCCTTGTACACATGGTGTAGCTAACCCGACTTTGTTTTATAAGCATACTGGCTTCTGCTTGTGATTTTGTGTGCGTAAGATCCCACGGGAGTATTTAAAGAACTTTTTGTACAGCTACGCCAATTTTCATGTAAGTCATTGCGTGATTCAGCAACAAACATCCAAACATCATCACAAACTTTCACTATTATTATATATATATACTTAAAAGCTTCTGCGAATTTTCTACAAATTTGGCTGCGTAGAATTTTTATTCTTGCTGTGTTTCCCGTATATGGAATAATGGTGTTCCGAACACTTAGGAGCTCTTTACTAGGTATAATTTAATGAAATGTTAGGAAAGGGCAGTTTGGCTTATTATTAGTAGCGGTGGAAAAGAATTGCTTTTAAATTATTCTTTACATTTGTACATTTACCTATGTAAAGAATTTTTTTTTCTTAGCCTATGTGTGTATCCCACTGCTGGGCAAAGGCCTCTCCCCTTGTTTTCCATGACTCCCGATCCGCTGTTTCTGAGGGCCAGTTCCCATCAAACGCGTCTAGGTCGTCCCGCCATCTCCGCCTGGGCCGGCCCCTTCCACGTCTCTGTTGCGGCATCCACTTGGTAGCTATGTTAGCCCACCTATCCGGATGCATGCGTTGGACGTGGCCGGCCCAGTCCCATTTGAGCCTGGCAGCTTTCTGGCCAACGTCAGCAATTCGGGTCCTAGAGCGCAGTGTGGTGTTGCGGATGTGGTCCGTCCGTTTCACACCTAAAATACTACGCTCCATAGCCCGTTGGCATACCTTCAATTTGGACTTCTGAATCTCAGTGAGAAGAATAATTAATAACTAAATAATCGCCACAAGGGAACGAGCAAGCGCCTGCATAAAATATAATAGCAAACAGTCAATAAGAGCACAATGCAGTGCTGCATCAATTATGGCACTGCGTAATCTAAAAGTAAATAAATCAAGTAAATTATAACCTAAATCCTATTCTTATATGTAAGGTACTTAACTTGAAAGTTCCATAAAAATACGTTCAGTAGTTTTTGATATTAAGTGGAACGTACATCCATCCAAACTTTCACGATTATATGTCCACCCGATGACCACGAATAATTACTAAAGGGTTCGAAATGTCGGGATGATGTTTAAATTAGTATATGCAATATAATCCGTTTCAGTGTTTTATTTCATGATTTTCATGAATCATGAATAATTATCGCAGCAACCAAAGGCAATAATATTAACAAAATCAGGGATAGAATACCGGTATTATTTTCATACAAATTAACCGGTATTATTCAATTTCGGTTTCTCAGTTGTTATGAGACATTTTTGCATTTTATTCGACTAATCAAATAACGTAGGTATTCTCCTTACCTAAATATTGAAATAGATCAATGTAAAATTACAAATTGACGGCAATATTTAGAATCTTCGTAATACCGGTAACGATCCCTGAACAAAATACATGTAGGTATATTGCGTATTTAGGTTGGTATTTTGCTTACTTGATCTTAATCTTTAACCAATAAAACACAATATTTCATTTACGACTATGTAAGTCGCATTTTGTACGTTTTCTACTCGTTCAAGGGGGCAACCGCAAACTTTGAAGAACTCTGTTAGTTTATCCATATCGCTGTTTTAATACAAGTGTACCAGTGAAAGAGCCGCACTGCCTCTTTGAGTTTAAATGTTCACGCAAACCTTGATCTTTTTTTTTTAGATAAAGTTTATATTTACTGTATGTTGTGATTAAAAAAAAAACAACTTGGATAGTGCTTAAATTGTAGTACAATCTAGAAGAGTTAACCAGAAATTAGGTACTGTTAGGTCAAAGATTCTGGTAATATCTACCTTGCATCTACCTACTTAAACAATGTTTGTGCCTCAATTTAATGTTTCAACTGATGAATTGAAAACAGATAAAAAAACAAAACTTAATGTTAAAATTTTAAATTTTTTGAAGTACATTTTTTTAAATACTGAAATTTAAGTACCTACCACCCACTTTTAAAATGACTAGTGTTGTTGAACTTGTTCGTTACACAGCTGTAAAGTTTTGATACATGTTCTTAATTATTATGCTCTGTAAGTTAACTAAAATAATTTATGAACTAAACTTGCTCCTAAATTAAAACGAACAAAAACATTGTGTTTTACAAGTTTTCTTAAACTTAGAAAGTAGGTTCTGTTTTGCCGTTGTCGGTATTCGAACGCTGGGATGTCGGCGTTGCTTATTCGATCAAAGTTGTCTGGAGCATTTGGTTGGGTAGGTACTTTAGTTTCCATTTAAGTTGGGTGAAGTGTGTTGGAACGTTTAAAATGAATACTTAGTTTTGACTCGGGGTAGAATTCTTATAAATCGGTAGGTATGTTATTTAACTGATTTTTGATCCGATCCTGCAAAAACCTAAAATTTTGGAATTCTTTAACATCTTATTTTTATATTAGTATGTTATACAGCGTGTATTTTTTATACGGGAGCATATTGTAGTGGCGATTAGTGTAGGACCCCAGGAACCTATTTACGTTCATTTTGTTAAAAATAGGTACTTTTTTACACATAATAATTTAGCACGCAATGTATTGCATCCATAATAATTAACGTAATGATGTATCATGTCATATGATATCAGTATTACATGTTATGTCAAAATAAGTTGGACTGCGTACATGGCATTGCTACCCGGTCAGACATTGAAAAATCGTTTCAACTATTTTATACCTAACACTATATAACAAAATTATTTACATAATACCAGTCGTATTACTGGATGTGTGGACAACGTATACGCCCATATGAAAAATAGATACTGTATAAGTAACGTAATATATTCGTTCTTATTATTATTTACTTGTGTAATTTAGAAATTTGAATCATGGACAAACCTTACACAGCGTTGCCCCCACATACCTTTACGCTGTAAATGTTGTAGTAGTTTGCGCCTTGTCGAACGCGGAGCAGAATTTGTCATCCACGGACTCAAATTTCGACGACGTTCAGGCAGCGGTGTTTAGCCGAAAGGCGTATCCAAATCTCGGCGACATTCCCGTGCTAAACCGCAAGGTCAGTAAATATACAGAAACACTACACTATGCTTTAAAAAAAAATTACGGGTATACTTGTAAATGATGTAAACAACATTCCATAGGGTTATCTATTGCGTAATAATAATAATGTAGTGATTCAGGACCCACTAAGATATTTATGCTTAACTACTGATTTACTAGATTTTCCGTGGAAACCGCGTGGCAATCACAGAACACCCATACGTAGTAAGCATTCGCCGATTGCACGCGCACTACCTCGTCGGGGCTATCCTGAGCGCGCACATTGTTGTCACCGTGGCTCACCCAATCTACAAGTTAGTTCTTTTGAGCGCTAATTAACACACTATCACGATTCTTGTGCAAAAAAGTTTTACGCCTTTATGATCCATAGAATCATTAAGTTCTGTAAAGTACCTACTACAACTATTAAGCATGTAAATATCCGTTTTATAACACGTCGGAATAAGTAAATAGATAGACGATTATATTAAGCTCTTGTTACCAGGTACTGCTTTCGTTATAGCATAATCGATATGTTAGCTTTCTTATGAAGATGGACTATACACGGCGGTTTCGTCATTACTCATTAGACGCTGACTGTACCTAGCTAGAGGGCTCACGTCGTTTGTCGGTGCTCCAGTGTCCCGGTGACGGAGCTGGGAGTGGTGGCGGGCGAGACGTACTGCGACCGGGGCGCGGAGTACATGACCGTGCTGCTGGTGGTCACCCACGAAGACTTCGACCCCTACACGTTGAACGCAGATATAGCTTTGCTACGATTGTATGAAATTATATTTCTCAGGTATGCTAAACAGCACCAGCCTTATTTAGAAGTAGGTGGATTTGTATAATTTTTCCAAAATATTTATTTTATTATAGGTAAATATCTGTGGCCCTTGTTATAAACGGTAGTTTCATATTTCATACTGGTTGTTCGTCACTTGTACCCCTTTTCATTAGGGTCACAGATATGTCTCAAAGAAATTTCCCATAAAATAAGACTTTAAATTGTGCTTCTAAACTACAGCTTAGCATTTGTAGCACAAGTAGGGAAAGTATTTTAAAAATGATTGTTGAATTCTCTCATTATCATTTCAGTCGTAAAACGTCCACTGCTGCCTCTTATATTTATCCTTTTTAATACACTAAATACAAAAAAAAAACAGTAAATCTGATACGCAGTAGTCGCTAAACTAATTACTCGTACCTATCAACTGAATTCGGTGGGATAATCCTGCTCAAGTCTATGTATTATATAAACAATTTTTGGTTATTACCCAATTATGTATCAATATAAAAATAATTAATCGCTTCTAATTATGTATGCTATACCAAATTGTAAATTATCAGGTACATTTTATACCTGAAAATTACCAAAGTTTTCACGCACGAGGCAAAGTTAAACTTTGTGAATCTAATTACCAAAAACCGAAAATTTCTTGCACATTATCTAAAGTTGATATAATTAACTCTCGAATTTACGCTAATTACTTTAAATTTACTCAATGTTAAATTTACAGGATCACTCAAAAGCCAATTAAACTTTTTGGTGAATTCAAAGACATAGAGCTGAAAACGAAACGCTTAGGGCATAACATACAGGCACGTGTTGCGCAGAGAGCCTTCGTCACCGGATGGGGACGGTGTGATTGGACGGTCAGTTGTGCTGATAAAAAAAGATAAAAGATCTTTATTTTTCAATTCAGGGACATTACCTGCATTTATGAACGTCAAAGAATAATCTACCACCGGTTCCAACCCTACATCCTGACCTGAGAAGATACCGGCGGGACTTATGTTTTCAAAACAGTGATACATCAAATCTTAAAGTATATAATCAATTAATTATACAAATTCAAATTATGCGTAGTCCCAAAAGAAAACATATCAAACAGTTTATTACAAAACATACCTAAAAATGTAAAAGTAAAATAATATTTAATGTATAAACAAATTTGACTTCACAAAACACATACTTTGATATGCTTTCTTACCTGAACTACGTCATTTAAATAATTTGGCAGTTCAAACATTTGGTGAATTAAAATGTAGGCGGATTCTGGTGGGGGCCATGTATGTTTGTCTGTTCGGTACAGTCGCCATCAGATATATTGGAGCTGTACTTCTTTGTCTATCGTTAAAAAAAAAAGACCAAGGCGAATATAACGTAATTTATTATTTTGTAACTAAAACTCTTTCAGTATTATCTTCTCAAAAATGCAGCTCATGAGAACCATCGTTATTGATTTTATTGACGGATGAATCTCATTTCCATATTCTTAGCTCTATTAATTTTGTTACCGATATTCCGAAACATATCTTAGTTAAACTCCTTCCGAAATATAGCGTCTTGAGGTATCATACAAAATTTTGGCGTTATTGAGCTAGACTCATTGTCCAGTTTTTCTTTTTCGTTTTATACCCTCTGGAAAGAGATGATTGGAATTTTATAAGGTTACATATTTCCACCGGGTATAGATTGCATACACCTTATTAGGTTAACGGATTATTTTTTGCAGGGAAACGAATTGTGCTTACCGCGGTCATCTGTGTACTTTCCGGCCGAAAAGCAAGATCCCATGTTGCGGGCTATCTCGTTCGATCACTCCCATCTTGATGAAAGTGCGTATTGCGTAGGTTATGAAAAAGTAAGTGCAGCCTATCAGCATCATTAGTACGAAATCTTAACAAAATATCCTTAACATATAGGAATATCTACGTTCAAAATAATAACTTGTTTTCAATGCATTACTTTATTACGTTTCTATTCATTATAAAGAAAGGTGAACACGTCACCAAGATTATCGCGAAGCCGATAGTCTAGTCTAGTGATAAGTATAAATAAAAATAAATTTAAAGGTCTACCTACCGACTGGATTTAAACCTAAAATCTGCGACGAATGAGCCTACTTACGAACAGAAGACAACCGTTTATTATAAAGAGGTAGACGGTGGCTCTGAGTTATCACACAAAAGCGCAATTTATTGGCAAACATTATTATACTTGACAAAAGTGTAATAAGTGGTCGCGCGTCCGTTCTAAATTAGTAGGTACCTACTCAAATAATTTGCCTGTCCGGGTGTTCCCTAATGATGGGTAATGCAACTACCTTTCAGGAGTACATGCTCCCACTATGGAGTTATGGCTTTGTGAGACCATCTTGTATTTGTTGACCATCATCCCCATTCACTGGTGAACTCAAATTCTCTTATAGGCTCAGTTTTGTATTAAATGGCCATATGTATACACACTTATTCACTTTATACCAATGGCATAGTGTGCAAAATATACTTATGCCCTTGACTGTAGTCGAGCTTCTTGTGGTTGCAGCATAAGATCCGACTGCAGAGCGGAAAGGGCATGCTGTGCGTGGGGGCTGCGCGTGAGGTCGAGCCGCTGGCACCGTGCCTGGCGGCTCCGGGTGCTCCGCTGACCGTTCAGGCGGAGCTCGCCGGTCTGCTGTCCTGGGGCTTTGGCTGCGGCTATACGCACGACCTGCCCCTCATATACACTGACATGCGATACTACGTCAAGTCAGTCACATTCATTTTGTCAGATGAATTTCATAATTTCACAAAAGCATTTATTTAGATTTGATTTGATTTCGTCTCTTACAGTTGATAGGTGCTTTCCGGGCTGTTGTTTGTTGAAAAATGTTGTACAATGTGCCTACACACGGCAGCAGTCATTTTACTTGAAACCTTAGCAATAACATCAACAGCACTTTTTGAAAATAAAAATTAATCTATAACGTTCCTCCCTTGATTAATATATAAGTATTTTACAGCTGGACTAAAGATAACATCCATATATTAGAGAGTCTTGACACAGATCATGTATCGGAACTGTATATTGCTACAAAGGCATATTTAATGCAAGATTGGCTAATGCTGACGAGTGAGCAGCGTCCGACGCACGCAGGCGACCCGGGGATGACGCTGCAGCCGGCGGACGTCGACCGCCAGCTCGCCGAGGTGACGGGAAATGTCACTGATGTTAGAGATTACATCTACGGGAGGCTTCTTAGAGAACAAAAGAGGGAACTATATCATATTCTCAAAGCTGAATCGGACGAGAAACAAAAGATAACAGAAATATCTGCTGGAATCCATTTAGAATCGAAACCATTTCTAAATGACCAGTATTACAGTTTGACTAATGTCTCGGATACTTTGGAATACGCTGCGAATTAATGATGAATAAGAAATAAAACACAATTGTTTATAGACTGTTTTATCTGGATTTTACCATTGAATTGACACAGACATGAAGTGGAAATATAATAATAGCAATAAATTTTCTTGCGCAAAAAAAGTTTCATTAAATAGTTGTGCCTACTACATTTATTCATATTACCAATTAATCACCTACATTTAAATACTATAGTTTAAATTCACGTACAGATTTAATGACGGCGTTGAGTATTCAGAAAATTGGGTATAACATTATTGATAATTTCAATATTATTTTTCAATTAATACCTATGATGTTTTAGTAATAATCACGAAAATAAGTATTAAATTTAACATTGTAAAGCAGTCATAACATTCGGAAAATCGTGCTGTCTTATTCTACATGAGCTATGCTTTGCGAAACGTCAATACAAGTATTGTGACAGTACTACTGTCACAGTAGATTTGACGTGCAGTCTTTAACTCTTGATATAAGTATTTTGTACCGACTTTAGGTAGGTATTAATTAACTTAATATATATAAAGAAATGGTTACCATTTCGAATATGCGTTAAAATTATACCTAAGTAAGTATATGAATACATAATTATCTTTGGACCTATCAAGATTTACTTCTCTACTTAAAACAATAAACAACTAATAGCTAATGGAATGGATTATAACTTCAGTGTACTTAAATACTACCTTTTACTACATACCCATGAGTCCCGTGACTGTCTAATAATAATGTTTCTGTGTCCCTGATAAATAGTAGATATTCATTGCAATTATTCACAAATGTTGAATGATTTATGGTCAATCTGGGATTATTACTCACCTTTATAAACACTAGTTAGTACACAAATTGTCAAATAAGTGCGTATAGGTGAAAAACTTAGTTAAAGTACTAGGCCTGTCTGTACACGCATGTCGGTGTCCTATATTAAAATGTTGACGTAAGTTCTATTTATTAATTCTCAGCACAACTACATAGGCATAGTCCTTAAGTTTTTCACGTATACCTCGTCCAATTTTAAAAATCGACATTTTAGGCATCAATTGCCTACCGGAAACAATAGACTAATAAATGCGACAGCATTTACTAAATATGCTATAAGTATCTAAAATTATTTAAATAGCTTTCTTAAACTAGACACTATATAAATAATATTAAGAAAATTATGTTTGCTAATACCTAAGTTTTATTACATAATATTCGGAAATTAACAACAACATCGGTCGAACTACTGAGAATTCGTACCTAACATAGGCTTGTACCTTAACTATATTTTAGTTGAAGTATGTAGTTGAAGAATTACGCCTAAAGAGAATGGATACGTACCTATACAAGAGTGCGAAAATCAAGTATCATTGTTTTCCTACTAGCGCTATCTTTGGTAACATTTAAATTATTATAAACAAAATCATTTTCTTGCTGTTATCTTCACTAATCTAACAATAAAATAAATGGATAAATAAATACTACAGGGCATTCCTACACAAATTGACTGATCCCCATGGTAAGCTCGCGAAGGCTTGTGTTGGGGGAACTCGCGAACGATATATATGATAAACAAGTTCTTAAATACATAGAAAACACTCATGACTCATGAACAGATACCTATGTTCACCACACAAACAAATGCCCTTACAGTGATTTGAACCCAGGACCGTCAGCTTCATAGGCAGGGTCCTAGGCTAGACCTGTCGTCATAATAATAAGATTATAATAATGAATATAGTCGGGTGCTTAGGTGCAGCCTGGCCGGCGGTACATCCGCATCTCGCTCGAGGCAACGGCGATCCATTCGTTGCGCGAGGAATCGAACCACGTGAGACCAAGCGTGTACTTGCCGTTGATGTTGACGTGCTGGCAGTGCGAGAACCACCAGCCGCCTTCGTAGTTGCCGGCGCAATGAGTGTTGGAGATATCACGGTCGCGGTCTATGGCCGAGAACTCCATGTGGTTCTGGTACTCAAAGGCGTCGCTAGCGTTACCCTTAAACCCGCTCACTTCCAACACATAGCCAGTGTCGGCGCTTCCCACAGAGAAATGCTCATACTGGGCATACCAGATGCCTCCGTAGATGTCGGTCATGTCAATTCTCATAGAGGAACAGTTGCCTGCTGTGAGCTGGTGCATTGATTGAAGTCCGAGCCAATACTCAGAACTCGGGTCCCCAAAGCCGTGGGCGTACTCTGAGAATTTTCTATTGAATTCAATCGACCCATTGTATCGTCGCTGCAATAAAGTGCTACCGTTAACACACCATGTGTCCAACGGCGTACTGCCCGGACGGATAAGATAAATGCCAGCCGGGCCAGATATACTCGAGCAGTCTTTTGGCAGTTGGCTTACTAAGTCTTCGTATTCTCGTTGAACGGGTTGTAGCTCTTTGACCTCTCCCATCAGTTCAGGCAGCGAAATGGTGTCTGTCATATTCAAGTCGTGGCTGGCCTCGCTCTACAACAATACATTAAGTTCATCAATATGAAATATTGCTTGAAAAGCGAGTGCTTTTCTCAAGCTACGTTTATAAACTGCAAAAATGGGTAGGGAGTACCTAAACAACACTGACCTTGAGAATATGATCGTTAAGTCTGTAGAAATGTTCCTTTGATCGGGTAGTGAGGTCAGCGACGGAGTCGTTGATGCGCTTGATCAGTAGGCGGTCGAGTTCTGCGCGGTCCACGGCGTTGCTCACGCTCACGGCGATGGCCTTCACCGACTGCCGCAAATTCTCCTGATCCTCTTTCAGATACGATGACTGGGCAGTTAGCTATACAACAGAAAAATGTACTCATATTAAGACCAACCCTATAGATACAGAGATATCATGACAATTTAATGAATCAGTTGCTGATCGATCTTACCTGTGCAAAACTTATATCCAATTTTGAAATTTCCTTCCTGAATTCCGGAATAGTTTTATCTGCCTTATTTTCGATGCTTTCAACATCTTCACGCAATTCCAACATCGATGCATGTACTTTGTCGAAATCAGATAGGCTTTGGGTGACATTTTTTAATTCATCTCTAAGGTTTTTAGTGTCCAGCTCGAGGAATTCGACTTTAGCAGAGAGAAGGTTCCAGTTGGGTTCCTCGAAGCGGTCGAGGCGGCGTTGCACATCGAGCAGCTGCGTCTGCAGACTCTGCTGGAAGTCGTCCAGCTGATCCTGGCTGCGCGCCAGCCGCGAGATCTGTGCGTGCACCATCTTGTTGTGGCGGTACTTATGGCTGTGCGCCGGCTTTGGCTCGTCTTCCTTAACCTCGTGGATGTCGTACACGTCATTGTAATTTGCTGTGCTTAGTTCTTCCATTTGGTTGGTTTTTATCTGAGAACAAAGTGAATACTTATAGATTGTTACTAATTACAAGATAAGCTATAAGTAAAAATAAAAGTTCTACATAGAGTTAGATATTATTTTCTACATCCAACATGATATAGAATCCTCAATATTAAGTCGCCGTAATTATATTAATTTAGTACCACCATAATTATTAATAAAAACTAAGCTCTACGGAAACAGAGAAATTATGTTACATGATGCTATTCGTGTTAAGTCGCGCAGTTTGATACCCAGCAAGTACAGCTAAAATTATGAATCTACTTTTGTGAGGCAATCTTGTAATTTATGTTAATGCTTAAATGTTGTATGTGATTCCTACAGACGCCTATGGAGAACGAAATATACAAAAAGATCATCACCGCTGCACAATCCTTTCAACTCAAAAGCATAATGTTTAACCGAAACCGCCTGCTTCGTCGTATAGTTCGAGTACACTTTGTACAAAGCGCCGTACACTACAAAAGTTTGCACAGGATGCCGCGCCGACGTGCAGCGAGCGCACTTCGGGGGGCGACGCTGTGCAAGGTTGAATAATGTACACAGTACCCTTACCATAAATTGAGTCATTGAGGTTTTCGATAACGAGTATCGTGTAAACTATCTCTGCATCTCGTTCGCACTAAAATAGTACAAGCGAGATGCACAGATAGTAAACTCGATACTCGTTATCGAAAACTTCAATGTCACAACTCATGGTTAAGGGTACAGAGCCAGCCTCTACGTAACCCTGCACCGATGTACCGGTCTCGTAATTATACTCCCATGAGGTAAGCAAATACTAATATATCAAGTAATAGGATACAAATATTTTATTTACTTATGATTGACTACATAAATGTAGATCATTGTCATTGCACACAATTATATACATAGTGGTACGTTTTGATTGCATTTAAGTGTACAAACAGAACTTAAGAATAACATATACTGAACCTATGTAATCATACGTATTCTTTAATAGCCTTTGCTTGCGTGTTGCTCTTTGTAGACTTAATTAATCACGATGAATATGTATATAGTGCCAGATTTACCTACATTAAGTATCAGCGACGTGAAGACTCAAACTATCTCTGTTTTAACAGTTTACGCTTGAACTTGTAACAGGCCGACATACATAAGATTGCAATAATAGTAGGTACATTATACATAGATAAGTAGCATATAGGTACATGATAGGTACCTTACTAAGGAAGAATACTCGTAGTCTTAGTAAGCAGGTGTTCCATACAGTAAGGTACTCGTACATACGTAGGTAGGTGCTACTTAATCCCGAAACGCAATAAAATGGAGGTTTAGGTAGTTAATTTTCTTAACCAGACATGACATGGCTAATAAACACAATTCGTTTTCTGCCAAGCAATGAGTGAAAATGTGGTGTGGGCTAACAACTTTTCAGCTAATTTGTATTTTATGGTATTTGGAAAGATATAATAGGATTTTATTGGATTATTTATTATAAAAAATATTCCATGATAAAAAAGATGTATTTCATGCGTATTTAGTAGATATTAGCAAGTATTAGTATCCTTATTTTTATCGAATACTTCGCGAAGTATTTGTATACCTACCCCTTTTTATGTTCAAGTCTCTAAATTATTACAGGAGTTTTCCATTGTTAAAATAGAGACGTTGATGCTTATAAGCTCGCGGTAACAATGCGAGGCCGCACGCCGCATACAAAGACGAGAAAGGAATATGCATGCCACGGGGTGACGGCAAGTTATCATCAGGAAAATGACTACAAGTAGGTATGCAACTACATATGCATCCCACCCACGGCTCTCCTTTTCATTTTTGCGTACTAATTTCTAGCTTTGTGTTTTGCGGGTGCATGATTTCTATGCAGAAAGGCATGTCAAAGTCGACAGTGGGACTTGTTTTAAAAAGAATAATTTGGTAGGTTGTTTGTTTTTCAATATACATGTACACAGACTCCGATTGCGAGTTGTTTTTAAATCGTAAATTGTATTAGGATGCCACCTGTCGCAGCGCCGTTAAGGCTAACTAAATAAAATAAATAAACTGGCTCCCAACTGAATGATGGCAATAAAAATGGTTAGGGTATGGTTTTAAGCTAAAATAGTTATTTAATTGTTTTACAAGGTAGTAAAGCTACTGTTTACCCTCTCGTGCTGATATTGAGACTGAAGTAGATTTTAAGATTGGTATGAGCGTTGGGAGGATTTCAAAGCACGAGAGGGAAACACACTTTGCTGCCGAGTGAAGCACACAGTTTATCACCTAACTACAGCGAGAAAAAAATAACTCTAAAACATTACAATCCTAAAAATAATAATTGGTAACAGTATAATTAAAAAACTTCAAAGAACCGTCGATTAAGGTAGGTCAGGCATATAAGGCCCAGCTGGTTACAAGGCCCAGAAGCCAAATATCACATTTCCAATAGTATAATTCGTTCGACACTTCACGTACACAAAGAAAATGTCGATAAAACGAGCTGGCAGCAGCGGTTGGATTCGTACGCGCCGACATTTTGTCAGGACCTTCCAAACAGTCTTTGGGTGAGGTTGCGGCTGCGCTTGATGTAAATTTTGCTAAAAGAAAATTATGTTTTTTCGAGGTTTTTGATTATGCACTGTGTTATTTTTTAATTTGGATCTAAACGGAGGTTAACCTGGCTGTATGTAGAAAGGTAAGTTTTTAGTTTCTTGTCTATTTTTATGTTTAATAATCGTCATTATTATAGAACCTTTACTTTAGCTAATAAGGCCCACTATTAGAGTAGGTAATAAGGCCCGGGCCCCGGGCCTTATTAAACGTATGAGACGTAATGGTATAAATAAATAAAAAACAGCACTAAACAGCTAATTTTGACAATTTAACTAAATAAATTTTAATGTATTTAGACTTTTTCTTTCCAGACAAAAATGTCGTCACCGACAGCACCTGTCAGCACCAATCTTCGTCAAAAACACAAGAACAAGATTATTAGCTTCTATATAAAGCCTTTAGTTCAAAAAGGCCCACAAAATTATGGTTGATTGATAAATTATGATTCTGTTTTATTTTTGTTAAATATTAATGTTACCAGTGCTGTAACAAATGAAGGTTTAAATTTATGTTAATTCTTACTATTTTAAAGGAAAATCGTTGATTTCTTATATGTTTAGTATAATAAGGCCCAAAGGCAAATAAAAAGGCAAATTATAAATATCTTCATGTTATGAAGGTACCAAATATTGTTTCATGTGTAAGTGTGACGTTAAAAAGTTTAAAAACATGTTATTTACGTTAATATGATCAATTCTTTGGCGGGCTTTATTACCTACATAGTGTTTAATAAGGCCCAAAACAGTAGTTTAAAAAAACTTTCAGTAACCTCAAATACACTAATATTTTCACTGTTATTTTGATTTATGAAGAAATTTAAATAAACGTGTCGTCTATATCGAATGAGTTTTACTTGTTATCCTGATTATATCGACAGATATTTCGTTTTAAATAATGGTGGGCCTTATATGCCTAATCTACCTTAGTAATAAATAAATAAATTATATGAAATTATTTGGCACTCTCGTGAATACAATACAACTGTGCTATCTTTTTAAACAATAAAATATTTCATTTCGAGCTAGTAAGGTGAAATAATATTTTAATTTTATTTTTATTAATATAAATATGTCCATAATTGATTTCACATTAGCAGTAACATTCAATCATAATATCGTTTTAAAAATGGAAATCGCCTACTAGTTGTGACTAGTTCCTGATATAGGCAGGCAGGTATTTTTTTTCCATATTGACGACGCCGTTGTAATATCAAATGCGTGGCTCGTTACCAGCTGACCACCTGCCCTAAATCGCCGGCGCGGCAATTAAGGCCCGCGAGAACGGGTTCCATCCGAGACACATGAGGCTGGAGCAATCCCAGTGCGTCTCCATTGCACGCTCGGATTCGCGCGAGTTCGCCTCTTTGTGTTTATATTATACCACGATCCTAGGTGTAAAAACTACGTTGACGATATATCTTAGTGTCGGTCAAAAATGTCGTTTTCCTTTAGCCCTAGAAAAAACATCAACTGGAAGAAAAATAGGCAAACTGTTAGTAATCGAATTTCTTAGATACTCAACTACTTTTAGGTGATAACGTCTTAGACCAATTCTATCAGGTATACGCAATAGGTGTTAAACTTTTTTTAGCACGGTATTACAACAATTTTATTGTAATTTTTTTGATACTTTATAATTTTAATGATATATTACAGCTGTATTTAAGAGGCAAATGTAAAGCGCAAGTGCACAGTGTACGCCCATTTGATTGTAATCTTTCGCTGGTTGCGGCAGAGGAATGGGCTTTATCTAATGCACTTAAACAATTCGCGTGTTCCACATATCGATAAGTCTTCTCAGCGCTCTTGGACGTGAAGAATGCCACCTATGTGGAAATGGAAACTATCTGATCATCTACTACTTCATGCAAATATATAGTTAGACATAAACATATTCCTATAACTAAAGTGCTTTTAATGAAGTTTACTGTATACTTGAATATTAACCTTATATCTTCGAACATTAAACCTAATTTGGTCAGCTGTGTTTGTAATTTAAAACTTATTCTTTTTATTTAAGACACGTTGAGCGTATGACTTGAGCCAGGTGTTCAGCGACTGCGCATTCCACTAGCAAGAACGGCGGACTTACCTATATGTTTGTGTAGCTTACTATTCTATACCTTCTTATATTGTTAATATGTGTCCGTCTATAACACAAGTCTGTAACTAATGTTAATGTAACATGTAATGTATTGAAACCTATTGCTAGAGGGATGGCTAAAAAAATACGTATATTTTTAAAAGACCAGCCTTCCAGCCTTGAATGAGGAAATGAGACTGATAGAATCTCACATAGGCCCTACCTTATATATTCTAATAAAACACGTTTTCAGACACCTGCATGAGCGCAGTTGGTAGCTATACTTAATCATCCCATGAGAACCATGAGGTATGACTAGATTTTAAGACACGTAAATAATAATACTTCTTTTTCGCTTCGCATTACGATTATGTACAAATTACTACTGAATGAAAATTACTAATGGTAATGAATCAACTGGATGACAGAAGTGGCTATTTACATCGTGCATTTTTATACCAATGCAAAGACATTATAAAGGACAAAATATTGTAGTTAACGTAATCTGCGCCCTTAGTATGTTTCTTACGTATCATTAAAAAAACGCGATGTATAAATCGAAAAAATGCAATCAAATTGGGCAAGTCATTATAAAGGTAAATAGAAGTATAAGAGTGTGGCTGCCGGTTCGACACGAGCAGACCAGTTCGTCAGACATAGCTTGCAGTGTGCAGCGCTGATCACTTAGAATCTACGTTGCAGATGCAAGCTATTTTTATACTTCATACAACAGTCTGGTCCCTACACTTTAACGCAGTTTATTGTGATGTGGAAATACGTACATATTTTAAAATTAAAATAATTGATATTCAGGTAAATATTTAATCTTTTATGATCAGTATGTACGGCAATTAGATGATTAAAAACCTTTCATGGTGTGTTTACCAAATTAAATAGGATAAAACGATCCATTGGCGTACGCGTATGAAAAATACCGTACCTACAGAAATTGGAAGTTCTGACAGTAGATAAATAATCCCCCTAACATTTACGGTTTGTATCCAAGCATGGGGGTAAATAGAAATGTGTTTATCACATATTTCCACTACTTCCGAATAGCTCATATTTTATTGATTAAAATAACTAAGACCTAATAGTCCAAATACCTATTCATAGGATTCATAGGAACACACATACACACATACGTACATACTTGTACATTCTTCTACAATTAAGCACTATAAATATTTCAAAAGTAAATACTTAAATTATATTTATGTTGTTGTACCGGAACGTTGTAAATGTTTCTAAAAATTCTAACTATTAAATATGAGATCAGAATCTTAGTTATTAAATACTTCAACTCGGTGCGAAGTTACATTATATCAATTGAATAATAATAGAAATATAAGAATATAACTATCATTTCGGGAAATCCATATTAGTATAGAATAATAATAGAAATATAAATTGGGAGTTTTCAAAATTTCGTACACCCAATTAGCGAAAGTTGTTAAAAAAATTATATCACTGTCAGTTTCGTGACGACAATTAAGCATGAAATCTTTATGAATATCGACTTTTTTATTTTAATTATGTTATAATATTGTTTGAAGTTTATAAAACGAACATCAGACCAAGTTTTTATCAAAATTTAACTCTTAATTGTCAACACGAAACTGACAGTGATTAAATTTTTTTTAACAATTTTCGCTAATTGGGTGTACGAAATATTGAAAACTCTCAAATATAACTATCATTTCAGGAAATCCATATTAGTATTTAAATATAAGCTGGATCCAATTACAATAGCCATGTTAGTACCTATTTGCAGTGAATTGAGAGGCGCAGAGAAAGATGTAGTGGCTGTGAGACAGAGTTATTATATCTATACAGATCACTTTGTTTAGCTAAACTCATGACGCGGCAACTTGTGCGTTCAGCCGTGTAATCTCGTCTCGGAGTTCGTACTCCAGAGACCGATTAGAACAATGTTTGGAGTGAAAAATAGACGCCTGGCATAAATATTCCCTAAGAAGGTCTATCCAAATGATACATTAAGCGCTTTTAACTTTCTTTCTTTCTTTTTTTACATTTTACACAAATCGACCTAGTCCTACGGTAAGCTCAGTAAGGCCTGTGTTGTAGGTACTAGACGACGATATATATAATAGATAGATAGATATAAATACTTAAACACATAGAAAACACCCATGACTCAGGAACAAACATCTGTGCTCATCACACAAATAAATGCCCCGACTGGGAATCGAACCCAGGACCATCGGCTTCAGAGCAGGGTCACTACCCACTAGGCCAGACCGGGCGTCAAACGGCCTTTACTTAACGGCCTTTGTAGTTATTTATACAGATACACCTAAAAATATATAGAAAAGAGAATAAAACTTGATTAGTTACATTTAAACTAAAAGTACAATGCATAAGTACAAAATGGAAACCATACTCTGGAGAGTCACTAAACTTTATTCGAATTACATAAAGTTCTCGCCATATGAAACCAAAACCAATACACCAGGATTAGGAAATGTACAGAATGCCATTGATTTTGACTATCAATTTTACTATTCGCTCTTCGTCCGATGATCAGCTGCCAGGCGCTTGGACCAGGTAATAAAGATTATATAGCATAGATAGAGACATGTTGTTGGTCTAGGTATACTTAATATTAAAGTAGTCAGTCAACTGGATAATTTTCTTGTTATATTTATTGCTAAACTCCATTTCTGAGCGTCATAGGAGTATTTCATAGCGATCGTTATTTATTTATTTCATGTATTAATAGTTTCGGAATATGTAAAATACTAGAGTGGTGTAACTAACGCCGCCGACTGTTGACTTTAGTAAAAACTGATGATCGCTCGCATTCTTTGAAATGGCATTTGACAGGTGTGAGATCTCAAGAGTGCATTTTGTTACATCAGATTTTATTGTGTATAATTAGTACAATTAGGCACGGCAGCAGCACTCGACTCGCCAAACGATAATAAAACAGGCGGCGGGCAGTATATTCCCATTGCGTGCGAATGCCAGGCGAGTCCAGACACATTTCATCTAAATCAAATCATGACGCGGAATAAAATCTATTCCACGTCATCGAAATGTCATATTTAATTATCGACAGTTAAGCGCTAACAAAATATTTATTTTAATGCGTCAACTTAACCTTATAATTGCAAGTTAGTTTTTTTACCCCATCGTAAACGTTTACAAAGGCTTCATTGTAACATATCTCTGAACTATTTCTCAAGTTTACGCGGAGCTTGGGACTTAAAGCGGATCGGCAATTAAGTGTATATATTTTGCTAATAGTAATAATACTTTGGACCCGGGTATGTCCTTAAACTACGTCCAACAATGAGAGGTAGGGCACAGCGATGACCATCACGCTTGAATCTGTGGCAGCCCAACTGGGGAAGGACCTCCTCCTTACATAAGCCACACCACAGCCATAATAGCACTACTACCTTTCAGGTATGTAGTGCTGTGTTCCTGAAGGTGAGTAAAGTTCACAGACCTCCATCCCCCCTTACAGGCCGGCAACGCGCTTGTGACTCCCCTGGTGTTACAGGTGCCCATGGACGACGGTAATTGCTTACCACCAGGTAATCCGTTTGCCGCCTATGTCATAAAAAAATAAATAATAATGTTGAGTTAGTAAGTACTTATTGGTTTGTATGAATATTGGACTCGCGTACGCCAAGAGTAGCCTGTGTGGCTGTGAGGGCCCCTACGCGTTTTTACCTATACGACGGCACTCCGCGTAATCCTTACCGGCCGTTTGGCGGCAAGTTCACACGCTCCAATTTCAAGCCTGTGTTAATCTACATCAGCACATACAAACCTATTTTGATGCGTCCGTCTGAACCATTTAATAATTTATGTTATTGTGTGATTGTTGCATCTATATCGTTGTATACATATTGTTAGGTCACTCATATTGGAGAGACCAAGGGGAGAGAATTCTCGGAACCTATTATAGTTGTAGCGTGATACCTAGCTGACAACAGGGCATGATTGTTTTTTTAGATTAGGTTTCGATAGCGCAACCGACATTTTTGGGTACCTGAATATTGCAGCGGTACCACTATAATTTCAATGTCACAACCTCTACCGGTAATTTTGTATTGATATCGTACCTTCTAGTCCAGCTGCCTCGTAATACAGTACCGAAAAATATTGAGTAATTTTAACTTCTGCATGGAAACTTTTTAGGCATTTAATAATTACTAGTATAAGCTTTTTTTTGGTTCACTGTACTTTGAGTACTGTTTATAGTTTCAATTTGTGGTAATATTTTGCTGTCATTGCAACATGTTTTAAATTTAAACTTAGTGATTATGATTCTGACTAGGTTGTGATTTATTTTACTTACGTTTAGGCTTATAAAGCTACTTTAAAGCCGTGACACCTATACAAAAGTAATTGCATTGCGTCTGGTATTGATACAGGTGGAGTGGCCGCAGCCCGCGCCGGTCACTGACCCTATTTTTCGTTTTGTATCGCTCTCAATAGCGTCCTCTGAAAAGAGCTGTCCAGCTGTGCGAAATCAAGGTCAAATGAAATATTATTTAAGGTTGATAATTAATTACTTTGATTATGCTGAGCAAGCACATTGATTTTGGCGAGCTTTACTTTATCAAAAAAAAATGTTTATAAAAATATAACTAAAGTATTTCTATATATTACTTAATTATTGTTTAAAAAAGAAAACATCTGCTCCGGGTATAGACGGGATAACCTATTCAGTACTACACAATTTACCACCACATGCCTTACATTTTTTATTAAAACTATTTAACTTGATTTTTTTGTCAGGTGAGGTACCTAAGCAGTGGCGAGATATTCATGTCGTTGCTATTCCTAAGTCAAATCAGGTAAATGATAGTATTTCGAAACTAAGACCCATTTCTTTGATGTCTTGTGTGTGTAAGATATTTCATACAATGCTAGCGAGGCGCCTGGAATGGTTTGTAGAGAAAAATCGTATTCTATCTCGAAATGCCGTAGGTTTTAGAAAAGGTCTATCCTGTATGGACTGCTTAGCGCGTTTAGTATCTCACATACAAGTTGGTTTTGCCAAAAACCTCTGCACTTTAGCATGCTTTCTAGATATTGAAGGCGCATATAATAATGTATCGGTAGTTAACGTTGTTAATACTCTAGACCGCTTAGGAGTTGGGGCAAATTTTTGTAATTATCTATGGGCGTTTTTGAGCGAACGACACCTTATATTACAGGATCAGGCTGTGGGCCTTTCTTTGATACGGTGGACTGACAAAGGATTAGCTCAAGGGGATCCACTATCCCCCCTCCTCTTTAACATTGCAACCTTCCAGATTAGCAATTTAATAGATAAAGTTGCTATTTCCCAGTATGCAGATGATTTTGTGCTGTATGTTAGGCGCCAGAGTTTACAAGACAGTGCAGGTTTAATGCAAGAAAGTATGGATGTTATGTCAAATATATTGGACAATCTAGGACTTGATGTTTCACCCAGTAAGTCAAAATTTTGTCTATTCAGTAAAGGCGATAAAAAACAGCAAATAAACTTATCCGTACGCGGTCAACAGCTTTGTTCAGATAACAGTATGAAGTATTTAGGTATTGTGTTGGATCGACATCTGCGGTGGGGTCATCATATAAATTATGTGGTAGAGAAAACCCAAAGGTTCCTCAATATTTTGAAAACCTTAGCTGGCGCATCTTGGGGAGTTCACCCTAGACACCTGCGCAGATTATATATATCTCTGATTAGGAGTAGGCTAGATTACGGGTGCACCCTATTTCATAATAGTGCTAACAGACATATATATAAACTAGAAAAGGTTCAAAATCATGCTTTAAGAGTGATTGGAGGTTTTATTAGATCTACACCTATTCATGTTATGGAATGTGAGGTGAGTGTTGTTCCTCTGCATCTTCGAAGATGGTTCCTTGCCAATAGTTTCTGCTTGAAATCATTGTCCTCATCAAACCACGCCACTGCAGATGACATTCGAGAGTTGAGGGCTTCATGTCAAAGAGGCTACTGGACGAAGACTAGAAAGAAACCTTTGCTTGCTGAAGTACTTGATGGTGTGTCTGAGGAGTATGTCCACTCGACATTTCCTCTTCCAATGTTTCAGCTAGACATCTGGATGTCAAAAATTGAGTTACGTGAAGTTTTACACTGTAGCTTAGAATCAGTTGTGAACTCAAAATGCACTTACAATATCAATGCCCTTTATAATGATGTCATTCAAGAAGTAAATAAAAAATACTTTAATTATAATAAAATATACACCGATGCATCGAAATGTGGTAAAAAAATAGGAGCTGCGTTTTTTGATCCATTCAAATCAATAAAATCGCAATTTAAAATAACAACGGAAGTATCTATAATGACCGCGGAGCTGAGTGCGATCTATCAGGCCTTACTGTACATCAATATTCAAAATTATTATAGTGTGGTGATCTTTACGGACAGCAAAAGCTCCATTCAGCATTTAAGCAGATGTACTTCTGGTGAACGATGCTTTTCGCTGGCATATAAAATTTTGGAACAAATAATAAAATTACAAAATTCCGAAAAATGTGTTAAAATACAGTGGGTTCCGTCACATATTGGCTTGACGGGGAACGAGGAGGCTGACCGGTTAGCTGCGGCGGCTGCTTCTGAGGGAAATGTGTTCAATGTTGCACCAGATTTCTCAGAGGTAGTCTCTCGGTATAGGGGAAAGCTGTATGGTCGCTGGAAAGAATACTTTGACGTAAAATCCCAAGAGAAAGGCATCTGGTACAGGACCATACAGTGCGAGCCTCCTCGGGTTCCCTGGTGGGATTGTGAAGTTGACCGTAAAAAGATTGTCCGTGCCCACAGACTTCGATCCGGACACATTCCATTAAACAAGTTTGCACACCTCATGAACAAATCAGAATCCCCTAACTGCGATGACTGCGGAACGATTGAGGATGTGCAGCACTTCCTAATGGAATGTGTCAAAACTCAAGCAAAGAGGGAAAAGCTGTTTCAACGTTGGGGTTTCTCAATGACCGATGTAGGAGTCTTCCAGTCGATATTGGCGGAACCCCTGTCCAAACCGGCAATATTTATTTATAGTTTTTTTGACACCTGACCGATTTGCTACTGTAATCTTATTTTTATATTTTCGTATTGTATATGTAATGAGGATACTACTATGTAGAGGTCAAACGGAGCCGACATAGTCTTAAAGACCAAGGCTCCTTAACAAAAAAGATTTAAATAAAATATATATATTACTTGTAATTAAGTAGGTGCCTACTTAACAACTCGTAAGTTTTATAATAATATATGAAGAAATTATTGGCCCATATACCACCCTTAACGACATGTCTGCCAAACAGGGATCGAATACCGGTATTCCTTTCGTACAAATTACCCGGAATTCTCTAACTCAGTTGTTATTGCATTTTTTTATTTAGGTGATCAGATAATGTACATATAATGTATTTTCATTACCATTTAATATAATCATATAATCAAGGATATAATACAATTAACAGTAATATTTTTTTTTGCGTAATACCGGTAACGAGGCTTAATAACAAAATGAACAACCAATCTACCAAATGAACCTTAAAATGAAAGTGACTTGAAAGGTTCATGTGTACTTTACTTACGTGATGAATTATCTGATTATTAATTTACATAGGCAGTAAGTACGTAATTTACATAGGTATAATAAGTATGTAATACGTAATTTACATAGGTATAATAAGTATGTAATACGTAATTTACATAGGTAGGTATAATAAGTATGTAACTCGAACGAATTTCAATATCAGTTCCTATTTAGTCTCTACCGGAATAGGCTGTTACTGAACCAGCGTCATACACCCTCGACCTCGTTGACACTTACCATCAGGTGCGACTGAGGTCAAACGCTGGTCAGTCTTGTAAAATATATATATTCTGGAGACGTGACCAGCATTAATCCTACGCTTCATACCAGTCTTAGTGAAATTAATAATGTGTTTTTAATAAGTAAAAAAAAAAGATTAGATAGATATTACATGTATACCAATATTACAAATTATGTTTGATTTTATTGCAATATATAATACAAGTTAATACCTGTCCTTAGATTAAACAAAGGATTTATTACAGGTAAAATCTGCACAATTACACTATTTCATCAAAGTTATCATGGCCGCATTACGTGGATAGCATTCGTAAGATATTAATCCAATCTATATAGCATTGAACACTCGAATCATCTCGAGATATTGATTAATAACATCTTAATCCAATAATTAAACTGGCCACAGAGACTAATCTGTCCGCAGTAATTGCGTTTAGTACCTACGTATTGGCCAGGGACGGATCGCTCGCATCATCTCGTCAATCGATTGATCGTCCCTGCCGAGAGTCCGCTGCACAGCGCGTGCAATGCTGCCCTATGAACTTGTAGATATTCAAAACACGGGGTAAGTCATAATAAGTACTCCATTACGAACGCAACGGTCGCCGACGGTTACGATCACGGACCGTGAAGAGGGATAACAGCTGTTATTAAAACGCCCCGACAAGCAACAATAGACGTTATAAACATGACACAGAAAAATAAAGTTCGTAACACGATGACTAATATAATCAAACAAATTCCAACTCATAATGTATGCTGTGTTTTAATAAAACAATAAATAGGGACTAGGCGGGGTGGCTTTAACGTTTGCTCGTTCAGTCAGAAAGCGATTACGATCCACTCTGAGTTAGGGTTCACTTATAAAGAAGGTTGATTACAAGTTTTAGAGGAATCTACACATGTCCGCATTAAACCCATCTACCTATTTATTAGTCAAGAAGAGGCACTATGCAAGTAGCAAAATGTTTATAAACCTATATCTATTTGTTAGTCCAGAAGATACACTAAAAATTAGCAAAACGTATATAAACCTAGCAACGAACCTAAAAAGTAACAAAGTTCCATATATAGAAACTACTCAATTTATAACATGGAAGTCTGATTTTGGGACGGATTTATATAATCAATATCATTATAATTGCACAACTCAATAATATTTCATTAAGTTTATTTATGGTCCATTCACACTGGAAACCTTATTCGCCTTACCCTGTCGATACAATACAATTTCTCACCCAGAATATCATTGTAAATGTTTCAGGAAACAATTGGAATGCTGTACACCTCGAGAGCAGGGCCCGTCGACCTCGGAGGTAACCGCTCGGGTCGATTATACATTTTCGTTATTCGATAACGTTTCATGTTTTCGCCAAACTGCACCGGAGCCTATCCAATTTACCGAACCTATTGAAAGCAGTAGACCTGCTGAAATAAGTACATAAATATATACGAGTATTCTCGTACATGATTGAATGTACTTATCCTACGCTGGCGGTTGTTTGAAAATTTCCTACGCGATTTTCGTGATGATAGCTTCGTCGATCTGAGGTACTGAGAGCAATATAATATTGAGTTGTACCTAATCTTGTTATTTTATACATTTAACTAAGGAACCTCTTTACAATTTTTTATGTGTATACGTTGATATGTATACGTACCCTACCTAGGTCGTTCACACATATACACATATAGATAGTAACATAGAAGTACGTAGGTACCCAGTATAGAACTGATGAGTGATGACACTTGCCTATTAAGTACTTATCTATTGGTGTAAAAATCGAATTCAGGTCAGCGATAGGATTCCCTATTGGAACTTGATGATGAGGGTTCCGTTGGTCATACGGAAGAACGGCGGCTCATCTTTAGAGATCACTCGTTAAAAGGGTCAGAGCATTAGGGTTTTGCGATTATGATAAATGGTTTTATAAATGATGGGTAGGAGGTAACAGTCATGGACTTTCTATACCTACTAGTTATAGCTTTTGTAGATATACAGGTAAAGTTTACAGAGAATCTTAATCTTTATGTATTTGGAAATTCTACTAAAGATACAATAAGTAATAATATAAATTAAGGATAGGCAGAAAAGATACTACTAAATATTTACATATAAGTACTTACTTATATGTAGTCATATATAAGTATATGTAGTCATATTTTCGGGATGTTATAAATTTTCAAGAGAGGTTGCTCTTGCAGCGTCCTATTTTCACGCAAGCGAAAGCAACACGTGTAGCTGGAGCAAACCCCCTTTTACTCCCAAAGGAATTTCTGCTTTGTTACTAATTCATAACCAATAACTTATTTATTTTACTTTAAAATACTGTCGTGCATTATTTCATTATTATAACAATTTAATAGCCTTTTAATAATACAAAAAAATATATTACCTAGAGTGAAATAGAAAACTTTGTTAACAATTTGGAAATACTCGTACCGCTCAAATAGCACAATTTATTGCCTAATTATCACAAACACCGAAATAAAATGAAATTATCTCGAAGATCGCGGTTATTCGATGAAGCATAACACATGTTATTCAGTGATTGATTACTCTATTAACCGGTTTAATTCATCAATGCTAAAAAATAATCGGATTTAATACAAAACGTTGAGCTTTAATTATGTTCATTATGTATGAGACCAGACATCGCCGTCGAGTAAGTAGAATACGAAAAGCTTTGTTTTTCCGATAACAAGAATTTGAAAATATAAAACATATCGTGGGGTCTACCTTCTTATGCCTTCATTTAATTTGTAGGATTCGTCGCAGCCAGACAGTCAAAAAAATATGCTACGAGTAACAACTTACTGGATATATTTGAATGAGGAATTACCTGACTTACCGTTCTTCTGACATACGAGTACCTACTAGTAATAGCTATTTATAGTTTTAAAGTATGCTAATATATGTTTTTTTACTCAGAAAAAAAAGTCGCACGGTAGGCTACCTAACTACGAGTATAACCGGTATTTCCAGTTCTTGCTACACAAATTACTGCTAGTACTCCCTAAAGATATATTTTTTCTGACAGTAGCACTCTTGGCCCCGACTGTCCGCCGAAGAGCGAACGGAACATTAACGGGACACATGACGTCATTTGGTGACTTACCTCTTTAGACAGAGTGGCGATGAGCGCTCGGTGCTCGGCCCTGGCGTCACGCGCCTGGTGCGCCTCGTACTGCAGCCGGCCCACGGCGCTGTCCAGCTTGTCAACGCGCGCCTCCTGCGTGCGCGCCATCTGCCCCAGGTCCGACGTCTCCACCAACGCTTGCTTTAACTAGAACAAACATCCTACCTTTACATATTATACTTACTTGGTCCCACTATTTATCATAACTTATCGGTGGGATACTATTGTAATTTTGTAATTTTGAATAACAGATACACTGTTTGTAACATTTAGGTTATTACATAATTAGCGACTGGTGGCTAATACTATTGACTGTAGTTTAGTATTGATAACTTTGACTGTAGGTACTTTGTGAGCTATTTATTATGCACACTATATTTAATAATAATTAATGCGGAAAAATATTTACATTAAAACCAAATAGTAAAACCCTGTGGAGCCTATGTTCGAAACAATATCTCTCTTCGTAGCTCGGACAGATACCGATACCAGGGCGCAATTTTCCGAAACGTCCAACTATCCAAGCGTCCTTCAAACCTTAACAAAAAGGCATGGCAATATAATCAAGGACTTAGCAGTGCGATCAGGTAATTAGTAATGTGACCTGGTACTTAGCAGTGCGATCAGGTAATTAGCAATGTGACCTGGTACTTAGCAGTGTGATCAGGTAATTAGCAATGTGACCTGGTACTTAGCAGTGTGATCAGGACTAGTAAAGTAGCAATGTATGTGTCCGGTGGCTCCAGAACTACGTGGAAGATAAAAGTGCCTACTTCGTTGCGCATGACGTGCAGCTGCCGCAGTAGCACGGAGTTGTCGAGCTGTGCGCGCAGCTCCCGCAGCTGTCCGCGCAGCTCCTGCAGCGAAGAGCGCGCCCACTGCAGCGTCGTTTGCTCGTTCCGTAGCTGGTTGCCCGTTGCGGTTCCCGGTGACCGTTCTCTGCGCGAAAAAATACATTATTTACATACATGTATAGGGGTATAACAGAGGTAAGATAAGGTGACTGATCTAATACCCTATATAAGCAGATCTTCGAAGTTTGCGGTAGCGCTATTTCGCGAGACCTAACTGCTCTGGTCGCCCGTATACCGATAGCGAGGGTCAGTTACCCGGATACCCACAAACACAAAACACCCCAGCCACACTCAACACAACCAACACTCTACAAAAACGGAGGAGGTTTTAGTCGGTAGGCGACTGGGTATCTTCCTATTTCCTCCCTCGTCGCAAAAAGAAAAACTGCTTATTATATTATTATATGTATTTACTAATCAAAAATGGTTACAACTTGAATTTATTACGTTTTGTATTTTACAAAAATAGATCACAGTAGTAGTGTTTTGCCATGACCTGAAATATTCAGCGTGGGAAGAAGAGACAGGTTACGAGTTGTATAAGCATTTTAGATTGTAGTTAAATACTAATTGTAATATCTATTGTGATAATTGTAAGGCCTTAAAATATTATAACAGCACGTTCCTGGCCCGAGAGAAACATGTCAGATGCGTGCGGCCGCGGTGCAGCAGGACAGTTCCGCAACATCGCACGCGCAACACCGTGTCTCCTGCGTCTAACTTCCGCTTCCGTTGCACGCACTATTATTGTTTTAATACCCCGTTGGTAAACGAACACCCTTATTACATTTACAACCATAGTAACATTTAATCGGGTCATCGCTCATCAAACAGCGTCGGCCAAACAGGTATCCTATCAAGGCTGATAAGATATCAACTGAACAACATACCTGCAGAATAAGGTACAGTCCAGAGTAAAAAACTACAATTTGTACAGCAATACGACGAATTTTCGTAGCTTTAGGTGCATAATAAAGTACCGACCTAATACTGTTATCATTGTACAAACACGATCGATGTATCAATAAGCGGAATACTTCCGCTCACAGTGTCAATATACCTACGATTTACGAAAAGGTAAATAGTTCCAAAATAAACATAAAATGTGCGTACCGTAAGCGTACTCATAAAATAAATTTTGGCAATATTTTTCCCTATGTTTTTGTTAATAGTATTACTTTGGAGACACTTCTCATTTGTGAAATATAGGTAGTTCCATGAGAGTGAGGCGAATGGATTACGCAATCAACTATATGAAGTTACTGATTGAATGAATGGAATGAATGAGTAATTTCAAAATTAGCAATTTTTCTATCTAGTATAAATATAAGCCGTCACAAATGTGACAGCTTAACGAAAATGGAAAAATGGTTTTCATGCTAAGAAATACAGCATATTATGATCTTATTTTATGTGTTTAATATATGAGTAAAGGTAAGGATAACAAGCTTTGTCTGCTCACGGAAAAAACGCTACGTCGACTTATCTCATTACCATTTTCACCCTCTTTTACAATAGGTACTAGGTACCTACTCGTTAAGGCGTCATACAGCTGAGAAGCATATTTTATCCTCGGAAAGATTTGAGTTTCTCCTGAAAAGTGAATACACCAAAAGCCTAAATATTAAAAAATATACATTTTAAAAGTCTATTATACTCCTTGATTCATGTTTAAATTGTGTGTTGGTGGGTGTTTATATTTGTAGCCATTTTTATATTTAATTATTTTCACAAATAAATACTCGTAAATAATCAGTTGTTCTAAAATGGGTAAGGTGAAGAGGTGGCTAATATGAACAAATGTACAAGCCTATTTCGTACTACGGAGAAACCCAATTGAACATTTAACTATATTTTACACACATTGTTTATTAACTTACCTACCTCTGTAAAAAAATATGAAATATTCTTAAAGGATTGGAAAATGCTCAATTGTACGATCGTGGATGTTGATGTACCTGAGGCTCTAGTGTACGTTTCTTTTGACGTAAAAAACGAAAGCGTAAGTGATAATGTTATTTATATTAGAAACGCAAACGCGTTGGTGACGTAAAGTCACGTTAAAAACTTACACTCAGGGCTCTGGTCTATCTGAATATCTGAATGGTAAGGAAATCGATAAAACATAGAGCTCTCCAATATACACTTATCCGGAATTTTGCCTCCTCGCCATAAGCTTACAGTTTTTTATTCCCTAAAAGTAATTGTTTGAAATTGGAATAATATAAATACAAAAACTGGTCGTTTTCCATGTAATAATGCTGAGATATTAATAGTAGGTACCCAACCTGTTTTATTGAAGCAATAATCTCCATCCGAGAAGAGGGTGACTCCAATTTCAGCAGCATTATTGAAATTAAAAATTGGGGGAAAAGTTTTGAATTACTTTTTACGAACATCTTTAATTATAAATGATTTTTTTGCAGGCGTTAAGGGTTACATGATATTTTTTTCAGGACTTTTATTAATAAAAGCTCTGTATTCTATTTTGCAAAAGGTAAATTTCGTAGTAGGTACATGATTCCAAAGCGTATGTTGAATAGTAGGGTCCTAATTAAGAAACTTCCATAGTGTTAGTTTCTATGAAAATAACATGTTGCATAGTACGAGCACGTAGGTGACGTACGTTCGCGTAGTTCGGGCTGCCTGCATTAGTATGTGTTGTTTAGAACTACACAATTAATGAACAGATGTGGAGCGCAGCCGGCCGGAGGTGCCACGTTACCTTCTATTAATCTCTAAACACACTCCTAAAAAGCCGCGTGCCAGTCCAAATATAAATTTTATCGGTGAATTGGGCCTTTTGAACGTGTTTCGGGGCTTTTAAAAGTTTTTTCGATGCCAGGTGCTAGCGCGCCATGTGCTAAGCGGTCGTTAGAAAAATGTAGGTACCACTTTAAACGTTATTCTCATTACATTAAGACTCTTGGCTAACCATAATATTCCAATCTGTTTAGACGTATTGTAATACATTATATTTGTATTTAAATTTTTGGTTTTATCTTAACGGTTCAAAGTTAATGTTATATTTTTTTTATTATTGCTAGTTACCTACAATATGATCTATAGTTATATACTAACATTATCCATACTATATACTATACTATTACTATATTACTAGTACTTATTATAACATATATAAATAATATTGGCTATTATGAAGGTGAAAGTAACTCTCTCTGTCCGTCTGTCAGTTACCTATTCATGCTTAAACCGCTAAACCATTGGGATGAAATTTGGTAAGGAGAGAGTTTGAGCTACGAGAAAGGAGTTAGGATAATTCTTACTTTATACTTTAAATACAGGCATGACTGGCCGACGAAGTCGCGTGGAAAACTAGTTAAGTATGTTATAAAACAAAAGGTATCACAACCAATTAACATATTATGTAGATTCTTAATACATATGTAGGTACAGTAACGTTAAAGCTTGTTTGCGCTTTACACTTTACTCTTTTGTGATAAGTGATAAGGTGAACAAGTCTTAAATCTTTGACGTCGCCTGTGGTTACCTTTCGACACCAGAAATTGACAGAAAGGGAAATGGCTAATTTAGTTTGACATAAAACGCGTGATAGATGTGACTCCCTAACGAGACTTGTTTTGTCTCGCGCAATGCATACTTCTAATGCTACTTTAAGTACTCATACCTAGTCTCACCAAGTCTCGCTAATGGTTGCATGAAAAAAAGATAGACAGGTACAGCCTGGCAAATATTCAAGCCTAATTTTACTTTTAGACAAAAGTTCTATTTATTTTGTTGAAGATTATTGATAATTTCGTACTTAATGTCTTAACCTTCACTAATCATAAATTCTTTTTTTTGTTTCCAATCTACCTAAATACTTTTAACCAATCTAATGTCGAAAATTTGCCTATAATTGAAACCTAATCTAAACAGTGAACTATTATAAGTAATGTATAATTATGTGCCTATAATATTTGGATGTACCTACATCATTGAAAATTTGCGTAATCTATCATATATATATATATATATATGTGTGTGTGTGTGTGTGTGTGTGTAAGTAAATAAATGCAAAAGTTCAAGAAGAAACATACTGAAAATATGCAATCAAAAGTGTAAAATTGCATGTTTGTAATTTCCGTGATTCGAATTTCGTTTGCGCATGTGGCACACGCGCGCTTTAGTTCGCCTGCTACCGGATGTGGCCTCGAGAACATCACTTCCGGTCGGGATATAAATAAACATCACGTTAGGCCAGATGTTTCCCCCATTGGAACCATTAAAGACACGTTCCAGTTGGTGCAACACCGCCTATGCTTCGCGCGTTCCAAAGCCCGCTGCTGTACGAAGCAGGTTTAGCGTTGGTACCTAGTTACACCTCCTTGCAGACCTTACATAATGTGAACGTATAAGTTTAGTATAAACAAACATTATACTTTTCAGGGGCCAAGATTTCAATCGTTTTTTTACAATTTTAAATTTTTATTCGGCCTGTCATTCCGATAATTGATATATTTTTGAGATAGATTTTTTTATAGCTTTGCTACATTTTTAGCTCCTGAACTAGTAATCTTTAAAAAAACTGGAGAGAAGTGTAGATATAGTGAGAAATGATTTTCCTTCGGGAAAACTCGGATCTTTATCGGAAAACGACGACACCCGAACTGTCAATGAATAATCATATTAAATGAGTGGCATTTTCATATGAATTAATATGGAACTTTATTATTTGGTGTCTAATGTCAGAGTGAAAAATTACAAGTGACATTAAACAATCTAGTTCTATTTTCATAGATATGAAAATGTCACTATTTAATAAAGTAATTGATTGACAGTTCGTGCCGTCGCGTCGTATGTCGATCGAGATAAGAGTTTTCCCGATGAAAAAATGTTTTGCACTACATTCTGTATGTGAATTGTATTCTACCGTCATATTTCCGCAAAGTTTAATCTGCGTAATAAATTATAAAAACTGCGTTTCACTCTCGCAAGCAGGACTAATTTTTGTATTAAGCGTCGGTCAGTGCTTGTTGTCACAATTAATATAATTGCTGCAAAGCCGAACCGCAGCTATATCCGGTGTAAGACCATCTGTTTGAAAAAGTAATTGCATGACCAATAAGGTAGCGTTTGCTAGCTTAGTAGCATATACAAGCTCTAGCACCTGGATAATCAACATATACATTGTACTGGAAGATAAAAACTGATCTGACTCTAGTACTGGGTACCGATTTGATAGTTTTAAAACACAGTTTTAAAACGATGTAAAAAAATATACTTTTTCAGTTTTTCTGATCGTCATTGTTAAAAGCCAGTACGTGTGTAATAAAAAAGGTTTTATTTAAAGTAAACCAAAACCCCTCCATTTCCGTCAATTTCGGTGAGGCTCTCGTCAATTTGGTGCATTTAATGTAAACATATCGCCGTTTTAGGGAGGCCTATGTCCAACAGTGGACATCCTTCGGCTGGTATGATGATGATGATGATGATAATATATCGTTATATCGTAACGTCAGTAGTCAACTCAATCGAGTACAATCGTACAAAATAAATTGATTTCTGTCGAATCGACTGACTGACGCAAGTTTAATAATCTCAATTAATAGTTTAATGACGATAAACTGTTAGGATTAATTGACATATGTAGCATGCCTGGCATGGTAGAACATAAGTACAATTAATTACCAGACCAACTGTATTACTGTTCTAGCAATAATGAATTTCAATTTCGTGAGTGTAATCGTTGCACTATACTAACAGTGTTGTCAATGATTTAATGCTATTAAAAAGGAAGCTTTGAAAGGGCTTGCTGTGAAATTCTTATTCTATATAAAATGAACATTTGATTACTGTAGCACATAACGGGTATGGGACGCATAAGTTATAGGTTTATCTGGCAGTTAACGGGCGCTTAAAATCGCTAGTCCTAAGCATGTACTTGGCAAACGACATAATATCACAAAAGTTGTATCAGCTGGCGGACAGAAGTGGTATAAACGCGCACGCTGATCTGATACCCTGGTCCGTGCCCCTTGAGCGCTCTCTAACACCACTATAGCTTTTACAGCACGGCGGCGCGCGTGCCCTCACCGATCACTCAAGCCAAGCGTTCCAGTCAAGCTCAGTTAGCAAAACATTTATACTGAGGTATTTCGGTATTATTTAAATTTTATAAATATATTAATTACGAAACATGAGCATTTTAGTAAGCATAGAAATGTGTTAAAGAAAGCGTTTCGAGTGTAATTATGTTTCAGCTATATGTTTAAATCGTACTGACAGAATTCATATAATCATGCTTATATAACAAGTTTATATAAATGAATAGATATTAAATCGGTAATGAACGGCCGTAAACATTGTTCAAATTACGAAAATAAAATTAAACATTTATAAATACCATTCAGTAAGCTGATGTTACGGTTAAATTTTAACTGATTGTGTTAATTTATAATGATTGCCCAGGTTCATACATGTAGATATCTAGTTAATGGTAAAAATAAAGGCTATCAACAAAAACGGGATAAAGTCACGGTACTTATAAGAATCCGGTTGTGATTGCAATACGGTAACAATTTATCATTGTTATAATTGTCTCAAAATACTGACTATATTTACGATATAAGTAGAATCAAATGAAGCTTCATAAAATCGTAAGCCGTACTTAGTTATATTAATACTAAGATACGATTAAACCTTGAATACTAAAATGTTACACTTCCATTTCTTAACGCCAAAGAAATATGAAAATGATGGAGGTTTAATCTTACTTTGTACGAAGTAAGTAGGCAAGTAAAGTAAAAACGCTGTTACGCGTAGATGAAAGAATAATGCACGAAAGTCGATGTTAGCGGAATTAGGGGCGTAGGTACTCGCCGCCCGGCCACAGAGGACTAAATCTACAGTGCAACAATTTCTGTGTGGCCGCTACAATATGCGAGTGTCCCGTTAGTTGTCACGCTGTACTAATTCTACATTTAAAGCTCACCGATCTATCTTGTCTCGAAGCATCCCTCGCCGTCCGTTACGGTGGACTTGACGTGCGCATAATTTCAAGTGTTGCTCTAACGGCATTTCTATCATCTGTCCACATATCTGGTGATCTCATAGGAAAAATCTTGAGGGCATCATCTATGAGCAATGGAATCTCCGGCCTGTATGTTAAAATACCTGGTTGTCTGCCTGCCCGGGCCAATATTTTCCTTTTAACCCAAAACACTAGTTTTCCATTTAAAATTGCACGCCAACGCGGCGTCTTTCGTATATGTATGGGAACGCTGAACGAACGAACGAAAAACGCGGGACAGAAACGCTAGTGTGCACACAACTTAAATAACAGAGACCAAAAATAAAACATTATTAAGGATGATCTAATAGGCCCGATACTCCTCTCACAGTAGTCTAAATTCAACGCAGTTGTGGGAATACTCAAGCGGCTTCACTGTAAGTACAGTGCTGTGGGGCGTAGCGCGTCGTAGCCGCTACACAATATTCCGTAATCGAGTTATATCAAAGACGACGGCAATAAAAATGCTTTAGATATTCTTGATGTCATATGCATACTCCGACCTCATTCCAACTGTTGCAAGAGTTTTCTGACTGCGTGGGGTGTGTGGACCAAGCAGACACGGAAAAGTGACAGAAGGGGACAATATCACCATATGGTAAACATATGGCTACATGGTAGTTATTATTATCATTAGACAAGGCGTAGTATGGTCTCTATGCGCAGGTAATAATTAGTTATATAACGTGTTTTACGAATTACATACTGGGCGCTGGCCTAGCGGTAAGAGCGTGCGACTTGTAATCCGGAGGTCGCAGGTTCAAATCCCGGCTCGTGGCGATAGGTTTTGCGTAACATATATACAGAATATCATTTGATATTTAAAAAGGAGACCGGGCTAATTCCAATAGGCTTAATTTACCTTCTGGGTTGGAATGTCAGATGGCAGTCGCCTTCGTAAAACTAGTGCCCACGCCAATTCCTGAGATCAGTTGCCAAGCGGACCCCAGTCTCCCATGAGCTGTGGCAAAATGTGAAATTTTCCAAATATACAGGTGGCTAGCTAAAGATGATTAAATTATTATCTAGAGCATCTGATGGGCACCTGTCCATTTCTGAAATATTAGCTACACATAAAATACAATGCCTGTATATAATATTGATAAAATTATAAACTTGTTCATGATTTCATAAAACACTGTTCCAGCCTTTTACTTTTAAACAGGCTCAACTTTTTTATTTATTTTCATAAGTGGCAGGAGACGCATGCTGGTCATTAAATTCGGCGAAAATCAGGTTGGTACAAAATATTTAACTCCTATATAAATATTTGACACTTACTTAAAAAAACTTGACTTGTGCAAAATATTAAGGCTTCAGTTTTTTAATACAGTTTTTAAAAATCTATTAATTGTATAGAAGCGGCTTTAAACGCCATGTCGAGCAATATTCGACTTACAAAACGTGAATCACTCGCTTCTATATATTTATATGTTTGAATCTCAACATAGTTTTGTGTTTGAAAGGTTTTTTTTTACTATAAAAGATTACACCATCTGTATCTTATTCGGCATTTTGCCGAATTTTACTATCTCCTATCTGACTGTGTATTGCTTGCTTATAACTTATACGATACTGTATTATGAACACATTTCATGAAATCCTAAACGTTGTTTATGGAATATAGGATTACGCATTTTCCCCAACTGGAACAAAAGCACCTAAATCACGTTTTTTTTGATAAAAAAATGTTTATCTACGTACATGTCATAAGTGCTCTAAAATGCGTCCAGAAACCGTAGGCAATGACCAGCATTACCAACCATCAGAAAGATTTCAGTAGGTAATGTTAACATTACCTACTGAAATCCGTAGGTTATGAATTTAAATTTGGAACAGCTGTCAAATTCAAGTGGGGTGTCTAATCTAGTATCTATAGATATTAAAACAGCCATTGATACGAAACGCCAATTCGTTACGTTTTTTTAATATAAATCGAACGACATTTGAACTCGAGTGACAGTAGAATAGGGAGTTCATTCGCTTGTCTATGGTTTAAAAAAAAATTGACAGATACGAAATACGCAACGCCGCCGTTCCAAGCTGTCATTTGTTTTGTTCGTTGACTTTTTAATGTTTACAAGTAACCCTAGTAATAAGTCATTTCCCTACGGTTTCTGAACCCATGTTAAAACACTTAATGATATGTGTGTAGATAAAGTAGTGTATGTATCTATACATAATTAGGCATTACAACAATCGTGTGATATTATTATGAAACTCGCCTTCGGCTCGTTTCATAAACCCACACTCTTGTTGTAATGCCCTTCATTATGCACAGATACATAAACTACTATTATCTACGTACATGTCATAAGTGCTCTAAAATGCGTCCAGAAACCGTAGGCAATGACCAGCATTACCAACCATCAGAAAGATTTCAGTAGGTAATGTTAACATTACCTACTGAAATCAGTAGGTTATGAATTTAAATTTGGAACAGCTGTCAAATTCAAGTGGGGTGTCTAATCTAGTATCTATAGATATTAAAACAGCCATTGATACGAAACGCCAATTCGTTATGTTTTTTTAATATAAATCGAACGACATTTGAACTCGAGTGACAGTAGAATAGGGAGTTCATTCGCTTGTCTATGGTTTTAAAAAAAAATGACTGAGATACGAAATACGCAACGCCGCCGTTCCAAGCTGTCATTTGTTTTGTTCGTTGACTTTTTAATGTTTACAAGTAACCCTAGTAATAATTAATTTCCCTACGGTTTCTGAACCCATCTTAAAACACTTAATGATATGTGTGTAGATAAAGTAGTGTATGTAACTATACATAATTAGGCATTACAACAATCGTGTGATATTATTATGAAACTCGCCTTCGGCTCGTTTCATAAACCCACACTCTTGTTGTAATGCCTTTCATTATGCACAGATACATAAACTACTAATGTATATCGTTTCAGTTACCTTTGCAACGGAAACATAAATTCAAGTATTTTTCGTTGATGAGTTGTAGAAATCAGAAAACAAGTGGGTATTGCAGTACACTTATTTAATACTTCATAACTTGCTGTTAAAGAATCTACTTTTCTAAAAAGATATAATGACGCCTTTACCCCGGTTGACCTTACTAGTAAATACAATTTACGAAGCCTATTTATCATTTCATATTGGAACCCCACACGGGTAAGGAAATATTTACCTACTATTATTAGACAGGGTATGAAATAATTACGGGTACTGCGACGCTGAGACAGAACTGTGATTATCACAAGAAGTATTTAAACGCGACAACGCGACAACACGACACGCATGTATAATTATTATACTCTTAACCGTGACTATACGGAACGACTTATGATGAAATTAATATATTTAATATATAGCCAAAGTAATTTTGGATTTAATAGGCGTCCATACCTATATTGTATACATTATTGGCGTATTTTGTTCAAATGTAATAATCCGAATTATAAAATTAAACAATGTACACGACAGGTCCCGGCCTAGTGGATAGCATTGCCGATGATGCCGACGGTCCTGAGTTTAAATCCCAGGAAAGTTATTTACTTATGTGATCAGACTGATGAGTCCCTGAGTCATGGGTGTGGATGTTTTCTATGTATTTAACTAGTCTATATTACCTATATATGGGTATATCGCGGGCTGAGTATCAACAAAAATGAAGCCTTTAAGAACTTACCGTGGGTCAATTTGTGTAAGGACGTCTTGTAATATTTATTTGCATTTAAACTTTCGTGAGTTATTAGAATATATTATAAAAAATACAGATTTACTCACGAACTATTCAATCTTTCGCGAGACATGTTTCAGAGATCATAGGTTCCTATTTTCAAGCACTAAGAGTGACTAAATAAACGTTAGTAAAACCGTAATTTTTCTTCAATTTTTTTTATAATTTATTACCAACCTATTTATTAGCCATGTACAAAAAACATAAAAGTAAGAACTTCATTATCCTAAATAAATAAGTAACCTCGAAATAAATTTACGAAGAGGAAGAATACGAATAGGAATAATTCTGTTGAGCACGTTAGTATTGAATAAATAATGTAATTATAAAAATTCGCAGTGGCTTTGTTAAAATAGAGAAGTAAGTAATTAATTAGATATTCGCATTGCCGAGGCCGGGGGAAATAGAAAATTCATTTAGGACGTTAAAAATTAATCACAAAGAATAAGTTAAGATTATAAGGAAAAAGGTTGGCTATTATACTGGAAACCTTTTTCTTCGTTATTCATATGTTTCTGATTTGTTTTTATATATATATATATATTTCTCGATGCTGTAACAATGCCTGGTTAAAATGCAATGCAAGTTTAAGTTTAGACCTGTTAGAACATAAGTTAATACTCTACCCAGTAGATTACTTTAATTCACCAAAATGTTGGTATTAATCAGATTTAAATTAATTTGTTACACGTGTAGACTGTTTTTGAGTATCAGTTACTCAAAAACAGTCTACACAAATTAATAAAAACTGAAAAAGGAAGTAATTTGAATTTGATAAATAATCCTTATAATTAACAAATATGTAATAAATTAATATTTTGAGACATTCTTACACAAACCGACCTAGTCCAACAGCAAACTCAATAAGCCTCGTGTTGCAGGTAGAGTCCAATGCAAAAATATGTATCCGTTTAATCATCTCTTAAACATGAACTAAGGTAACAGCACCTATAATAGACAAGGACCCATTATGGACGTTGACTCTTATTATAAAGAAATAAGATCCATACATAAATGTTACGTCAATTAACTGTCTATACATACCATCACTGGTATCTGTCAACTGAAACCGTCCATCATTGGTGACTCTACTTTACTACTTTATTTAACAACATAATGGGACATGTTTTTGTGTATTTTGTACGCACACATATTTTTACACTTGCCTGTACCAGATAATAATAGATAACTAAATACATAATTAATTAACATATAATTAAATATATAATTAATGTAACAGAACCAATAAGCCTTTGCCGGGCACTCCAGGTTCGCAGGCAGGATCCCAGATACTACTCAATAGGCAAGGAGGCTATCTAATAATTGTCATCAGACACATTTTTCTGCATGTTACAACTTACACACTCTAGTGTTCAAATTACTCTAATGTTAGCCTCAGAACTGTAGCAATAGCAATATTTCGAAACTCATATTGTCATATTAATATTACATTAGGTAAATTCAATGTAGTCCAGCGAGTTAAAACAGTAAATTAATTAATTTCGTAAAACTTACTTCAGCTCTTCAATTTCCCTCTTGAGTCTCGTAACGTCTGTTAGGTGCAAAGTTTTCAAAATCTCGATCTGTTCAGCCATCGCCTTCATTTCATTCTTCAAGTTGAATTCAGTTGCATCCACAGCAATTATACAACATATTAAAGTCAAGGCCACAAGTATCGTTAAGCACTTCATTTTCACCACCGCAGTTGAGCGATTTCGTAGCGCGACCGGACTGGGTGAGTGCGGCACGACCGGCGGAGGCGGCGGTTGGCGCGAGAGTGGCCCGCGGGTCGCCGCATCCCCTTAAATAAACCTCGCAGGGTGCGTGGAGCAGATGTGTTCAACAGTTGTTTTGTAGTCCATAAGTCTAATGTTTTTTTCACGCTATTAAACAACTTGCACTTTGTGATAATGACACTTGAGAAAATAAAAACGAGTTCTGGTCAGTTTTGTGTCCAGATTCTGTAGAATCCTTACAACAGAAGTTAGGTATATAGTTTAGTATCACAAAAATGTACATAACGCATAGGAACGTTTCAAGCTTCGACATGTTCTGCATCAATTGGAAACCAGGAATTATTTACATTTGGTTAAAAATAACGGAACGCGTTTGATAATATAGGGCCGCTACTTGTAGCAAAAATGGGTTACATTGAGAGCAGAAAGCCTTTCGCAGAAATTTTAGTTCAGTAATTATTAATGTTCTTGAAAGCTGCGAACCCGTATTGTGACGTGGATTATTGGGTCGCTTATTAGCAAGTAAAGTTTGATATATATACATGCTAAGTAATTTTGCCCACGTCTGTCGTAGCGTGGGTTTAGCATGTGATGTGTGATAAACAGTATACAATTACAAATCCTCCGATCCAAGGCATCTAGTACAATCTCTCAATACGCCAATGGAATTTGTGGGTTTAGTACCCACACTCAGGCGTTACCCAACAGATGAAGCACACTCCTGGTTGACGAAATAATTTTAAGTAGTTTTGTACTAGTACTCGATGCCTTCACGCGTTTCCGAGATAAAAAGCGGCCTTGACAGACAGACAAACGAACAACAATGTGATCCAAAGAGTGCCCTCAAGTTACATATAAGACGAATATGAATTTGGACCCGGGTATGTCCTTAAACTACGTCCAACAATGAGAGGTAGGGCACCGCGATGACCATCACGCTTGAATCTGGGGCAGCCCAACTGGGGAGGTACCTCTTCCTTACAGAAGACCACAGCCATAATAGCAACGCTACCTTTCAGGTATGTAGTGTTGTGTTCCTGATGGCGAGTAAGGTTCCCAGAACTCCAACCCCCCTTAAAGGCCGGCAACGCGCTTGTGACTCCCCTGGTGTTGCGGGTGCCCATGGGCGACGGTAATTGCTTAGCATCAGGCAATCCGTCTGCTCGTTTGCCACCTAAGCCATAAAAAAAAAGTTACATATAAGACGAATATCTCTTATATGTAGGTAGATATAGGAAAAACAAATTGTTTACTACTTAAACAAATCTTGTATCTCACACTGCTACCCTAAGTCGAAACGAACTCTGTATGCGTTCCATACATACGACATTTTTCATTTGGTTGACAGACTAAGATACGAGATTATTGGAAAAATAGAGACGAAATGTAGCCTGGATGTTGGGAGGTCTAGGTACTTCAAACAAAATAACTTATAACATTAGGTAGTACTTTATGAAGATAACTACTATAAACTTAGGGAACTGGTTCATGTTTTCTACGAGTATTTACTATCAATCTAAACAACCATCATTTAATAGCATTTTAGTATCCACTGGTCTAACATTCGGCAGAACAAATTTAATACGTTTGGTTTTCTTAGCATTAGGATATTGTTGGGCATTAAAAAAAATGTTCTCCTAAACTTCATTCTTCCTGATCTGGACGTGCCAGGGCACATTTTTCTCAGAATCATGTGCTTATTCGATCCTGATCAATAAAAAAAAGTGTCCCAAAAATTTCAAACAAAATTTTTAATATTCCATTAAATACGCGACCATCAGTAGAAAGTTCATACGAATAGGGTGGTGATGGAACGAGAACTCCGGGACACTTTTTTAATAATTAGGATCGAAAAAGCTCGTGATTCGGAGAAATGCCCTGGCACGTTCGGATCTGAAAGAATGAGGTTTGGGACAACGTTTTTTGAAAACGCACTGTTAATAGTAATCCTGTTAAGAACATCCATTAGTATGCTATTAATTACATTATAATAGGTAGATTGCTCGTCGACTTTAGAAAGCTAGTTACTTATCATAGGCTTGTAAAAACAACTGTTAGTGTTTTACGATTACTTCTAAGATAACTAGGATTTTAGAATAAGCTTTCCATGTCCTAGGTTAATTACCTACATATAGTGTCGTATAATAGGCATGTTATATTCACTTAAGTCATTTATCTACGTACCTATCATTAGTGCTCTAAAATGCGTCGAGAAACCGTAGGCAAAGACCAGCATTACCAACCATCAGAAATTAATTTAGATGTAATGTTAACATTACCTCCTGAAAACAGTAGGTTATGAGTTCAAATTTGGAACAGAGCTGTCAAATTCAAGTGGGGTGTCTATTCTAGTATCTATAGATATTAAAACAGTCATTGATACGAAACGCCAATTCGTTATGTTTTTTTAATATAAATCGGACGACATTTGAAATCGAGTGACAATAGAATAGGTAGCTCATTCGCTTGTCTATGGTTTAAATAATATTTGACTGAGATACGTATTACGAAACGCCGCCATTCCAAGTTTCATTTGTTTTATTCGTTGACTTTTTAATGTTTACAAGTAGCACTAGTAATAATGCAGGTCACCTACGGTTCCTGAACCCATCTTAAAACACTTGTTATGTGTGTAGATAAAGTAGTGTATGCAACTATACATAATTAGGCATTATAACACTATAATAGATATGGTTTTAGCTATAAAAACCAAAATTTCTAATTTAAAAGTTGGGAACATAAGACACTATCCGGACGCTAAACAACTAATGACAAAGGCACTTATTGAGCGACTGTATTAAATATAGCAAGTTGGATTAAAAAGATTGAAAAAACCCGACGGATTTATGAGTTTGCGAACGATTTTATATTCCAATTTGTTTCCGTTTACCATTAAGACAGTCGAAGAAATTGCTTCTGTTGAAGTACCGTATATCTAAAGCATTTTAAGTATTTAGTTCTAAGTTTAGGAGCAATTGGACTAAATGTGACCTTTGACCTTTGTTCTAAAGAAGACTTTATTTACGTCTGTATGTCCTTTTGTTACTCGTTTACATTAAGCGTGAATCGATGCATCAGGCTGTATCGCGTGGCGTACCATAACGTAAGACATATAAATAGACATAATATTTGATTTGACGACAGGTATGGCCTGGGTATACTGACCCTGTCTATAACAACGACGGTCCTGGGTTCAAATCCCCTTAAGGCCATTTATTTGTGTGATATGATGAGCACAGAAATTTGTCTCTGAGTCATGGGTGATTTCTATGTATTTACGTAATTGTATATTATATGTAACGTTGGTAGAAAACCCACAAGCCTTTATGAGTTTACCATGGGGCACAGTCAATTTGTGTAAGAATGTCCTGAAATACTTTTTTTTTTCTCAAATAAATATTCAGGACAATCTTACACAAATCGACCTAGTCCTACGGTAAGCTCAGTAAGGCTTGTGTTGCAGATTTCCTTTTTTACTGTACCAATTTATGAATATATATTTCTACATATTTAAAAGCCTTTCCCATGAGAAAATAATCGTCTGTGCCCAACTGTGTCTAAATACTTTACCAATTTCACGAGTGATCTCTCCACACAAGTGAAGCCAGTCACGTGAATACGTCTGATCACTTCACTTCGCTGCACGAACGACACATATGGGCTCTCAGGGCCTACCGCAAACATTAAAAATCGCAAATTTCGAACGATTGTCTCTGTCACTCTAATTACGCCTCAATTCGAGTGAAAGAGAAAGTTACCCGAAATTTTCGAACTTGATGATCGCGGTAGGCCCTCTGAGCCACAACATCGCTCCGTCCGGTAAAACTCCATACGGTGAGCGGCGTTTTCACTTTCCATTGTAAGTTCGATATTTTTTGGTTATTATTTATTAGGGGCGCATAAAGGGAGTAGCCCTACAACTAACTACATATAAAAATATTCTTATGGAATTAATGTCTAATGCGTGTATTATCTACAAACGACTAGTAAGCATTCTAAGCCAACTGACAGATTTAAGAGAGACAAATATCAATAATATAATCAGTAATAACCCAAAATCCGCAAGAATAGTGAATGAGAAAAACATACGAGTATTATTTACTCTTAAGTCTTAATCTTAAAGGTAAATGTTTCCATAGTGGCTTTATATCAGCCAATACTCTGAATAATAGATCTAGGCAGTTTTGGGACTGTAGTTGCTGTCAATTTTCATAAAGAAGTTTTTGTTGATGAAATTGCTGATGGTTGTTGTTTCAAGCCGATTTATCGTTGTCTCGTACCCTCCGGTCATTTTAGCAACTGCGATTCACAACCAGTTACGAATAAATGTTTAGATTTATTTTTCCAAAACCAATTGCCAACATATTTGGCACCAATTGACTGCTACAATGGAGCCTGCAGAGCTCCTTTTTGTATTCGGTTTGACCTTCGGGCATTTAAAGGTAGGTACCTAATAAACTAATCTACTTATTGGTTTATAAAGTCTATCCCTATGGAACTCAGTGAAGTTGCATTATTTTAACGACAAACTCATATCATGAAGTCGTCCTAATTAGGGAAACGCAATTTCGAATCTCTAGCGAGATTTCAATATTAAATCTCGTAGACATCTTCTGGATTTTGAACGATAGCTAAGATGTCGTTGGCGTTATTTATAAACGTTATCACTTAGCAGACGTTTGACGAATGAGACATACCAGACATACGTAACCAATTCCAATACTATGTAAATCCCAGTGAAAGAAACGATGTGCGAAAGTTGTGCTGTTTATCCCGTGTTTATCACGTTGTCAGTAGAAGGCACATACTCATTTTGTACTAACTGGTATCTATTGTGAAATTATGATCATTACATCGATGGGCGTGAAAACTGCCGCATAATGTTTAATTTTAATTTGAAATGCTTATGGGCCATATTTACAAACAGAGTTTATGCCTAATTTATCAATCAAATGACAGACTAGAATTCCAATGGACTAATGTCGACATCTTCATCCCCATCTCCTCCCGCGGGTGTCTATAAGTAGATATACACCTAATAAACTAATCTACTTATTGGTCTACACACTTGCTTGGGTTTTCTTCAAGCAAGTACACCGCTTGTAACTGGTTCGTTGGGAGTAGTAGTTGCGAAAATGAATTGATCTCGTAGTGTGTATATTTCTCGAATTCTGAAGCAAAAAGGTAAAATAGGAAGGTTGTTTCTGTTCGACTGTTACCGACATCTCAAATATATTGAGCGTTTGGTACTAAGATACAATATACAATTATTTTAGATGGCGTGTTGTATATCAGTATCACTAAGATGACAAGTAACATGTTACTATATACCAATATACCTATGTAGGTGCTATTTTTAATTTGTATAGGTGCAAGTGCACCCCGAAATCTCAAATCATTTCAACTATATTTTAATGATCCTACGTAAATATGCAGATAGCGACAGAAGCACTTAGGTTGGCCAATGCACTATCCAAGTTATGAATATATTCCTGTCTACATTAAACGCATAGTAACCCACTTGGAAGTGTCTTATTCCAATCAAATTCTAGTATTACAAAGGCACGTCGTGCAAGCAACGTTACTTTAATATTTGTCCAATATTCACGACCTACTGAGAGACGACAGACGCTCGACAATGCCTTGTATTTCGACTACTTGCAACCTCGCTCATCTTTTTGGATTGTGAACCTTCTGCAGCAACAAATAAGGTCTCTAAAAGTAGAATTTAATGTGGCCCGAGTTATAGAATGCGATATGTGAGCAGCCGATTTTGCAGCACTCTCCAGATGAGTTTCGTATATACATGCCTAACTCTAGCTAGGCTCGTGAACATATACTCCTATGTCATCACTTTTACGTTAGACATTGTGATGAGTATTTTAGAAAAAAAAACAATGTACTAAGCTAAGATAGATTTACATATCGAATGATATATGTACATAAACTCAAAGTTTTTATGTCAGAGTTACCTTATCTACTTACTCTACTTACCTCACAGAGGCGAATATATGGAATCTGGATCTTATTCCACAGATATCATAATATTCTTATAGATGTAGAAGTGCAACGTACTATATTTGTCTCCTTGAATTTTTCCCTACCAAGTTTTTGTAACTATCTAAAGGCGAAACAATGTTTTAGTTATCTATTTGACATTATTTATTCAATCAGCATTATCTCGGACACAAATAAAGGACAGGTATTTTTTCGCTGGGAATTAGTGGCAATTTATATATAACAATGAGATGCTGCAAAAATACTTATTAGGTAGGTATCTACATTTAGTTTTCTTAATAAATCACGAAACGTCAAAAAACCGGTTTGCAAGTAAAGTGAGTTATGAGACCTTCTGGTATTGGAAACAATGTGTGTTTGTTTATTTGTGTGCAAGTGAATTTGCACATGAGTGCAGCTAGAGCATGAACTCGGTAATCCTGTACTTCGGTGCACAAGCACGATCAGTAATCCGACGTAAAACAGGTAGGTATCACAGCAGGACAGTTTCATGTACAGTCGACGTCAAAAATATGTTTACACTTTTTCACCCTTTGTAATAAGATCTCTTATCTATATATATCTTTGACGTCGACTGCACTAGCAATAACCGGTACAGGTATATGATACATTTATACGCCGTAAATCAAATCATAAATTAATGACATAATTTTGGATTCAAGCTAATGTTTGAACAAAAACCGGGCCCTGCAATAATCACATTTATAAAGCATTTGTAGCACAATAACAATCTTAGCTTTGCAGAGTTTGTTAAATGTAGGTATGTAGTTAACATTTCCAAGTATTTGTTTCCTTATGCACCTTAAGAAAAAATATTATGCTTTAAAAATTTTGGCGTCTAAAAATATCAACACCTACATGTCTCGAGCCAATTCACTACGAACACTTAGGGTGATGGCACCAATGATGGACACTTAGTTCTTCATTCAAAAACCGTAACATTATAAATATAACATTTACCAACAAATGCACAACACTTAACTCCTTTGAAATAAGCACTAATGTTCATGATTGGTTCCTTGTCCATTATTGGCGCCGTCACTCTAGTGCGCGCCAGCGAATGTTAACTTTTGTCTTAGGTATTTACTACGTACGTAACCTTACACCAGAAATCAATAGGAATATTAGCTTAAGTCAGAAATGGGTGCCTCATCATTCAAATTATGTCTTCAGGCAGCTGTCAAAAATAAAATAATACGTTCTGAATGGTAAATACCTACCTATATGTAGCATCCAACTACCTCTCAACAGACTGGTACTACCATAGCATGTATATATATCTACCTATCTATAGTAGTTATTTATTACAGAAGAAAGCGAAGTTAACATTGAGTTTGAAACCGTAAGTCTAAGATTCAATAGTAGGATTTTTAAAATTACAAGACGAACGTAATCGAGTCAAAGCAGAAATTCAAGCGTTGTGAATGTATTCAAGGCACAGGAGGCGAACAAGCTTATGTAGGTACCTATAGTATTCGACATGAGAAAGTGGATAACTTAAAGGGAGTTAAAATACATTATTTCATTGAACTATTGGGAAATGTACCGTGCTCAAGAAATAAAGTGTTTATACGAATAAATTGAAAAGAGATTAGGTAGCGGGGGCAAGCAGCCAGCACGCCGATGGTATCCGCAACATATTCCAGTTGCTTACTGAGGCATCATTTCGTGCTCTCCATTGCTACGACTTCAAGCAATTCGTTGCGGATATCAAGGCTGTGGTTCTGTATTGGAAGTAACACACCCGCGCTCGTCTACTTACTACTAATGTGATTCACGAGCGACGAGGGCGCGTGCCGGCGGTTCGTCCCGTGTCCATGCCATGCGGGCTGCGGCCCACCGCCCTCACATTGTATTCTTGGCAATGGCAGCTGCTTTTACAAATTTTGACATAAAAACCTCCTACCTGGCTTTTTTCTAATCCAATTTTTAACCATTCCTTGAATTACCAAGGTGAAATTAGACAAATGAAATTGCTATATGCTCGCTATTACAGGTAACTTATCACGGAGTTTTATCGTACGCACTTATCTTAAAATAAATATTTGTTTTGTGGCTAGTTTAGTGGATTTACTTGTAAGAGTATCTTATTTGAGTTATTTGTATAAATACGGGCTGCCTTGGTAATTATAACTGTGTATTTAGTTGATGTACCGACCTACAGGTCAGCCGGTATTATTGATTCTATAAGATGTATACAGTCTACGAAAACAATCGTGTCCTTTGCCAGCCATAATAAGCTGATGCTCTAAGGCCAAAGGTCATTAAGTCTGTGAGAGAAGGGGGCGCGCCTACGTGCAATAGTAACAGGCAGATTACTCTTTTTATTTTAATTGTAAATAAATACATTTCGACCGACAGTCTACATTGCGTCTCGTTTAATGAATCAAAATCAAACATCGTCTGACAGAGACGGAACATACACTAATGTGAAATTGTCACTAGGCCAGCCCCTGAGCATAAATCATCAAGCAAGCTGTACAGATCTTTACAGTACGTAAGCGGTATGTGGCCATTCTGGTTTGCCGTATCTTATAAGCAATACCATTCTAAAAAAAAAGTTTTTTACAATAACTACAAAACTTTGATTTAAAATATTTAAAGGAGGCGTGCTAGCAATTAAGTAGGTATCTGTTGGAGATACCGATTGTGATTGACTCGTGTACGATATCGAATGTGTTAATCCAAAGTGAATAGTTATAATGTACAGTCAGCGTCATTTAGTTGGCTGCATTCAAAATAGTCAAATAGTTCGGTACACCATATAAATTCCATGGTGAAAACCTTATGAGTAGGTACTTTGGATGCTAACAACTAGATGACGCTGACTGTACCTATATTGAAGATATTGATATGTATTTTTATCAATTTTGTCGGTCCCCCGTGACAAAGTGGTTGAAATTATAGTGAACGACAAAGACGGTGGTAACTGTCTCTTTATACAAACTTATGTCACGCTGTCCACCCGAGAATTCCTGTTATCATAGAGCCATCTGAACGGTCCCTAAATGGGTAGATATATTGTAACAGTCGATATGAAAAACTATACCCAGGACTGTTTGGAGTCACAGTATCTAGTAGTGTAAGCAAAATACAGTAACAGCCTGGCCAAACTATAAGCTCATGAACCAATTTAAAGCAAAAGCATACGTTGCCATATGTGGCGTGGTGCAAAGGGAGAGAGCAGCGGCAGAGGCCGCATGTGCCGGCGCATCTGTCCGATCTTGCGCGCGCCACAAAGTAGTGCTCGCCTACTCCCGCCCATCTACAGGCTGATCTCATTTTTATTTCTATTGTATGAAATTATGCATTAAGTAAGTGTTGACTTTTTAGAAAACTAGTGGTAAAATTACAGGAAAACAAATATGGTTGACGTAGAAGGTATCCATTTGGCATGCCTTTCGGTGAAGAGAAAGTGAAGAAGAAGCTTTCGAATAACTAGTGTCCACACCAAATCCTGGGATTAGTTGCCAAGCTCCCATGAGCTGTGGCAACATTCCTAGACAACGCGACGAACATGATGTATGCGTTTGCCATACAGGGCGTTAATAAACTAATTCTCTGGTGATCGCAGTTTCATTCTTTAACAAATAGATTGTTTTACCTAGTAAAAATATTCCAGTTATACTCACGTTTCATCAATTTGAGATACTGTTAGCCTTTAAACTTTCGTCAAAGTGCGGATAAATGTTTTAGAAAAACTAAGGTACCTATCGTTTTACCTACTTTTTCAATACCAACAAATTTTGGGTTATAACTTCATTTAGTAAAGTGCCTGATATTTTTTGGCACTTAATATACATTCATTCACTAAACAGACTTTACAATTTTGTATGACTAATGTTTAAGACGGTTATAAATATAAGTCACTCTTAAACATATGATGTCAAGACATTTATGACCAGAAAGAGGTTTACCAATCACAAACAAGCTGTATAATCGATATCGGCCGAGATCACGGAGCACACCTGCGCGCGCACCTGCCGCCCCTGATTCGCCAAAAACGAACACTCGTGCGCCCACCTGCCGCATCGATACTCCTGTTTATCGAGCCCTATGCTACCTAACAAATCTAGCTCCCTGGTATGTAAACACCACTCGATTTTTAGTTGATTCGATGTTATCAGCATGACTGTAATCAAGAGTGCTGCAACAGGATTCCGCAGGTAACAAATGACCTTACAAGCCAACCGGCGTATGTTCGCGCAATTATTCACTTATTTTTTATTAGAAGGTAAGTTATTTTTGCAAAATACTTTAAAATTTGAGGAGTCTTGGAGAAGAGGAGTTAGTAGTCTATAAAACAAGTATCATTGTTGTTCTTTATCTCGTGTTAAACACTCTACTTTTCACTTTGAATGCGAGGGAAAAAACGACGTTCTACACGAAATCACAGTATTTATTGAGACAAGACCAATAAAAACAAAAAAAAAACCATGCTATAAGTATTAAAAGTGCAATAAGTTTAGGTACATTGAAATGTATTGTTTTTCCCGGTAAAGTGATTTGGGTCTCCGTGGATTTAAAGATGCACGTTTTATCTCTTCAGAGTGAAAGTTTGTCAGTACAGTAGAGACTCGATCCAGTCGATCCCGATTACGTTGCGAATGCTAGTTTTATTTTAGGCTCATCCCGCGATCTTGACGGGCGGGGTTGGTTACGAGTGAAGTGGATTGTTACTGCCTCGAGAATATTTTAATACTTTCGGTAATGCGCATTTCCTTTAAGTATGGTCAATTAATAATATCTTTACTATGACGACCGGTCTGGCCTAGTGGGTAGTGACCCTGCCTATGAAGCCGACGGTCCTGGGTTCGATTCCCAGTCAGGGCATTTATTTGTGTGATGAGCACAGATATTTGTTCCTGAGTCATGGGTGTTTTCTATGTATTTATGTAAGTATTGTACCTTCAACACAGCCTTACTGATCTTACCGTAGAACTAGGTCGATTTGTGTCAGATTGTCCTGAAATATTTATTATTTATTTATTTACTAAACATGTCAAGTTCATAAACTTTTTCAAATTGACGTCATGGTTTATTTGCAGTGTGGTTTTCAATAGGAAATAAATAATTCAAAGTGGCGACGGCGGGTATTCGATCAAACTATGTCAGAAATACAACTCCCGAAAGTGATATAATATTTTTTCCATTTTTCCAATCCACTAAAGGTACGCCTTTTAATAAATTTCTCAGGTCGCTGGAATTTGGCGGCAAAAGATTTGTCCGTTTTTTGGATTAATCATGAGGGTAAACAAAGATGCAGTTGTCGTCAACCTTTTCTGCTTGACACAAATATTAAATTTAACAGGACATGCACGTAACAGACCTATATTGGTTATTATGTATTTTCCCTATGTAATCAATAAAAAATACGACAAAAATATTCGATTTCAGAATATCACCGATAAAACTATGTATTATGAAATACAAAATGTTTTTGATTTATCAAAACGTTATACTTTTTCGTTCAAGTTTCTTTATTGATATCAGAAAATAACAATTCCAAAAAATTAAAGTGGCCTTTAAAGTCTTAGTATCATGCAACAAATAATAATCTCTTATAATCGTGTAATAATCTCGTTATTTGAATTCAACAATTATAATAATTTGAACTCGAGATCCGAATTATTTATATTATATGTAATCGGTAACAACACGTGATACTCTGAACGCGTAGCGTCTTTGAGCCTTAATAACAATAAAAATAAGTTTTCCTACTTTAAAGTAGCCACCTGTGACTCGCATCTTTGTAAGATACGTACCTACATAAACTCATGTAACTACCTATAATAAATACATAAATTTTGTTCGATGACTTCGCTCTGCAGCCCAAGTCGTATTTACTGTTAAAGTGCATTTCGTGCAGTCGTTTATTTTAAATCACATACCTAACTAATTTGCACTTACCTCTTTCTCAACTGCGTAGAAAATATATGTAGCTAGATTTAGATCTCGTTAAATTAATAAGCTAAAGCCTGAGTGGGTACTAAGTAATTTAATCACCTTGTCATACCTACATAAACATCGTGTAAATAAATCGTAAAAATATATTAAAAGCCCTTCGAAGTAGGTACATACCGAGTTACCTATTTAAAGTTTCGATTCATAATATTCATGACGACAAACAAGTTTCTCTGGAAACTTTCCTCACATTTCATGCTAATTAAGTAAAATATTAAGTGGGTTCGAAATGCGTATGTGTTTCCACATTGTATTAAAAAAGTTCCAGCTGTCCTCGGATTCATGTAACGATGAGTCGGATCGATCACCTGCCCTCCCGACACTCGGCTGTATATTGATAACGTACATATTTAATCTGGTGCTTACACTGATATGTACAGGTATAAGGTAATACAGACGGCACATAATACTTCCCATGCCCAAGCTAAATGTAGCATTGGATTTGCAAATTAATTTGATTTTATGTAGTTTTTTTAAGCCCTGTAATCGCAGGATCTATATTGGCATAATCGACTCCTCGTATACAACTATTTATACGATACATACTATTTATGCGATAAAAACATAACAAGTACCCCTATAGAACGTTCATTTCAGAAATGACAATGACAGCTCAGAAATGACACCTGCGTAGCTATAAGTATCCTGTAATCTAATTCATGTCTCGACCACAAAACCATATAAAAGAATAGCCAGCGTTTAAAACATTGAAGTTACGAGATAAAACGACCCCAAAAAATCAGTGAACTTACAGATGATCAAAGTAGTAAAGCGGAGTGCCAAGTCTCTACATGTCATTATGATTATGTTAACCTCGCCATCGACTTGATATGAAGTCAAAACATTTCGTGGCCCACACGCCACGACTTGATACTTATCAAATCGAGGGCTTGGACCTAGACTGAGAGGTAAGAGCTCTTCCAGAGACCTAAAGTTTTTATCCAGAATCTGGTGATTGAGACTCGTAAGTAACAACAGTAAGTTCATTATTAAAAATAAATCCATAATCCACGAACACACGAAGTTGGCCAAGTTGGCGGGGTCGCTCTATGGCGTTAAAAAGTTTTATTCGTGCTCGTTTCTATGTAAGTACCTGAAGAATTTGAAACTAGCAAAGTACTAAGTTTTACCTCCAAGTTTTTAATTAAATTCCTAATCTAGAAACCAAACAAATGCAAAACATCACGTAGAATTAGCGTTCCGAAAGTGTAGTTCCGGTACTACGGAGAATATGATACCTTTAAAAACTAGAACTTATTAATATTAAAGTAACATGTTCATTGTTCAGACAATTTAAATTTAACTGGCTAGCTGTAGGTATTTGGGCAGTTTTATTTAAAGTTGTATACTCAACTTTTTTAATTTAGTTTATTTTTGTGTGGTTTCCACTCAGAATCATGAATTCTTTCACTTTAAATAAAATTGCCCATTTGAACAATAGAAAATTAGTACGCTAATTCAGCCAGCGTTCAGCAAATTGTATACCTACGTAATGTAGGTAATGCCCACATCAGGCGGGACTGTTTAGAACAGATGGCATATCGTCAAAATCAAAATTCCAAAACTGAACTAATCCATCTCTATCGCTCTTGCAATAAATAGGCAATAAACAAACGAACGAACGAATGCAGAGTGGTTCACGGCAGGCCATCAGATCTCCTCTCGTGTACAAGAAAGTTTGGGCTATCAGTCGCCACGCTGGACGTATAGCAACTAGAATACTTAGACTAATAAGGCACTGGTCCCACCTCGAACGAGGAGCGATAAAAACTACTAACTAGAAACTATTTGGCGAGTAGCGAGGAACGAGTGCTAGCGGGCAACGGGCTATATTACGGCCCGGCCACGACTATGCGCGACTTGCGGCGCGGCGAGTGTTTTATCTGTACGTTGCGCGGTCAAGACGCGCAATGCACTGCGCTTAGTTGGGATCACACGCAATGAACAGATAACGCTCGCCGCGCCGCAATTCGCCCAATGTCGTGGCCGGGCCGTTACTCGCACCACTCGCTCGGGCGGGGCGGCCTCGTATGCAGCAGCCTTGAAATATTAACGTTACCGTGTACAGTCTGCTGCATAGAAAAGGTACCAACCCGCCATACTAGTTTGTAGGGCACGGTAGTACCTTTTCTCTGCAGCTAACCGTAGGTACATTACCTCTACTATTTTTTAAATCACAAAAAAATGGTAACGTTACGTGTTGTGCATAAAGCTAATGCCGAGTAACGTTAACCCTTTACCAGGCGAAGGGATATATTCCTCCCACATCTTATATCGGTTACCTAAGTCAGGTTTTAACTCCAAACCTCCTACAAAATATTTTGTCAATCCCTGAAAATTATATTTTATAATTTACATTCACAACACGCTTCTAAATCGCGTAATATATCTTTGGCAGACGTTTAATTTCACTTGAACGCTAATTTCAGTAAACTACAGAGAAATTCGAACACTTTCCATAATTTCTCTGAAACAGAAGTACATAGGTCGAACAATTTTATGACATTTTGTAGATTTTGAGTGTTGAAAGGTAATGTAATCGTAAACATTGCTAAATATTTACGCATTATTGTGTATGACCAGAATTAGGATGTGGGTTGACATTATCCCATGGCCTTATTAGAGTTTAACTGTGTGGGAGCTATTATTCTCATGGCCCGGTAAATTGTCTTGCATGTCACAAAAACTCATGTAAGTAATTAAACTGAAGATCATAAAATAATGTTTTCAGTGATTGATAAATATAATGTTTCGTAGTAGGTTTGGAGTTAAACCTTGACTGTTATAACCGATATAAGATGTGGGAAGAATATGTCCCTTCGCCTGATCAAGAATATAATAAGACAAAATCGAGTATGACAGTTAATTACTTAGACAGGTGATGGGATAACCCTAACCCACATTTTTATTTCTGGTTTAAAGGCAGCAGCTTTAGTAAATGCAGTTTTTACAAGGCGTTCAATACGGTTGTAACAGTATATACAGTACGTATGAAGACACGGTAGTTCTTTGGAGCCTGGTAAAGTGTTAAATCACTTTTCACACTATCAGGCAACATTAACATCTCCTTATTTATCTTTTGATGCCATCATTAATAATCGAGTGAATATTTAATTCACGTGTACCTATGAGTCGCCGTCATTTATTATAGTAGTAAGCAGAGCTACGACTGAATCCACATAGATTGCGATTCCATCAAAAAAGTTGACATTGTACACAGTCAAACTTTTAATTGACCCTGCCTACGAAGCCGGCGGTCACGTGCGGGCACGAATCCTGGCAAGGGCATTTATTTGTGTTTATCATGAATTTGTTTCTGGTTATGAACTTTATCTATTTATTTTGTTTATTAATACTTTGATTCAATAAAAAATGCTTAACACGCAGGAGGATCTGGTAACCTTTAGGTACCTATATGTCATCTATCACAATTTACTTAAACGTACCTATCCATCCTATCTTATCAGCGATACTTACTAATTCAGTGATACTGCATCTTCTGTAACAGCATTAGTAGATCAAAGCTTTAAAATAGAGGCAGTGTCAGTTTTTATGCATGCAATAAGGTTGGCAATCATGTATTGCTTGTTATTCACTATTGTCAGTTCAGAGTAAGATAGTACAGTATCACCGAATTACCAAATATCACCGACAAGCCAACGTTTGCCTTGCCTGCAAGACAAGCCTTGTTTATTGAATTTACTGTGTGCAGGACTAAGTCGATTTGTAAAACATCGTCACAAAAATATCTAAAAGATCAAATGGTAAGTTCCTAATTTTTTTCACTTTACGTGGTAAAACTACAAGTCTATTCGACTGCAGCCCAGTGCTTATAAAGACATTTGCGACTTACCTACTTTAGACTGTAATGTATAGAGGAACGGAACCTTACAATAGCCAATGGAACGCTTATTATGTCCCACTCTGTGGTCCCGGTTAAAGAAATGTACCTACATGATTACCTGTCATGTTATAGATATCCAATAGCGACAGTTTAACAATAACTTTCATACTTGTATTGCTTTTACAACTATGTAGCAAAAAAATGGCATACATTTTATTAACAAAAGTTTTCGCGAATACGAGTTTCTTTTATGATACTATAACAGCAAGTAATTTGGTTAGTCTTTAAATATTCTTTAAGTATAAGTTAAGATAAGTGCGACCGCAGCGAGGAACAGGTGGCACGCGTTGCGAATGTTACGATGCAAAAACCAAGACTGGGGCACTATTCCAGAATGTTTGTTACAAAATCGTAACATTGTACATATCAGCTGAATTATTATGACGAACACCGTATTTTTATTCGTTTCCCAGATAATTCCGAAAACTGAAAAGTTAGGGGTGACAGTGGTATTTTTTCGAAAGTGAGTGACATGCCACTAAGAATAATTTAATAGACGGAATACGGCCGCTAGGTGCATCAGGCCGCCAAGGCCACGCGGAAGCCGGCCGCGGCCGGTTGCGGCCCGCCCGCGCCGCGCTTGCCGGTCGCCGCGCCTCTGGCGACGCGGGAATCATTTATACTAGGGACAGGTGCAAACTAACAGATCCTACAAAGCAAATAAAAATCTAAAAACTTGATTTCAACTTTTATTTTATGCATTCCTCGTCTGGACGGTGGTTTTATCACATACTCTGTTTTTAACATGTAGACATAGGCAATCTTTTATTTAATTATGTTAATCATTACATAGAGATCATTGGATTACAATAAACATCTTAAATATCATTACTTACATATCTACAGTTTCCAAATACAGTATTGGACGTGTGTTATTAGTTATAAATTGTAGGAGAAATCATAGAAACTAGAAGAGTGTTCATTATTTTGGGATTATCAGATAATCCCTTTAAAGTCATATTGAAAAGTTAACAGCTGACACCCTCTTTTATAACATATATGTAATATACTACAAAACTATACGTATAACGTAACTTAGCACTAAATTCTACATAATATAGGTAGGTACTATTACTAATTACATTTAAGTACACATAAAGCTCAAGTTTGAAGTCTCTTGTAAATAGAGAACAATAAATAACAATTATTTAGGACGGAATCCAAATCACATTTGCGTACATAAAAAAAAAATCAGGTATCTACATCAGAATGGCTACATCATCGTAACAAAAATGTATGACTGTATATATAAAGTACCTACACTAATATATAGAAATAACAAGAAAGTATTTGTCATTCGTCAGTAATTATATCTAATTCTACAATTTACCATTTTTTACATAGATTTTTGCCATTTAGTTGTCAGTGGATACCATACTTTAGAAATAATAAAAATGTTTAGACATTATAAGTATAACACTACAGATATTACTAAACATGTCAAAATATTTGGTGTTCGTAAAATTACGTGAGGCATTACTAGCTTTTATCTACGTACATATAATTAGTGCTCTAAAATGCGTCGAGTAACCGTAGGCAATGACCAGCATTACCAACCATCAGAAACTAATTGAGATGTAATGTTAACATTACTTCCTGGAAACATTAGGTTATGAGTTTAAATTCGGAACAGCTGTCAAATTCAAGTGGGGTGTCTATTCTAGTATCTATATCTTTGTACTATTAACAGTCATTGATACGAAACGCTAATTCGTTGTTTTTTTAATATAAATCGAACGGCATTTGAACTCGTGTGACAATAGAATAGGGAGTTCATTCGCTTGTCTATGGTTTAAAAAATTATTTGACTGAGATAAACCCCGCCATAAATAGTTTAATTTCGGAAGGTAATTAACTACTTTATTATAGTCGGTCGCGGACTATTACACACATTACGCAGATAAACATGCATAGGTAATCCAAAGCAGAAACCACTGTATGTATATACGAGAGGCAAAGCCATAAACAAGGTTTTTGTAAATATAACATTGAAATACAAACTTTTATAAATTGTTTGCTTAAAATAACGATATGCCTGCCTATTGTAATTATGTATCAACGTGTATTCATTATTCAGTTCGTTTGTGAGTCAAGAAATTTGCATAGGCAGATTACAATGCCCAGTGAATTTCTTGCGGCATTGCAAGTAGCAACAATGAGTTGGGTAAAAGTGAGATGATGGTCAAGACATGTGCCTAGGTCCCGAGCAGTTATGATTTGTGGGACACGCTTGTTCTCAATCGTGTAAGCGATGGCGAGCGCGAGTGTACGTCTTGACCGAGCATTTATTTTCATTCAGGGACAATTGTTTTTTTTTTTTTTTACTCTAAGCACTCCCAATCAGTTCCGAGTCAGGGACTTTATTTATGTGATGAACACAGATATTTGTTCGTGAGTCATGGGTGTTTTCTATATATTTAAGTATTTATATGTATCTATCTATTATATATATCGTCGCCTAGTACCCACAACACATGCCTTACTGAGCTTACCGTAGGTCTAGGTCGATTTGTGAAAGATTGTCCTGAAATATTAAAAAAAACATAAACATTTTTGATATCCTCTTGTAATTTAATACAGACTTCGTGAGCACTAATCGGCTTAAATAATTTTAAATCGTCAGCAAACAATAAGCAGGAGTGTTTTGTGTTACTTACTGATAATTACATATATTGTGTTTACAATTATGGAATCCACTGGGTGCGTGTAGCGCAAAACCGAGCACTGTGGGTCGGTATGGGGGGATTGTACAGTCAGCAGCAGAAGTGACTAAGCGTTTGAGGTGTCAAAAATGAGGTCAACAGATCTCTATGGTCAAGAGAATAAGAGCGCGTGTAGGTCATTTTGAACACTTCAAGCGCTTAGCCACTTTTGCTGCTGACTGTAATATTGAGAAAAAGCAAAATCTTAACAAGTACACATGTCGTGCAAAAGGTAATTTGTTGCATGTTTGACATGTCGATTCACATTAACTAGAAGGCTTGACTTTATATAGATGATTTTGATCATTGAATGATCATTATTTTATATAATTGATTCGAGTTATTTTATTTATTTCGTTAAGGTGTGTGTTCGAGACAAGCCCCTATGCTTTTTTAAATACCTATCTAACGAGACCCCTATCTGACGTCGAGGACAAAGGTCTCGTGATTAATTTATATATTCATACCAAATCACAGCTCTCTAGGACTAAGGACTGACAGTCAGACATGGCGAAACTATAAGGGTTCCTAGTTCACTACGAAACCCTAAAAAGGAGGACGTTTCAAGGTTGAAAAAGATTACAGATTGATTCGATTTTAGCGCTTTGGAATTAAATTGGTACCAACCAAATCAAGATAAGACTTAAGAAGACTTTGGCTTCTCGAATGGCCAAGGTCTGACCATTTGAGAAGCCAAAGTCGGATTTTGATAGTTCTGTTATTAATACGTGTAGTACTAAGTGTCTAAAGTTACTAAACTAAGTACGTGTAAGAGTGTAAACAATGAATAACATTTAGGTGACAGTACATTAATATAAGTAAACGATTTCTTAAACTAAAAACAAATTGACTGTCACAGATTTAGCCTCACCCGTCCCCAACCCGGAACAACTGATAGTTATTAATATTAAAGTATTTTTAATTAATGTGCTGTAGATCTTGTGGCTCATGAAGCTGGGAGAGAAAAAAAATGTAATACCTTTAAGTTCGGGCAAGTAGGATGAGGAAGGTATACAGGGTTATCGCCAGGAGTCGAGGCCGTTAGCGTCGCTGGGGGGAGTGGAGGGCGCGGAGTCGGGGTCCCGAGCGCTGCGGTTGCCGCCGCCGGCGTGCCGGCAGAACGGGCACTGCCCCTTCGTCACCAGCAGCACCTCGTAGTCTTCCAGGTAGAACAACTGTCAAACCAACGACGTATTGTATTTGCACTGCACATCATTATTAAACCTTTATAAGGCGTAGGGAATATTTGAACTTTGAAAAAAGTAATAGGGTTCAGTTTAGCGTAATTTTTGACACCCTTATGCCCGTTAAAGTGTTAAGAAAAGGATTTGAAAAAATATGTCCAGGTGTAGTATACAGTGTGGAAAGTTAACTCGGGCCCTGGAGGGAAACTACCTTAAATCCTTGAGCTAGCTCATTTTATTTAAAAGAGACATTCGTTTGTTTTTAAAAAGAAACAAAACTGCATTCAAAGATTTTCTAAAACTCGCTCGCCTCGCCCGGGACTCGAACCAACTATAATTAAAAAAACAAACACTCTTTTTTTATTATACTAATCGATAGTATTAATACCCAGGAAAAAAAATCTCTAAAAACATTGCTCTCTAAACACTGGTCTTAAAAATAAAAACAATCGCTAATTTAACACTTAAATTATTTAACTGATAAATTGTTCGAAATTAGCCCCGTCGTTCCGTCTACACAAAATTAGTCGCCGTTGAAATTCATTTCTTGTAGCCTTCATCAAAGTGTTGTGGTGTATGCCCCGAATAACATTTTCTACTGCAACCCTCTCTTGAACGGTTTCATAGCAAGTTTCATAAATAACATTTTTTACATGACCACATAAAAAGATGTCCATGGGCGTCAGGTCTGGAGTTCTCGCAGGCCATCTAATCGTCCCGTTTGTACCTATTTTATCCTGAGTATTAATACGAGGGTGGTTTGATAAGTCAGTGACTTTTTGCACAAAAATAAATCTTTTTGACCTTTTATAATTTTATTTCTCTACATAATCTCCTTTCAACTCCATACACTTCATCCAACGAAGTTCCAGCTTTTTCAACCCCTCCAAAAAATATTTTTTCACCTCACTCGCTCGGAAAACCTTAGTTTATAGGGCGAAATCTGCGTGGAAAAGCTTATTTTATCCGCTAGCGTGGAAAAGACATTCGAATTTCGAAGCCGATTGTTGTAATTCTCTGTGGTGCAAATAACTTTTTTTTAAATATAAAACTCCTTCAACGCGTGACTGACGCCGCTACCGCGAAAAACGATATTCGTAAATTTCGGACTATTGTCTCTGTCACTCTCATCGGAGTAAAAGAGAAAGATGCTCGCAATATACGAACTTCGATGTTCGCGGTACCGAGCCTGAGTTCATATTAACCATAGATAATAACCAATCAGAAACATGATTTGATTACAGATTTTTAACTTCTTTATTTTTACCTACACTTTATTTTATGTCAAATAGGTTTTATTATAAATACTAATATTTTATGTCAAATTGGTTTTATTGTAAATACTAATAGTATTTCCGTTATAGTATATATGTAATTTACATATTTTGGCTAATTAATCCATTAAATAAAACACAATTGTATATTGTTTATTTGATAAAGAAATTGACATGTACTTAATATTGTAATATCTGAACGCAACCGAAAAAAAAGAAGTTATCACAATTCACGTAATCGCAAATTTGTCGGATTTATCCTGTACTAAGCTCTTTGAACTCAATGTTTGAACTATAAAAATGTGTGGTTCTAGCAGCGATGCCGATATGATTTCCCTGAAAAATCGCGAGATATGTTTCTTTTATTGTTTTTCTTCCCGCTCGAATTTTCCTCGCTGTAGTGAGGTGAAAAGATGTGTGTTCCGCATGGCTGCAAAATTATTTGGCGTCTCGTGTCTTGAAAGCCTCGCTACGCTCAGGAATCTATCTTTGAACCATTCGCTTCGCTCATGGTTCAATCATAGCTTCCTTCGCTTGCTCTGCTTTCAATTTCAACACTAACGCCAAATAACCACTTTGCAGCCTTGCATAACAAATAACTATTTATCAAACCCTGAAAAATATGGTTCAGTTTCAGCTATGACTTCCTCATTTGATTTCATGTTTGGGAATAAAAAAAAAACACATGGGGCCAAATCTGGAGAATAAGGTGGGTGGGGCAGTATTTCATAACGCAATTCTACTAATTTAGCTGTTGCGACTGCCGACGAGTGTGCAGGGGCATTGTCCTGGTGAAAAAGGATTTTCTTCTTTGCCAGATGTGGCCGTTTTTTCACTACTTCTGCGTTGAATTTTTCCAACAATGTAGCATAATAAAGGCCATTTATTGTTTTACCGTTCTCCAAATAATCTATATAAATAACCCCTTGGCTGTCCCAAAAAACAGTGGCCATTACCTTTCCTGCCGAATTAACGGTTTTCGCTTTCTTTGGGGCCCGTTCGTTAGCAGAAGTCCACTGTTTTGACCATAGGTTTTGACTGATTTTTCGTCCCTGGCGTATAATGGTGGATCCACGTTTCATCTACCGTCACAAAACGACGTAAATATTCATTGGGATTACGCTTGAATTTGGCTAAGCATTGCTTGGAAGTTGTTTCACGAAGTCGTTTTTGATCGGTTGTCAGCAAACGCGGCACCCATCTTGCGGAAAGCTTTTTCATATTCAAAATATTATGCAAGATATGAAAAACTCGTTCAGATGAAATGTGTACAGTCTCAGCTATCTCACGAATCTTAACTCGACGGTCATCCAAAACAATATCGTGAACTTTATTCACGACATCATCAGTGGTGACTTCAATTGGCCTACCAGAGCGTTCTGCGTCATTGGTAGTGGTACGCCCAGAACGAAAATCTGTAAACCACTTATGTACCATTCCATGAGAAGGAGCAGATTCCCCATAATATTTTTTAAACAGTTTTCAGTCTCTTTAATAGTTTTTCCACGTAAAAAAAATGTTTAATTAACACACGAAATTCGCTGTTCTCTATTTTCAACAATTTTCCGACCGTATTTGACATATGCCTCAATAACTTATTTATTTTTCCACCTTTTTAAAAAAAAAATTGCCAGCTACCAAGGAGTTCAGAATCGTAATTAAAAAGTTTATATCGACAGTGGAAATTTCAGATGTCGTAAGTCGCATATAAAAGTATGTCCCTTACGACATTTGAAATTTTTTTTTTTTATAGAAGACTGACCAGCGGTTGACGTCAGTCGAACCTGATGGAAAGTGACGACGAGGTCGAGGGTGTAGCACGCTGGTTCAGTAACAGCCTATTCACTCTTGCCTTGAAAAGACCCAAATTACCCAATTTCCACCGTCGATATGTTAAAATGATTTTTGTTTTACTTAAAGTCACCGAGTTATCAAACCGCCCTCGTACTATCGATTAGTATAATAAAATAGTGTGTGTGTGTTTTTTTTTTAGTTGGTTCGAGTCCCGGGCGAGGCAAGCGAGTTTTACAAAATCTTTGAATGTAGTTTTGTTTCTTTTTAAAAATAAAGGAATGTCTCCTTTAAGTAAAATGAGCTAGCTCAAGGATTTAAGGTAGTTTCCCTCCAGGGCCCGAGTTAACTTTCCACAATGAACACCAAAAAGCAAAAGTGTATATGAAAATAATATGATTAAATGACTACAAATTTAATCATGATGATTTTTGACCACAATTTGCCACAAGAACACGAGAAACTATAACAAGAATTTAATAAGAACCCATAATTATAATCAATAATTCTGTCGAGCGGTATGGTAGAATGAAATTATACTCAAATAGAAGAACGTAAATAATAGGACTTGAGTCCACGACATGTTTTCGTCCGGCATGTTAGCCCGGTTTACTGTAAAGCCTATAGGCCTAAAACACTCTTTAAAGAGTGGAGCGGGGTTCTCATCTAATACTAACCGAACCGCAGTGTGGGCACGGTATGACAGGCAACTCGGGCAGCATATTGCGGTACAGCAACGGCGGTGGGTAGCCCGAGTCAGCGTCCGCCCGTGCGTCCGCTCCTGCTTCTGCGCCCGCGCCCACTGGTACTATCACTACACTCGCGGGGCTTAGCCTCAGAAGCGCAGCGCGGGAACATACCACCGGCCCACCCTCTTCTTCCTGTTACAGACAAAGGATAAGGTGCCTGGAAATATAATTTCTACATAAATTCTAAATAAATAAATAAACTGGGTGTGTTAGATTTTTTTAAAGTCAATATTATCCCAACTGTGTAAAAAAATAAGCAAGTCAATGCCTTTGTAAACAATGTATTCGTCATGTCCCGAGATGGTTTTCTAAATGATTGCGACCCCATTTCCGAGTTGCTTTGCAAGTTTATCTTCATTAAAACTCAAGAAATCTCGTCTGTTTATCCTAAATACAAATACGAATAGTAAATACGTTTTTAAAGTTGTAAAAGCTTGATATAAATGTGAATATTAATATGATGTAGTTTTAGGAATTAGTTTGGGAATATGTGACAGAAAATTAGATATTTCTGACCTCATCAAATTTATCAAGAAACGGATCGGACTCGTCGATCTCGTGGTCTATCCTGAGCACGTCGGCGCCGCCCGTGTCTTCCTTCGCGTCGGTGTCAGGCAGCGATGTACGCTCTATCAGCTCTAGCGCTTCGGCGTAAGAAACGTCTTCGGCGGGTACGAATTGAACTAGGGGCAGTACATCTGAAAAATAGGATAGATAACTTAGTGCTGTAACCTTATTTTATTCTTTAATAATTCAAACTACTACACGCAGAAGAATATTAAAAGTGAGGACACAGAGGCGATAATTCTTTGTCGCCTGCTCAGCTTTTCAGTACCAAAGATTATCCCTGGCTGCGGTAATATTTTTCAAGTAAAGTTTTACCTATACACTAGTGGCTATCTGGTTATTATATTGATGTGCCTTTTTGAGTTGTGAGACCTAGCACCATTTCGTACGTAAACACTATTTACGACTACGTGTATCACTAGTACATGCAACATGATGCTCACCGTGCGAGGGCAGCGAGTAGGCGGGCGTGTGCTTGCAGTGCAGGCAGTGCGGCGCGGGCGCGGGTGCGGGCGCGGCGTGCCGGCGGCAGCGCCAGCACAGCGGCGACACATCGTCGTCGCGCGCGTCCGCCGCGCCACCCGCGCGACTCTTCAGTATCAACAACTCCACGCTCTCCTACACCACAACCAAGAGCCATGAAACGCTTTTACATCCATAGTGATATCCATACTAATGGAGTGTTTGAGCCTCAGGAAACAACATACTTTTACATAATCATCCTTTATAGGGGCGAATGGGGGTGTAGATTAGTACGGGGGATCGAACAAAAGCTAGAACATAAAGGCTGGTTATTGTAGTTTAAGTATTGAAAAAAAAAAGCTTTTACTAATAAACACGATTTCCGATTTCAATTTTACACTCAAAACCATTGCGTTTGTCGCCACATTTTCTATAGTTATCACTTGACCCAAACGCCTGCTTAACCATTCATGATAAAACAAGCCTGTTCAACAGACAACAGGAACAATGAGAAAGGTTAACATTATATCATAGAACGCAGAGTAAATATAGAGGAGCAATGCTTTTAATTTATGTATCTGTGATCCTGAAATAAACAGTACAAGTGTCATACAAGTTTTTTGAAACCGTACCAAGAATGGTAAAACCGGTTTTATGAAACAAAAATATACATGTCATATATATATGTCATACAAATTGACAAACTATTACCACTAACAAAAGAACACTTATATTCTAAATAGAAGTATTGGTGTAAATTGACTTTTATCTATTCCCCTATAGTTAGACTATTGTGATATTAAACACCGGTATTCATTGCATTTTAAAGATGAGATGTCGATTTAACAGTAAGTACTTACTACTAAAACGTAACAAATAGGTGTAATAGTGTAACGTCACCCGATTACATGGCTGAACTAAATACTGGATAAGTAAATTGATTTGTCTTAAGACTCGAATATATTGACACTGACAGCTATTACCGCTAATAGTTGTTAGGGGTAAAGTGCCAAATAGAGGTATTGTTGTCAATTGGCGAAACCGTTAAAATATTTGAATACCGGTTTTTATTATACCGCTAATCAGAGCTTTAGCGATATAAATAGCGAAATGCAACTATTACCGGTTATACCCCATTTTAAACCGGTAGTTTGAATACCGGTAACGATCTCTGGACCCCACCGTGTTAAGTGTACCATTTACCACAAGAACAATTTACAAAAATAAATATTTAGACAAAATAAGTCCCTCAAATAGCTTACTTGAAATTTTTGTGGTATCTGCAGCCCCAGGATCTTGTCCAGCATTTGTCGAGCGAGCGAATATGCATTAAGGGTTTTCGCTTGTTTGGCGAGACATAAATACAAGCAGCTGGTATAATTAAGGAAAATTACATTTACATGTATTAATGACCTAATCATTACTGTCCAATAATTTGGAATCCAGCGAGCCATTGCCGGTACAATTAACCAATTACAAGGCAAATTGGTTGAGTGTACGTTGTTCCAGTGTGCAAGCGGCAGTGTGTGACAGATAGAAGTCATCCTCATGTCAGCCATAAGAAATATCGCCTATGTTCAGCATCCACTGCTGAACATAGACCTCTCCCTTATTAGAGGTAAATTAGGTCTAAGTAGATGTGATTATTCATTGATACGTATGGTTCTGCAATCTGCATACTGAACTTATAATATGTGACAACGCCTCTGAGCAAAAGTTCCAGCCAGCCAGCATGTGCGGCGCGTGATTGGTCAAATTCGTTTAATTTCTTGGGATCATTTTATAATAAGTCATCAGAAGATCCTTTGCACAGTATTCGATTATAGTAAAGTCTAAATCTTAATTTGGCCTTTAAAGTCTATATAATAAAGGATACAACAAGGAGACTCCGGGCGGCGGCTGGTCGGCCACGAGCGCGAGTACCAAGCGCGCAGCGTTGAGCAGCGCGTCGGGCTGGCTCAGCGAGAACGGCTCGTGCACGCAGCGGTGCACGGCCTCGTACGCGTGGTACACGCGCGCCAGCCGGCTGTTGTGCGAGTACTCGCGCATGCTGCGCTCCCGGTCCCTGTCGGCAGTTTTATAACTATTATAAACGGAACTAACTTTCTAATTATAAAGAACTACAAAGACGTTTTCGCTTATTATTATTAGAAGTTAATATGCAAAGTGTGTTAATACGCATTGTTATGGCAGCTGTCCTGACCACTTGGTCACTAGCCCAACCTTTTATCCAGCTAGACTTCAAATCTCAGACCTTTTATATCTTATTTTCAAATGCCTCGATGCTAGCTGGTACCGGTTCAAGGGGATTTATTGATAAGAATTAGGTCAATCTTTAATCTTAGGTTGTTAATCTTTTGAACGACAAGAACTACTCAAGTTGCCATGCACTGAGGTGGCCACCAAGCTAGCGATTCCAAAAAGTGCAGTGGCCGACGCTGTACCAGTAGAAGTAACATTACTGCTGACAGATAAGGTTTATGTTTGAAGAACAGCTAAAGGTTGCTGCGCGGAAACCGGCATCGTTCCCTCCGCGGCCACCCCGCTGACGCCCCAACGCTCGTGTAATTAAGTTAGCTTTAGGCGCGCGGTCGCCCAGCTGTAAACCTGCTTTTATATTTGAAGAACTGCTAAAGGTTATCGCACACATAACTGCTCGGCACCGGATCGACACCATCTCTCTCTCTCCGCCACGCTTGCGTCTCACTGCCGGAGCACGGGTGGCGCGGAAACCGGCATCGTTCCCCCCGCCCCAACGCTCGTCTAAGTAAGCAAGCTTAAAGCGCGCGGTCGCCCAGCTGTAAGCCTGTTTGTCGCCTAGCCGTAAGAGGGATGTTGTCGGTTGACGCTGACGCTAGTATGATTGACGGCGAGCCAATAAGGTGAGCTAGTGCCGATCCGTTGCCGAGCTGTTACGTGTGCGACAACCTTAATGAGTCAAGATGATGGCGTGCCACATATTGACGGGGGAGGAAAAGCAATTAACAAGCTAATATACATATGAACAACCTCCCGTGGTGGGCGGCGGCGGTGTCGAGGCACTGCACGGCCAGCAGGTGGTGCAGGTAGCCCGCGTCGCCGAACCGCTCCTCGGCGACGGCGTTGTTCACCAGGATGGAGAACACGCGCCGCGCCGTCTCCAGCTCGCCGCCCATGTGGTATGCTGGCGAATCAAACAAGCATACAACAATGTAAGAAAAACGTTTAAGGTGAATTGGTTTGACGATTTTCCAACTTGGTTAACATTAAATTACATAAATTTTAATATTGTTTAGATCCTAAAACCTTATACATGTTTTACTTTTAATTTCCAAAAGATAGAGTAATGAAAATTGAAAAGGAAGATTTAGTCGCAGAAAAGATTACTATATGGTGCATTGTATAAAGTATAAAATAAAATAAATTTTAGAAATGTATAAATCTGAGAATAGTTCGTGAACACAGAAAACATATCAAAAAATTAAGCGTAATCGAAAATAAACGATCAAGTCATAATAACATCAGTGTTGAATGGCAATAAAAAAAGTCCAGGACATTAGCATCTGGTGTCAGAGATATAGCAACGTTGCGTCGAGCAGAGCTGACTGAACGGTTACGCTTCATAGACAGTACATGGATTATCTTACCCTTTTGCGCTTCAACGAATTTGTTCTCTCGGGCCATGCGGTGCGCGTGAGGCAGGTACACGTCACGGCGACACTCGGAATGCTCGCGCGCGAGCGAGAACGCACGCGTCCACTCCCCCGCCGCCACTGCCAGCTGTGCCACTTTCCTGGAGCAGACAATGTCACAAGTTAACATAATACGCTTCAAGTACAGTCGACGTCAAAGATTTGTATACACTTTTCTACCTTAATCCCTTATAATAAGGTGAAAAAGTGTATATTTTTGACGTCGACTGTACATTAACTTGATGGCACACGGGTGCCAAATCCACTGCCAGAAGATGCAAAAGCGCTGCCGAAATCTTCTAGGCTTTTGGAAAGAAACATCAAAATAATATCAGTCAACCAACCTACCCATCCAACACCTACGTTGCAGACAAACAAACTGGCTGATGAAGGCCGGACAGACTTTCGTTGCATATTTCGTGTATGATTTGTTAAGTAGATACTTAAGGATTCCAATATAATATGCGCCTAAATATTATGATATGAAGTTAAAAATTGCATGCCTGTAGTCGCCGAGACGCTGGTAGACGTCGGCCGCCGCCGCGGGCTCGCCTGCCGTGGCCAGCGCTTCTGCTACATAGCGCAGCGACTCACTTGAGCCTTTGTCCAGCTTGCGCGCCAGCTCTATCAACCTGAAAGGAAGACCTAAAATTATGGCGGGGTCAAGAATTATTTTCATTATTATTATGTTTTTAATGACAGTATTACAACGTTCACATGTGTACGGGTAAAGGTCGCGGTAGAGTTGAAGTCCATGATTACAATCTCTAGCTGTGATATAGTACTGATTGCACATCAAGAAGCAAGTAAACATTCTATTATGTTTCGATTTCATTAAATCAAATACATATGTTCACAAAAAATTATTATCATCGAAATTTCCTGATATTTTTTAGGTAAACTTGCTAAACTTGAGATCTTACTGTCGAACGTTAGAACGAATCGTTATAATAACTGTAAATTCGAGCAGGTAACTGCGAGGTTAGCGTAGTGGTATTGACATACATGTCCCGTCGTCCGCTCTCGGCCATGAGCTGCGCCGCGCGGCGCACGTCGCCGGCCGCGAGGTACATCTCGGCGGCGGCGCGGGGCTCGTTCACGTGGCGGGCCCACTCCGCGCGCCTCCGTGCCAGCGCTGCGCCGCTCTCGCCTTCGCTAACGAACTCCTGCCGGCATACCATTTTCTTGTAACACCAGAACTAAATTGAAGGCTACGATCTTTGTTTAGTTTGCGATTCCTATGAAACTAAGCTTGAGTGATAACCACCTTAAATAAATGTATCTTTTTTCACGACTTCTTTACATAATATGAGAAATTCCAAGAACTCAGAATAAAAATAAATACATAATTTGGTGGTTCTAACCGTCCTTAGTCTGCCTTAGTCATACATCTTCTGGCAAAGTTTAGGTAATATGGGCTACATTTTGTGAACTCTCGTTGATATTCACTATCAGCTTTTGCTCTAGCATTTTTCTTCTGCTGGCTAAAGGAGTTAAAACTCGTATACCTGAGCCTTGTTGAACATGCGCAAGTCCACGTACAGGTCGAGCGCGCGATCATCGCGCCCGGCGCCGCGAAAGGCGCGAGCCGCATCGGCGTAGTGTCCGCGGTACGCCAGCACCTCGCCTACGATCACGGCACGCTTTTCTCCCGCCTCGGAACGTTCCTATAATAAAAATGAAAAGTATGAAATGTAGTAGGTTGGTTGACTAATATCATTTTGATGCTTCTTTCCTAAAGCCTAGAAGAAGACGGATAGATTTCCTCTAATCTGACATCGACTCCACTAGACCATTTGAATGAGGCAATAGCTTCAAAAATGCTTCTCGCTCGCACTTACGATGTAAGAGTGAATGCAATTCATTTAAATGTATCATAATATGTACTAATAATTGTCAAATAACCAAAATATAACATCTAATCACGAAGGGCTGCAACTAGTAGATTTTATGAACTAGCTTTTTGCTGTTACTAATGGATTGTACAGTCAACATCAAAGATATCAGATAAGGTGATAGTAATTATTGTAAATTACCCTTACTGTTCAGACATTTGCATGTGTACATATTTTAGAAGTTTGGCTGTATCGATATTATAGAGCTTAACCGTTAAGCTATAGCATACCTGTAAATGGTCAATAAGCGACAGAAAAATGAGGTTTTCGCTGCGCTGAAACGCCTTGCGGGCGACCTCGAATGCTAACTCCTCCAGCGCGGCCTCTCCGAGCCGCTCCCAGTCCAGGGGAGTTACGCCGAGACACGCCACCGCGTACGCTTCACTGTAACGTCAACGTACCTTATTACATCAGAGTATACAAGCTAGTGCCATTTAGGCTATCCGTCCGTCAGTCAGGCGTCTCTCAATTCGCACACTGCGCGTGGTTCTATTATTGCAGGAAATATATGAAAAAGTAGAATCCAACTTGTCAAGCGCATGTGAATAATGAAAACTTTCCTACTAAAACATGATGGAACGATCATATTTGGGGCACTCTTTTTATTAGTAAAACAGAACATGGTGACGTTCTTGGGTATGAGCGCTGAAAAGTCTAGACAGGGAAGAACCAAGTTTACAGGATATCCTTCGTAAACACTTGTGTACGCTTAGATCTTCAATAATAGACGGATTCAAGAGGAAGGTTGTACATAATAAGGCAAGTAAAGTAGTTGAGTGTAGCTGTCATGGCCATCATACATTTTTAACTTACTTACGCTCAAAAGTAAATTAAATAAACTTCTTACTTAAACATTTTCTGTTGCACGTATTGATGAACAGCGTGCGAGAGCGGCACGTTAATTGTTTGCATCGAGTTCGACTGTAGGCAGAACACTCGGCCACCCTGAAATAACAAAAAAAAAAAACTTTAAAGCTACTTTTATTAAGGACACGAATACGTATGCAGACAACAACGGACTGACAAGGATAGTTTTAAGGACATTTATCGTTTAAAATAAAATAAAATAAATATTAGTTATTTATTTTTCATTTTCATTGTATTATCATCTAAGATAACTCATGTATACTAATTTATTATTTATTTATTTATTATTTATGTAGTATACCAATAAATAGGGAAACTCTTAGCTCCTAAATCTAGTGGTGAGGCAAACAGCGAACGCAAATGTAGGTATTCAATTTAACTCTCACCTATATGTAAACGCGGGAAAATAGCCAATCAATACCAGGAAGCTAGTGCAAAACAATCTATAATTAACAATACTAGCAGAACTTTTATTCATAAAATCATTTGGAGAGGGACTTGCACTAATATTATAAGTTATTATGAATTGATTCCTGTCTTTCTATCTATACCTGAAAGCCGACCACGGAGCCGAGAAGCGGCTGGGTGGCGGGGGGGAAGTGCGCCGCCTTGACGGCGAGCAGCCCCCCGCCCGACAGCGCGAGCAAATCGTCGCACCACGAGTTCCAAGACACCGAAGACACGTTCTCTTCCTGAAACATGACATATACACTGCTCTTCAGAAAACTTGCTAGATGTACACTTGTGCAATTACGCTGCAATGAATGACAAACACAAATAACTATGTTAAATAAAATTACTACTGTGTAATACGCAAGTATTTATCATAATATTTCCCGCACTAACGTTTCATACTTTCGTTTTCAGCAGCGCGCCAAGTAGCGTTAGTATAATAAAACCAAAATGGTGGTTTATTACGAACTTTCTGTGTTGCCAACCTCGACGACGTTGATACGAAACTTATATCAACATTTAAGCTAAATATGCCACGTAGTTGCAACAAATTTGCAATCGTTGGAAGTTTTTATTTAGCAATACCAACATTATAACCACACAGCTTCATGAGGCCGACACAGTGCCAAATTTGCATATACATTACATTACACAGGGTCGCAAGCGCAGTAATAGAACAATTCACAAATAAAAAACTCAGATATTCAAAATTCAGGCGTAACAAATCTTAGCAATGCAATGATTGAGAACATTCGCAAGCGTCATTAAATCTTTATTCATTGTAAACACGATAATTGTCTTAATACTACATAGGTACACAGCTAAAAGTAAAAACTTCTGTGTTAATGCTTTTTTTTAAGAACGAAATATAAAACAGTCGCATAATCTAAGAGCAAACAGATTTGTGTTACAACCACTTAAGTTAGAACTTGGACTATTGCAACTTTTTTTTAAACAAACGAAGTAAGAAGTTTCTATCTTATCTAACCGTCAATATTACAAGTTATTACGAGACAGCCCCCCGATGTTTTAATACCTATTATTGTGTAACCACTGACCGTGTACAGCAGCTCCGACGTCGGCAGACTGTAGACGCGCGCCACGGACGCGTCGTCGACGACCGCGAGCCGCGCGCGCGCCGCGCTCACGTCCAGGCAGCGCACGCTGCCCGGCGTCGACAGCACGAGCTTGCACCCTCCGCCACGGGGCTCCACTTGCCATATCTACGCAAAATTGTTTTTTATTTTTTCATCTATCAGGGACCTAGATTATATATACTAAAGTATTGGAGATATATTTTCTCACACACAAATTAAAAACAAAAGAACAGAGTTGCCGAGTTGATCGCATAAAGTTTTGGGTAAGAATTGCACTAAGAATGTGACTTACTTAAACATACGACAAAATTCTGATCCAAACAATAGGAAATATATATTCATCGAACGATTACCTACCTGATCTTATGAAACATAGAACTTACTTGTCCATTTAATAGGCCCAACAACAAGACTTCTTCAAAATACAGGGTGGTGACTTTGACGTAACGAATTGGTGATGGTACTGTCCATGTCTTTGGTATCCGCCTTCCAATAATTGATAGTTTCGTATCCTGCCAACAGTTACATATAACATTAACACGTGAAAAACATTAAAATTCCAACATAATATAGTAGAATAGCGGATCCAAATTCAAAACATTCATTTTATTTTCTTAAAACGCTAAAACGTGTTTTTAATAAAGGATCTACTGTGGTAGTCAGATTACATTTTTTATAGAAAGTAAGTGAAATTAGGGAATAATTTGCAGTGGGTGATTTAGTTATTTCATTTTAATCAACCGCAAATGAGCCAATTCTTCAAGGCCATGACGGCTCAGAATTATAATTCAGGATTGTCCTAGAGATTTCGATCTATGTTCTCTCTTATCTGTACTCTGTAGGTATCAGGCGGGGATTATTGCCGGCAATATTTCTGGGAAACTTGCTAGCAGAGCTTTAAGAAGTCTACGACCTGGTACAAAATATTAATGATAGTTAGCTTATTATTAATATTCTATATCACCTTTCTTATTAGTAAAAGAGCTAGCGACCAAATCGGTCATGTGGCTTCAGCTGTATTGAAAGTCTGTTAGCTACTCTATATGACCTTGACATAAATAATAGAATTAAGCCAGTTGCAAATAGGTAAGACGTGTTATACCTACCTGACAAAGCAACAGCGCGTCGCTTGTGGCCACGAGGAGCGAGCATTCGGTCTTCTGCGGAAGCTTCTCCTTCACGCGGTACAGCATGCCCTCCACGTCACCCTGCTCGTACACCACCACGCGCTCCGGTAGTTGGACCTGCGCAATGTCAATAGAGCATTCATCATATCTGCATTTGGGGAACTTTCTGTTGTTTATACTCGAGCCAGTAGCTCTGTATTCCTGCTACAGAAATAAATATGCGGCTTGTACCGTGTGGTACAAGCGGAACGGAAAAAAAGCTAAGAACCTACAGCTTGGTCAATGAAACTTCATAACAATAACAATGGATAGCGGGCGCTGTCTCTGTGCGCGGCTCATGATACGGACAGGGGCAACATCCGCCTAGTGTACCCCTTAAATTGTCGAAAGGGCCTCTGCGCGTTGGTTCGATGCGGCTCCCCGTACGCCTCCCAAATGTCCGGAATACCATTGTTTCGTGTACGGGAGAGACAATGGATGGTTTATGTATAGAAATAAAAATAATATAATAACAAATACTCACTGCTAGGCGATGTTTATAAATGGCAATCTTCTGCACCCTGTCGTGGCACTTGATGCGCACCTTGGTGCCGGTGGTGAGGTGCTGTATGATGACGTCCGTCATGTTCTCGCGGTACGCGTACCTCTCGCGGTACAGCCCGTGGACCGTGCTGAACACCGTCTGGTAGCACCACAACGTGCCATCCTGGCAACCAACAGCCTGCAATTTTTATTAAATTAATCAATAATAGTTACAATTAGGCTTGGGATGCTCGCCGCCAAATTAAAGAAAAAAGTAATGATTCATTCTTACTAACATTTTAATGATAAGCAGAGAAAGTCATGGATGATGATTAGGCAATGAATTCCAAAATACTGACATTTAGAAGTTACAAGTGATAAGTCTCATGACATGACATATGAAAACTCCATTCCAAACATCTAAGCCTGAAGCCTAGATATAATGCTGGCAACTCATTTATTGTGTTATATATTGTCAAAAGCGATGTAATAGTACAACTCAGCAACAAACCGTAAAATGGACCATATATGTGGAAAATAAAATGACACTAATAAGATACTTTTAAATTGATATTGACAGGCTACTTGCCCAAAACTTTTAAATTGATGTTGGGTTCCTATATCCAAATACATAATATATTTAGAACAACAATTTACGAGTCTCAGTTTAGTACTTTATTTGTGTGGAAGTATTACAAAACTTTAACCCCTTCTTATTTGAAAAGGTGCCAAATTTGAAGTTTCTACGAAAATATTAATATAGTGTCTAATCTAGCAACTTGCTCTAACTTTGCTTGGGTGATATGTAAAAGTATTTTTTTTAGGTATCATTACAGTTGACATCAATGATGTCTACACTTTTTAACCTACATTCTTTTTAATAATGTGCAAAAGTGTAAACATATATTTGACGTCGTACATACAAACTTTTCCCTTATGTCACTCTGTATATTGATGAAAGATGGATTTAAATCCATTAATAGTTTGATAGATCTAATTATATAGGCAATGGGAAGCAAGGTAAACTTAGATTTATTAGTACATACAAGTGTGGCAAGAGATGGTGAAGGGGTAATGGCCCACACCCATTCCTGTGGTGTGTTAAGTATGGCCACTCCCTCTGATGTGAGCACTGCCCATCCTCCGATTCCCCCTACTAATATTAACTCGCCAAGCATTGACACTGATAATGCCGCTATGCCTGCAAACAATTTTTTATTAAAATATAAAGCTAATTTATACAAATGGAACGCAATTTATATTTGACAGGTATTATTTCCAATTTTTTATTTACCTATGTTTCTTTCTTTAAGAATTTGTTGTCCCTGTACATTATAAAAGGATAATGTTTCATTCCAATCTGAGACGAGAAGACATGTTTTAGTGAAATTTACTGCCCACACTGCCGCTTCTCTTGTTATGCGTTTAATCTCATCTCCAACCTATAACATGATAAAGTCAAAAATAAATATATAGGTATATACTATCCTAAATATTACCATAATTATGAATTAAAATGAAAATGTTTAACTATGCCACAGTGCATTAGTACAAATCATCTTGCTTATGTAAGTTTGTATAACCTAATTATAAATTAAAATCATAAAAACTACAATAATCAATTCTGAGCTGGTTTGTATTTTATATATTATAATGAATATATGTTTATTGATAGAAAACTAATTACAATTTTTAATATATCAAAGAAAACATTAAAATAAAAGCTTAGACACACAAACACATACTTTAGAAAAACTCAATTATATCTTACTTTATCTCTTAAAGAAACAGCACCTATAGCTAGCCCAACAGCTAGGTACTGGCCATTAGGCGACCAAGCACAGCTTGTGATACGACCGGTCACTCTGTACTTTTGCACTGCCTTAACTTCCGCTGACCAAAATGCAAAGTCTGAGAGAGCACAGGACGCCAAGTGATAAGTAACAGGATTGTAGGCTAAACACTGAATTGCTTCACTGTGCCTGTTTAACAAAAAACATATTCTATTAGCATTTTTTAATAACATACAGAGATTTTAGTATACTATTGTAAAGTTAAGACGATTTCTTGACTGATTAAGATGATATGATATGATTAGATTTACAAAACAAGTAAATCAAACAAAACGATACGTAACAAATTAAGTATCAGTATAAAGAGGCTAGATGTTTTAAAGACTTACGAATATTTGAGAACTCCTTCCATTTTAGATGTCCATATGATAACATTTTTATCCGCACTTCCGCTGGCAAATTTCTTCCCGTCACCGCAATAAGCGACGGCATGCACCGCGCCTTTGTGGGCCTGAAGCAATTGAACCAAAGACCCATCTCTGGGATCGTACACCATAACTTTTTCGCCAGCGCCAATAACCAGTTGAGAACCATCTGGGCTGTAGCATATTGTATGGACACTGCAACATTAACCGTGATTAGTTTCTATTATATTTATCTCTAAATTAACATGTACTTACAACGTAGAAAATCTCTTACTTACCTCGAAAATTCTATTTTATCGGCTTCGTGGATTTTATTAACCCATTTCGGAACAGTTCTCATTTTTAGTAATTCTTTATACTGTATCAATCGATAATTTTAGACAGAATAGTGGTATGAATACATTCTGATTATTTTTTCAGTAATAAGTTCGTTGACAACGGATTCTACTGAAAATGTAAACAAAACGTACGCAACGCACTTCACAGTGTATACGGTGTAGGCATTTTGGATGCTTTTTTTTTTTTTTCGTCCATCTGGACAGGCTAAAGCTCTAAGCCATACTGCCTTGTCATAAGTAGTTTGTTTTCTTTTTCATAAGTTCAATCCGGTCAACGTCTTCAGTAAGTACTATTCATATTAGGTCAAATCCGAGTTCAATGTCTTCAGTTACTTTTATTTTCTTATACAATTTCAGTATGTATGTATCATCCATTAATTAAGTCAAAACCGTACGTTCAATCTCATAATCCAGTTTAATTATTGTCCTTTCCAAACAGTACAATCCTGAAATATTCTAGTAGCGATATTTAGATTTATTTTAAATATATACAATTTACATTTATATGTTATCTGCATTAAGAACCTAAAATTAAAAAATTGTATTAAAATATTTACAACTTATTTATGGTGTTATGTACAAATTTATACAAAGACATATACGTGGTAGGCTCTCTTAGCAAATCTGGTACTGACAGCGGGATTATATTAGATGCCTCATAAATATTAAGCAGCTCATCCATCAGCACAAGGCGCTGAATGCCGAAGGACGGGCAAACGAAAATGATGTGGTCGAGAGACTGAACTTCATTCATTTGACAACGATCACAATAAGGAGAAGAAACTATATTTTTCGATGAAGATGAAAATTTAGGCAATAATGACCAATGCGCATTCGATTGATTATAGTATAGAAATTTCTATGAACAAAATGTTTAAGCTTGCAGAACCATGGCGTACTATTAACAGGAACGTCTAACAAAGAATATATATGAGCTTTATTTTCAACTTCTCTACAAAAATACCAATGTTTTCCCCAATTACTAATCATGCGCTTTTTAAGATTAGATATCATATCCGTATACGGCAAAGCGACATCCAACTCCTTGATGGTTAAACTTGAGCATGAATCAGAAATATTAACAATGGTTCTGGCTAAAAATCTGCATTTTCATTACCTAAGACTCCTATATGCGAAGGTACCCAAACGAATTGTACTACAGTGTCAGTTAAGGATAACTTCCACCATAATTCTTTAATAGTAAAAATCAGGTAGTTAATGTTAGCATTCATTTTGTTACTTGACAAACTTTTAAGACACTCATACTATCACTGACTATTACCCAATTTTTGTTCAACTGATTTCTTTCCATAATATGTTTTAAAGCAAAAGGATGGCTGTTGCTTCAGCAGTGAAGATGCTAGCATATTTATTAATTTTGTATCCCACTCCCTTATTGATTTCGGTCTGGTAAATTGCAAAAGATACAGCATCATTATTTTTGGACCCATCAGTATAAATAAATTTATAATTAGTCCATTCTGACAATAACAGATAAACTTCCTCCTTAGAAGACAAGCTTGAATCAATTACAATATTCATTGCGGCATATTTACTTTGGAATGTGCCTGCATAACAAGGAAGAACATCATCGTTCAAATGTATATTAAACTCTTCGAGAGAATGAAAAAAGCAAGAAAAATCTTGCAAAATAAACATATGTTGCTTATAAGGAGCAGATTGAGAAGCAATTAAATTGGTAAGAAGATCATTATTAGGCAAACTATGAAGCTTCAAGATAAATCTTTCTTTCAAATAACGGAATCGAACACTAATGGGTGGCAGTTTTGTTTCGATTTGCAAAGCAGCAATAGGACTAGTTTTAAAGGCACCTAGTATTGTGCGCATACATTTATTTTGTATTTTGTCCAAACTATTCACTAATTTACTATCTCCAGCAAAACAAAGAAAACCATATTCAAAGTGACTACGAACGAGAGATTTGTATAACACTAACAATATTTTGGGATCTGCTCCCCAAGTAGTCCCGCAAACAGATTTTAATACATTATAAGCCTTGTTTGCTTTTGTTGTTATATTATTAATGTATTTTGTCCATGAGAGTTTTGGAGTAAAAGTTACACCCAAAAATTTTACTTCACTATATATAGGCAATGGAATTCTGTTATACAAAATATTAGGTGTAGCTACACATTTACGACCGAAAATGAAGACTTTTGATTTAGTAGGATTAACATCTAAATTAAGGTATGAAAAGTATTTATATAAACTGGAAAGTGCGTTATTTACAGTAGAAGCTAATTGACTTAAATCCATTCCAGATGTATAAACTACTAAGTCATCTGCATATTGTAAGTTTTTACATTCGATCCCAAAATAAGATTCAATCGTCTAATATATAAGATAAATATTAATGGAGACAGAATTCCTCCTTGACATACTCCTAACGACGAGCATCTTGGACCATATAAATGATTATTAAATTTAACAAATACTTTTCTATTGGTCAAAAATGCTTGTATCCAGTTTATTAATTGCCCAGGTATCCCTATCACTGACAACTCGTTACAAAGAACCGAAATATTAACACTGTTAAAAGCACCAGCAATATCAAAGAAAACGCATAAAAGATATTGATTATTATACAGACTGTGTTGAGCATCTAATACTAGCTGACAAATGCTTTCACGAGAAGACCGACCTCTGCGAAAACCAAATTGGTTGTAAGGTAAAAGACCATTTTGTTCTACATAAAATTCTAGGCGTTGTTTTAAAAGCTGTTCAAATATCTTTCCAATACAAGACGTAAGAGCTATGGGTCGATACGAATCCGGCAACAATTTATCTTTACCAGGTTTTAAAACTGGAACCAAACAATCAGTTTTCCATTCCTCAGGTATAAAGTTTTCCTTCCACATACGATTAAGTAAGTTTGAAAGATTATGAGACAATTTGGGGTTAATTTTTAAAAGTATATATGGAATCCCATCTAGACCATGGGATGTATCTCTTCTAGAAAACAACGCAGAATGGAGTTCTTGATACGAAAATGGATCAGTCAAATAATTATTTCCAATATTATCAGTTTTATTATAATTTAACGGCTCATTCAAAACAAAGTCAGGAGTGTATTTACATATAAAATCTGGAATCCAACTATCATCAAGAGAATTATTAAGAGTAAATGATTTATTAAATTTACGCATGTACTTCCATACCAATGACAATGAGGTACATCTATTAAATGAGTTGCACAATTCCATCCAGCTGTTGGTTTTTTCTGTTTTAAGTATTAGTTTTTTTTAAAGCTCGCAATCTCTTAAATTCAATATAATTATCCTCAGAAGGGTTGTTTTTAAAATATATATAAGCATTCTTTGAGTTTTGAACAGCTTCTGAACACTTTGAGTTCCACCAGGGTAAACTAGGACACTTAGAATGTTTTGGTAAACAAGGTTTAGCAATATTATTACATTTATTAGTGGAGGTAGACTGTGGAATTGACTGTTCAGCAACAGAATGTATTATGTTACAAAACAAATTGTAGGATTCTGGTGGAGACATAGCATTAAAGTCAATATTTTTTAAATTTGAATCCATTAATTGACTATATATTTTCCAATTAACTAATTTGTAATTATGCTGAAATGGTAAATGTACATTATTGCATTGTATATTATTCTGTAGATTACTTTCATTTCCAACAACCAAATTTATAATTACAGGCAAGTGATAACTGCTACCCAGAGGATAATCATAAACAGACCAATCACATGAAAGTGCCAAAGATGGAGAAACTAAAGTTAAATCAAGAGCATTAGCTCGCCAAGATGAAGAACCAATTGTAGTGGGACTGCCATTATTCAAAAGAACAAGATCATTTTCATCAATAACATCTAAAACATCCTTACCTCGAGGCAGGGTGTCGACACATCCCCAAGACATGTGATGAGCATTAAAATCGCCTCCAAATATCATAGGTTTAGGAATGGACTTAAGCAAAACGTCTAGATTATTTTTATTAAATGGTGGATTTGTATTAGATGGACTGTAAAAACTAACGACACTTAATTCATTGTTATTAATTTTGATTTTCACACAAACATTTTGTAAAGAACTATCAAAATGAGTTGTAATTTGAGAATGTGTTATAATATTATGAATTAAAATTGCAACACCATTGTGGTTGTTCCCACAATCATTTCTAATAATATTGTACCCTTTGATAGAAAAATTGATGTGGTTTCAACCATGTTTCAGAGATTATGGCAATATGTATGTTGTTATCATATAAAAATTTTGTTAAAACTAGCCTATTACTAATTAAACTTTGAGCATTCCATTGCACTATATGTAATGTATCCATAAAAAAGGTTAAGGTGTTTTTTTCTTAAAAGTGTTATCTAAAATTTCTCTAATGCTTTTAGAATTTTTTGGCACATCAGGTTTTGAACATATTTCAAGCATTGCTTCAACTAATAAATTCATAAATTTGTCAGATTTAATTAAATTGGATATTTGAGTATCAATGTATTTTGAATTTAGCTGTGGAAATTGAGCTGCACTAAAAGATCAGAATATCTTGCATTTTTGCTTTTATTTTGTTTTCTTCTAGTTTTTGTTTTTAAGTGGACATGTGGTAGAAATTGCAATATGGTCACCGCCACAGTTAGCACATTGAGTTTTGGACTTGTCACATTGTTTAAAATTATGGTTGCCTGAGCAAATTGAGCAAGTTTCATTGTTTTTACAAAATTTAGCAATGTGGTTGAATTTCATGCACTTCAGGCACTGTTTAACAGGAGGAACATAAACTCCTACCTCATGTCTCCAGTGGTCTAAAGTAACATACTCAGGGAGCTGCGTTGAAGCAAATGTAACAGCAACTGTCTGTGTTGGAAGAAAGGAAACGACACCTTGAGCGTCTTTTACCCGTCGCATGAAACGTCTCACACTAATAACTTTTTACTAGAAGCAATAAGCTGAAAGATTTTTATTGGAATAATCGCAAGGTACAGATGTGAGAACCCCAGTGGCTTCTGTTTCGGCAGCCGGTATTGAACCAACCATCCTCAATTCGTTTAGGAGCTTTTCGTTCTTAAGAAAAACATTAGCGTTGTTAGGGAGGTCGAAAGTTATACCAATTTTGAATGCATTAATTGACCTCAGATGCATTACACCTGAAACACAATGTTTTCTGATGCCATTAGATATGGCCAACCTATCCTTATCTGTAATTTTAGTGTTATCTTCTTCGCGATTGAGGAAGACAATAAAATCTTTCTTCTGCGAGTTTTCGTCATAAAATCTGTTATAATTTCCTGCTTTATAAGGTGTGTACTTATCCTTTTCTCTTTTCTTCGCTAGTGGACGATCATTATTTTCAGCATCAGAATATGAAGTCGTCGATGATGATGAAGAAGGTAAGTCCTGATCTATTCCTTCTGTAAGAGACTCACCCGTAACTCGCGATCGTTTACGGCCGCTACGCCCCGTGCGCTTCCCCATTATGGGGAAACGCACTAACGTAATATGTACAAAACTAACACTATATAGACTATTTTACATAAGAAATATACAAAGAAATGTACAAATCTAGAATTTAAAACTAATTTACAAAATTTAATTTCAAAAGCGCGCCTATTCTTTTTAACGTTCCCGCCAAAAAAAAAAAAAGCATTTTGGATGCAATCACCTCACTAAACAACGCTCAAACCTCACACTACCTTTGCGGTCCGTATCGTACATATAGCAAGCTGGTAATTTAAAAGTAAAGTAAGAATATATATAAACACAGGAATATCGTTTATAAAATTAAGGAAAATAGGAATTGATAACACTTTACTTGGAGATTTTGGTTTTCAATAAACAATTAAAATCATTCTTAAACAATGTGTAACGGTAAGGATAAATGTTAATGGCCGATTAGGACCTAATATCGAACTGACAGAAGGATATCCGTCACATACTCACTGACAGTTGACTTTGCGAGCTTTTTGGAAGCTTTTTTATTGTTTTCAATGCTAACCAGATGGCAGCACATAAATATTTTTTTTTTTTTTTTAAGATATAGGAGGCAAACGAGCAGACGGATTGCCTGATGGTAAGCAACTACCGCCGCCCATGGACACTCGCAACACCAGAGGAGTCACAAGTACGTTGCCGGCCTTTAAGATCCCTATACGCTCTTTTCTTGAAGGTTTGGATGTCATATCGGTCCGGAAATACTGCACACGACAATTTATTCCAGAGTTTTGCTGTGCGAGGCAGGAAGTTTCTAGAAAAACGCACAGTTGAGGACTGCCAACCATCTATGTGGTGAAGATGGAAATGTTGTCGTGTAGAGCGCTGGCGGAAGGAAGCAGCTGGGATTAACCCGAACAATTCCTCGGAGCACTCTCCGTAATAGATGCGGTAGAAAATGCAGAGTGAGGCCACATCTCTACGCAGTGCCAAGGAGTCAAGCCGGTCCGAGATATCCTGGCTGCCGACAATTCTAGTCGCTCTCCGCTGGATGCGGTCCAAAGGGAGAAGCTGGTATTGGGGTGCCCCTGACCAGAGATGAGAACAGTATTCCATATGTGGCCGTACTTGCGCCTTGTACAGTTGTAGGCGGTGGGCCGAACTGAAATACTGCCTCGATCTGTTGAGCACACCAAGCTTCTTCGAGGCCAACTTGGCCTTTCCCTCTAAATGACCGCGGAACTGGACTGAGCTAGAGATGACGACACCCAGAATTCCGATACTGGCTGTGGCTGTTAGGAGAGTGCCCTCAAAGCGAGGCGATACGACAAACGGGAGTTTCTTTGCCGTGAACGCGCAAACCTGTGTCTTACTGGGGTTAAATTGAACCAAGTTCATTCGGCCCCATTCTGAGACTTCTTTAAGGGAAGTCTCAACTTCAGACACAAGCTTGTTCCGGCTCTCGATGACACTTTCCCGAGAAATGTTGGCACGGCCGGTATAGCAAGCATCACCCGTACTGTCATCCGCATAGCAATGAATACCGCTGGTCTGCAGCATGTCATTGATATGCAGGAGAAATAACGTGGGCGATAGCACACAGCCTTGAGGACACCAGCATTCACAGACATGGAATCCGAGCATTCACCGTCGACTACGACCTTAATGCTTCTGTCTGCTAAAAAGCTGCTGACCCATTCGCATAATTTCTCGGGAAGCCCATAGGATGGTAGTTTCGAAAGAAGAGCCCCGTGCCACACACGATCGAAGGCCTTCGCTACATCCAGACTAACTGCCAATGCTTCACCCTTCGTCTCGATCGCCTGAGCCCAACGATGTGTCAGATAAACTAGAAGATCACCAGCCGAGCGACCACTACGGAAGCCGTATTGACGGTCACTAAGCAGCTGGTGGTTCTCTAGGTACCGGAGGAGCTGGCAGTTGACAATGGATTCCATTATCTTCGAGAACAAGGAGGTGATAGCTATTGGCCTGTAGTTGGAGGGATTTGAGCGGTCGCCTTTTTTAGGGATCGGATGCACCAAAGCTGACTTCCACGAGATCGGGACTACGCCAGAAGAGTAGGAGAGCCGAAAAAGACGCGTTAAAACTGTTGCCAACTAAGGAGCACACATCTTAAGAACAATTGCGGGGATCCCATCAGGCCCACTCGACTTATGGATGTCAAGGGAAACAAGAGCTTTACGCACAGAGCAGTGCCGGAACTGTATATCCGGCATGCAGCTCTCGCACCGCGGGATGGTCGGCGGCGCGTTTCCCCCATCATCCAAAGTCGAGTTAGACGCAAAGAGCTTACCCAGAAGATCGGCTTTGTCTTTTGCGTCATGAGCTAATGAGTCATATTCCGTGCGCAGAGGTGGAAAAGACTGCGTGCAGAAATTCCCCTGGATAGCTTTGGCGAGAGACCAGAACGCACGAGTTCCCGAAGGGAGGTGCTCTAATTTCTCGCCAATTCTACGAATGTGCAACGACTTTGCGATGGCAATAACTCTTTTAAAGGACCGGGAACCAGAGTTAAACTCCTTTTTTAAAGCACTGGTTTTTGCATCCTTAGCCGCCGCTGCATTTACCCAGGTTTGGTAACATTCCTGCTTTCGACGAGATGCCCTTTTACAGGAAAGTCCAAACCAAGGTTGGGATTTACCACCAATGGGAACTGCAGAAGATGGAATGAAAAGCTCCATTCCCTGCAGAACCACATCGGCAATAGAGTCGGCAGCGACTTTGGGATCAACCAGCGTGAAGCAAACCTGCTTCCACGGGTAGGAAGCAAAGAAGGACCGCATTCCATCCCAATCTGCTGACTTGTAGTGCCACACACGGCGGCTATGGGCAACTTGCCGACGCGGCGGGCACGTGATTGGCACCGTACTCCGGATCAGGCAATGGTCCGAGGAGCCCAATGGAGCTACAACGGATACTTGGTAGCTGTCCGGATGGGAAGTCAGCAGAAGGTCCAACAGGGAAGGTTCCTGACTCTCCACATCTGGGATTCGCGTAGGCGCAGTGACCAGTTGTGTCAAGCCATTTGCCAGAGCAAAGTCACAAACAGATCTACCCGCATGATCGGTTTTGTTAGAGCCGAGCCATTCGGCATTGTGGGCGTTAAAGTCGCCAAGTATCACGATCTCAGCGGGGGGGATCTGTTGTTGCACAGAGTCAGCAGATGTTTGAATGTGCTCTATGAGTCGGTCAGTTTCGGCATTACCGTTATGGGACCTATACAGGCAGGAGTAGATGCGCGGATGGTCATCGCTGTCTACCCGCAGCCATAAGATGGATAGGTCCCTACCTTCAAGATGGGTGAGACGACGAGAACTGATATCATCTCTAACGTACACACATACCCCAGCCCTAGGTACAAAGGAGTGTTCCAGGCCGTACCCAGGATAGGAAAGGTAAGATGTGTCCGCCGGAGATGATATCTGAGTCTCGGTCAAAAGAGCAAGGCTGGCTTTGCTGTCTCAAGGTGTTGGTGGACAGCATTAAGGTTTGAATGTAAGCCCCTGATGTTGCAAAAATCCACAGCAAGCGTGGCAGGGGATGCCGTATTCGATTTGCTCGTTATGCCTCGGCCAGATTTTCGATGACGGAGCGCAGATTTGCCCCCCCCAGAGTACGAGGGGCGGTCTGGGCGTCCACGCTCAGGTACAAGAAGCCCTGAACATGGAGGTCCAGAGAGGGATTCTCCAGCGCTAACGCAGCTGGTACCCTCCTGGGGTAAACTATTGGTCTGCGCCATCAACATTTAGAGCGGAAAGGGAGTGTGAGCACAGGTAACCTTACTCACCATTAGGAACACAACACTACGAGCCAAAAGGATAGCAGTGTTATTATGGCTAAGGTATTCTGTAAGGAGGAGGTACTTCCCCAGTCGGGCTGCTCAGGTTCTAGCGTGATGATAATCGCTGTGCCCTACCTCTCATTGCTGGACGCAGTTTAAGGACATACCCGGGTCCAAAATATAAAGGTGTTGAGTAAAGAATTCAGAAATAGGAAATATTGAATCCATGTTGAAACAGATGGCTCTGATGTCGCTGATATAAAGATCCCGTAAAAACTTATCATAGATGGATTAGATGATGCTGTCGATAATTAGATGCTTTCTTGATTGTAAGAATTTTGACCACCTAATTAGTGGATTTTCTTACGTCGTAATTATTCCTAACTCAATAAGTTTTTTAGAAACCGTTGTAGCCTTTTTACTGGGGTATATTTTAACAACTTTATTAGTAAATGCACGGCGGTTACATTAGAGGACCTTCCAAAACATAAATATCAGAATAAATATTGTGTGTGTATGTGCGGTTCTGGGCTTTTCTGTATCTACTACAATAGACAGATGGTGAGGCATATCTATTACTACCTACATACTTAATGAAACACCATTTATTAAAATAGATGCTGCCAGCAACTTCGTTTGCTTGGTATTTTGTCTATACATTCTCGTAATATTTCTAAGTTACAATATGGTTAATCCCCATTACGTTTTTTGAAATGGTCTCCGGATGAACCCCCTTCTGATACCAATGAGAAGATATATATTTACTTACTTAAAACAAAACTTGCTAGTTTCTGTGTATTTTTATAGCAGAAAGTAGTGGAACGAAAGTTCGAGTACTTTATTTAGAAAAATACACTCTCAACAAATTATCAAATTATCAACCAGACACTTTTCCCAGGCGATTTTTCTGCAAAAAGTTTGTGCGCCCTGGAACCTGATGGACCTAGCGTTTCTACGACAAACGTACGTAGGTACGTGGAATGTATACCGAAAGTCGCAAACCAGTCGCCAGTCTAAGGGAGGTCCAAGAATGTACCAGTATTTGGCGAAGGATGGGCATGTAGCCACTAACCAGCTTCCCGGGCTACGGTCGCCAATAGCACCGCACGGTTTGACCTGTAGAGTTGTATACAATGGTGTACTTACGTACGTATAGGTTAAGTCACAGATACATTGTCCCAGCTCCTTTGTGATTTTGGGTTGTCTGGAAAATCCCTTAGTTCCTATGAAACCAGACGTGCTATGAGAAGATGCCATAAAGGCTGATGGGGAAGCCACACTGGAAATTTTGCGAATTCCTTTTAAACCTCCGAACCGAATAGGGAGGGATGCTTGAGACCAAGAAGTTCACTAAGTTGAATATTTAGAATCATCTCTAAACTATTTTTTATTAAATCATCTAAAGGCGACATTAAATGTTGATGTATCCATAAAGGACAACAGCGGAGCACATAAATGAATTTGGGAACAAAAAGACGATTTAGGGATCACAGCCAATCCTGCTGACAGCCGACTTCAGACGATAATTCGTGTGATTTGTACATTAGGTTCGCTGGATCTACTCTCTAACTGAGTAGAAGGTAATTGTATAAGTAGTTCAGGAACTTCTTTCTTAACTTCTGTCAGCAAAGCCTCCCTGATTACAGAATTAAAAGCATTTTTTTACATCAATTTAGACGACGACTTCACAATCATCGTGTGAGAGGTATGTTATTAAGGCACGGACGGCTGCCTCGCACCCACCTTTCGTGTCAAAACCAATAAGCTGAACTGGTTCAAATAAGGACATAGTTGCGATAATTTCCAATTTCGAAGCCTGTGGTGGACACTGTGGTTTTTGTGCTGGTAGCTATGTATCTATCAGTGGCACTGGACCTACCGTGAACATCGAAATTCACTAATTTCGAACTCTAATAGCGCCTTAACTGGAGTAAAAGAGAAAGATGCCCAACATTTTCGAACTTCGCGGTTAGCCCTCAGTATTTAAGGTACTATTACAGATAAAATATTCATGAGTCATAAGCAAGATCCACATAAATTTGAATAAAAGCTTGAGCAAAGGATATTACTCGCTTTTATAATTTAGAACGTTGACATAGGTACTAACCTAGACTATATTTTCACGAGAAAATAAAGGTGAATTTGTGAGATTTTACTGAGGTAGTCGCATTATAATTACAACGATATCATCACCTTTGAAAAAAAGCATTTCTGTAAGTAGTCAATTATGAACCCTCATACTTTTGCCATGTCGATCTGTCTGTATGTCTGTCCCCGGCTATGTGCTCAGTGACCCTTATCTTTAGTCTTAGGATTAGACAGCTGTAATTTGGTATAAATATATAAATAATTCACGCGGACAAAGTGGTAAAATAAAAATTTAAAAAGGTTTTTTTATCGTACCTTCCTACATGTGATGCGGGGGGTATTTTTTTGGTCTAGTGAATATTTTCGTAAATAATATCAAAAACACATTCTGTATCAGTTTAAATAAACAATAAAAAAAGAAGTAAAACAGATGATGATGATGATGAAAACTACGGAAACCTACTTAGCATGGCCCGACTTGCTCTTGACTGCGTTTTTAATATATTTTCTTTCTTCTTGCTCTTATTTTACTTTCCTCGCATTCGAAATGAAAAATAGTATGCTTAACTCGGGTAAAAATCACTCATTTCCGACTCGCACTATTAGCGCTCTCACGTTCGAGCGCCAAACTACCTCGTCGTCAATGAGTGGCTTTCTACCCTTGATTAACAATCTACTATTACCATACGTCGCACTCCAGCGGGCAGTTTGGTGGCAAGGTAAGGTTTACAAAAAAAAAATTACTTACAAGTATTATAATGTACTTAGTATTTGTAACAGTTTATTAAAATTAGTTACCGGTTATCAATTATTACTTTTATTAGTCTTTAAAGTATAGATACTCTGCAGTGATAACTGATAACCTATTTAAGTGGCCACTTATAAAACGAATAAATAGCTGACATGTGTCATTATGTGTATATGTATGCGAGATATTAAATAACATACAATATTTGCAAAATTCGAATTTGCCGCTGCAAGCTTCCTTGAATGTAATAAATAAGACTATGAACAAATTGTCAAAAGTACGTCTACACCCTAAAGGAAAACAAGTATATCTGAAATTTCGAAGTGTCTTAAAATCTAATCCCGGGTATGAAACACTAAAAATGATAAATAGTCTTATTCAAAACGAAGAGATTGAGACTACAAATGATGTTAACAAAAACACACTTCAGCATTTTGAACAATGCAAATACCTGCCAATTATACTTCAGACGATATTGAAAGAACGTTCTCCCATTTAAAATGGATATTTTCAAGCCGAAGAAGAACGTTGACCGCCGGGAATTTAGAAAAAATATTAATAATATATTCCCATAACATAGCTGCTTAAGTAAATTAAATATTTTGCATACTTGCAATTGTATTTTTATTTAAAATTGAATGAATACTAAAAAATAAACACGTAATTAACGTACAACCTTAGTTGCTAAGATATTTAGAATTGTACATTATAAATACTAGGTACCAAGTACTAAGTACAAATACTTCTGATTATTTGAAAATGAATTGATGTATTTGTGAACCTTATCTATCATTTTGACAAGCCACCAAATTGCCCGCTGTAGTGCGACGTATGACTATTACACATACCGTTTCTCATGTTTTATTTATTGAAGATTTTTTTTAAATGGAATATTTACTAAAAACTTAAGAAAATCTTCTCTTTAATTAATGATCAGCTGGAGGCTGATTTTTGAGAGTCCTGCACTCGAATTCAAAAAACTTTCAGAACGAAAATAATCACACACAAAAGTTTCTTACCATTATTTTGCACAAAATGTATAGTTTCGATACCCACGATTATTAATGTATATCATTCATGTTTCTTAAATACCATTTTTTGTTGTTTGGGAGAGTTTAAAATGTCACGATTTCAGCGTCAAGTGCTTAAAAATCGACCCCCTGCATACCTATGCTTGTCAATTTGATAATATTTGTAACTACAGAACAACAAATCTTATCAATATACTTAGATGGTTCCCTGTTCAGTTTTTGTGTTGAAAAAGGAAACAATCCCAAAAGGACGGAATCTGGACTGCCATATTGTAACATCAGTGTTTCATTTGGAAAGTCTCCCAAAAAATCCCGTTGAAGGGCCTAATTAATGATGTGTGACATTCGAAGCGCTACCGTCCGCCCTGGCGTGTCTTAAGCTATAAATTAAATTTTACCAGTTTACTTTTGCATCACAGACGCTCTAACTGCACAAAGAATAGAGTTCAAGTTCTAAATACAAATTTGTATAAGCCGATGTTTGTTTTAAAATGACATTATTACTAGCTCGCTTGGATGTTGAAAAAGCTTAATGTTTATGACTTTTTTCATAGATGCCAGCAGACAGCCTGTCGCCTATACCGGATGCGAAACCAAGAATCTGCTGTATTTTGTATGTACATATATTTAGGTACCTAATACTAACGATAAGAAATAATCGTGTATAGAAAAGCTAAAGGGAAGATTAATAATAACCTATGAAAATTAATAAATTTGGGCTAAGTAGATTTAGATACGGTCGCGTGCATTTATTTATGACCCACTTAAGGTAGACAGTCCTCCGACAGACAGTTTAGATTGATTTTTTTGTAATGAGTTACAAATTAATTAGCTAGGTACCTACAATAAATAAAATGATCCAACATTATAGTAGGTACCCAATCCCGTTTCAATTTTCTTTTAAAAACACTTTTATCTCTACCTTAGTGGGAAATCGAGTAGGCGGCACGTCCGGAACACGGTTAATCCATTTGGAAATTATCCGGTGCAGCCCCTGAGGGTTCAATTTAAATGTAAATGGAGGACCGCGGCGTTATCAAGGGAGCACAGTCCCAACCCGCACTCCCGACCAGCCACTGGCCCAGCATTCTCACTACAGACTTATAGGCTTTTATACTTAGCGAGGACTTCAATCAAGGTGACAATGTTACGTAATATTGCCATGATATATTTCTAAATCCTACTTATATCTACTACTACTCGAAGTCTACTTGAGGACTGGAGTGCGGGTGAAACTTACATATGTATGCAGACGCAATTTTTTTTTTATTTGGATTCGATTTGGGTCTAAATTGACACACTGTATTATCAAACCGCATTCAGAAAGGGATTCGAGAGTATCGTGACCGTGAGCACAACAGTAGTTATAAATGATTCAATATAAACATAAGTCAATTTTAGGCCGTTACTGTTAGTGAGCTAGCGAAATAAACCAATACAAAAAGGGTTTGAATCTAGACCGTTTGGGGGTCAAGGCTCAAGAGGCTTTGTTGCCGCGTAGAAAATATTAACTCTAAAACATTACAAATTTACTGCATATAATTGATCATTTACCATTCACAAACACCATTTCTAACTGTACTCTTGGATAAAATTCAGTTTTGTTACCTGTTTTCAAAGAATAAATAACTATTAAATTTCCGAGCTTCTGCTAGTGAGTTTAAAATTTCCATAACGTTTAATATATGTACGTACGTTTCTCTTATCGGTATATATTCAAGGTATCGCCATTTATCAACTAAAATTGTATTCAAACGGTGGGGACACATGTAAAAAAAATATACTGCTATAAAAGAATTGCGTTAATGTAATCCAACCAAAACTACACAATATGTCGTCATATAATATAAGTACCTACCTGTGGAAAACGATTAAGTAAGTACGTGTTATGTGCGTTTAGGTATAGGTATATAAGTTTGTCAATTATCGTTACGACTTGAGACTAGAGTTACATATAGAGGGCTGGGAGCGAGAAGACGCAAACTGTGAAACCACACATTAATTATTTTCAAGGGTTAATAAATAGTACATAAATCAAATTCAATTAATGGTTATTTTATGACTTCTAAGTCACAGGATACTTAAAAATAGCTGTTCTTTAGTTTCATGTTTCATTATCTATAGGCAAGAAGATCCTTTAATATCTGGAATGACAGTAATGTTTAAAAATGCAAGTCAATTCAGCGGAGGCTCTCGGAGGTCCAATCAATACCTAAATGGGGAAGAGAGACAGCAAGAGGCAAGGGGCGCGGTTACTCCGCCCTTTGCCCACCTCGCCCCATGCCTACATTACCTACCCTACCCTTACGTCGACCAAAGTATAGACGCAGTAAAATATTAGAGTCGGAACTAAAGTTCGCTGCTTCCCTGCTGTTGTGAACAAAAAGCAGTTTACCGCTATACGTAAACCATAATAAAAATCAAATAAATATTTGACACTCGTTATTTTTATATCTATGTAAATAAGGTATCCATCCTATAGCCCTCTTTGGTTTAAAGCTTAGAGGACCAGGTAGGTCATAATCGTCATCAGCAGAAGTAAAGCTGATTCTATATAAACAGAACAGAATCCTCTCCAGCAAGATTTCAAAGACCCCGATGTTGCAGAGCTGTTTAAATTTAAATGTTTTGGAGCGACTCTACCTAGTCAATAAGTCGCAGCCAATACAGATAAGCTCACTGACAGTAGTGTACGTTAGCCAGGCCATGTGATAGGATGCTTTAAAGACCGAAAAGCATGTCGGTTGTGCGACAAGTCGTGGCATTGAAGAGTGAAAACAACCAGCTAAGAGCATGTGTCCGGCAAAGTATCCGGTTCTGTAGTTTTCGATCGGTGTAATGTGCGAAAGACCGGTATACTTTTAAGGGAACTCCGTCATATGACACTAAATACCAATGAGATAATAGGAAATTGGTTGGTAGACGGTCTTTCCTGATAGACGGTCCTACCCACATTCGTAAAACCGATCAAGTTCGTAATATTTTTTTCTTGGAATTGTTTATTAAGTTTTACTTTCTAGATATTTTTTTGACTTACGAGTTAAAGGGAGCGAGGGGTTTTTAAACATCCATCAGGGCGATTTACTTTATCAAAATATCAACGCAAACCCCTATTCTTTTTCAAATATCTGTTTAACGACACCTCATACATTAGGGTTGAGTCCTTGACAATAGATGCGATCTGATATTTCTGGCTGTTTTGTCTTGATATCGTAAGATACTATTACCGATGACTGTACCCTATTTTTTTAAAAATTCCTAATTTGACCACTTTGTCCGCATGATTGATTTATATATTCATATAAAGTTATTACAGAGTTCTCGGACTAACAGTTATTGGCATTAGTCGGGGACAGACTGCCAGATATGCGGAAATGGCGTAATTATATTTGTAAGGGTTACCTTGTTGACTACAGAACTATAGAAAGGGAAGTCACTGACGCTTCTTAGCCAATCTATGGCCGTCCAACAACAGCGAGGTTTGAAAAAGAATCAACGAGCTATGTCGATTCGGTTTTAGTTGGATAGGGATTACAATAGTAGACGATATGACATGAACAAAACACGCACAATTTTACGCAATGCGTTTATTCATCAGAAACAGTACAGCTGTCTGAACTAAGCACGCATTTTTACAATTGGCTACTTGGCAAGTATTTGTAAATAATGTCTAATGATCTTTTTTTGTGGGGATGAAATACCTGTAATTTAACCAATTAGGAACATAAAATAAGTAATACAAATATATTAATATAGTATGTAGAAAAACAATTAATAATTAAAACTAAGAATAAAATTTAACAAAAACTAACATCAATCTAATAGTAATACAAATGGACAATAAGTTTCAGTCAAAAATTACATTTTTTTAAGTGTTTATTGCCATCTGTACTTTTTAGTTAATTTCAAGAGGATTCTAACGAGCCCAAATACCACGGGTTTATCTTGTGTATTTTAGGAATTGCTATGGCTTCCCTCTGGCTCCAGCATCAGATCAGGTTGGTGGATCCATGAACCGCCATAAACCGACATAAATGCCAATTTTTGTTAAAAGTATATGTACAAATTCAATAACTTCCCATCACCATTACGCCTACTTTGGATCAACCATAAAATATGTAATGAATTTCATTTTCAAACACCATTAAATACGTACTAAAATACTCATAAAATTTTATTTGCAAATGTTCATGCTTAAAACAATAGCGAGATTATGAAAGGTGTAAACATTTTCATTTTTTAAACCATGTCTTATGTTCATACTGACACACGCTACTTTATTTTCGCTATTTTGTATTTGTGTAAGTATAAATATACTATTTTGAATTTGTGTAAGTACAAGTCGTGGCTTTGACGTACAAGAGTGAAAATTTATGATATCTTACAAGTAAATACTTGTAAGATATCATAAATAGTTAACTTTTATTAATTTTATTACAAAATAGTAAGGTGCATTGGGGTAATTGTGAAAATGGGGATATTTCGAAATTTTAAAAAATGTACTACATGATGCGAAGTTTATATGCTGGCAACATTCGCGCAGACGCCATGTTTAACATTCTCGGCACCATAGTCGCCGCGCGCGGCTCGGGTGAGCCGTACGTGTGCTGCGTCAAGATTTCGCTGGAAAGTGATTTTCGCGCCAATTTCGTTGCTTCATAATAACCCTAAGAAACGTATCTCGCGAACCTGATAAGTTATTTGAACTATTGTTTGTATTATAGATAGGTAATTGCTTTTTACTGCCATCTAACAATAAAATAAAGTCCTAGTTCTTGTCGTATATTCCGAAATATAATCATATCGAAATTAACCCACTTAGGTTTTCCATAGTAATTGACGGTGGTTCTCAAACTTGAAACATTCAAACATTTGCCAATGGGTACCTATATGTCGTCGCTCATAAAAATAAACCGGCAAAGAGCGTGTCGGGCCCTCGGGTCATGCTATGTAGGATTCCGCAGTCCCCGGCCCGTAATAATAGGGACACTAAAAGGTCAGTTTTATTAGTACATTGTGTATTGAGATTGAGGGCGGTAAACAGAAAATAACGATAGCGTATAAATTGAAGCCGTCACTACGGCTATAAGTCGCAATATGATACCAGACTTGTTTAGCGACATCGGCTGATTTCGCTGAATATGTCGCCGACAATAGTCATGTCGTAAGACATTTATCCCATAATCTATCCAAGGCTATATGAATAAATTAAATTTTGAGAACCACAACCTCTTACAGGGGTAATTACGAAATATAAATACTGTAAAATGTTTTCTTCAACTATTGTGATACCTACACGATAGTTCGTAGAGCGGGGTAATTATAATCAAAAAATGAATAGAAACCTTAAGACATAGCGCCATAAAATTGAGTTTACCAAAACATCGTAATAACCCCAAGGTAGTTCATAATTTCCCCAGGGCCTTAAAAATATATATCATATTTTAATTATTTCATATTATGAACCGCAATACACATAACGGTAAATTACCGCTTAACTATAATAAATATAATCTTACTAAAAGCATAGGCAGCCTAAAAACGACAATACCTAAAAAACTATTATAAATAATAAATAAACATGTAGAGCATTAGTCAACTCATCAAAATTTATGTTGAAATAGCCCCAATGCACCTTGCACAAAACAAATACATATACCTATTTTTAAAATTACACTTTTTCTCATCGAGTTTTACAGTTTTGCCTGATACATGCCATTCGTGGACGGAGCGAAGGGAAAACAAAGATCTATTACAAGACCTCTCGCGGGATCTCGTCAACGAGGCTATTCGTAGAGGAGAGGCTGTGTGGCCCTATAGGAAATTCTTCAATAAATACATAAGTTTCAATATAGGCGAACGCGTTTACGTAACTCGAGCGAGATTTGCAGGCATGATAAGAACATACTTGAAAAATTTCACGAATCGTAAAAGATATTCATTAGATAAGGTAAGTTATGATTTTTACGGAAAAGTTATTAATTCCTAATTAAGCCTAATGCATTCAGTGGGCATTATAAAGAGCCGAGAGTACATTGATTAGGTTCGATAACATGTACATATGTGTGTATGTATAGATAATACATATTAGATGTTGTACATGATATGACAACCTGTTAATAAATGTGTATTTATTGATGTAATAATAATATTGAATGGTTTTAGCTGCTGCGTAATTCATTAATGCTACAAAGACGTACTCAGGGCATATATACGTTGGTCCAGGAAATGAAAGACTTTGATAAAGCTATCATCGAAGATGTCAATCCATTAAACTTGACCAGGTTCGATATTCACGCCTGCCATGTGGCCGGGCCGCCGTGTGGACTGGTGCCTACAAGGGAAGGCTACAGAAGAGGCATCATGACCCAAGATCTTGAGCTCATCGAAAGCAGAAGAAACTTCATCAGAGAAAAATACCAACCGAAACATACTAAACTTCCAATTGATATTAATGGAGAGATTAAAAATCTATCTCTCAATATTCCAGACACGACGTCACCTGGGTCTCTTACCAGTCATAACGAGGACGCGAATACGGAATTCATTAATCTGGCGCCTGATGTAATGATGTGATTGCCACATACCATACATACTATTTAAACAAAACAAATGTACTAGAAACTATAAAATTGGTCTATCGGGAATTAAATTTAATTATCTTGAGTTTTGACGTTTTTTTTTGCAACGTCTACCCTAAACTTCCTTACAGACATTCGGCGAGTAGTCACAAAAATTCTGACCCGCGCCTTCTGAGTCTCTAGTGTAAGTTTCTTTTAACGTAAAAAACGAACGCGTAAGTGATAATGTTATTTATATGGGAAACGCAAACGTGTTCGTGACGTAAAGTAACGTTAAAAACTTACACTAAGGGCTCTGATTTGACATCTTTATCCACAATTACCGGTGCAACCAACAAAACATCGGAACGTTCCAACTCAGGGGAATTCAATTTCGCGATAGACCCGTTCTATATTTTTAGTTAATATTTATGTGTATAAAACACGAAAGTTATAAGTGTTATACCATAAATAAAATCAGTGGCAGTCGTCTAAGGAGCATTGCCAAAACTTGTTCTCTAACTATTTAAATCTCACTTCTGTGCGATCTCATTTTATTAGCGAAGCCATTCAAGAAATTGGTATTATATATCATGTTTATTATATCTTTGGGGAAGAGCGGTATTTTTTTGTCAAGTAAGCAGTATTTGTATCTATTTTAATAAAGTGGCCTTATAATATGTTACCTTAATACTTACACTGATTTCTCCATATTTGTCTGTCTGTCTGTCCCCAGCTATGTTCAGTGGCCGGAAAGTAAATATTTACCGAAATAATTGCTTCAGAGATAAAATGAAACTGTCAAATTCAACCGCAAGACCAAAAAATATAAAAAAACTCTAATAGTACAGTTTAATAAAGACTTCCAAGGAAAATTATTTTGAACTTGATCGCTTTAATTGTTTTTAGTTACGAATCGAAAACTATGGAACCCGGCCTACACTGAGCATGGTTCGACAAACTCGTCGCTGGTTTTATTATTATATGGCTACTAATTTAATGATTATATAGTTTTTATGGACTCTCACATGGAGCGTCCGCGGTCCACGGGGAAAGCCTATATCCGGCATTGGACGTTCGAGATGATGAGTAGGTAGATAGTAAGCTTAAATAAATTAACTCCAGTATCCTACCCAATAGTTATTTGTGCAACAAGAGAGGAAAGTTGTTTTTTCTTGCGAGTGTTTATTTTAAGTCCCGAGTAAGCGAAAGATTCTAAGTTAGAATCTTGAGCGTAGGGAGGAACTCAAAAACACGAGATGTAAAATAACTTTTTCACCTCAGCAGCTCGAACATGTTTACTTTCCTCACTCCAGGGAGTGAGGAAAGTGCTACTTTCCTCACTTTCAGAGAGTGAGGAAAGTTGCTACTTTCGTGACTCCAGGGAGTGAGACAAAGTAGCTTTTTAATTGACGACCGGTCTGGCCTAGTAGGTAATGACCTAGTAGGTAAAGAAGCCGGTGGTCCCGGGTTCGAATCCCACCCAAGCAGCAAAATTTGCTCCTGTAAATAACCTAAGACCATGAAATTTTCAGTCCTATAGAACTCCCAAAAACGTTTATAAAACCACAATTGGGCGCTTTTTATAGGATTAAATAAACCTATAGTCGTTTTATTACAGTCTTATAAAGTGCAATTCAGTTTTAATATCGTCATATTAAATGCTCTTGCAGGATAAGTTGCTCCTATAAGTGTCTAGTAAACGCAACTAACAAGCACAATTAGTCTTATAACGGTCTGGTGCATGCTGGTACTGGAGTAATCATTCCTATAGTGGCCAGTGGCTTATCTCCCGCTCGGCTCCCGTGGTGATGTGTATGTTTGTGCTCTAATAAAGATAAAACTAAACTGGAAAAGGGTATAAGTAAATGTGCTTATTGTATCATAATTATAGTATATAAAAGGAATTGTTTTTTAACAGTGATTGAGAAGTGAATTAGAAAAAACTAACTTGCAAAATAAATTTTATTGATAAAGTAATAATCATAGAGACACATATTTTAACGCCCCCTTTTAAAAATACATAATAATGATCTGCTTATTAATTATTTATTGGTTAAGTATTACAAAGTGCTGACACATGCCATTGCCATTGTGGATTTTCAGATCGCCTCCTTTAACAGTTAGTATCAAAACGTTAATAATACCATTCATACTAAGCCAGTGCTGTTATAAGACAAAAATTCCTGCAATTTTTATTTTTAGGGTTCCTTTAAATCATATTTTTTATTTTGTTTCAATCACTCTTATAATGACAAGCATAAAACCCTTATAAGTCCAAAATTACGTATAATTATCAAACTTAATGCTAGTTTCATGCTAGTGATCTATTAGAAGTAACCATCAAGTCAGATCAGTCATGTATTTTTTTTGAGCTATAACGAGTAAAATCAATAGCCTTTATAGGATTAATTGTCCCATTACAGATAGATATAAAACCTTAATAGGAGTAGCGGTTCTTATAAATGCATTTATAGGATTAAAATATGCGTACTTTTAACAGCTATATAAAATGTATTTATAAGACTATTAGTGTTTGTAAGGGTCATATAGATTTATCCTATAAACGCTTTTAAGACTAAATTATAGGATCAATTCGTCTGAGGATCAAATCGTCTTATATGATGTTGTTATAAGATTATTGGTCAAAAACGTGACTATTATAAGACTTCTATGAGAGCTCCGAGCCGGTAGGTCGTGTCAAAAACGTTTATAAAACTACTATAAGAGGTATTAGTCTTATAATTTTTTCTAATAGGAGAATTTTGCTACTTGGGCAGTCAGGTCATTTATTTGTGCGATGAGCACAGATATTTGTTCCTAAGTCATGGGTGTTTTCTATGTACTTAAGTATTTATATGTATCTATTTATTACAATAGGACATAATGGACTCCCTTAACACCACTACCACGTTCGGACCCTCACAAATTAATCAAATATTATAATTTTGAAATGTACATATATTTTAAAATGAAAATTATGTTAACAAAATATTAAGTAATGAAGCCAGTGCAGTTGCAGATAAAACACTTAACTTAAATAAAACACTTAAATGTGGTTAACTTGATGTTAATTTTTTTACAAGATTTTATTTAACTTGATGTATGTATTTGTATATTTATCCGGGTGGAATCTTGCAACTCAATTTTGAAGCAGACATCTTTAACCGATTGAGCTGAAATTTAGCACACAAATTTATGTAATTTCGGTTACAATGCAATATTATGGTACCACTGATCTGATCTGATGCTGGAGTCAGAAGGTAGCAAAAGCAACACCTAAAATACACAAGATAAACCCGTGGTGTTTTAGGCTCATTAGAATCCTTTCGAAGAGTAGATGACGAGTGTGAAAAAAAGTACAGTCGGCAATAAAAGCTTGTACTAAAAATGACATTTTTGGCAACTTATTTAACCTTTAATATGTTCTCACTACTGAGGTGAAAAGTTGTATGTCTCACACTAGAGTAAAGTTATTTTACATCTCGTGTTTTTGAGTGCCTCGCTACGCTCAAGATTCTAACACTAGAATCACTCGCTACGCTCGTGATTCAATTATAGAATCTTTCGCTTACTCGGGACTCAAAATAAACACTCGCAAGAAAAAACAACTTTCCTCTCTTGTTGAACAAATAACTATACTCTCGTGTGACACATACAACTTTTCACCTCAGTAGTGAGAACATATTAAAGGTTAAATAAGTTTGTGCCAAAAATTTCATTTTTAGTACAATCTTTTTTGCACAATCGTCATCTACTCATCGAAAGGTTTCTAAAGAGCCTAAACATCACGGGTTTATCTTGTGTATTTTAGGAGTTGCTTTTGCTATCTTCTGGCGCCAGCATCAGATCAGATCACTGGTACAATAATATTGCATTGTCACCGAATTTACATAAGTGTGCTAAATTTCAGCTCAATCGGTTAAAGATGTCTGCTTCAAAATTGAGTTGCAAGATTCCACCCGGATAAATATGTACAGTCAGCGTCAGAGATATGTGACCCCCCCTACATAGATTGGTTGTATGCGGGGGTCACATATCTCTGACGCTGACTGTACATGAAGTTAAATTAAATCTTGTAAAAAAAAAAACATCAAGTAAAGTTAATGACATTCATTTATTAAGTGTTTTATCTGCAACTGCACTGGCTTCTTTACTTAATATTTTGTTTAATTATTATTCATTTTAAAATATGTACATTTTAAAATTATACTTTTTTATCAATTTATGAGTTTCCGAACGTGTTAGTAGTGTTTAGGGGGTCCATCACTTTCTGTTTTCTCAACGTATAGAAAGAGATAGCGAACTAAGTTCAAAAAATGTATTTCCAATTAAATAAATATTTAAAAACAAATAAATATTTCGCGACAATCTTACACAAATCAACCTAGTCTTACGGTAAGCTCAGTAAAGCCCCATTAAGACCAGGAAAGAACTCGTATATGATTTTCATTACATCGCGGGCTATCGGCGTGCGGCGAATTCGGTCGCTTTATATAACCCCGCAATGTAATGAAAAAATGTATTCAAGATCTTGCATGGTCTAAATGGGGCTTAAGGGTTGTGTTGTAGGTACTAGACGACGATATTTATAATAGATAGATACATATAAATATTTAAATACATAGAAAACACCCATGACTCAGGAACAAATATCTGTGCTCATTACACAAATAAATGGCCTGACTGGGATTCGAACCCAGGACCATCGGCTTCATAGGCAGGATCATTACCCACTAGGCCAGACCAGTCGTCAATTAAAAAGCTACTTTGTCTCATTCCCTGAGTGACGAAGTAGCAACTTTCCTCACTCCCTGAAAGTGAGGAAAGTAGGCATGTTCGAGCTGCTCAGGTGAAATAGTTATTTGTGCAACAAGAGAGGAAAGTTGTTTTTCTTGCGAGTGTTTATTTTGAGTCCCGAGTAAGCGAAAGATTCTATAATTGAATCACGAGCGTAGCGAGTGATTCTAGTGTTAGAATCTTGAGCGTAGCGAGGCACTCAAAACACGAGATGTAAAATAACTTTACTCTAGTGTGACACATACAACTTTTCACCTCAGTAGTGAGAACATATTAAAGCTTTTATTGCTGACTGTACTTTTGCACAATCGTCATCTACTCTTCGAAAGGATTCTTATGAGCCTAAAACACCACGGGGTTATCTTGTGTATTTTAGTAGTTGCTTTTGCTACCTTCTGGCTCCAGCATCAGATCAGATCAATGGTACCATAATATTGCACTGTAACCTAAATTACATAAGTATGCTAAATATCAGCTCAATCGGTTAAAGATGTCTGCTTCAAAATTGAGTTGCAAGATTCCATCCGGATAAATATACAAATATACATACATCAAGTTAAATAAAATCTTGTAAAAAAATTAACATCAGGTTAACCACATTCATTTAAGTGTTTTATCTGCGACTGCACTGGCTTCATTATATCATTATATTTTATAAATATTTTTCATTTGAAAATATATGTACATTTCAAAATAATATTGATTAATTTGTGAGGGTCCGAACGTGGTAGTGGTGTTAAGGGAGTCCATTATGTCCTATTATAATAAATAGATACATATACATACTTAAATACATAGAAAACACCCATTACTTCGGAATAAATATCTGTGCTCATCGCACAAATAAATGGCCTGACTGCATGGGATTCGAACCCAGGACCGCCGGCTTCTTAGGCAGGGTCATTACCTACTAGGCCAGACCGGTCTTCAATTAAAAAGCTACTTTGTCTCACTCCCTGGAGTGACGAAAGTAGCAACTTTCCTCACTACCTGAAAGTGAGGAACGTCGCACTTTCCTCACTCTCTGGAGTGAGGAAAGTAGACATGTTTGAGCTGCTGAGGTGAAAATTAACTTTTCAGTTCATGAGCTCGGAGACACCTTTTTTTATTCTTAAGAACATGTAGCAAAACTGCATTTTATTCATAAGAGTGTTAAGTAAAAGTTGAAATAGATAACATATACTTCAGAAAAAACGACTGCTCAGCCGCGATAGCTGGAGATGCGGGTTCGAATCCCGTCTCGAACACCGGAGGTCCTCGTCGTTTTTTCTTAAGTATATGTTATCTATTTCAACTTTTAATTTATATAGTAGTATTACTACTTAAAAATCAAAGCAAATCAAAATATTTAATAAAAAAATAATTTGATTTGTTTCATAGTGTTAAGTAATTTAATACAAATTGTGTTTTTTGAGTGTTTTTTTGAGATTAGCTGATTGGATGGACTTATGAATGATGTTGTTGAAGAATGATAAATGCTGGATACCAATAATATGGATAATTTGTTTAATGGTTTGAGTTTACAATTTCCTCGCGGTGGTTGCACTCAAAGTGTGTTTCCCTCTCGTGAGGCACTCAAAAACACGAGATGTAAAATAACTTTACTCTAGTGTGAGACATACAACTTTTCACCTCAGTAGTGAGAACATATTAAAGGTTAAATAAGTTGCCAAAAATGTCATTTTTAGTACAAGCTTTTATTGCCGACTGTACTTTTTTTCACACTCGTCATCTACTCTTCGAAAGGATTCTAATGAGCCTAAAACACCACGGGTTTATCTTGTGTATTTTAGGTGTTGCTTTTGCTACCTTCTGACTCCAGCATCAGATCAGATCAGTGGTACCATAATATTGCATTGTAACCGAAATTACATAAATTTGTGTGCTAAATTTCAGCTCAATCGGTTAAAGATGTCTGCTTCAAAATTGAGTTGCAAGATTCCACCCGGATAAATATGTACAGTCAGCGTCAGAGATATGTGACCCCCCCTACATAGATTGGTTGTATGCAGGGGGGGTCACATATCTCTGACGCTGACTGTACATGAATTAAATTAAATCTTGTAAAAAAATTAACATCAAGTTAATCACATTCATTTATTAAGTGTTTTATCTGCAACTGCACTGGCTTCTTTACTTAATATTTTGTTGAATTATTTTTCATTTTAAATTATGTTCATTTGGAAATTATAATATTTTATCAATTTATGAGTTTTCTGTTAGTAGTGTTTAGGGGGTCCATCACTTTCTGTTTTCTCAACGAATACCTTGAAAGAGATAGCGAACTAGTTCAAAAAATGTATTTCCAATGAAATAAATATTTAAAAACAAATAAATGTTTCGGGACAATCTTACACAAATCAACCTAGTCTTACGGTAAGCTCAGTAAAGCCCCATTAAGACCAGGAAAGAACTCGTATATGATTTTCATTACATCGCGGGCTATCGGCGTACGGCGAATTCGGTCGCTTTATATAACCCCGCAATGTAATGAAAAAATGTATTCAAGATCTTGCATGGTCTAAATGGGGCTTAAGGGTTGTGTTGTAGGTACTAGACGACGATATTTATAATAGATAGATACATATAAATATTTAAATACATAGAAAACACCCATGACTCAGGAACAAATATCTGTGCTCATTACACAAATAAATGGCCTGACTGGGATTCGAACCCAGGACCATCGGCTTCATAGGCAGGATCATTACCCACTAGGCCAGACCGGTCGTCACTTAAAAATCTGCTTTGTCTCACTCCCTGGAGTGACGAAAGTAGCAACTTTCCTCACTCCCTGAAAGTGAGGAAAGTAGGCATTTTCGAGCTGCTGAGGTGAAATAGTTATTTGTGCAACAAGAGAGGAAAGTTGTTTTTTCTTGCGAGTGTTTATTTTGAGTCCCGAGTAAGCGAAAGATTCTATAATTGAATCACGAGCGTAGCGAGTGATTCTAGTGTTAGAATCTTGAGCGTAGCGAGGCACTCAAAAACACGAGATGTAAAATAACTTTACTCTAGTGTGACACATACAACTTTTCACCTCAGTAGTGAGAACATATTAAAGCTTTTATTGCTGACTGTACTTTTTGCACAATCGTCATCTACTCTTCGAAAGGATTCTTATGAGCCTAAAACACCACGGGGTTATCTTGTGTATTTTAGTAGTTGCTTTTGCTACCTTCTGGCTCCAGCATCAGATCAGATCAATGGTACCATAATATTGCACTGTAACCTAAATTACATAAGTATGCTAAATATCAGCTCAATCGGTTAAAGATGTCTGCTTCAAAATTGAGTTGCAAGATTCCATCCGGATAAATATACAAATATACATACATCAAGTTAAATAAAATCTTGTAAAAAAATTAACATCAGGTTAACCACATTCATTTAAGTGTTTTATCTGCGACTGCACTGGCTTCATTATATCATTATATTTTATAAATATTTTTCATTTGAAAATATATGTACATTTCAAAATAATATTGATTAATTTGTGAGGGTCCGAACGTGGTAGTGGTGTTAAGGGAGTCCATTATGTCCTATTATAATAAATAGATACATATACATACTTAAATACATAGAAAACACCCATTACTTCGGAATAAATATCTGTGCTCATCGCACAAATAAATGGCCTGACTGCATGGGATTCGAACCCAGGACCGCCGGCTTCTTAGGCAGGGTCATTACCTACTAGGCCAGACCGGTCTTCAATTAAAAAGCTACTTTGTCTCACTCCCTGGAGTGACGAAAGTAGCAACTTTCCTCACTACCTGAAAGTGAGGAAAGTCGCACTTTCCTCACTCTCTGGAGTGAGGAAAGTAGACATGTTTGAGCTGCTGAGGTGAAAATTAACTTTTCAGTTCATGAGCTCGGAGACACCTTTTTTTATTCTTAAGAACATGTAGCAAAACTGCATTTTATTCATAAGAGTGTTAAGTAAAAGTTGAAATAGATAACATATACTTCAGAAAAAACGACTGCTCAGCCGCGATAGCTGGAGATGCGGGTTCGAATCCCGTCTCGAACACCGGAGGTCCTCGTTGTTTTTCTTAAGTATATGTTATCTATTTCAACTTTTAATTTATATAGTAGTATTACTACTTAAAAATCAAAGCAAATCAAAATATTTAATAAAAAAATAATTTGATTTGTTTCATAGTGTTAAGTAATTTAATACAAATTGTGTTTTTTGAGTGTTTTTTTGAGATTAGCTGATTGGATGGACTTATGAATGATGTTGTTGAAGAATGATAAATGCTGGATACCAATAATATGGATAATTTGTTTAATGGTTTGAGTTTACAATTTCCTCGCGGTGGTTGCACTCAAAGTGTGTTTCCCTCTCGTGCCTTGATACCCTCCCAACGCTGAATATGCCATATTTAGTATTTTCGTACGTCGTTTTCATTGAAAATTATAATTTAATAATACGGTAATTATATTTTAGAATTGCAAAATTATGTTCAACATTAATTTTCTTATCATTGTTATAAGACATTTAGGAACTCGCAAAGGAAATTACTTTTTTTATTGCTTTTACAGCAATAGGATTCAGAATAATAAAAAAAAAATGATCTTCCAAGTAAAAAACGTCATAATCATGTGAATCGTGATGACTAGTTACGCGGGACTCTTGTCGTCAGCTATTATTTTATTACGTAAGTAATAACAAGACAATTTTACGTTAAGTATGTCAAAAAGTTTATGGTATTGATTACTACTACTGCTTCATCAACGAACGGCCACTGCTGGATGGGTCTACCCCATAGACCGCCATAAGCGCCATTCCATGTTCATGTATATATTATTTGTATTTAAACTTACGTGAGACATATTTAATGATTAACGATTAAGCCTCCGTTTTCAAGCACTAAGAGTTCTGAGTGTCCGTTCGGTTCGCCGATCGCGTCGCCGGCCCGTCGCCCTATGTTCTCCGAAACATGTCGCGCGAGTGACTAAATAAACGTAGTACCTAGTAGTAGTAGTCGAATTATTGTGTATGTATGTTGCAGTCTTGCTGGAAGGATGCAAAACATGGCTTGGAAGCAGTGAAAGTAAGCAACTGCTCATGGATATATCTAAGCTATTAGTGAAGGATGCCGTGCGTAAGGTTCATACAGTTTGGGATTTAAAATACGACTATCAGAGATACAAAACTTTTGGCATTGGGGAAAAGATTTATCTTATACGCACGAAAATGGCAGAAATGATCAGGTTATCTTTGCGCGGTCAGGCACATTGGAGGCGACGGACCACTACTGAGGTAAGTAAGTTCTATAGAATAATTTTCAAGATGACGTGATAACAGCTCAACACATTAACAAAATTTGTTTTCGCTTCGAGAACAAACATTAGATACATTAGATTAGATAGATTTTCTATTCTAAGTAAGTTTAAATCTTAACTGAGCATTTCTCAAAAAGTTTGTACATTTGGATCACGTCTTCGATTTTGATTAAAAGCGGTAGACTGATAGAGCAAATGATGCTTAGCAAGATCTACCATATTTCCCAAAATGTCCCATAAAGTTTGTATTGTACTTTCCTTTTTTGTTACCGAAAGTCTATAGAAATTTGATCCAAATGTACAAACTTTTTGAGAAATGTTCAACTAATGACGATAATAAAGTAATCGCCCGGGTACCCGATAGCGTTCCAATGAATACCACTTTCATTGGCACTAAGTCATTGTCAATATAGAGGTGACATTAGGGTGTCATCAACTGGCATATCGAGCAAGGCATATCTGAACGGTTTACCTTATGTTTCGTAAATATGAGTCTGTGACTGCCTAAGCAGACGAAACGTCAACTGTCTGTCGAAATGGTTTTTAAATGCTTAGTGCATATGTATTAAGCTGTACCCATATACATGCGAGTATACAGCCTGCCGTCGACTATGCAGACTACTGTAGAAATTTAATCGTGAAGTCAGTTTATCAAAATTTTCAAAACTATTGCTATCTCGCGGTGTAAGTGCGAAAGTTCCTTGGTACATGGACATTTGTCGCTACAGATGAAAACAAGAAGTAGCGTACTCTCAATTGAAAATACCATCAAACTTGTATGACAATAACAAAATTAAGAATAGGCATGTTTTTAAAAAGTTGTAAAATAAAAGATGCTCAGTTTGGAGATTAAAATTAAACCTTACATTTAAAGCGCCATAGTCAATGACGCCCATTTGTTCTTATTGATCTACACAAAAGGGCAAAAGTGTGTAAAAAGCGGCACGTTGACTGTGGACTACATTACTCAAACCCTTTCATGGCTCACTTTTTCCACTGGCTTTTTAAATATTTCATTTATTTCAAATATTTAAAAAGCCGTCTCATACCTATACAGATATACAGATATCTGTATATGCGACTTCATCTTTAATTAAAAACTTCAGACAGTAACTACACGAGATTACGACTTCTGATAATTACTATTTTTACCACTGTATGTTTCCCTAACTCGCTATCAAAACCAGAGTTAATAATAAGAAGCTAAGAGCGTGTCAGGACATGCTCACTGTAGGGTTCCGTAGTTTTTAATCCGTAACTCACATGGTACATACAACCGATCAAGCTCAAAATAATTTTCTTTGAAAGTCTTTATAAAGCTTCAAGTTTATTTGCGTTTATCAGAAAATGATAATGAACATGATTTTATTCAGATTTTTTGGATTGCGATTTATACCATTTTTCACATATATGTTTGGTAGGATAGTTATTAGTTATAGGATAGTTATATATGGTGCATATTGATATCATTTATGTTACTTAAAATTTGAATTATTCCAGCTGATTCGAAATCTAACTAATCTGCAAAGGATGGGCCAGGAATTGTTTCTTTTCATGCACGAGTTGTTAAAATATGAGAAAGAAATAATGAATAAGGATAAAATTAGAAACGTTTCGAGAATCAAGATTGGCGAGAGTTGCCAGGCGGCTGGTAGTATGGTCATACCGCCGTCTGTGCTTGACAACTATCGCCGCCAGTTCATCGACGACAAGAGGCAACATGTCGTAAACACATATCTGAAGGAAACGCCACTAAATGCCTCAAGTAACATTGAGAAGGAACTGAAAGAGTCGCTCAATACTAAACATTTGAGAGGGCCCGTTACTCAAAAAGTGGATACTAATTTTAACCTCGCCCCAGATTTTATGTAAACTATTAATTTAAACTTTATGTAGTTTATCTTCATTATAACTGATTTGAGTGAATCAACTATTTGTCGTTGTTATTCTGTCCGGTCAGCCAGGAGACATCTGAGGCATAGTTTGTTAGATGAAATATGGCACCGCGTTCTACTAACACGCTTGGTAGGTGGAAGGCACATTATGGAAGGGACATATAGCTATCAGAAATATGCATGTTTTGTGCATTTAGATGCCATAAAACTGTGGTTTTAAGAGTGACCCAGGGGAACGTAACCATGGCAACGAGGGACAAGGAATAGTTGATTCAGCCGTCTATATGATTTCGTCACTAACTCAATGATGATCATCAAATTTCTAAGTATTACTGAAATATGCTATGTAAGCTACTATTAGTACACAAACACCAAATTTAGATCAGTATCAAAGAGATTACTTTCTTCTTCGCACTTCGATTTATTCACAGTCAGAATAGATAAGTAAAGTATCTAAGGTATCGATTGGACGCTAAGTGGATTCCGCGGGGCGTGCCGACGATGAGCCGGCGAAGAGCCCGGGGCTGACTCGTCTTTAAGTTTCCGAGGAATATTGATAATGCGATATTCATTAAACGTCCGGTGAACTTGTGATATTACCAGCTCTGTAAGGATTATACTCGGTAGCTCGAAGTCGATTAACTCTGCGGGCATCCGTTCGTGTTTCTGGACAAGTAGGTACATAAGTAAAGATAAAGACTTCTGTATGTAAATGTCTTGAATAAGGGTTCCATTTGGATTTTTTTTTATGACATAGTCGGCAAACGAGCAGACGGATTGCCTGATGGTAAGCAATTACCGTCGCCCATGGGCACCCGCCACACCAGATGAGTCACAAGCGCGTTGCCGGCCTTTAAGGGGGGTTGGAGCTCTGGGAACCTTACTCACCATCAGGAACACAGCACTACATACCTGAAAGGTAGCAGTGCTATTATGGCTGTGGTCTTCTGTAAGGAGGAGGTACTTCCCCAGTTGGGCTGCCCCAGATTCAAGCGTGATGGTCATCGCTGTGCCCTACCTCTATTTTGGCTTAAATTGCTGTCCAATTTCCTGCATGACCAGGTCATCATAGCTCCTTGTACTCGGACAGATAGATGACGCTGACAAGATCAGTAATTAATGGTAACGGCCGGCATTAGTTATGTTATTCACCTACGTACACTCAAATTTTGAGAATTTCGGGTGTAATCACTAATCCAGACAATCATTTTCATCGTTATTTATTAGAGATGCAGATTGAATAGTGTGTTAGTACGCGTAAGTGGGCTCAGGGCTGGGGCCACAAGCAGGTCACAGATGCAAGCACCGAGCCTCGCATGTGTCCCATTGTTTAACTATCGTTGTATTCGTCGTAAGAGAAAAAACCCCGCCGCTTGCGCAGCCCGGACCCATATGGCATACAATAACAAATTCTTAACCAAAAGTAAATCAATGTATATCCTCGCGTTCCGTTTATAGTGCGGCGGGCGGCGGGCGGCGGGCGGACTGCACACAGTTGTGTTGTGGCATAAAGACGTCCTGCTGCACTCGTGTTGTTTCACTCAGGATTGTGGAAAATTAGCCATTTCAATTTTAAATTGATTAAGTAAATTAAAATATACTTTATTTTTATATTTAGCTACCCTACAAGAAAAATATTGATTATAAATTGGCATGACATGATTTTGATTACTATTAGTTAGTGTTAAACATACAAAATAAATTTAAATGTAAAAAACCTAGCCAAATCCTCCTGCCTCCGGTATGCTGCCCAGAATACTGGCGGCGTTGCCCTTCTGGATTGCCAGACTTAATATGACATGATTTAATAATAAATATATAAATATTTTTGGGACAATCTTACACAAATCGACCTAGCCTTACGGTAAGCTCAATAAGGCTTGTGTTGTAGGTACTAGACGACGATATATATAATAAATAGATAGGTACATATAAATACTTAAATACATAGAAAACACCCATGACTCAGGAACATAAATCTGTGCTCATCACACAAATAAATGCCCCGACTGGGAATCGAACCCGGAATCGACCAAGGCCATCTACTTCGTCACTACCCACTAGGCCAGATCGGTTGTCTATTTAATGTCTTGTCAACTGTAAATAAACCGTAGTCCGGTATATATCTGGGTAATATCCTGTTGTTTTGTTAAAGGCATTACAAGCTTGTGTACTACCTTTAATGACAGGTGCTGCGAGATCATTCGTAGTTCTTTAAAATAAATTGATATTAGCTAATCTTTAATGAAAAGTAGCTTCTGCTTAAAAATAAACTTGTTAAGTTATATTATATTCCATATTCGAAGACTCGATGCTACGTATAAGCGACGTTAGCGTTCAAGGGTGCCACAATTATTAAGGGGCAGCGTGGGCCGTATTCCGGTGACGAGGAGACAATATGCCTTTATTAATTCAGAGTGTGCTACTGTAAAGTCAACTCTAAGCCTATTCAGTCACGAGCCAATTCTTGTTTGCAGAACCGTAGTAGTTCCCGAGGCACTCCACTACGAATGTCACGGATCAAATCGACAATAAATGTCGAGTATTTACTTTACATTTAGGTTCTCTTTTACGTCCATGACGGGTGGAGGCAGCGCTCGAGTTCTGTCCATGACAATGCATCTTCGTCAAAAGCTGTTATTTTAACTACCCAGGGGTGGTGTCGTCGTCACAATTTAGAAATTAAATATATTATCAGGCACCATATATGCCATATGTAAAAAGACACGAAAGTAGGCTAAGTTAATAGCGTAAAATATCATCTTAACTCTTTCTTGGTATTTGTCTACTTTTTATAATAATAAGTATGAATAAAACATATTCAGGGAAACGTAATATCGAAATACTGCTTACAAGCTTGTGATCTGTTGTTAATGAGAGTTTTTATTTCACTTATGACATCTGTATAAGTACATACAAAAACGTTTAAGAATATACGTGTAGGTACCTATGCATATACTTATGTCCTTTTTTTATTTTGAAAATAAACTATTTATCGCCCATTTAATTGAGTTGACAATATAATAACTTAGATCTTGTGCATTGCTCTTGTACACCAATCCAAGTATAGAAGAAAGGTTTTAGTTTTCGTTAACTTGACTGGTATCACACCCTTTCATGTTAGATATCTAGCCACCTCTAAATCCTCTACTATTGTTAGGTATTTATAAATATTTTAACAAAGATGTAGAAGCGCGCTAACTATTCGAAATAATTGACACATTGGAAATTATATAGAAATTCAAAGATATAAATTAAAAAAATACCACCTACCATAAAAACCAAACCATACCATTAAAAGTTCAACCCAATTTGGCACATATAAATTCATTAACTTGATATATCTAATAATCGAATATTATAAGTCACGGACTAATATATTAAATTGTTTTAGTAAGTAATTTAACAATACATTTATATAGCAGTACAGATTTTTAATACAAATTTCTCTTTAGTACAGATTTGTATAATCGAATAAAATTACATTCTGTGTATCATTACCTCCTGGATATTTATTGAATAAAACGGTACTAATTACATTTGACTATATTAGGTGAAACTTACTTTTGTATTTGTACTCCTTAAAACAACGGCATCCAGAATGTTTGATCATTCTTAGAGCCTGCGCGTACGTATATATGTAAAGCTACATAATATATTCCCATGTGATGTTCTTTGGTAACTTTACTATGTACTATAAGTACATATTTTGCATTAAATACCGCGAAGCTGCTTAAGCTGAAAACAAGGGGGAAGCAGATGGTTCAATATCGAGTGTCTCAGCACGCATGCGCCACCGCCATCGACCTGACGCACCTGCGGCGTAACTTTTGTCCGACTCGACCCGGCTCACTGCGACTACACACATCTAAGACTCCATCAGAGAATTCTTCATTTAGCAAGAAATTTACATGAAATTTGAAATTCTAATCACACTCTTTTTCTACAAAGTTTTATTTACTTTCACCTGTCCCATAGTCTGTGATGAAATCTTGAAGTTTAGTTTGACCCACTTCCCGGTTTCATTACGATAATAGCTTGGTACCAAAAATTTAATTTATGGCATTAACTTATTTACATTTCAATGCGTATTTTGTGGAAAGAAAAATAGGGAATATCGAATATTGTATTTAAAAAGATCAAGTGGTCATATTTATCTCTTACCTGAGATAAAATAAATCATAACTTTTCATTATATAGATTTTTTCTTGCAAGCAAAAGTCATAATATACGGTTGACTCTTCTAATTACAACAGAAGTTCTGAATTAATACAACAATGATTGCCAGTACTATGCTAAGTGGCAGGCAAACCTTAAAGAACACTAGTATTAGATTATTAGTCATGTTTGACAAGCACACGTACCTGAGGCGCTACCGCGGAAAACGATATTCGTAAATTTCGGTCAATTGTTTTTGTCACTCTCATGACGCCTTAATTGGAGTAAAAGAGAAAAATGCTCGAAATTTACGAACTTCCATGTTCGCGGTACCGGGTCTGTTGGCGCAAGGAGACGTAGGCGTAAGTACGTGAATCCTAAGCTAAACTGCTTGAAGTTTTCTCTTATCATCTTTGTCTTATTACTATTAATGTTGTCAAACTGAAGACATCGAGGTGAAATGAAAAAAAAGCCTATTTCTCAAGAACATAAAAATAAAAGAATAGATTGATGATAAGGATGATATTTTTTATCAATGCCTCAATATAACCTATCATGCTAGTTGGTAAATGAACAAAACGGGATTATCAAACTCAGGTTCTTTTTCTACGCAGCGCCTAAGAATTGCTCTAGTTGGACTCATAAACTGTAGAAGCATCACATTTATGGTATACTAGCTATTGCCCGCGGCTTCGCACGCGCAGGAATAACCCCTTTTGACCCCTTAGGGGATGAATTTCAAAAAACGCTGAAACCTCTTTTCTTGTATTCGAATAAGGAATATTTACACAAAATTTCAAGTCACTCGTTTTAAATTTTGCACAATTCCCATACATACTTTCAACCTCGTTTTTACCCCTTTAATGGTGGAATTTCCAAAAATCCCTTCTTAGTGGGTCCTTACGGTATATAAACTACCTATTTTGAAAAAATCAGCTATCTAGGTTAAGCGGTTTGGGCTGGGCGTTGATCAGTCAGTCAGTCAGGACTTTCACGTTTTATATATATAGATGTAATGGTTTTTTATTTATACTTTTGGTGGCTATAAACTACAATAAAATACAATTTAAAAAGTTTACAATAGCAGTACTATTAAGTGTTGTGTATATATTCTTCCGACACTCGTAATTATGATCTCGTTGAGCAGCTACCTATCAAGCTAGCAGCCCGGGGGGTCCGACCGCGACAAAACTCTCACCCCATCTTCATTCAATATAAAATTCACCATTACAATAGCTACCTTCACACGACCCGTCCTTTTGTAAGACTACCCCAATTTCGATCCTATTAATAAAGGTATAGTGATTATTATCACGTCTAGCTTTTTGGACACGGCGAAGTAGACACTCAATTTTTTTTACAAGGCAACAATAACGACCTTCATTGGCCGTTTTGTTAATTCGAAACAGCCACGAAACGCACAATCATCCCCAACTATTAGCTGTGTAAACATTTAATCTCGATGATGCTAAGTGAATCTTTATGGCATTTGTTTGAAATGTCACCATGTGCCATGTTATGTATGAGTTTAGAAAAGTCCGATTTAAACTAAAGTAAAAATATTATCCAAAAATAGTGTTTATTGGAAAAATAAATTACAATACCTACTTCCACTTCGACTTCCAATTTTTTATACAACGACGGTGGTAAACAAGCATACAGCCCGCCTGATGGTAAGCAGTTGTTGAAGCTCTGGGAACCTTACTCACCACCAGGAACACAACACTACATACCTGAAAGGTAGCAGTGCTATTATGGCTGTAGTCTTCTGTAAGGAGGCGGTACTTCCCCAATTGGGCTTCTTCAGACACAAGCTTGATAGTACTTCGCTGTGCCCTACCTCTCATTGTTGGACGCAGTTTAAGGACATATCCGGGTCCGATTACGATCCTACATTACGTCTGCATCAGAATTATCAATAAATTAATTTATCAATACACACATCATGTAGAACCAAATTTTAGGTAATCCTTGGTTGAAACTAAGACGTAGCGCCTCAGGGCCATTTTGTCTGTTACACAATGAACAGGGAAGTGGGATAATCGAACAGGTGAGTAAATATCCTTTCCCATCTCCGGACACTAAAGTCATTTGAAAAATACCTAATCTGTATTGACGTGCCACAATAACAGACTCGTAATCGGTACAATGGGAATTAGAAGTGTGGCCCGTTGTCGCAAATTGGTCTTGGGCATGGGCGCGGCCCTCGACCGTGAAATCGTCGCGCCATTGACAGCGGGCGTTAGTAAAAACATGACAACATGTCAAAACTGACCAGATTTGGTAGGAGACAAGTGACGCGCATTGTTCGCGGGCTATAGAAATTGGTGTGGGCTCCTCGACACCTACGTGGCCGGCGGGAATGCGGGATGACAGTGTTTGCACATCGGATTGTTCAGACGGATAATCGCCGGCTCTAAAAATTAAGCACGCCCCCATTCACAAATTTGTTGAAAGCTCTCATTGTGGACGGCAACGTGTCTAATAACGTTATTATTGTTATAGAATGGGTTCTTATTTAATCACCAGCGTTGTATAATCGAAGTCAAAAACTGTCTCAATGCATATTATGTACTGGTGATTCAAAATAATTGTTTAAATACAATTCATTACATTCATTAAAATACAAGTACTTAGCTAGTTATTCAATACATTGGTTATTTCATAATTGAATAAGAATAACACCTACTTTGCTAATAGTAGCAGAATATTAGTTATTTGTTATACAAGGGAGCAAAATTAGTGTTTACCTTCTCGTGCTAATATTGAAACCCGAGCTAGTGAAAGATTTCAAAATTAAACCACGAGCTTAGCGATGAGTTCAAAAAGTGAAAACTTGAGCATTGGAAGGGTTTCAAAGCACGAGAGGTGAACACACTTTACTGCCGAGTGAAACACACAATTTTTTACCTCACATTCGTGTCAAACCTTTATCAAAATTATTGGTAATTATCATTTAGGTATCATTCACAATATTATTTATTTTTTTGTTTAGTTATTACTAAACAATAATAACACTATAATATTAATAACAGTTTCTTGGCGACCTACAGCACTCGGCTCACTTCCTTAAAATACCATCCAACTAGCTGACAATAAAAAAACATTCGGTTAGTTAAAACAATTAGTACCTATGAAGTATGAAGTTACTTTGTACTCTTGTGAATAAAATAAAATCTTTCCGAGCTAAGGTGAAAAAATTACTCGTATGTCGGTTCATAACTAAATTGTAAATTCAAATAACTTGTCTTAACTAGTCATACCAAAAATATAAAAATAAATTAAGATGTTGTATTATCTGATCTTCCATAGAAAAGTTAAAGTAGTCTGACGCTCAACACGACAGCCACAGCTCGACAAAGCATGCTACAGCCAAGCCCTCTAGCTATATAATATACTTATATTATTTTGGATATATTGCAACAATCTCGAATTAAGCAACATCATTAGTAATAATGATTCTTTGTAATGAACCTAAGTAGATACAATTAATGAAAAATGCAAGTTATTACCAGTGGCTAAAAGTCTATTCTAACAGAGCTGCAGCTAGATAAGTGATTTACTAGCTTACAAATTTTTACTAGGCTATTCAAGCTAAATGTCCAAGCTGTGAGATATAGGCATCGTCGGGCGATGAGCTATAAATATATATCTCTCTATTTTATTTAATAGCTGAGAGAAAGCTGAAGCTTGAAATAGCTGATAGCTCATAGCTTATACTAGCTCGCGATGGGACCAGTGCCATACCAAGGAATATTTTAACGTCCCCCCACAAGTTCCCCAGTGTAATTAGAACGAATGTTGTCACCACCGACGAATTGTTGCCATCGCGCGGCCTTTGTTGACGCAGAGCCGTTTTCATATAAGTACATAGTAGGTACTCCGTACTCGCATGCAGAACCTATCATGTTTGGACAATAAAGGATTTTCCCTACAACACGCGTCGGACGGTACTCTCGGTACTTTGCTATAAAAAACAAAATTAATGTTTTGTTTGCTTTGCGCGTCTTGTTCTTTCATTTTTGTTGGATTAAAATAGGAAGTTCGTTTTGCTTACGAATACGAATATAAATCCCATCATTTGTATAGATGATTTACGAGTATTGAATCCAGCTCTTATCCGTAGCGTACTTTTAAAGTACAGCTCAAATATTACCTATATGTTTAAAGGTCGACGAATATACGCTAAATAGTTTACGAGAATAAAAGTAATCCTAAATATTTCTTTCATATAACTGGATTTGTCACAAGTCTCACAACCAATTTAGTGTCGAAAGTATAAACATACCTATCAAGATTAGGTAAACTTGTAAATAAAGTTGTCTATCTAGAAGAAGAGGTATCTCAACTATGGTCATCAATTATTTTGATTTGTCCATGAACCCATTTTTCGATTAAACGAAAGTTCCGAAGTTCGCCTTTTACATTATCTATTTTTTAATTTATTTCAAAATAATTGCGATGCAGAAGCATGTCGAGTTGGGCCAAGAGGTGTGCTGGGTGTAACGACGCAGGGTTAGCGGCGCCGGCGCACGTGTCCGTGTTGTTGCAGTGTCGTCGCGGCTAATTGCTGATTTATACCGCGCCGAGCACTCCAAGTGGCAGCTTTTAGCGTCCGCTGTCTCTTGTTATTTGAACTGCAAACAGAAAGCAGAATTGTTACAAAGTCATCTATAAATAAAGTCATGATGTATTTTATTTACTACCTAATTATTTAAACCTTATTAGAACATTAGAATTATGCGATTAGTGAGATGTTTTTATTTTATAGGTTTTAGTAATACATATATGAAAGCAAATAAGGTAGGTTAGGTATATAAGGCCCACCATTATTTAAAACGAAATATCTGTCGATGTAATCAGGATAACAAGTAAAATTCATTCCATATAGACGACACGTTTATTTAAATTTCTTCATAAATGAAAATAACAGTGAAAATATTAGTGTATTTGAGGTTACTGTTAGTTTTTTTAAACTACTGTTTTGGGCCTTATTAAACACTATGTAGGTAATAAAGCCCGCTAAAGAATTGATCATATTAACGTAAATAACAGGTTTTTAAACTTTTTAACGTCACACTTACACATGAAACAATATTTGGTACCTTCATAACATGAGGATATTTATAATTTGTCTTTTTATTTGCCTTTGGGCCTTATTATACTAAACATATCAGAAATCGTCGATTTTACTCTAAAATAGAAAGAACTAACATAAAATTAAACCTTTATTTGTTACTGCACTTGGTAACATAAATATTTACCAAAATAAAAAAGTACCGCTCATAATTTATCAAACAACCATAATTTTGTGGGCCTTTTTGAACTAAAGGCTTTATATAAAAGCTAATTTCAAATAAAAATATTGTTCTTAATCCCCTCTTCCCACAGAATTTGTAAGTATGCTTGTGTACGAATTAGTTAAGATGTTAGTGGCCCTATTTTCGAGAATTTAACTATCCTCTCCACCCCGAAGATTGGTGCTCGTCCCAACGTTTTATTCGATTTTCCAGTTGATAAGTGATTTCAGGGAGTTCGCGTGGTATTTTGTACTTAGCAGCTGCATCTCGTTGGGAAAGACTTTCGGTTCTTACAGCAGTCATTGCGGCGGCCAAACTTTTCTCTGGCCATGGGGCCCGCTTTTTCTTTACTAGTTCAGGTGGTGACTACATTTTTTGGTCTGGAAAGAAAAGTCTAAAAACAACAAAATTTATTTAGTTAAATTGACTACTTAGCTGTTTTTTGTTTATTTATATGTTTTATATCTATTGACGCATTTAAAATTTAAGTCTACCATTACGTCTCATACGTTTAATAAGGCCCGTGGCTCGGGCCTTGTTACCTACTCTAATACTGGGCCTTATTAGCTAAAGTAAAGGTTCTAGAATAATGACGATTATTAAACATAAAAATAGACATGAAACTAAAAACTTACCTTTCTACATACAGCCAGGTTAACCTCTGTTTAGATCCAAATTGAAAAATAACACAGTGCATAATCAAAAACCTCCAGAAAACGCAATTTTCTTTTAGTAAAATTTACATCAAGCGCAGCCGTAACCTCACCCAAAGACTGTTTGGAAGGTCCTGACAAAATGTCGGCGCGTTCGAATCCAACCGCTGCTGCCAGCTCGTTTTCTCGACTGCTTCTTTGTGTACGTGAAGTGTCGAACGAATTATACTATTGGAAATGTGATTTTTGGCTTCTGGGCCTTGTAACCAGCTGGGCCTTATATGCCTGACCTACCTTAGTTAAAGCCCAGCCTAGTTCGTATCAGGTAATTTGTATTTAGAGGCTGACAATAGCTAAAGTGGATCCCTAAATCCTGTCTTTTTGCATGGGAACCCAAAATAAACGCTTTACAATAATGTATATCCCGCCCGCAATATCGGTAACTTTATTAATGAAAAAATTCTTCACCTAAAGCGAAATACAAAATATTTTTGTATTCGTTAGATTTTATTGTTTTTTTTTTTTCAATAACAAACACGTTAGTTAATAAAATAAAGACATAAAACGTTGAATAGTCGGCTTAACTTGGAAAGTATTTAACTACGAAATAATTCATTTTATCCAATCGCGTAACAGATCAGCAAATTTCTTCTAAATATGATTAATATATTCTCCATAAATCCTCATAATAGTTTATGGTGATAAAACTTTTTAAGCCACGTATATTTTAATGTCTTCGTCAGTTAATACGAACTTAAGTAGTAATAAAATAGTAATAATAATTAATTAATAACTAAAATAATAGTAATTGTGTCACCATTGGAGTATTCATCGCGCGTTCCGCTTCCGCTCCCTCCTCCGCCCCCGCTTCCGTCATTAGACGCAGGCGGTGCATAACCGCAACGCCGCCTCGGCCTTATGCAAACAAACGGCACTAAGTATAACCGCGGCTTAGCTCGCCACTTCACGTTGCCAGTGATGAATTTTATTACATACAGCTTGCTGCATGCTCGTCTAAAGTGCCTAATATTTGATTTGTGTCCGTTAATAATATAATGTTGGTGCGTATGTATAAATTATTTTTTGTAATACTCTTTAAATTTTATACAAGTATGGTTAAAGTCTTTACTGTCTATGTTACCACAATTATAAGGAGTAGGTACCTAATAGCAATTTACACAATTTTCATTTTGGTTACATTCTATTGAGTTAGTCTTTAGTAAATGTTTCTTATTCGAAATGAAACATATATCTACTTATATTTAAAATGATATAGTAACTGATGACCGAAGATCTGGTGGTTTCGTCGCACAACGTATCAGCATTGTGATACAACGATGAAATGCCGCCAGCATTCTTGGTACAGTGCCTCAAAGGCTTTTTTTAGATTGAATGAAGTAAGTAGTTATGATTATGAATAACTGCCTTTATAGTTTAAAAAAAGTAAGTACTTCTTATATTGCGGAGTCGATAATTATTATTTGACGGAAAGTTTTCGAGTTGAAAAAATAAGTTACATAAATACCTCTTGGAGCTGTGACGCCATCTTTATTTGTAATGGTCCATACACAACCCTCCAAAATGATCTATATACAAACATTACTAATCAGTAATCAATCACCTAATCACAAACCCCAACAACAGATACTCATATGTCATAAGTTTTTCATACGGTATCAATTAAACATGTAGCCCTTTTACTCGTATTGTTCGAAATTTAAATTGCCACTTTCAAACTACATTTTTTCGCGGTAAGAATTTTCAACTTTTCATTTAATGGAGCCCCATTTTACATGGAATACTTTCCTATGAAAGCAATATTTAAATACTGCATCTTGCCTATTGTCATATCGACAAAAAACATCAATAGTCCCGTTCAAAACTTGTACTTAAAGAATCCAAATAGAATATCAGCTAGCCCTAATAATATCACTTTATATACTTATATTATATACCTAATAATACAATTTTGGCAACATCAATTTTGGAAAAAGATAATATATATGGATATATTGCACAATATTCAATAGTTCAACGTATTTTTTTATATTCCTAACACATAATTCGAATTTAAAAATCCTTTTTCAATTCCGTACACTAATTAACTGTTTTTCTTTTACCCGAAATCCCGTGACTTCGCATCTATGTTATTTGGGGTGCGACTTGGAAGATGCTACATAAAATAAATATTGTTTTATTTATCGGAAAGATGAGGACAAATAAACACGAGTGAAGCCCTGAGAGTGGCTGGCTGACACCGATCTGTTTGGTTTATATTTTAAGGTAATCGAGTCGCCGAGATAGCCTTCGTCTTAGCATAGATACTTATATTGATATTAAATACTTAATACATAAATTTAGTCAATGGAAATAATTTTCGTTCGTTCATTAATCATTATGAAGCGTGCCGAAATGATAAAAAGACAATACATACCTACCATAACTCATGAATAATTAGGTTGTACTTTTTTTTAGGTTCTAGATACTCGTACGTACTAATAAAAAATATAAGATCATAACCCCTGATAACTCTCTTTCAAATTGAAAACACGCGATTATTCCTTTTACTTAGGTACCGACCCTTTATTTAGACATGAATTTTCAACATTATTCAGTTGATCAATGTGAGAGCAACAGGAGGAATTCTGCAAAGAAGAACAAAAAATTAGGGCAGTGGGCACCTACCTTTTCTCCAACCGTATAGGTAGGATTATTTTCAAACACTCATCTAAGCCCCAAGTACGATTATCTATGTTTGCAAATTCACAGGATAAGAAATAATATGGGAACATAATTATGACATACACTAATTTCCATTGATCTAGCTTACACTTGTACGTTAGATTTTATTGATGTTGTACGAGACCTAATGCAATTACGACGAATGCCACTCACTGAGGAAATTAAATATACGAGTACGTCACAAGACACAAGACCGGTGAATTTTGATGTTTCAAATTCAATTATCTTAACAAGGTTTATGCATAAGCGCCTCCCGCTTATTATGTGGTAATCATCACGGAACGATAAAGACAGCAATCCGGGGAGAAGGGCTTACCCCTGTCGGTTACAGTAGACTAAGCCATTATAAGTTTGATCTTCCCTCGTGGACAGTTGTTATGGTTCTTGCAGCCATTCTTATACACTGGTTCGACCGAGTAGGATAGAACGCACGTCGGCGCTTGTAGTTGGGAATAACGGGCCGAATCTAAACGTTAGTAAACGGCATCTCAACCCATGTGCTCACCACATTGCAAGCACAAGGAGGTTACTTGGTAACCCGACCAAAACACTCGGACAACGTATATTTACATAAAAACTAACATTTAAGGCGTCACCTTACTCAGGCATTCAGTTTACGTAGCATATGTGAAATCTGCGTAGCTGTGAAAATCACTGCAGCGTTTCAATATAAATAATTTTACGATGACTAGGTATTTTTCTATTCGTGAACAGTCTTCTTGCATGACAACATGATCTATCTTTATATCTGTGACAACTAAGGAAGTAAAATTTTCATTTCTGATCGGTTGAATTCTTAAAGCTTTGTGATTCTGTTTTTTCATTTATTTATTCGTAATTCTATTTATTTTAGAGTGTAATATTACTTCCTCATACTTGTCAATCTTATCATTGTTTATATTTCAAAACTACATAGGACTGTACGACTAATTATTGACTAGTGAATAGTACATATAATGACGTCAGTAATGTGTAACCGGGGTGGACAAGCACTGAGCACTCAAGTACTCCAAACCAGGGCTTCCCTGCGGCTTCCCTCAGCGTATCGACGGTTAACCGCCTGGAAGGGCGCTCGCTTATCTATAGCCACAATAATAAAAACTTGCAGCCTGATGTTCTATAACAAATTGTGTGCTAGGAAAACAATACAATTATCCTTTAGGACAGATGCCAGGGAATACGAAACACTTGGTTTCTATCAATAGAGGTTAATTTTGCGTGTCTGCGGGTGAAGCTTTTCTTTCGGCTGCGCTTGTATTATGGGGCGATGTGTTTATACAAGGGATATTTGTGTGTGTATTTAATGTTAAAATAAGTCTACCCACCGAAATTAGGCGTGGAGGCTAAATCCAAATTGCAGCTGTTAGCTCTCGAGCCGACGGGAGGAAGCACAATAAGACTTAATAGTTTGACTTTGATTAAAATACTGAATGCAAGTAGATAACGCTATAATATAATAAAGACTGTCTAAACCTAAAGGTGACCAACGGGCAAATACCGTTTATTTTTGACCACTTATAATACAGCCGAAGCTATGGCATAAACAGAAGCAAAAAGTAACGTGTTATAATAAATTGTGCGCGATGACGTCAATCACAGCGCAGAGAGGAACACCGGCTAGTGTTTTTATTTCCATCGCTTTGCTCAATTAACCCCACCTCCTTTGAAGTGCGGTTTACTGTTGTACTTGTTCCAAAAGAGATAAAGTAATTCAAATTTAAGTATACTTATGCCATTTTAATTTTGTCACCTTAGAGAGCTTCGCTGCACAAAAGGAATTGAGTTGTCATGCCACCGTTCTCTTACGATTCACTCAATATAGAGGCAATGCTAAAACGAGACAACTTTTCAATACAAGTTCATACTCAGTTTACGAATAGGTACCAAAATAAATAATATAAAATCTAACACTTCATAAATAAAAAACTATAGGTAAATTTCTTGCTGTGTTCTATACAAAATGTGTAGGCGCAAGTGATGAAACGTGAAGGCACACACTATGACACTGTAAATTTTCGTTAAACCCTAAATATGTAGAACTAAAAATATTTTCTATCATAATCTGAAATCTGATACAGGTACGTCTCTACAAAGAGATTGCGTCGCGCCTTATTGAGGCTTCTGGTGACCAGAGGGCTGGTCACTATTTCGCCCAGAGGATCAGCATTGCGATCCAACGCGGGAATGCGGCCAGCCTTCTGGGCACCCTACCCAGTGACCGAGACCTGGGACAGGTTTATTATTTATAAGATTTTATTTTTTGTTATTAGTTAATTATATATAATGTTACTGTTTTCACATTTGTTATCCTGTTTTTCAAAATAAAAGACACTTATAGGTACATTTGAATATACCTCTAGAAAGTCACTCCTCTAAACGCACCGAAATGTTACTAAAAATGTCTCGATAGTACACTTCGCCCTCATCCACGTCTAAACCTATACTATCATGTTGAATACTATATATAATGCTCCTTGATCGATCGCATTCCATTAGGTTATGTAACTGCTACCCTTACGTAGGTAACTTACTTTTTCAAATAATTCATGTACATCTGAGAATAATGTCGATTGACCTATATGGCAGAGTTATTTTCCATTTACAAGATAATCGTTAAATCCGGACGTAGAAGCTACCTAGAACACATCGAAGATGGACACATCAAATTTATTACTCGTATTTGCTTTGATGGCGTCACCTTGATGCCACATTGACAGTCCAATAAAGAGTCACCGTTTCCAGTGACCGAGTTAATATTCGCGATAATCTTTTGATCCATGGACCCGTTAACAGATTGATGCAGGGTAGCCACGGATATCAAAATCTGGTTTCCGGTTAAGGAATTTATGAGACATCTTGCGGAAATCTACATCCGCGGATCATTATATGATATGAATATGACAGGATATATAGATTTTAAATACAATTATTACCTATAAGCGTGAGTAATATTTAATCCTTATTTTAGGGGAACTATGGGAGCTATGTTCATGACATAGAGTTTATATTCATATTATTTTTATACAAAAAATAACTCCAAAATCGTTACATATCGGCCAAAAGTATAAGAAACCAATAGAACCACCATAAGATACCTAGACTTTGACCGAAGGCTATTGGCTATTGGGTACACATCAAATATGTTACTTAATAATGTAATAATTTTCGGTTTTCACAAAACGTTATTTTTCTAGATGTTTACAGTATCGTTTTTAACAATTAAATTTAATTTACTAGTATTTCCAGAAACCGCCGTCATCTATCTCTATGTTTATTTGTTTCGCTGCAATAAATTAAAAGTTAGTATCTCAATAGCGGGCTCGTCCCTAGTTAATTTACAGATACCGGTCTCAATTTAACAACCTCACAAAGGCGTGTAAAATATGCTGATCCCTTTGCGGTGTGGAATTGGGACGGCGGCGTTAGAATGGAGCTCAAAGGGGTGGCGGGTCGTGGCGCGGCGCGATAGCGCGCCCCGCGCGTCAGCTCATCTGCAATCCGCAGTTGCATAAGAGTACAAGTGAACAATGTGAACAAACCTGCACTAATCCCCGCATTGTCTGTCCGCGGCGACGTCCGCCACGCCACCTTTAATCTAACTGCTTCGAAGCGAAGCCGGGCGATAATGATCAAAGTGATATCTTAAATTTAAATTACATTGTTTACTTTAATAAGTATTATACACACAAAACTGTAGAGGGACACAACCTTAGGTACTATTATAAATAGTTAATTAAATAGCAAGATACGATTTAATAATAAACATATGGTAATTTGAATTAGTTTCCGATATTTCGGCACTGTTACAAGCGCCATCCTTACGGAAACACTGGTGACTATTCCGTTTTAAGTAATAGTTGTAATGTGAACAACCATCTTAGCTTAAAATCGAATATAGCAAGATATTATAAAACAAAAGTGAGATTACTACTAATTCGTGTCTAATTATTACATTCTAAGGTGCAAGTCCGGGTACTCGACATGTCAACAGAATGTATTTAGTTGAATCACGATATTATGCTCATTTATGATGTATTAAATAATTTAATGTTTTGGGAGACGAGGCATTTATTTTCGTTACTTAAATAGAATTATTTTTATACGAGTCAATGTGATTGTTTTGCTGGCAGTCCCAATAAATGTAATTTCAGCGATTTTCATCGGATTTCAGTTTCAGAAAAAAATACCCTAATTAGCCTGACATGTAGAAAAGTTAACTACATGTGTCAGATTTGTGTCGATAATTAAGTCTTAAATATTTCATTATTTATTAGGAACACAGAACAAAAAACAAATAAAATAGGAAATAATAAAAAACAAAATGAACTTAAATTAAACCTAAATTTATAAATAAAAAATATATCCTAGATCGCTACCAATGGGTAGTGTGCCCAGAAGGCTGGCAGCATTGCCACGTTGTATGGCAATGCTTATTCGCTGAGCGAAATACTGGCCAGCCCTCTGGTCACCTGTAGCTTCGATCAGGTGCGACGCTAGGTCTTTATAGACCCTGCGTGCGCCCGGTGATTACATTAAACTTATATTAATAAAAATAAAGCATCTACGGCACCAAGCCACGGAGCGATTTTATGTTATAGTTTAGGTTTTTAGTTTAGTTAAATTTGTTATATTTTTATTAATATTAGTTTAGCTTATAAGGTTTAATATATTCTAACAAAAATATCAGTATTAAATTTCTATAAATACTTAGATTTTGTATTTATAGAAAGCTTATAGTTTCATAAACTGTAAGCGGTATAATACCTACAATGCAAAAAAGGCAAAGAGATATAAATTTCCATACAGAGTTCATGCTTGATTATCGTCACAAAACTGACATAATTTAACGTTTTTCACGTCACTTCACCCTCAATTGGACACTTTTTTCTGAAAACTCCCTTCAATACAAATGACATGACTCATGACTCTCATGAGTGCCATGACAGAATGACTTACATTAGGACTTGGAAATTAAACCTAATACAATATCCTAACAGTTGTCAGTCGGTTAAAAAAAAATCATAACTTACAAATAAGTTATTTATATTATACTGCTATGAGAAATATTAAAGTCACAAAATTTTTGTATCGTCAAAATGATGTGGTGGTTAATTTCATTTTATTAATCGCTATTTAAAGTATGTGTGAGAAACAGAGTGACGAGTAGTAGTACCGCGTCTAGTACTTCCATCTTAGTAAAATACTACAAAATTTCGAATTGGAGCCGAAGATAAGCAGTGTATTTGACGAAGGTCCTTGTTTACTCAACAGATGACATGAATGGCGGCGTAAGGGATTCATTAAGAAATATTGCTGAGAAAATCTTCCATGTTGGCGACTAGAAACACAAATTTAACTTCAACGAAGAATTTTCATTTTAAACTTTATTATCTATTACTTACGGCAACTTCTATAGTCCCCTAGAACTTGGCACCAGCTTAACGTCAAATACGTGCAAAAAAATTCGGGTCCGGAGGTCCGGAACGGGATGAATGTTGTCAAAATGACGTGTTAGTTTGATTTTTTGCAATTTTTTATACATTATTGACGTCAGTGAGTCTTCGATGCGTTAAATGAGGCAAATTACAGATTGATGTAAGTACGTTGACAAATAACAATACAATGGCCGAGTCCAGTAGGTAAAGTACGTATCACTACACTAAATATGTAGTTTTGTAAATATATTTATTTACCTACTTAACAAATTCGGGGATAAAAAACTAACTAAATTATTTAAAAACGATCTTTATATTTTTGTACTTAGCTAGTATGTTTGGAAAATATTGCTTAAAAAGTCAATAAACATTTTGTCTTCATCTTCGTCGGCCAGCCAAGGTGAACGGCTCATGATTATGCTCCTCGTTACAGAGCGAAACATGTCGCGCAATATTTATTATTATTCAAAATAATTTATATAGTTAACTCTCACGCCAGTATTGTGTTTAAAACTTTAGTAACTATAAGTACCGTACCTAAATAAAAAGGTTTGTATCTGTCCTTTTCAAAGTTGATGTTATCCTGAATTATTAACATCTAAATGTTGTTGTGAAATTTATACATAGGTACCTACCTATTATATTTCTAAAATGTTCGTACGTGTGCGTTAGGCTATTCTCCTCTACGGTACGCATTTCTCAACCAATTCTTGTAAAAACAATGTGAGCAATTGAGAAAATTATACAGTCATTTACTTGACGGTTATTTAAAATTTTCCAAAATGACGGAGAAGTTTCGGAACAAATATCTTGCAACTTGCAATTTATGTATGTTTATCCTGATAAAATCTTTCAAATCAATTTTGAAGCAGACATCTTTAACCGATTGAAATGAAATTTAACACATAAGTTCGGTGACAATGCTATATAATGGTACCACTAATCTGATTTGATGCTGGAGCCAGAAGGTAGCAAAAGCTACTCCTAAAATAGGTTAGGCTCATTAGAATCCTTTTGATGAATAGATTGTCCAAAAAAAGTACAGTCGGCAATAAAAACTTGTACCAAAAATGTAATTTTTGACAGAAACTTATTACCTATGTAAACACAATGTGAAAACAAGGTATTTATATGTATAAGTAGAGATGGTGATGTCTACACTACTAATCCACTGTAACGCAATCGACACGAAAAATAATGTAAATAGAAAAAATCACGTGACTTGTTGTTCGATCTGACATTCCAAAACCTACATTATTTTTAATTTCATTTATGTGTCTTTAATCGATGGGATCCTGGTTTCACAACCATGATCCCATTGATTAAAGATAACCCAGTATAAGCACCAGGGTACCCACAGGACCTCAAAGCCGCATTGACAACTAACGACTGAAGCCTAACCACATCCGTAGAACCGCTACAAGTCTACGGTGCCATTTTGACCCTACGTGCGTAGCTTGCCTACCTTCCTAAGCCATATCACCAGAAAATAAATGGTACGGTTTCATTAGAAAACAAATGTGTAATGTTAATTGAGTAGATACTTTTCCTAATCAAAAACTACCTAGTTTTTACCTTGATATGACCGAATATAATGTATGTATCACATGACATTACCGGCGGCGTTATTAGTCAATTAGTTACTTTGCAAATAAACATTCGTAAAACTTGTGATACTGCAATTTTATTTTAATTAAATAATAACATTAGCTAGTAGCTGATTAGCGGCATTTATTTTATAAAGATCTATATTATTGTTATAATGCTTCCTAACAAGTCCCCCGTCAACAGTAATTATTAATTTTACTGTCCCTTTCTGTAACTATCAACTATCTCAACTCACCACTGCATTTTGTTAATAAAAAATATTTAATATGAATAACACAGGACAATATTTGCCACTGTGGTTCCGTAGCGCTCATCTTTTTATCAGTCTACTATTGAAAACAAATAAAAAACCAATTGTGAGGTGGCAATATTCAAGTCACTATTTTTATTAAGTTTTGTTTAAAAAACTTAATGCTTCTGTAGGTATTCATAATACAATGCCCAATTCAGCGTCTAATGTGGATAAAAAAGTAGAGCCCTAAGGCTGATCGACCTTCTTCGACATCTACCTGCAGGCGCAAAAGACCACCTACAATAATACACGTAAAATAAAATACTTGATTCATTGTGAACAAATTGAATTAAATGGGATGCGTAGAATGTTACTTTTTAAATTGCAAATACAAGCTTTCCGTAAAAAAGTGTCCACTTCATTTTGCCCTTCACGTGTGCATTACGCGGTTATAACGCGACGGGTTAAAGGTTATTTTTGTCTGTTACGGATTTTTATAGTGAGATAGATAAGTTGGTAATGCATTTTTGTTATTTTTTGCGGATTATAGTGATCCGGGTATTGTAGACCGGCGCGCGCAGGATTACTCGCCGCATTACCCGCGACTCCCGCGCCGCCGGGCCCGCGCTGTCAATCGTTGCTCACTTATTGTATCTTTATAAGCCTCTATTGTGCAAGTAACTAAATTGCTACGTGCATTTGTGTTTAAAATATTTGTGTAAAAAAGTTACGCTAAATTTGTTCTATATCTTAATATTAGAGTAGGTATAGGTTATAGGATATGTAATTCATCACGATACAATAAATGCTTCTAATTCAGTAAATGGTGGTGATATCCAATAATTCGCAATTACATGGAACCAAGCGTTTTATTTAAATATTTGTTAGTTGAAAGTAACTTTTATTTTGAATGAATTGTCACTCTTCTAATGGTTTAGTGTATAAGCTAAAGACCTCTGTAAAAGACAGTTTAAAATTTAATTAGTAATAAGTAAGTAAGTCATTATTAATCTAATGCCGAAATTCCGCGCCAAAGAGGTCACTTGGTGTACTTTCCTTCAATAATTAAGGTAGAGTACAAAGACTAATAGTATAAAGGGTGAACACTATTAAATTGTCGCCTACATTTTTACTTTGCTAGCGTGTTGCATCGAACCTTTTTTGAATATTCTTTTAAAATTTTAAATTTAGAAGGCTCGTAATATATTAGACAACCATAAAATGTTCATTTGTTTTTTATTTATGAAAATGGCGTTACACGAAAAAAATGTTCGCGAATTAATTTTGCAAGAATTCAGTAAAAATCCTCATTTATCAACTTTAGATCTGGCAAAATCTTGTCAAACAACTCGGAGGACGGTTCAACGAACCCTAAAAAAAATTAAACAAGGTGAAACTATAGATAGGAAGCGGCGTGAAGGTCAACCCACCAGAAAATCTAATGTTAAGTTACAATCAAAGGTGTGCAAGCTATTTGATAAGAATCCGAGTATCTCTTCCCGGGATGTGGCGAAAAAAGTAGGCACTAGTCAAGCAAATGTCCAAAAATTAAAAAGAATGCGGCATTACAACATATAAGAAGCAAAAGGCTCCCAAGAGAACTGTGGATCAATATAATCGTGCGGTTAGACGTTCTAGGTTATTGTATACCTTGTTGATTGAGAAAAAATGTTGCCTAATTATTGACGATGAAACCTACGTCAAGGCAGATTTCAAGTCTTTACCAGGTAACCAGTACTATTCCTCTCGTGACATCTCGAATCTTGACGAATCGGAAAAGGTGATCCCGGTAGAAAAATTTGCAAAAAAATACCTTGTTTGGCAAGCTATATGCCAGTGCGGCATGAGGACCTCACCATTTATCACTACCGGGACAATTAACACCGATATTTATATATCAGAATGCTTGAAAAGAAACTGTTACCATTCATAAAGAAACACACTTCCTCAACATTGTTTTGGCCAGATTTAGCAAGTTGCCATTATTCGTCTCGAACTTTGGAATGGTATAAGGCGAATTCAGTCGAGGTAGTGCCTAAGGAGAGTAACCCACCTAACTGTCCCGAACTTCGCCCCATCGAAAAATATTGGGCTAATATAAAAACTAAACTGCGAAAAACTTGCCAACCTGCCACTTCATTACCAGATTTTCAACGAAAATGGATTAAATGCACAAAATTGTTAAGCGATGATTCCGTGCGAAATTCAATGAATCACGTCAAAAGTAATGTCCGGAAATTTTCTCGTCGTTCGATGAAATAGCCCTAATATTTTTTAAAATGATTTTACGCTGTATAAAATTAGTCATATAAAGAATTTTGAGCACTTTGGATTTTTATTTTGTCGTCTGTAGCATGTTCGACCTGCGACAATTTAATAGTGTTCACCCTTTATTTCGACCTTCAAGAATTATTCTCCAACTCCGAACTAACAAAGAGTCGTACCTTCCATCACCGGCTCACCTAATTCTAACTCGGACTACCCATGTAAGTAATAGTGGCATCTGAGCCCTAAGTTTAAGTTTATAACGTAACAAAACATCACCATCGTGTTTTAGTTTCCCATATAAATAACATTAATACAAACGCGTTCTAAAAGTTTTTTACGTCAAAAGAAACTTACACTATTTAGAGTGCTGAACATAACAGTGCTGAATAGAACAGAAATCTAACTGACCTGTCGTACGCTGTATGTATATCTCTGATCTAACTTAGGCTTTTTACTTTTACCGCTTTACAGCGACAGTAGGCCTAGCACATGATGGGGACTACCCATACCTCTCTGATTAATATAGTTAGAAAAAGAAATGTATTTCATCTCGTTGCGAGATACTGTCGCGCCTAGCTAGAGGACAGTGTAGAGGAAAAGTAGCTAGGGAAAATCTAGGACCTTCTCGCACCAGACTGGCGAGTCTACTAACTAATGTAGCGCTTCTCAAGGACAAGCTGATAGAAGCCTCCGAGCTACGTGCTCAGATTTGTCCCATTGTGTTTGATCCGTTGGTACTATACTCTCCTAGCGGACACAATCATGCACATTTACCTCTGTAGGATTTTGCAAGCCGGTCAACAGTTCTGTAAGTATATAACAACGATAAAAAATAATATATTTGTATTTAATAAGTACTAATAATTCATATCTGCTTGACATTTACAAACATGTAAAAGACATCGCAGTCAAGCTCTTTAAATTCTGGTTTTATATATTTTATAACGTATATAGGTTACCTACTCGTAGTTACTATCGTTGCACAGCGCGCCCGCACCTTCACTCTCGGGAACGACATAATTTGGTGAAACGATTTACGACTTCCAGATTGCGTAAAAACACGTCTATAACAAACTAAACAAACACGAGCAGCGCGCGCGCACCCGTCTATAAAGCGCAAGTTATCCACATTTAATTACATTCTGGTATTTTTGTAAGTACGGCGAGACCGCCAGCGATGAGCTCTGCGGTGGCCACCTTCGATGGACACGCGTTTTAACTAATTGATAAATTGGGAAATGCCACCTCTACGTGTCCGTTTTCGAAAGGCGAATGTTTCTGAAACGATTGCGTATGATGTACATACAACACATCTTTACATACAGCACATACAATGTCAGTATCTAATATCTACAGTATAAGGTTATTCAAAAAAGGAGTGTACAGGCTCTTTAAAGGGTAGGCAACGTGCATGTGAATCCTCTAGAGTTGCAGGCGTCCATATTAGGCTACGGTAATTGCTAACCATCAGACGGGCAGTTGCTTGTTTTCCACCGTCTTAGTATAAAAAAATCTTCAATGATTTGTCGCTTTCATGCTTAGTAGCTATTCAAATAAATACAGAAACATATACTACTATGTATATCCTTTGTTAAATGCATAAAACCTCAGAACGTGAAAAATATGGAACACCTGAAAAACTTGCCAGTCAGTTAACTAATCCTCCCAATTCAGTGTGAACTTTGACAACCCAATGATTTTTACATCAGAACAACACTACATATATATACAAGAAACCACAATAAATAGCTACATTTAGTTAATCAATTTTGTTATTTAAAACAAAATAAGAATAATTGAATAAAGTTCAGGGCGCAAAGCATTTAGTTTAGGCATGGGGGGATTCAACCTAAGCCAAATTAGAATGGGCTATATTGAAAGGGCTATAGCTAGAGAGATATGGGAAAGAGCGAGCAAACATTCATCTATTAACCGTTTCCACCTCTGTGACGACAACGCCCGGGGCGGCATTGGTCCAAACAAGGGTTGGCGGGAATAGGCAAATATTTTCCCTGAGGGCTGAGAAGCCGCCGACTAATTGTTCTTTAAATACCCGAGCCCGCCCTTATACAAATATTGTCTAATTCGATTTATTGGAACTAACTCACTTTTTTCAATACTGCTCATATTTTTAAGAACCTGTCGAAACATTGGAAGTATAGAGGCCAGGCTTAAGAAATATAGGTTACCAGATAAACAATTAAGAAACCATTTTACAGATTAATATTTGAATAGCTAACTACGTCCTCCGGTTTCTACATTGGGAATCTATTTAAATAAATTCCGGCGCAATGTCTACACTGACCTAACGTGACCATTTGATCAGAACTTTAAAATATATAATATATCAATGTATTCATGGTGTATAGATATGAATATAAAACTATACTATAACTAAATATTAATTACGTTTAGGTAAACGTTTAGGTATTAGCAAAATCGGGTTAGGCAGGTAATGTAAACACACTCCTTTCATAAACTAAATATTTTTAATGCCAAAGCAGAAAAGATAAAGAGTAGGTACAAAAAAAATGAAACAATAGCTGAAATGTTTCTTACACCGAGATTTAACAGTTGCTATTTTAGGCTTACATGAAAAATGGAATGCGAGACCATTATGTGAACAGATCGACGTGTGTTCGACTGTCAGCGCAGCTATTTCAGGCGCATCTATTTGTCACGGATGTCTAATTTGTGTTCAGTTCAAGTAAAACCGTTATAATTAGACTTGAACTATTTTACAGTAAAAATGGTTACTATTGAAAGAAAGTTTGCTATGCGATTTGTAGCTGTTTCTATATGAAAACTAAAGGACATTTTGAACTTTTGTTTTAATTATATAGAGTAGCATTATCGGCAAATCAATGTTAATCAAATCAAATATGAGTCTAATTAAAAATACTATCATTCACACAACTCTAATATCGAGATGTATTTAGATTTTAACATAAAAATGTTTAGTTTTAGATTTAAATATTGTAAGTACATTATTAGAAAAACTATTAGTGATAATTATAAGTATGGTTTTAATTTCGTATGTAACGCAATACCTATAACCTAATTATTATTATTAATCGTATGGCATGCACAATGTGACGGACAATCAGAATACAGCTTTGAAGTTGTTAAGCCAGGCAATCAAGTCAGGGGGGACGGAGATTAGGTCCTCAGTTGGTCCAGAATATTCTATAACCTAATTGTAATTAGGGACAGATAAAAGTTATTTATTCTATTTTAATAGGAATTAATTAGTGCAATTTATTAAGCTTATTTAGTAATTTTTTACACCATGAAAACTAGCTATTTTGAAATTCCCGATTTTTAAAAGCGTGCAGATATTTCCAAATTATTAATGCCATAATGTGAGTGTTTCTAAGGTTCCGCGGTCAAATAAGATAAAGACGAATAGAAGCTTTGTCGGCAGGTTTTGCCTAATGGGTTAACTTAATAGTTAGCATAAGTAATAATAATAGCAATTCGTCTACTTTTAAGTCGGCCTATAATACTGGGATGATCGGGTACTACGTACTTAGCATAGCCCGACACGCACTTGACCGAGTTAAATGTTTTTAAAGAACAATAACGTAGTGAAAAATGCGTATCGTGATTGTCTTACAACTGTATAAAAAAGTCGTTTCGATAGAAGCGCGGAATTGACATTCTTCCTCGTCCTAATTCCCCTTGGTAACCTAGGAAAATTTTATTCATAAAATTTTACAAGATATTATTTTTTTACTTCGAGTTGATAGTCCAATTAGAACCGCATAGCATCGTATTAAGCCGGTATTCAACTGTCTATTTTTCCGCGCGCTTCATTCTGTACTCACGACGTTCGGCCTTCGGTTCTCGGCTTGAAAGATTCGGGCGCGCTTCCACCGCCTGCAAACTGTCATTACAAAAATAGTGGTCTCAGAAAGGGTAGTCCGAGACACAGTCCATATGGACTCGAGTGCTGGCTGTGCCACACATCATGTTATTTTCATTTCTTTCACTGTCATACAAAATACTCAGCTCACTAATATGAATAATATTTGTGAAGTATTAATCCACGGAATTAGATGTGTATTTTCAGTTTGTACATTTATTGTTATAGTTAAATATAGTACTCTTAGTGTTCTAAATTAAACGGATTATGTTAAATTTCACATGCAACATTGTGTAATTAAGGTAAATATGGGAAGCTATTTAATATGCAAACTGCATTATAATTTAAATTCCTTATCAGTGTTTGGCGTCGAATCACACGCAGCCCGGGTTAAGCATTATTAGGGAAGTTTATTTTAAACCGCTGTGTTTATTTACCTAGCAAGTGGTTTGTGATCGCAACATAAGCTTAGCGTCCACGCGGCGGTCGCCCCCAGCGCTGGGCTTCCTACTACGTTACTCTTCTTCATACATTGAGACATTCTTTCCACATATAAGTACTTATCCGAAATCAATATATTAATGTCGCATAATGTTCGCATGTCGCAATTGAATCAGTACTCACAAATGATATTTAGTTTTAAATATTGTTTTTAAGTACTTTAGTTTCTTATTACACCCTATAACTCTAAATGTCTAACTTTTGAGCTTAAACAAAAGTTAAAAATCCGTCACTTTGCATATAATTTATGAAGCAATCAAGCAAGTGTTAAGTAATCAATTAATCAATCTAAATACGAATAAAGAAACAATTGTTTAAATCTCATTATATCGCCATCTAATATCCGCTGTGCGTCAACATCAGTTTATACTTACTAATAACAGACAAAAAAAATAGTAAGTTTCTGGTCTTCTATTGCGATAGATACGAATATATATATATATATACGATTCTTGTTATAGTATAATCTACTTCCTATAATCTACAATAAAATCTTCTCGAAATTAAAGTAATAATATTAATAATGTGACAGATACAAAAGATTTTAACATTGTGGATAAACTGGACAAACTTAAGGAACTATACAGAAACAAATTACAAGATTATTAAAACTAACAACTGAAATTTAAGATATTAAATAAAGTACCTATAGCTAGAAATGAGAGAAAAATACAGAATTGTAATCAAGCAGCGCGGTGGCAAGTCCGTGCCAAATTAGACTCGATAAAGTAAATATTTATCTAAGTTTCAATACAAACGTAGGAGGTGAGGATAACCGTCAAATCAAATAGCTTGCGACCAGACTGCGGCTGCGGGTGGCGGCCGGCTCGAATATCCAGCTTTTAAACTATTTCTAAGATGAGATTGTGTTTTCTTAGTGAACCACTGATTATATTGCAGTTTTGGGGACCGCTCTCTTGCGTATTCTATCATAATTTATCAATAGTGACGATATCTCTGGTCTTCGTAAATTTAATGAAAATACGTGTAATTCTAGTACCTATTATGATCATTGTTACTAAATATGCATTATTCAAAGAATTTGTAATCAACATGTGAAACAACAAAAGCTCAGAGAACAGTAATGTATCTTAGCACTATAGCAGTACCTAATGCCAGAGAGCTAGGTAATAGGTAACTGGTTTCTAAAAGCCAATGCTAAAATACCTATTGACAAGGAAAAAATAATATTATTTAGTGTAATGAAATAACAAATATACGTATATACGAAATAGTATAATATTGTATGTTAAACAACAAAGGATTCAAATAACATACTTCATTAATACTATTAAAATATCTTGCCTATAATAATAAGATTAAGAGCGTAGGCACACTACCGATTTCCATTCTCGTTTGCTCGGCGTTCCCATATAAAATTGCACGCTGCAGAGACGTCACGTTCACGCCGCGTGCCGTTACTATGGAATCGCCAGGAAAACGTCGAGTGCCCGCCGCAAGAATGCCCGAGCCCTTAGTTATTAGTGACAGTAGTAATAGGTAGCTTCAGCTATAGTAGAGGGTAGAGCCGGTGCTAATGATGTTAGGGTATTTAAGTATGAAATGAGAATATTTTAATTTTTTATATATTTAGAATTCCGAGAAGAGATGACGCCTGTGCATATCAAATAAGTAGAGTGCAAGTAAAAATACTAAGCTAGAGTTAACTCTGGTGTAAAATTACATAAATTATTAATCCTAAAAATTAAAAGTAGGCAAGGCATTTAAATCACTTATCTTACTCAGTCTACATCATTTGGTAAAATTTAAATAGGTATATTTAAAACATTCAATAGCTACTCACTCTTCACTATGACCGCCACTTAAATACCGTTTCAATGTTTGTGCGTAACCCCTAAATATGTATTGATTTATTTAAAAATGTATTTATATAAACAATTCATGAGTGAAGTCAAAGATGAATCAATATTTCGCCACAATGAAACACATGATGAATAGTAGAGTGATGATGATATTTAATTTTCTTCTAGGGATCTGAATTTTGTTTTGATTAACAACGACAAATGAAACGTGGCTGAAGCCTCGTTATGAGGGTCTGAAAGCTACCAAGTATTCAATAATGTTGAATGACAGTTGATAGACAGGCGTTGCAGCGGGGAATAGCAAAGGGCGTGGACGCCATATTGGCGTGAGCGTTAGGGGAGCGCGCCCCTTTGGCCAATAAGTTGACAGTGGAATTGTTTATTTTATGGGACCCACAGAAATACATAAATAGATATATATATAAATAAGTGCATATCATGTATTATATATAGGTAAACAAGAAATTGGGAGACCCTAACAGGCATGTCAGCTATCGCACATAACCGTATTTAACTTTAGCTTTCCCACATTGACAAGTACATAATTACTCGTATTATTTGAGTACTTATATATGTAAGCTTACTCTTAAGACTGCTCTCTCTGCTGTCCCTTGACTCGGTTAGAGTGCCGGCAGTTGACTGCCGACGGCGAGAGACCGGACGGTATATCCTTGGATCCGTGGAGTAATACGGTAATACAATGGTCTCAGAGTAGATTACAATTTTATGCCATTTGGTGTAGAGACCCTCAAAGAGACTCAGATATGCCGAAGAACTGGCAGCTACCTCGCTCAGCATATCTGCCTTACGATTTAGCGGGGAAATGCTGCCAGCGTCTTCGGTGCCAATGCCGCAGCGGCCCTTTTGAGTTTTATGTTAGTTTTAGTTGCATTTTATTGTTGGTTTTAAATAACTGTGATAATGCTTTCCTATAAATATAGGTACACACAGCAACACTCTTAGCTGTACATTGGTGAACTTTATGTAAGGCAACCAAGGCTAACAGTGTTGCTGTGTGTACCTACCTAGTTAGTTGTCTTTAAATATAAGTTTTTTATCATTTAGCGTAAAGTTTTCTTAAGCAATGCTAGTCTAGTGATACTGGAGGTAATTAATGTGTTTTAATACCTACTATTCGAGTAAGGACTTCTCCTTAGCACTGTAATAATTATTCCTTTTTAGGGTTCCGTAGTCAACTAGGAACCCTTATAGTTTCGCCATGTCTGTCCGTCCGTCCGTCCGTCCGTCCGTCCGTCCGTCCGCGGATAATCTCAGTAACCGTTAGCACTAGAGAGCTGAAATTTGGTAGTAATACGTATATCAATTACGCCGACAAAGTGCAAAAATAAAAAGTGGAAAAAAATGTTTTCTTAGGGTACCCCCCCTATACGTAAAGTGGGGAGTGATTTTTTTCTTCATTCTAATCATAACGTGTGATATATTGTTTGATAGGTATTTAAAAATGAATAGGGGTTTACTAACATCATTTTTGGATCATGTAAATATTTTCGAAAATAATCGCTCCAGAAGTTAAAAAAACTGCGTGTCCCCCCGCCCCTCTAACTTTTGAACCACATGTTTCAAAAATATGAAAAAAATCTCAAAAGTAGAACCTTATATAAACTTTCAGAGAAAATTATTTTGAACTTGATAGGTAAAATAGTTTTTGAAAAAAATAATATATATATATAAATGAACCCCTATTTTTCTTGGTCACGCTATATCTTGAGAACGGCTTTACCGATTTGGCTAATTTTGGTCTTGAAATATTTGTAGTAGCTCAGGGAAGGTTTAAACGGTGAGCAAGTATGAAAAAAAATCGAGTCATATACTAAAAAACGAAAATATTGTTCCCCCATACAAACTTTATCAACTCGAAAAAACTGTAAGCGCCGCAGGATTTCATACATCTTACGCGTTTTTGGTAAAATGGTCTCTGCTTTCCTCGAGAAAGACGGAAGCACCGCAGGTTTGCATACATCTTAGGCTTTTTTGTGAGCAGTTTAGGTACTTTATATTATCCCAGCACTAAAGTCGTTAAGGCGATAGTTTCTTACAAATCGTTAATAAAGTAACCCTTATTCCCTAAGATATGGCTGTCAAAATCTCTATTGAATAACAAGACACACTTCATCCTTACGGCCCGGTACCGCGAACATCGAAGTTCGTATATTTCGAACATTTTTCTCTTTTACTCTAATTAAGGCGTTAAGAGAGTGATAGAGATAATCGTCTGAAATTTACGAATATCATTGTTCGCGGTAGCGCCGCCGTTCTATGTATAATTCCGCGTTTAGTTCGTAAATAAGAATTTGCACTAATATTCATCGCCCAATGCGACCGTCTCTCATATTCAGACCTCGAAGTCGCGGTGGCAATAACATCAATTAACTAGGGATTTCCTTCCGATATAAAATTTATCGATAACTGAATGCTTATTCGGAATTGACATTTCATATATTATTAGCTGTAAAATTTACAGAATAATTTAAAATTAACTAAACTGTGATGATTACTTCCCGTCAATGTTACCTATATAGGAGTTTTTAGGATACTTCTTAGGAATTTTAAAATTCAAATAAAAATCAACCTTTACTACTAAATATTTTTTTCATCAATTTTAATGCAAAGTAAACTGAAACCTAGAAATGCATTTCATTATTTTCATTTAATCAATGATGAACTTTATATTAGTAACAAGTAACAAATTTTGTTAAGTCCATATAAAACGAACGATTTTTCACGTGGGTGCCTTTAATGTGTGTTTCACTATTCAAGTGCTTCTTGACATTATATTTCTTAGCTACGAGGCTTATCTCACATTTAGTACAAAATATCTTAGATCCACGTATGCATAAATCCGGAGAGCTTTTTAGCCAAGAACGTAATAAATTTTCACGACACTGTTTTCTAGGTGGCATTTTACGCGTAATATTAATTCCATCGATTCTCTGAGCGGACAAGATTGTCATATTATGTCAACGTCATGTTTTATACCTACATCCATAAAGTATGAATACCGTTATCTTCGTTAATCGACCTTTACGGACTTCAATCTTCATACTGTATAAATAATACAGTTTAATAGATATTGCAAGTTATCATTAAGTATCTCATAATCATAACATAAGTACTGTCATAAGAAAGTACAACTTATCGATAAAATAATATCGTGTGTCTCTCCCTAGCAAAATTGTATTCGTGCCACGGCGACTTCGAGGTCTGCTCATATTATATCAGTATCACTTACGCATTCGAGACATTTTTTACGTCAAAAGAAACTTACACTAGAGCCTCTGTACTTTAAGCTCGCGCGCATAGTTTACTTAATTTGGAACGCTCTTACATGGCGGTTTTAAGATTCTTTCTGATGTAATGAGGTCGGAGCATACATGCCCATACATTAGGTTGAAACTGACTGACTGACTTCAAATGACGCTGGCTGGTTATCACATCTTGTTACAACCCCTTCTTACTTCTCATGGTGGGACTGAAATTGACAACATTTTTTCGAATTTTCCATGTATAGTTGGGATCTAAAACTCTTTCTTTAGTTGTCACCGTCCTTTGTGGGCCCATTTTTAGGCTTCTGTACTTCATATTAATATGTTAACAACAATGTATTCAATAGCCCATTTTAACTTTGAAGTGGGAACACTTACCTTGGCGGACGAAAAATTACGGAACCCTACACTGAGCGTGGCCCGACACGCTCTTGGCCGGTTTTTTTTATATGATTATTGCAGGTGTTGCAAAATGGAAGTCCTGTCAATTTATTCGTACTCACTTAAAAATGTATATTTATTTTTATAGGTACAGTAGGTACAGCAACCATGTCCCCGATTTAAAAGTATTGCTGACTTGCGTCTGGTAGGGGCATTTCCGCTGGTGATTAAGTGTCTACTAGGTACCTATATGTATACGTTTAAGCTTCTAACATCTTCATTGAGAAAACAATTATATCTTTATTTAAAATAATTACAATATTATAATAACTACGAAAACTTAATTAGTTACTGCAATAAATTTAAAAAAGGCCTTTGCGGCATTGTATCAAGGGATGTATGAACGGATGCTGGCGGCTATGTCCCACAACGTATCAGCATTGCGGTACAACGAGGAAATGCCGCCAGCATTCTTAATACAATGCCTCAATAGGCTTTTTTACATTTAACGTAGTAGTAGATTGACGACTATATTTTATGGAAAGCAAAGCTTATGTTATGTATTTACACAGACGCTATTCTAGCTGAGTTTTTAATTTTCATAAATATACCCCTCTACCGCGTGAGGATTATAATTACCTAAGCTTTTAGATCCACCTGAAAGGAATGGTTAAGGTATCAGTTTTGAACTAGTAACTAGAATGGGTAAATCCGAGTACCTATAAGTAGTAAATAAGCGTGAAATGAAAGTGATATTTACTTTTATTTGTGTTTGATGCAACTGTAAATGATAATTTTCTATTATCATCTATAATTGTACTTATCAACACCAAAGTAACATTTACATTTGCTTTATTAATAAATAAACTAATAAATCAATAAATACATTAAAAGTAGGCAGGTAGGTAATTTAATTAAACTGACGTTACTATTATAATAAGTATAGTAAATTATAAAATAATAACTATAATTTGTTGAAATTATAGCTATGAAAATTCAGCCAACATTTTACCATACTTTTCAATTAGCCTTAATTATACAATTTTAAAGTTAATATTTTGTGGTCTATCCGATTCGCTACAACTACATCTACATACCTTATTTACTGATGGTAACATAATGACGCGTATTATCCCATGTCTAAATATTTCGGTAGTCAGCACCATTGGATTAACTTTTATTCAGCGTTGTTATTACCACTAAACTTTTAAAGGCTATAAATTTATACTTTAATACAGACTTCCTTGAAACGTTGAAGCGCGTGGATGGCCCGGATCGTAACTCAAGGCGGATTATTTTCTTATGCGTATGATACACGACTGCGCTTGGGCTGACGGCGCCAACCGACGGAGCCATTAAGGGCGTTGAATAAACATGAGATTATCTACAGCACTGATCATGTGTACACTATTAAAAAATACATAATCCCTGTGATTCCATATTGGATTTAAATGGGTGCTAATAGGCGCATGGTTCGGGTTCATTTTTACAAGATCTTATTTAACATGCAATATTTGTATGTATGATTGGATCAAATCTTGAAAACGAACTTAAAAACAATTATCATTAATCGATGATGGTATCCACTGATACCACTGATCTGATCTTATCATAGAATCGGAAGGTAGCCATAGCAACTCCTAAATTACTTACTTACATAAGATAACCCGATGCTTAGGCTCGTATTAAGAATCACATCAATAAGTAATTGATAATTATGCAAAAAATACAGTCGGGAATACATATTTTTTTCAAAAGTTTATTTTTACTTATCAGAAGACCAGCTGATTAAACTTGTAAAAAAGCGTCTAAAGACTATTATATGATTAACATACATTTTAAATAGATTAACATACACTTTTTTGCTATCGTGATATCGTGAAAAACAACCTAATGTTTTTTTCATGAAAATCCATGAAATAATGACGTAATGAGTCTGTTTATTTAATCGTGTAGATGAGCGATAGAACAGTGGAACCCTTAGGCAGTGCCTATATATGTATAGAGTAGGAGAGTATAGTATACCTATATAACTCTCCCAGGATAACAATAGCATGGATTACTGTAGAAATGCCTGTAATTAGCAATTTAACTCAGTATAATGTTGCACCCCTACACAACAGCTTACTGACCTAAGCACATTGGTAAATAGTGTACGTATAAAACGTAAGTATAATATATCCTGTATGTTATTAAATGTCTCTCGTGTTGCTACCTACTCCCATGAAACAAGGCCAAGGCCACTCCGTCATATTACTTACATAATCGGGGCACCTGAAATGCAAGACTCAGTATGTAAAACAAATACGCTTTGTGCCAAAACCGACATCGGTGTAGTAGAAAAACAATAAACATAGCTGGTTCAGCGACCGATACCAGCTACAATATCGTGTAGTGTAGACGCTGCCAAAATAAGCACTTGAAAGATACCTATACCAAACTTGATTAGGTATTACCGTTCATTCATTTTGCTGCTTGTCATATCTCGAGCAGTCTCGAACACATCTTAGTAAGAATAAGATGGACGCAATTCCAGGTAATTTGTCTGCTATGACCCATATCTCGTAAACAGAAAGTAACTGAATTTGTAAACCTGTATCTACCTATGGCGTTTTATAAAGGTTGTGTCCTGTGACCTGTATTTTTTTCAACAATCATGTATTTACGTATATTTTTTCAGCGCATTTTTAACTTATACAATCATGACGAGTTACGAGGGCTGGACATGGTCGAAACATTTTGCTCGATATTCTTTTCATAAGTATAGGTACTACCAACGCAACGTACCTAGGTATAAATACACTTGTGTGTGATCAGTGCCCCCTAGTTTAGAAAATGTATATGTTAGATAATATCCTTTAGCCTGTGACGTATTGAGTGTAGTATGCACCCCTAAGACAATGATGCTGAAAACGAGGCCAGTATCCATGAAACGGGACCAGACGAGACGAGTTAATAAAATTCTAGACTCTAAATAAGAATACTACATGGGATAAACAAAAGCCCTGTAACGTCGTTACTTATGACTTTTTATGTGTTGTCCACTGGTACGTCATATAAACATGGTGTTTACTATTATTATAATTAGTAATTTAGGAAATAATAAGGCGGTTGCAGCGACTTCCCTTGATGCGTTTATTATCTTTGTACATAGAATCTTGATTTTGTATAGAAAAATCGCAAGGTACTTACGATACACTTAGCTCCGTCTCGACGTGCGGAGGAGCGCGACGCACGACTCGCGCGCTCGGACGGAGACGCGTGCATGCCGCAGTACGGATTTTAGTGCGAGAAGGACATAGACGCATTCGATATCGACGTCGATAAGTTTATTTCATACATGGTGACGTCCAGCAATTTACTTAAACGAAATATTGTTTTTATTTAATTCCAAATCTATTTCGTTTTATAGTACTTATCGGTTGTAATTATAAACTAAATATAAGGAATTCTTATAAAAGTATAATTGAAGATTGAAGTAGTAGATTACTTACTTGAGTGTAATATGCCAAAGCTTTGCTTCCGCAGTAATAGAACGTCGAAAATCTGTATTCGCGCCAGTATTAATCATTTAAAATTTTCTTAACAAATAATCAAATGACGCAATTGACATACGGATGCAAATAAAACATTGTTCTTTGTGTTGCCTTAAATATTGGTAATCTGTAGCAAAAGTCCCCTTTATAGGTCTGCTTTGCAAATAGGAATGTACCCATTGTCATCTGCGTTTTATGACTCGATTGTACAAAAACCAAACTGAAAGTATCACCGCAGTGTTCTTAATTATTCCGTTTCCATTTTACCGACAAATAGGAACTGTTAGGTCCAATCTGAAATACTGCGAGAAGGAAGTAACGCAGCTCCGGACGAAGACGCGGAGAAAACGCGGACGTTGGTGCGTTGTCTTCGCATGCGATTCCGTTGATTCCGCGGCGGCAGTGTGTCAACGTCAACCACCTATGGGAATAGAAATAACTCATGGGATATATTGGGTGTTATAAAAAAAGTGATACAAGATACGATAAAAAATGATTTTGAACATCTTTTACTATGGGGTCAAGTTTGTAAAATTAAATAAAAATTAAGCTGTTCCATAGAACAGGTCAAGTATAAGTTGACGAAAATGTATGAGAGAGTTGTTTTTTTTTTATAATTTACAAAGTTGACCCCATATAGTAAAAATTGTTCCAAATCATGACCAGATGCCGGCTTGATAATCTTGTATCACGTTTTTTATAACACCCGGTATGTAGCAATTTTTGATTAAATAGAGTAAACTCCTGATTCTGAATACGACACTACCATGACATTGCCCAAACCTGTCTAAATGGCTATCTTCTCGTATTATGTTCAGGCCTTAGCTGGGACGAAGGGTGGTTTTGAATGAAAGTTTCTATAGAAAGACTGCTGCACGAGCTCTTTAGCGAACCTTAAGGCCTTTGTTTATGATCGAAACTTTAAAACAATTATCTATTCGTAAAGTGGTAATATGACAAATGTCTTTCTAAAATTAGAAATTCGTCACTATTTTGCAACATCTTAACAAAAAACCTTGAAGATAATACAACTATTCATAATACCGGTGTAGTACCGTGGGCCGTGGGTCGCGGTCAAACGAAATGTTAAATATTATGGGCTGCGCGCGGGTGGCACGTCATGTGAAGTTGTCAACACTCGGGTACCTTCAACCAATCCCAAAGAGCCCTGACTGTGCACTATTGCCGCAGGAGTAACACGAAATAAGCCGGATTCAAAGACCCACGCTGTTGGTGGACGTGTCCCATTCAGTTGTGATCAATCTATCGTGCTTCTTGAATGAACTCTTGAAGTTTTTTGTTAACCTTGGAATGCGAGGTCCAAATCAAGTAATAAGTGCCACTCGTCGATGGCACCGAGAATTGATTGTATGGAGAATCACAGTTTGATTTTCAGTGACATGCCACACGCGTTTAAAAAATATTGTAGTAGTATAACAAATAATATCTTAATGTTACTTTACCCTATTACGACAAAGCCCAAAAGATTGCTAAATTCATACTTACTTACATAGGTACTAATATTGTAAATGCGAAAGTAACTCTCTCTGTCTGTTACCTCTTCACGCTTAAACTGCTGAAACTGGAATGATATTTGGTATAAATAAATAAATAATTATACCTACTCTAGGTATGATGGATATTGACCTACAACTAGTAACTAATTTTTTATCCCGCAACTACACTTTAAAGACGGGCAAGGCTGGCCTACGAAGTCGCGAGGAAAAGCTATTACATAATATGCATATATAAGTTGTTGATTCGGCTCTCACTAAACGCTCTTGCAAACTAGGCTATAATGTTGTTTTTATATGACGATATATACTAGTAAATTTTGCAAAAATGCCTACGTATCAAACGAATTTTATTTTGGGATTTAAGGGTGATCAACACCTAATGTTAATAAAGTTAATAGTGATTTGCAAAACACACAAACGGAATACAACTGCTTGATATAAATGATGAACGAGCGACTTAAGAAAAAAACTTTTTGTTAATCCGGATGTCCGTCTGATTGTCTCTGCCTGTTTCATTTTCATTTCCCCTGTCTAGCCATACACTTACAGATCTCTTCGCCAGTCAGTCTCCCATTCCAGTATTTCGTCCGCATCTTTGCCACGAACGGTCGGTGGTACGGGCTAAGAAGCTCGATTCGAAGATTCGCCTGCCGGATTTGGTTCAAACACATCTGAGCTATTATAATATATTATAACCAAATCCGGCAGGCGAATATATACTCGTGAGTATATATACTCGTATGGCTAACTAGCTATGCCAATAGCTTGGTAGTTGGTAGCGCGTTAGTGACTAAATCACGTGACCGGAACAGCTAACTTTTTATATACTGAGTACATGCGCAATATCGATAAAGATTTACAACACAAATTTTCAGCTATAACTCGCAAGGAAAAAATTAAATGTAAAACATGAAACACTAAAACAAAATGATTGGTACCAATCTATCATTTATCATTCAAAAACTATAAATGAATGAACATCCAATCAATAATAACATTTAAAAAAATGGTCGTTTAGTAATAAACAATTTTAATGAAATCACTCTTTTGAATAAAATTATACTTTACTGTGCGTTTTTAAAGAATGATACAGTTCTTTCCGAGCTAGTGAGAAAACAAGTATTACAGGACATCCTTAGGTACACAAATTAACTGAGCCCCAAGCTAAGCTCAAGAAGGCTTGGATTGTGGGTACAAAGATATAAATAATATAGAAATAAGTATTTAAGTATTTATTTATTATAGGAAAAACGAATGACTCAGGAACCTGTAATACCTGTGTTCATCACACCTCTTCTCAAAATACGCAGACAGAACGTTTACGCCGTGATGTGCCCCATATGAAAGCTTTTTGGAGCAGCACTATTTACGATATTTTGAGCATCGACTAGAGTAGTTTACGGCGCGTCACTGCGATTTTGTACCGTCTGCGTATTTTGAGCACCGGTGTGGGGGACATACGATAAACGGTACGTATACGATGCGTCACTGCGATTCCGTAGCGTCTGGAAGCAGCGATGTGACCGAACCTTTATTTGTGTGTATTTCACTTTATCTATATAAATATTTAAGTCTTTGTGCGTATCTCATCTATTTATTATTTACATCGTCGTCTTGTACCTATTAACGCACAACCTGATTATAGGTACTTACTGTGTAGGACTAGGTCGATTTGTGTTGTGGACGTTCAACAAACTTAGGTAAATAATAATAATAGTTCTAATACTATACTCTGGTATACCTACCATGGCAATCCCAAAATACATTTGTTAAAGTAATTGCAATTTGCATTTGCATTGCACTAGAAATAATACACCTACTGACAAGCCGTACTGAATTTTTGACCTATGCTATATTACGTACGTCTATGTAGTTTTTCTTTAATTCACCACGCGTGTCGGTTAGATTAAGTACTAGACCATTTAAAGGTTGACTCACATTAGAGCGGCCCGTCGCCGACACTACATTTTTTCTGGAATGAATCACGTGATCACCGAGCCCTCCGTGCCGCTTAGCCCGGGCTCGGGCCGGTCATGCGTCGGCTGTTATTGCTATGTAAAAAGGCTCGGCTCGGCCCGGTAATGGGAAAGCGACGTGATATCGACGCAATATCGACGGGAGTGCGATGGTCGTCTACTCGCAACAAGTGGCTGCATGGTTTTTTTTTTTTTGGAACCTGACTTGGGCTTTATGCGCTTTATGCACACGTGTGGTGCGATAGAGCAAGCGGACTGTGTGGGGGGAAGGTAGCCTGGGGAAAATCCAGGACCCTTCCGCGCCAGACTTGACTTGTACTACTGGAATACTCCTACTGAGTTTTCGCTTCCAGTGAGATTGGTTGAGACGGTCTCAACCTGATCTGAATGGCTGCATGGAACGACGCTCGTGTTAATGTGAATAATCGAGTGTCGAGCCCCATAGGCCCGGGCTGCCCCGGTGGCCCGACGGAAGGCTTGAGCTCGGAAGGGCGACGCGAGGAGACGCGACGGTGTAACGTGAGTCATCCTTAACGTTAAATGTGATTAAAATAGCCAAGATTTCAGATATAAATATCCTTTATCTTATTACGAATTGTAACTAATGGCATATTTGTCAACTCTATTCCGTTCCTGATCAGGATATACATAATATCATATAAAATAAATAATTATAGAGTAAGATGTATATTGACCTAAAGCTATAAATAGGAAGCTGTCGGTTACGATGACACTATGGACATAAGTACTCGTAGTTTGAGTGTCGTAATCGGGAACGGACATAACTTAAGGTACCTAAAAGAGGCATATAGATTTTTTGGGAAATCTATGATTTGCAATTCTACGTGGACGAAGTCATGGGCTACCAGCCAGTAAAATAATAATATGTAAAGGAAAAATGTCTTAAAAATTATTGAAAGCATTTTAAATACAAATAAACATTTATTGTTTAAATACATTTATGTACACACATTTACGATAATTATCACAAATTCAAAAGCCAACTTAAGTAGGTAGTCCAAAAAGGTATTAGTTAAGAGTCAATTACTTCTTATTAATTAGTTATTAACTTTGAAGTTCAAAAGATTGGAGTGAAGGAAAAAATAGCTAACCACGTACAGATATGTCGGCTGGTTCTGTCTGGCGGAGAAAACGTTAATGTATGAGGTACATGGGCCGGCGGGACAGCCGACCGTTCTTGTTAAAATTTAATGTTCATGGCCACTGGTCAAGTTGCGGATGAGGAGGTCGGTTTTTAAGAGTCGTAGTGCACTCGACTTCAATAATTTTGAGGGCGACAATAATCGCACGCAAAAGTTTCTCACCATTAATGTATAATTTAATATATAATTATGTTTCTAAATTGCCACTTTGCCGTTTCTGTTAAAACGTCACGAGTCGTGTACTCAAGTCTCAAGAATTACCCCCCAAATCCGCAGTTGAACCAGCGGACAGATCAGATCTGTACTATGGCAAGCAATTATAAAATGATTTAACGCGTAACGCGTTAATGTGTAAAATGCATTAAACAAATAGAAAGAATACGCTGCTCATGGGAATGGTCAGTGCTGCTCTCACAACTTTATAGGAATTCTCCAATGTGACGCTAATGTAACAAGCGCTACAAAATTATTTGAATATCTTAAACCATTAGTTATCTTATTATTGAGTGTGGTATTTAACAAATCAGAAATAGCTTTAAAGTTGATTTATGATGGTATATAATTAAACTATTTATAAGTGTTATTCCTGTGAGGGTTGTAAAAAGAAACTAAATTAACTTGTCAGTTGTTATCTTAAATTTATTAAGACGCCGAAAAAATTTTTTTACTTTTGCCATGACCATGACTAAAATTTTCAGTTATCCGGTTCAGAGTCCCAGCATAATATCAGTCATTTTCAAAAAATGGATAATGGAAAAAAAACAGTTTTTACTAAAAGAAGATAATGAATATGTTCTCAAATTGGTAGTATTTACGTAAAAATATATTAGAAATACTTATTCGTACATTCTTACGCCTTAATTTTTTTTTTATTTAAGAATCTCGTTTGATAAAAACAAAATAAAAATTAAACATTAAAACTTTAGATGTATCTTGAGGAAAAGTATTATTTACTACATGTATTAGGATAGTTATTTATGCAGAGAGGGCACCACTAACCACTTCTTGTTTCAGGCTCTTGTTGATGACTTACATCTATTTAACTACTTATACTATTTGACTAAATTAAATGTATTTATATAAATTCATAATACAACCTTAAACTTATCTATTCCGTGAGAACTGCCTACTAAGTTTTTCCACTTTCGACTAAATGTGTTGTAACTACAAGGATACAATTAAATGTACAATCTGTAGTCATCATATTTATTTTTAACTAGTGGTATATTACATAGTATTAGTTCAACTACCTCGATTTTCTCCAAAATACATTAGGGTTATGGCACACATACTCTTGCGACTATGCTTAGCTTTATGGTCACTACATTCTCGTGACCAAACCGATAAAACTGACTTAAGGACATCTGGATACATTGTAGACACTCATAGTTCCTTTAGACGTCTGCGAGGAATTTTAGCTGTGAATACCTACTGCTATTCAAACGGTTCCTTGGGAAGTTTCGTACCCATTAGAGAGATAAAAGACAGTCCGAAAATATCTAAGGGTTTAGAGGATGTTTGCCTTTCTCGCTGCTGTTAGAAACCTTTTTCGGAATTGTTAAATTAATATTTCGTTTTCTTTGCATATACACCGTATGTCCATAAAAATATAAATATAAATACATATTTCAAATATTAAAGCCAAATTTTTTTATCTATATTCTGATTGTTTTTTATTTCCGATACTTCGCTTCATTCATCCGATCTGACCCTTTGCCTTTTATATGCTATTTTGGATTATTTCCAGTAACAAAAAACTTTCTGTCCTTCTCCATAGAAAATTTCTAATGAAACAAATGAAATAGACTCATTATTACCAAATTTATATTGTAGGTAGATGCGTATTGGGTCAATCACAATGTCATTATTATAGTATCTGGGATAAAAAAAAATCAGAGCTACTTACATGCTAATGGGTGTGCATATCAAAGATCATTCAATATTTATTTCTAAGAGTGAATAAGTATACAATCAATATTTCAAATATTACTTACACAGAAAATACGAATCAACAGACTAGAACAAGTATCAGAAGAGCTTGCTACTAAGATAGGTGTAGAATACATGTGGAATTGTATACTTACTTTAATTAACGTATTTACACGAATGCACGAAACAATCGTAATTGTCTGATTACAATTAATCTTATTTGTAACCTTTTCTACCTTACATAAGTCACTGGTGAACGAATATACATACCTACGTACTATCCTTGCACTATGAACGGTCTCTTGAGAACTAGAGATTTCACTATAATGCTAATATTGTGTTATACAGTTCGCTCGAACGGGAATATTCGAAAGTATCCGTCTCACTGGTCTGATTTAGAGGTCCGATGAAAACTAGCACATACCGTGTCAGTCCTTCACACTAAATCTTTCACTATATAATCGTTTCTCCCTCTCCCTGCTACTTGCCTCCCGTCTTCTTATTCCGTCAAACCTGTGACAAAAAGAAATAACTTTTAATTTGTGTTATTTTAGTTTTTATTTAAGGTTCAAACTATAGTTAAATTCCGAGTGTGTACCATTTTCTCAATTTAGTAACCCCGACGACTACACGCATGAATTTATAAAAAGCAATGCAGCGATTAACACGCATGAGAAAAGAAATGGCGCCTCCGTAGAGCCTTGGCTTATCGGTGATACTCTGATACTTGATAATTCGGTTATTATATAGATGTAAAACTTAAGAAAGTCACCATGTCGATGTAGTAGTGCGGAGCATTAATATGGAACTTACGTCAAAATTTGAATATGGAACGCCGAAATGCGTGTACAGATACGTTACTACTACATAGACCAGGTGCTTTAGCTAAGTTTTTCACCTATACTGCATTATTATTTTACATATTCTGCTATTAGGAAATGCAACCTTAGTACCTACAAGTACCTACTGTACCCCCATTAATACACTACAATATCGAAGTCAGCTGTCTGTATTCGATCGGTTTGATCGGTTCAATCGGTTTGATAACAATTTATTGCTAGCAATTTACTATTGTGAGTTCAGAGTGAGATGATAATGTTATATCACCTATAATTGTCTATTATCGAATATTATTTTTAACCTACTCTACTGTAGTACTCCAGCTAATGAATGACGTCCGCCGAAACATAAATTATGAGCGCAAAGCTATGAAAGAAACCTTAATGCGAAAAAATCCCGTCCTGATCCCCAAGCCGGCCAAACAAGAGACAAACTGGATTATATGGGATAATCGAGGATTCGTCGTCTTTCTAATATTTTGGCAGATTTGTGACTTTATGTAATAACAATCGTTATAATTTAAATCCGTTAGTTACGTTTTGGTTATGACATTAAACAAAGCCATAAGTATATTGCCAGTATTATGATAAAGTCTAGTTATAAATATTAGTTTTTTCAAAGCTTTGCCTCAAAGAGGTTCATAAACTACGTTATTATACATATAACCCAATGGGCATATGTGTAAACGCTGGATATTGATTTCCATAAAGTCCTAATAAACAATGTAAAATGAACTTAAGACCCTGTTTTGGCTAAATTGTATTTTATTAATATTTAGTTATGTTATTTATTAACGGCATTAATATTTAATAAATATTTTAGTTAATTATTGACAATAATCTTTTTTGATAACGATTCCATATTTCGTGTCTCTCAAAATAAACCTATGTAAGTAGTTTATCTCTACAAACAAAAAACGTAACGCTAGGGCCGTTCCCGTCACTTGGTCACCATATGGTCAGTTCCGCTCCGTTGTTTAACTAAGCTGACACAAGCAACTAACAACGGGTTCTACCTACTGTCTACACAAAGTTTTTATCACTTCCAAGATTTCACATTTGTAAACAATAAACTCTACCCGACAATGTATCTGTTGTGTGTTGGATATTTAATTAGTGGGACAGATCGTGGAATACGTTAGCTTGTTACCTACTTGTAACTATTTTCGTTAAATTAAATCGATAAAATTTACTTGACTGTACATATTTTTTTGTAATTCTTTATTTATGTTTGATTTTATTTATATATTTTATTTACATGTATAATTATTTTTGTAGTATTTATATTAAATTAAGAATCATTTATTTCGAACAATTTTCATATTTCATCATATAAACTATTTCTTCATTACTCACTTTTACCAAGCCATAAAAGAAACATAAAATCAAAATTCTTATGAAATGTTTTTTCAAAGCATTATTACTACATGGCTCTATCTCGGTCGTGCTCTATATTGGAATGTAACGAATTAATAATTTGAAATCAAATGAATAATATCGTTGATATTGAGGTCTGGCTCGAGTGTACCTACCGCAATATTTTTGAACACCCATATATCTTTCCAGGGAATGCATTCAAAGTTTAAAAAATAAAGCAATTAATATATATGTCATTATTAGTCAGTAACTAACTACTATTTCAAAGTAAAGTAAGTACCTAAGTAGGAAGTTACACAACATATTGCCTGTAAGACTCGAACGAGTGAAGAATTCTACATTTCCGTGCGTGGTTTAACCGTCCTTCTATAACCCTTGTCAAAACTAACTTGCCATTGATTATCTTTTTCTTTCCTCTCTTTGAAATTTCGGTTTGTTAAACAGGGACAAAATCTTTGTGACTTGCTAAAAGTTTATAAAGGGTGTACTCGTAAGTTACGAAATTGGGTTTACTTCATAGTATATTTAGGTGCATTCTGCTAATTTACCTAACCTTAAACCAAATCCCAAATTTATCACATTAAATGCTTAAGTATTACTTATCCCCTATATACATTTAGGTATATGATTAGTTTTCTTAATAATTGATCTTGTCATTTATATATTTCATTAGCTTTTAAATTATGCCCTTAACCCTCTCTTATCTAATGGCAATTCGTCTACTCATACAAGTTACATCTGAACTGAAGAACTGTCTCCTGCTATGCTGAATAACCGTTAGCCCTAGAGAGATGTAATTTGGCATGAATATGTAAAACAATTAGGTATCCTACGCAAAACAAAGTAGACAAATGAAAAATTGATAAACATTTGTTTTGTGTTAGTTACATCCCCTACAAGTGAGGGGTATTTTTTTATAGGTATTTGAAAAAGTATTGAGGTTTTGTAATAAACGCTGTGTAAGTTAAGAAATTACAAATAACAATGAGCCCCATAGTAGTTCTGGTCATGAAAGTATTTCACAGGCATTTAAAAAATTTGCAACCTACGATAGCGGTTTACCAGCAGACTGGCTACATGCTTATTATATACGAGTAGTTATGGTTGTAATATAAAAATGAGTGTTTAACATCAGTAATTAACGTACTTACCCCATAGATGTAAACTGTCTACATCTAGAGCAATTCAAATGAGCAAGAGCAATTTGAATTTCCGTGATACATCATAGTGAGCCCAAGACGCTCAGGCGCAGCTTCTCGAGTACGCACACAGTCATCGGGCACTTATTGTTACAGCTAACAGCAGCTATACACAGAGATCTTACGTACCTATAGGTGTGGACGGAACGGGAGGCGGCAGGGTCGGCCGCCGACGTGTAAACAGTGGTTATCGACGCGCCGCCACTTGCCTCGGCGGCATCTCCGGCTACTGCGCTATATTTATCCATTCTGATACTGACGCGCAGCTAAATTCGTTCGGCGCCGTGTGATGCCGGCCTCCTGCAACCACAACCACGTCACGGAGTTGTCCCGGCGAACCGCACCGGTGTCGGCCACCGGTCACCAGTGGTGAATCCTTCATAACTCGCACAGCCAATTCGCGATCGCCAAAAACATCTATTGTACAAAAGTCGCAGAGCAGTAAAATATTGATAAGGATAAAAGTTTCCTACCTGGAAGCGATGTCTCAGTAAGACTTGTGAGCGGGTGCGGGTGCGGCTGCGACGCACGCCTGATGATGGTAGTAGGAAGGCGCCGGCGCTCGATAATGGTGATGAGGCGGTGGCGACGTGCGGTAAGCGTCGGGAGGAGGCGACCCGCGGAAGCCCGCCAGCTGGCAGCTCGGGGGTTCGAAGAGATCGCGGAACCCCGGCGGCAGCTGCTCCGCGGGCGGCTCCGGCGCCGCGTACCAGCCTGACGCGGCCGCGCGGAACTCCTCCGCGGCCAGCGCGTACGGCTGCGGCGAGCAGTACACGGCGGAGGGTGGCAATCGAGGCTCACTGTAGTCATCGAGGGAGTCCGACGGCTTGTCGTAGCGCGCGCAGTCCGCGCCGGGCTCGCGCTTGGGCCGGCATTCGAACAAGCGCGGCTTCACGTCAGGCTTCACGTCGCGCGCTTGGCCCGTCACGTCGGACACGCTTAGCGCTTCCTGAGCGGCAAGAGCCTCTTGCGCTTGCTGCAATTGTTGTTGTCTCTTTAGGGCTTCCTCTTTTTCTTTCAAGGCATCTTTCTTCTTAAATCGACGCCGCCGCCTTAAGTACGACCCGTTGTCGAACATATTATATGAGTCTGGATCTAAAGTCCAGTAACTACCTTTACCTGGCTTCTTGTCATCTCGGGCCACTTTCACGAAGCACTCATTTAGGCTTAAATTATGTCTTATAGAATTCTGCCATCCCTGTTTGTTTTCACGGTAATATGGAAAACGCTCCATTATGAACTGATAAATGCCATTAAGAGTAATTCTACGATCCGGTGCATTCTGTATTGCCATCGCAATTAGTGCTATGTAGGAATAAGGCGGTTTGACCATGTCTTTGGGCGCACCGACATGCTGCTGGTGCGGATGGAGGTAAGGCGCTCCGTATCCGTATCGGTATTGTTCGTAGGCGTAGGGGGTGACACTGGCCGAGTAGCCCCCGGTGGCGCCTCCGCGGTACGCATACGGGCTCTGTTCACCGAACAACGCGTGCATCGTGACGAACCACGATCACTAGCACAGCATGTTAAACCCGCGGACACGGAACCCTCGACGCGCTACTCCCTCGACAACAAAACGACGACTGACTGATTTTGTTTAGATTCACAACAAGGCACGTTTACATAGCAGACGCTAAACGAGAGACGAATGAGCGGTATCAGGGGCGAAGCCGGCAGATGCGACGGTGGGTCGCTCCGCCCTCGAACCGCCCTCTCTGTCTGATACGGGCACAAGGTTGCGGACGTCTCGCTCGCGCCGTGTCGGCACGGCGAGGCGGGGTGCAGCACGCCCAGCCCGCTGAGGGCGGCGCCCACATTCTTCAATACTTCCCCCGGACCACTTCACCATATAATACACATTGTCCCCGCACAAGCGTCAATTATTCCAAGCGGACTGTGTGTTAAGCTGCTCCGATGCACTCACTCAGAAACCCCATTATGAAAACGTACTGTTTTCCTTATAGATATCTATTTTATAGTATCGGCGTTCCTTGGCTTGTCACACCTGGTAGGTTGTTTAATTGCGTATTGGTTATTTGGTACAAATTTTCAATAAACTTCTAATACTGCTAATCAAATGTCCACGATAGGCATATTTTTAGGTAAATGTAAATAATTAGGTGCATATAGTTACCTACTCAGATGTGATTTCCAATAGCTTGTCGGTGTCGAGATATTTTTGCTTTTGTTTTCACTATATATTTTAAAATGATGTACTTGTAAAGATTTGTAAATCTGTTATTTTATTACTAATGTATTTTTTTATTTTAGAGTCCACTTTTACCCTCGACTCGACTTTAAGCATAAAAATATTTCCAAATTTATTAAGATAGCAGATTATGAGTAACTATCAGCATAACTGCAGTTTCTTTGGAATTAATGATACTACCTTTGACGCCTTGCCACTGCTTGCTAAAACTCGTAATACTTATCCAATTATACTGTACCTATTCCTATACCTACTTATATTTATAAGAAATCCTTATAATAATTAGACAAATTACTCCAAACACTTCCCCTAATTGAAAGCCTATAAGCGAATTCAAATAATATTAATGTGTGAATAAAATCCTATAGTAAAAAATAGAGTTAGTGTAAAAAATGTAGGTCGACAGTTATCTATCTACAAAAATATGTGAGCCTTTAAGTATTGGACGTCATTTGTCAAACCATGTAATTATCACACATCGGAAGTCGTAACCGTCGGCTGTTGACTCAGGCAAATGTGCGGAGCGAAATTTGTTTAGCTATGTAAACAAAAAAGGGGATGACCGGGCTCACTTTGTCGGCGCTGACAACATTGTGGAGATTAAGGCTAAGAATTAGCGCTCTTCCGCTGCGGAGCCCGCGTCAGCAGGCCCGGGCCAACGAGGTTTTAACAGATAAATGCGCTTTAGTGTCTATGTCCAATCTCACTTTTTTTTTCACGAGAGTTCGATCTGTGCCAAAATGGCCATCTCTACCCTACATCTGGACATAGTTATGAAAAAAAGAGTCGCCGCCTAGTCTGTTCGCATAATGTCTTTAACTGCCCTTATGAGCAATTAATATTGATACGATTTTCATTAATACGGTTAAACAAAGACTTTTAGTGTATATTATTTTGATCTTTGATTTTATCTGGGCCATTTTATGGATATCTCGACATCTGGATATGGAATAATAACGAAGCCGCTCCCCATTGTCTGTTCCTATGCTTAAATCTTTTTAACTAAGGTGGAATTAGATACTATAGTACTCGTACATACATACATATTATTGGTACTAGTATTATCAAACCGCGTTTAGAAAGGGATTCGAGAGTACCGTGAGCACAACAGTACCTATAAATGATTAAATATAATCATAAGTCAATCTTTGACATCTTCATAAGTCCAGACACTTATTGATAAAAGGATCAAAAGATTTACATAGTATGCATTGAATATTCTCATTTGCACTCTACATATTCTCGGCAAATGTTGTTTTATAATAAAAAATATTATCATAGCTGACATTCCTGTCACTTGTTCACATCCTTTTCGCGTTATCATATTGCAAAATTTTAAAAAATACTAATAGTATAGGTACTAACATTTTTCACTAAAGAAAATGATAACAAAAAGGCTCTTCTTAAAAGAAGTCTGATGACGATGGTGGTATAGCTGAATATTTTTTATGTTTTTCTAACAGTAATTATTTTCAGTATTGAGGGATATTTTTTCCATGCTTTAGAAGTTCATGGTAGTAAAACAACAATTTAATTTATCTGCACACTCTACTTGTATGAAACTTTCCTTTTTTGTTACCAAATTTCTATAGACTTTCGGTAACAAAAAAAGAAAGTTCCATACAAACTTTATGGGACATTTTGGGAAATATGGTAGATCTTGCTTAGCATCATTTGCTCTATCAGTCTACAGCTTTTAATCAAAATCGAAGACGTGATCCAAATGTACAAACTTTTTGAGAAATGCTCTTGTATTGATATTTATTAAAATTAAATTTATTAGGACTGCCAGCAAAACCACACGACATATACATCGCACTGACTAACGGATTCCCACTTTCTCAGGATTTTTATATGATCGGTCACGGCGATCACTATATAAAATAATCAATTTAAATAACAAAACTAACTGCCTCGTCTCCCAAAACATATGAAATTGTTTAATACATCATAAATGAACATAATATCTTCATTCAATAAATATTTTCCGTTGACATGTCGAGTACCTACCCGGACTTGCATCTTACCTCATACCTAATCAATTTTACGAGTACATGTTGTTCATAAATATCAGGCAGAGTGCTTCAAGGGAAAGGTATATAGGTACAATAGTTATTTACTTTGCATTCGTGCGGAGTTAAAGCGAGCATTCACTGTCTAATCTGCCGAATTCAACTATAATATCCTCAATCAATGTTAAAGATCCACACATTCCGCATTTTGCTCCGCCATTAAATCCGCACTTTTTTGTTACATTATGATGTCTATAATTTGGTTTTTAAAAAGTCTGTTTCATTATGGTTTGATAAAAGAGTTCTGCACCGTTTATATAACTAACTATAGATACCTATCTGAAAACAGACCAAGTTGATAATGTTATCTATATGGGAAACGCAAACGTGTTCGTGACATAAAGTTACATTAAAAACTTACACCACACTTACACTCAGGGCTCAGGTGCAAAGTAACGAAATTGAACATCACAGAACGGGGAGATTTGCGGTTACTGCTTACAAAACTGAAGCCAAATATTAATTATTGGCTGTCAATTCAACAAGTGCATCCCTCCCATTGAAATGATGACATTTTTTATTGTATTTGCATTGTTGAAGCTACGTTACGTATTAATGTGTAGATTGAATTCAATTATTTTAATAAGTAAAATACTGCAAAATACACTATTTTTCTTTATAAGGTCCGAAATCAGCCGCGCTGCAAATTTCAATCGTTAAATGTAATCTTTACATTTTTGACGACTTTTGTGTATGTTTTTTTTTTATGACATAGGCGGCAAACGAGCAGACGCATTGCCTGGTGGTAAGTAATTACCATCGCCCATGGGCACCCGCAACACCAGGGGAGTCACAAGCGCGTTGCCGGCCTTTAAGGGGGGTTGGAGCTCTGGGAACCTTACTCACCATCAGGAACACAACACTACATACCTGAAAGGTAGCAGTGTTATTATGGCTGTGGTCTTCTGTAAGGAGGAGGTACTTCTCCAGTTGGGCTGCTCCACATTCAAGCGTGATGGTCATCGCTGTGCCCTACCTCTCATTGTTGGACGTAGTTTACGGACATACCCGGGTCCGGGTCTGTGGTGGAAATGTAGCAGCAAGGGGGTCCACCCAAACCAGTAAAATTTGGAAAGAGGTCCACGAGAAAAAAAGTATGGGAACCTCTCGTTTACACCATACATGACTTTTAATATTCAAACAAAGCAAAAATGTTTGTAGGGCAAACAACGCATTTTGCACACATATATTTTTTTATTTTTTTCGTATCATTATTTATAGGTGATGTTATAAATATTTGGTGTAAATTAATAAATAAATATTTTGGCCATAATCTTACACATATTGCATCTACAGTAAGCTCAATAAGCCTTCTGTAGGTAAGTACAGTCAAGATATGTCGGAGCTGTGGAGTTTGGTCACAAATATCCGAACATGCACTTTATCGCCTTGAAAATAGAGGCGATGTTCAGATATTTGTGAACACCTCCACAGCTTACGTCCGGCATATTAGATACAGATATAGACAGGAGCAAATATTCGTGATAAACACACAAATTAATTCTCTGGACAGAATTCGAACCCGAGCAGGGTCACTACCGACTAGGTTGGGAGGCCATTAATAGTAGATTATACACCAAGGGGATAAAGCAGTGTTTTATGTCACGGGTGCGACATTGAATCCTTAACGCAACGGAGGACTCGGGTTTAACTCTCAGGATTATTAGGTTAATTCTCAAGCGAAGCGAGGAAATTAAGACGGAGTCCGAATGTAGTGAGGGATTCAAGCGCGCCCAAGACAAAAACTGCTTTATCTCCGTGGAGTATACCCTACTTTTCTCAAAAAAAAACCAAGGCTGCTAAAAACAATTTTTATTAAAATAAATTACAAATGGAAATGGATATTTGACACAATGTTCTTAAACAATATTCAGCTTGTGGTGGCCGTGAGCGTTTCTCTAAATTTGTGCCACTCGTCCAAAAATTTTTGGTAAGTTTTATGTTTTTCTGGCCAGAATCACCAGCTGATTCGATTTATGCAATAAAAATATGTCCCATAAAATGCCATACATTTTTGAATTTCCTATTATGTTACCTCCATAGAAAATATATGAAAAAGGTAACACAATAGGAAAACAATCTTTGGGACACATTTTTTTGCATAAATCGAATCAGCCCGCGATTTTGACAAGAAAAACATAAAATTACCAAAATATTTAAAGTCGAGAAAGTGGCAACAAATTTAAGAAACGCTCCTTACGATTTTCGAATGTTCTAATTCGATTTTCAAATCGGTGCGTGTGCGAGTCTCGCCCGCGCCCCCGCCGCCGCCGCCGGGGCGGTGCGCTAATTTAGACTTTAAAACCATCGCCATAAGAGCTATGAGAATTGACCGGCGGGTAATAATGAAATCCAGTGCAACATTATTCCCCGGCTAAAACTAAGGGTTTTTAATTTGTAGATAAAAATACGATTTATAAAAATTCAACCACTGTGCACTGAGCGGTTAATATGTTTGTATGGTTTAACATTTAAAGTTGAAATTGAAATTCGTATATCTATTCTAATTAAATAACAATAAAAGTAATTTCAGCATTATCTGAAATTTAAACCCCAATAAAAATAAAAAGGGATTGGTAATTTATGGAACATAAATACCTAAGTATACATTTTTGGTTGTGAAACGTGAAAGTTTATTTTTTGAACTTCTCGTTAAAATAAAAAAGATGAATCTCAGCATTATACAGAATTTCTCCCCGAAAGGGCAGAAAAAGGTTTAACGTTTTTATTATGCGTGACCGAAAGTACTGAACCTACAAAGTTGATATTTACACATCGAATAACATAATGTTTACGCGTAATAAGGAGCGGTTTAAAAAAAACACAAAATCATTATATGCTGGCGCAATTATGGCACCACAATCCATATAAGGCTCTATATATGGAAATAATGGCTCTACGTTAGGTTTGTACCTTCAATTTTTAGGTAAGTACTTAGATGTGGTACATATTGAACTTTATATTACTGCTCGAATGTAGCCACTGACCCCGTGTTACAACCCCTCGTGCTCGCCACGTGATTGGTATTTTTATTGCGATTAATCATTTATAAGTTCATCATTTATAAGTGCATTTAGAAGGTGCGATGAGGTGTAGTTCGGTTTACAAAGTTTTCATCTGAACACTATCACGACGAAGTAGTAGGTACTTACATTGTTGGAGAGACTCAAAAGTCACCTAAACAGAGGCTCTAGTGTAAGTTTCTTTTGACGTAAAAAACGTTTAGGAACGTGTAAGTGATAACGTTATTTATACGGGAAACGCAAACGCGTTCGTGACGTAAGGTTACGTTAAAAACTTACACTCAGGGCTCAGATAGATACTCGACTCACTCGACTTACTGCATCAGATACCTACACGATTGGACTAGTACTATTGCACAATTTCACTTAAGTATACTTCTGTAAAACTAGGGTCTTGTAGGGTGTTACTAGGGTAGGTACCTATATGCAACGTGTATTGTAGGGTTGTAACAGTGGTTGTGACTGACTATGAGGTAACCTAAGTAGAAACCCGACTTCAGAGGTCGCTACTAAAATATCGCACAGATCTATGTATACTTAGTTGCCCGTGGTCCTACTGCGTATTCCTACTGGTATAGTTAGGTAATAAAGTAATTGTTTTTTGCCCTTGGTTTTATCAGTAGGACCATAGGCAAGCAACACCTGTAGTTCAACTAGTAGTACTTACAACGGTTTTTTTTTCATGTCCGTAGTTCTATCAGCGGGACTACGATCAAATTGCGTTGCACTTACTTCCACTGGAACTGATAGGAGCATTTTTATCCCGGTTTAGCTATAGGTACGGTATAGAGTACTTACTCTATTTGAGGTAAAGTTATGAATTCATCATTTAATATTAGGCTGATAAATTTTACATTGACAACAATTTTTCAGTAGAACCTACGTATTAAGGTATGATTTGTCAATGATGGGTTTCAGATATCATCGTTTTATTATAAAATTATATTCCCTTTTTGTTTTTACTCCTATTACTTTCAAATTTTTAGTGTAGGCACTGGTTCTACCAAGACTAGCCTCACCGGGAAAGGTTAACTAAATTTCCTGTCCCTTTTGCACTACTACAAAACATCATAAGTGCGAAAGTGACAGGAAATACCGGAAACCGTTCGTGGTAATGCCTCTAGGATCGCTGAACCAGTAACATGTGTCCATATTAACGTTGACTGTACTATACGATTATGCGGTTACCTATTTACAATACGATAAATGTACCTTCAGATGTCACTACGGAAATGCATGCAATTGACAACGCATGAATTATAAAATAATAGGTGGCGCTGGCACTAGGCACCCACTTTGTTATACTACCATGCATGCATGAAAATGTTCAACCTACGAGGGCCAGTCCAGAAATAATTGGTCAACTGTATAATCCTATTGATTTTGTACCTTTCAAAAATAATTGAAGAGTTCTGTGTTTCAATTATTGTAATTTTTAATAATAATTTTTAAAAATTGTAATTTTTATAAAAGTGCGAACTGCCCCTAGACATCGGATACTTTAGAAAGCGTCATCACTCATCAGGGTTGAGTAGGCAATCAAGGAATATCGTAACATTAGTTCTACCAAGGAAGAGAATCTACTACCACTACGAGATTAAACTGGTTCGAAAAATGTTCATCATTCTGCATGATATTCTTAAAATTATTAGGCAGGTTGTATGATACAACTTGTATCTAGATGTGCTCGTATAGATATAAGGTAGGAGGTATAGGTATTCGTGTATTCAGGTTATTCCCAAAATAATAGTGAGACCAAACTCCGTATCAGTAAATTTCCTAGGTTACCAACTCGACATACAGCTTCGCCCGGCTTACAAAACAGCAATCAACAGAGTGGGTCTTCGAAGAGATGATTTATCATACCAACTACAGAAGTTATTTGCGAAGCGGTTAGCCATTATGGAAACTAGTTTACCAAAGTTCATTGATTCCCAATTGATTATTGTATCGCCTGAGGAATATTTTGCAATAGCCTTAATTACTTACTCAAGAAGATCAAAAAACGGTTCGATTTTCTGTATGCATCGAAGTTTGTTCGTTAAAAATATCCCAGATCCTGTCAGTCGAGTGTAGACCCTAATGGAACTCGCGATATCGCTTTTCACTCAATAGCTCAGCTGCCGGAATCTTGGATTTCTTGATCAGACCAATGTGCAATTAATAAAATTTGCGCGATTCATTTCATCTAATCTGGTTACCAGCCAGGCCATGGCCATATTTCTTAGTTTGAATACACTGCACATATCTGATATTAATTAAAACATATTGGACGTAGATACTATGCCTATAACTATCTCATTATATACAACGAAAAATCTATCAGAGTTACACCTAGCACTGTTTACAAGACTTCGACCAGGTTCGATTCCCAGTTATGTATGAAATATTAAAAAAAGTTTGAATGCCATTATTATAAAATCTAAAATCGAAGCAATGGTTCCTAAGAACAGATTGCGCTATCTCTCATAGTTTCTGTCTTCCCCTTACTGACCCATTTGGATTGATCAGCCTGAATATCCGACGACCGGTCTGTCCTAGTGGGTAGTGACCACGCCTATGAAGCCGACAGTTCGAATCCCTATGTAGGTATATATATTTAAGTATTTATATGTATTATTTATTATACATATATATCGTCGTCTAGTACCTACAACACAAGCCTTACTAGTTACTACGGTCTCATAGCGAAGTCTCGACCAACATTTTAAGAGACTCGCTACGTGGTTGTGGTTGGATCAAGGGTCCGATTCAGAAGACGGTAATGGACACGGCGCGCATAGTCCGACGGTTCCCCTCTCTAGCTTATCGTAGGAATAGGTCGATTTGTGTAAGATTGTCCCCAAATATTTATTTATTTATTTTAACTATGGAACTTAGTAGGTAAACCCAAAAAAATGTGATACTTACCTATAAAAAATCAAGAGGTGTACAGAAACCTGACGTATGACGTATTTTTAGCAACGGTTAGGTATGTACGCAAGATTAATGCCATCAAGGCAATTGATAAGATACATATTGTACCGAGTAATCATATATGTTTATGTTATGACTTATTCTTTATACTCTTACGGTTCTGATAAGATAATTCCTGTTACCGATGTCTAGACTAAATAGAGATAGGCTGACGAACGAATTGCAAACGAGCACAATAACCGGCGTAAAGTAACAAAATAAATGCCAAGTTTGAATAGAAATCCTAACCATTTTTAGGGTTCCGTACCCACACCCTCATTCTAATACTTCACTGTCCGTCTATCAGCAGGTTATATCTTATGAACCGTAACAGCTGGACAGGACCAATCTGGACAATGTCTATGTAGTTGTGAAGAAAATTAATATGGAACTTGCATCTAAATTTGAATATAGAACGCCGACATGCGTATACAGACACGTTACTACTACTGGTGGTTTAGCTATAAATTTTACACCTATAGAAATGATCACAGATGATGTAGAATTTATGTTACCGCTATAACATAGCAAAAATTTCATTTTTTCTGTGCCCATACTATATTAATAAAATAACGTCAGTAGGCATTTAAAATATTCATGGAATATTTAGTTGTAGACAGTGTCCTTTAAATATTATACATAAATTAATAATTACATTAGCACATAAATAAAAATATTATAAAAACAAAAGAGGCAAAATAAAAGAAAAATAACAATACATACCTAAATTAATTCATTTCTGATGCAAAAGTGCCCATAATGCTAGACGCATTGCCGCGTTGTATAATTATGGACAACTTTTGCACCAGAAATGACTCTGGGGATCCTCTCCTTAAATATTTATAAATTATTATATTAAAATTACTAATAAAGTGGGCTCATTACATCACTCTAATACATCATACATGATCTTTTTGGTATTATTAATGGCAGCAAGTTACACTTGGACAGTTGTTTACTACCTATTTCATTTGATTATAGGTGAAAAACTTAAGTGATAGATCTTTAAATGAAAACATTGTATAAATATTACAGGACAATCTCACACACATGGATATATATGAATCTATCCGCAATATACATAGTTGTGTAGTTCTTACAATGCAAGCTTTATTGAGCTTATAGTAAGACAAGGTTGATATACTAACCTTGTCTTACTATAAGCTAAGCGTAATATATATAGTTGTGTAAGAACTACATGACTATGTATATTACGGATAGATTCATATATATTTAAGACCTTCAAGACTGATATTCATGATAACATAAGCACACAAATGGAAGTGGATAATTTATAATGTGCAACACATTGATTCCTTGTGGGTCAATTTAAACAACAAATCCTTTGCTATGTTACATAATCAAAAAACTAATACAAAAACTGTATCACCTAGTTCTAGAAATTTTTGTTAAACTATACTCAAAGAAACAGCTGCTCTAAACTTATGTGCCTTAATAAAACTGCCATTCATTTATCTTCCAACATTTAATTTATCAGGTTTCGGAACAATCTTGTCATAATCTTCTCTAACTTTTTTGCATTCCAACTGTAGATCCTCAAACTGGCTCTGAAACAATATAATATTTTATTTAATACTATATGATTTTATAAAGTTAAATATCATTTTTAAAACAGTTTTAAATGTCCTTGCATATCAGTAAATAGATGCCTGTACTGCAATTGAAACTGATTGAAAGTATTATAATTGTGTATCAGCCATTTATTGTTGCTAAATTGTCCTGCCGGCCAAGAGGCAACTTTAGCACAATATAGTAAATAAAATAAATATTGATGAAATGAATTGAAATAATATATGAATACAATGTGAATTCATATGCCACAAAACACCCAGTAACTATACATGGCAACTGGCACAAAATAAAATAAAATGAATAACAAAGCAATATTATTTTTTTAACAAAGACTTCCACAATATAATTTACTTAAGAAATACTTGTTTTAGCCGCTTATTTTAAAAACAAAGTCTGTTTTACGGATCATTAAAACTCTGTAAACAAAAATAAATCTGCATGGACAGAGATTCAATTTACTACTTATAATGGAATCACAGCTAAAATGTAAGCCATTTACAACAATTTATGTTTAAGGGAAGATATTTATCAATAGTATGTACATGTACCTGACAAATAGTAGCCTGCTGTTTCATAGCAATACAGCTTTCCATGATGTCCTTAAACTTCTCTTTGTCAGCGTCATGAGCTTTTTGAGCCTCAGTTAGCATTTTATCTATTCGATTTTTGTAATCTGTTACCACTAAAAAAGTTAACAAAACAAATAGTTATTAATCATTCAAAATAAATGACTGCTGATCAACCAAACTTTTAATTACCACTTAATTGATATTTAACTGAAGCCAGTTCTGATATACATCTCTCCCCCGACCACTGGACAGTTTTGTAATTTTCTTGAAGATGATTCAAGTATAAATATACTACACTGACAATAATTACAAAGATTATGAACTGTAAAATCAGATTTTCCTTAGACCTATGGAATATTCGTGATAGCATAGCGATTTGATTAATAAAATTGTAAACCGGCGCAAATGACGTCTAGCAACCACATAGTTATTTACTACTTTACTTTGGTGGATCGAATCAAATTATACTTTGTCATGGATCATGGGAAAACATTCATAAGTGAAATGAAATAAATGAAAATTAATGGTAGTAAAATAAGCAATTGTACCACACACAAGAGTACTAAGAAGATACTATGATATAAAATAATGGTATGGTACGAAACTACGAAAACACAACACAAATTAAAGTTACATTACAATATTTACAACTTCACACTTGTCAGCTGGCAACATTAGCGCGCTAAAAATTACTCCGCGATCACACATGCTTGCACGTCATTCGTCTGGCTGTTTGTCGTAACTTTCAATGAAACTTTGCTTGTAACGAAGCTAAAGCTATCTCTATGCTTTTCTAAATGCGTCTCAGCAATACGAGAGACGAGACAAAAAAAACACTGACCGACGTCCGCGTATAGATGCGTGCTCATGTTTCGTCTCGTTATTCGCCTCGTTGTTCGTGCGAATGTGTGGCCGTAGCATGAAAAAAGAGGGTTTGACAAACATTATGAACACATCAGATTAAGGTACAACTGCAACTCTAAACCAATAGTTACTGTTAGACAAAAAAAAGAGTTGAATTTAAAAAGTGGCAGCACTGCAAGTGACAAGTGCTATCCCTTTCAAATCGATCGAAAAAAAAAAGGACGAAACTATAGTGTTGCCACTTTTTAATTTCTAGCTATGTATGCTAGTAGTTGTCAAACGCGTTTGTATTGATAAATCGGAACCAATTTGCAAGTCACGTGTCGAAAGTATACTTTAACAATTTTTATCTCAATCTTATAAGAGTTTTTATCATTTCTATTTTATCAATACATTGCAATGTGGTTTATTAATAGATTTGAATAGAGCGTTAAATGTAGCGCCTCGGTAAAATTTAGACTAGTCCAACATTAGTCCGACACCAGACTGATGCATTGATAAATTGTAACCATTTGTAGACCCTTTAATTTGATATTTCTACATAGTGTATTATCCACTTTATCATTCAATATTATTGTATGGTTTTACGTGTGACTTTTGATTATGTCTGGTTATCTGGTCAAATAGGATAAGGATAGTTTGTGTGTGGTGACGATTGTACAACTACACAGTGAATTCCTTGTGTTATTTTTACTTTTTTTTTATTTATGATTTATTAAAAGTTTGTTTTATCGTATAAATATTTATAAAAAACTTGAATTTTCTTTACAACGCTAATTTTAAGAATCAGAATGATTAAAAATAGTGTGTAAATATTTAGCCAACAGGTACTGTTACAGTACCTCACCTGCGTAGTCCCTTGCTACTACAAAATAATTAATCCGTTTATCTTACGTTGGTGCAATAGTGTTTGGGGTAAGTGTTTTTTGTTTTTAATATAATTACTTTGTTTATTTATAATACTAGGAAATTGTATTATCGTCAAACTGCGGAGTTACACATTTTAGTGACTGAACTTGAAATGCTAACGTGTTAAAAAAAATAGGACACTTAATATAAGTCCACTTCATAAGTTAATTGTTGTTTAAATGGTGAAGATAGGATAAGAGACGTTGAATTTTATGTTAACCGCTATCCTGCCATGGAGGGAACGGATTAGACTTTGACACCAGCATGGCAAGTGTGCGTGCGTGGGCCATTTGCGAACGCGTATTTATATCCTGTTCCTTGCGAATGTGTTAAGTTTCTACACGATTTCTCCTGCGCCGATTATATAGTTTTTTTATGTTAGATAGATATTGTTTTTTTTTTGTTTAATAAGTAACACACAGTTTACCTAGCCAAAATTATTAAAATATAATTATAATATTTGATACAGGTAATAATTTCTAATTTTCAGCTACCTTAAAAATAATTATATTTAAAATGAATATGGAGAATTTTAGTAAAAAAAAATTAATCAGCAGCTACATGTGAATGAACTAGTTATACTGAAATAACTTAAGTAATGCCATTTATTGGATTATTATCTGATAACTATTAAGGAAAAATTTACTACATCATACATTCAAAACCTGTAAATAAATAAGACATTTTTTTGGCATTCTAACTTAAATTAGCCATGCATAATTTAAAATATTAATCTAATTATTTTTTGCCATTTGGCTTTCTCTACCGGTTTACTATAAACTGAACAGAGGTAATTGTTGAACTACCTGTAAACTAAAAATATAAAAACGGGTAGGATAATAATGTCAGAAGTAGCATTGTCTATCTCTGTACATGTATTTTAACCATATAAGGGGTGCAATCAAAAGTTAATTTATTATTAATAACAATGGTTTAATTCAAACACTTATAAAATCTCCAAACTGTCTATTCCAGGCAAATAGTCAGTTTTATCCCAGTTAACCTTCATCAATTTTAATGCAATATATCAATGTAAATTTCTTCAGATGTCACTATTGCAATTAATACAATCTACTCATAAACAACACACATTTTCTTTGATAGAAAGTGAGTGTTATATTCACTGTAAAGTAGTACACTACTTTCAGCTAAGTTTGTAGTGATCCTGGCTTTGTGGTTTACGCTAGGTCAACTCATTAACCACACAGAATCCATTTTTTAATTAATAAAATCATGTAAAAACGTAGGTATTTCTGAACACTGTAACAAGTACAGACTGAATATGTACCTATAACATAAGTATTGCTTTGTTTGCTACCAGAGTACCTACATAGAATAGCATAATTCTGTTTAAATATGAATGTTAAATGTTTTGTTTTAGAGGCACAATGGCAGAAGCCCACTCGGCTGTGGCCTTCTCATTTGCCATCACTCATGATGGCTGGGATGTCAACTTCGACAGAGAAGTGCTTTACTTGGTTTGGGAGTCAGGTCTGCGGTCCTGGAAAAAACGTCTAGCACGGTTCAAAGTAAGTTTCATATTGTTTCTTTTTTGTTTGGTATAGTCATATTCTTTTATTTTATTAATTAACATGTTTGCTGCGGTAGGGGGCCTATTGACTGCTCACAAAGTATGCTTAACTGTGATGTTAACTAATTTTAGCAGCGAAGGTGTTAAGTTGAGGTCCATGAAAATGTTAATAAATTGGTGAAAGCCTATTTGGATCAAAATTAAATTACATATTGGTTATTTAGAGAGCTGACATCAATAATCTTAGTATTTACCTAGGCATGTTATCAATATTGTTATCTACTAAATAAAGGTGACAACACCAGACCATGTAAATAGGGAAGTTATCTGACATGAATTTATCTGAATAAGGAGGTGTATTCTATCTAACATATTTGATGCCAAGAATAACAAAGATAAAGGCTGTGTACATATACAGACTTAATATACCCCTTAATACCATTGTGGTCTAGTGAGAGGATAACTTATTCTAAGCCTTATTAAATTGGTAAAATTTAAAATATTAATGACAGCAGAAATGTTTACGTAACTTTCAGACTAACCTAAATAGGATTTTTGTTGTATTTTACTTTCTTGATTTCTACATATCAGCATAGGAGTATTATTTATAATGTAACCTGCTAAAAGTATAATAACTGCAGGTTATCAAAACCATTTACGGTATAAAAACATTTAATTTTATTAAATAACTTAAGGTTTAATAGTAAATAATCTTTTCTAACAAAGCCTATTTATCATAACGTAAAAACATGACATCATAGTTTTATGTATTATGTATAATAGCATATAAAAAATACAACTCGATTGACATTAAAAAAAAACAGCGTAATAATAAATGGGTATACACGCATTATACATATTTACTATAACTCTAAAACTACTAGTTGCTTACACCTCGATCAAATTTAAATGGAACCGCACAAAAATTCTCAAATGAAGAGCTTTTCCGAGTTGAGAGCTTTTAAATAAATAATGTCTAAATCGGTTCACCTGGAAAATAGTTCTGCGGAAACGCACACATATAAAAATACATATGTTATGTTGTACCCTCCTTGTTGTTTTAAAGTTATGTTAAAAAGTAATTTGGAACTTTAAACAAGATTCCAGATTCAAAACAGAATAAAACATAATAATAGAAATTAGGGAATTCAATTGGTAAAATGAATACACTAGTTTTTAATGACTGCTTAGAGTGAATTTGCCAATTACTCGAATTCGTTAACCCCGTTTTAAAAAAGTAAATGTTCTTAGTAAAATACTCCTCATCGCTTTCGAAGACGGCGACTCAAAAATGACGATTAATTAGGCTCAAAATACTTCCATTTGTCATTGTTCACCCACCTTTTAGCCAGTTACAAATGTTACAAATTTAGAAATGAATGTACATAAATGTTACCAAATAGATATGGTCAATATTTAACACAGCGAAAATGTAACCAGAGAGTTATATTCAGTGCGTATGTTCTTTTACAACTGTACTTATTTGTGGGAAATTCAATTTTACCCGGTTTAGCCAGGAAGATCTCCTTCATATGACGTTATAACTGTTATCAGCCTTGGCGTGTATTGAGAATGTCGGGTGTCTAAATGCCCATTTGAATACTCCTTTATTTCTATTAATTCTTGTAACTGACACAAGAGTTCACACGTAGGCTGAAAACAAGGAATATGTGTCTTCAGCAATATAAATACAAAGTTTTACCTCAACATCTAATTTTACTATGTAAATATTCCACCTTCTTTACAATACAAGGGCATCAAACAGTTAATTATATGTGCATTTCATTACAATCTAACAAAAGTGCGTCGGTGCACTTTCCGGTCAATATAACTAGACTCCAGTAAAACAACTGCTTTGTTAGTTACCTTGTCTTTAAATAGATACAATTTGGCAATGGTGTCTTCAGTGGTAAAAATAAACTTTTTTACGTTATTTATATCTGACTACATACTTATGAATACTATACTTATATCAACATTTTGGTAATATGACCAGCAGATTTTGAAAAAAGCAGAATTGATAATTGGCATAGTAATATAATTGTTTTCACCTCACTAGCTCGGAACAAAAAGTTTTATTTTTTGAAAACAAATATGAAACAGATATATGATTTTTTTTTCATCTATCTCTACCAGTAGAGATAGATGGAAAAAAAGTTCATGTACCTATTTCTACTAAGTTATCCCCCCTTTATTTTCCATTATTCGCTACCAGGAGAGCCAAGTGGACTTTTTAGCTTTTCAACAAAAGCTTGACTTAAAGCAGTATATGTGTCTGACTTGACTTGTGTTTGACAGAACAGCGTGCTAAACGGAGTATACCCTGGACATTTGCAATCACTGTATGTCCTATGGACCCTACTAGCAGCAGCGCATTTTGGAGGCTTCAATATACCCTTTGGTTTAGTACAAAAAGCGCTCACCGTGTTACCGAGGTAGTATATCATTTCAGTATTTTTTAGCTAATTCGATAGATATGACAGGTGACCGTTAATTGATAGTGCATACCGCGGTAGTAACTGTGCTTATAATGAAATAATAGAGTTGGTTGTCCATACAAGGGTGTAAAAGGCGTATTATTTTAATCATAATTGATCCCGTGTTAACTTACAATATACAAAATAGAGTTTTCTGTTGAACTACATCGATCTGCCGTATGATTGCAGCCGGCCCTCAGCTAAATATTTGGCTACCATATATAAGTTCATAATGGCGATACCGTGTTTAAATAAATGTGTTGTTTTAGCTCTTCGACGATGTGGCAAGTAATTGCTTGTCTACTGGCCGCCCTCACGATGTGGCTATCTGTGATATTTCTCATGAGATACATGCTTAAGCTGCTGCTTATGTACAAGGTATATTAAATAAATATTTAAGTATATTATCACTAAGAGCGTTGTGTGTAATAACAATAGTCGTTAATATGTTGTAGGGTTGGATGTACGAATCCCGCGTTCCCGGGTCGAAGATATCACTGAAAACAAAATTATGGGCTAGCGTTGTCAAAGTGTTGTCGGGCTGGAACAAGCCCCGCCTGTACAGCTTCCAGGGCTCGCTGCCGAGACTGCCCCTGCCCAGCGTGAAGGACACCATGAGCAGGGTAAGAAACACAAATATTTGTAGTTAAATAGAATTGATAGGTTAAAGGTCAATTTTGTTATGAGTTTTTATGATAGTGGATTTGTTTCCGGGTAGTCAATAGGTACGCGAGCCTAACGAGAGCTCGAGGCCGCGTGTGGTCCCCTTGCGCAACGCTTCCACGACCTCGTGGCCCCTAAATAATTTGACTGCCAGATTACTTATTTAACGTTTCTTTGCAGTACTTGATCAGCGTGCGGCCGTTATTAGACGATGACAATTACCGCCGAGTCGAAAGATTAGCGAAAGAATTTGAAGAGACGATCGCTGTCAAGCTGCAGCGTTATCTCGTGCTGAAATCATGGTAATAGCTCTTTTCTCAGATATTGTTTGGACGTTCATATAAATTGAATTAGCAATTTTTTTTATAGCAAACCTGTAATAATGGTACTAATATTGTGTACAATGTAGTTAGAAGCTATGTTTTCTCGAATGGTCTAAACTTAAACTACAAAACTAGAACGCTAGCTACTAGTCACATTTAAATTACAAGGAAAAACTACACACTCCACATCTAGAACCGGCGCTGCGGAGGGTCAATTAAGATGAATTATTACATCCGTAATTCTTATAGGTGGTCGTCCAACTATGTGTCGGATTGGTGGGAGGAGTACGTTTACTTAAGGGGGAGGTCTCCTCTCATGGTCAACTCCAACTTTTACGGGACCGACGCCATTCTTCTGAAACCTACGACCAACCAGGCGGCGCGCGCAGGGGTGGTCATATATCTGTGTCTGCAATTCCGAAGGCTTATTGATAGACAGGAACTCGAACCAGTAAGTGTCAAAACTAAATTTGTAATCCGACTTGGCACCCAACAACCTTTATTTCTCGAAATCTCGCTTGTAAGTTGTACACCAGGCGTAAGGCCCTTTCTAATAAAAGGTGTCATAGTAAGTGTCTTCCAATTGTATAACAAAAAGTTACAACCATGATTCGAATATTTTTGGTAAAAAAATATATTTATTTATTAATATGAACATACAAACATATTTGTAATAAAACGTGCACGCATTAGGCATTTTAAGATATAAACTAAAATAAAATATTGTAATATTTACCACGAAACAATACGCTGCAACATAGTACCAAACCCATAATCTTGTTTTAAACGGTTTTAGCCGTAGAAATGAAGAAGCCACTTTTCTTTAGTTTTTACTTGTTTTCATCTAGATGTTCAGCAGTATGTTCATAATGACTATTTGATGTAATCCGTTAGATACTTTAATGAATATGACATGAATTAACAGATAATGCTACAAGGCATGGTGCCGCTGTGCTCGGCGCAGTACGAGCGGCTGTTCAACACGGTGCGCGTGCCCGGCGTGGAGACCGACAAGATCGTGCACTACCAGGACTGCAGCCACATCACCGTCTACCACAAGGGCCGCTACTTCAAGGTCATCATCTACTCGAGAGGGCGCCTCCTTAAGCCAGCGGAGATACAAGTGTGAGTAAACTGAATACTTCATCAAATACTAGCGGCACGCGGCACGGGCCTACTAATCCGCGCGAGTAAGATGTAAATATAATTATTATCCATTTGACCGGCATATGACGTAGTGACGTCTGCACGGCTTTTCATCGTGATTTACACTTTGTCGTTAAAAGGGTTATACATAAAAACCTTTCACTTGAATCGTTGAATGAAAATCGCATTAAAATCGTTGCTGAGTAAAAGACCGAAGCGTATTGGACCCGGGTATGTCCTTAAACTACGTCCAACAGTGAGAGTTAGGGCACAGCGTTGACCATCACGCTTGAATCTGGGGCAGCCCAACTGGGGAAGTACCTCCTCCTTACAGAAGACCTCAGCCATAATAGCACTGCTACCTTTCAGATATGTAGTGTTGTGTTCCTGATGGTGAGTAAGGTTCCCAGAGCTCCAACCCCCCTTAAAGGTCGGCAACGCGCTTGTGACTCCCCTGGTGTTGCGGGTGCCCATGGGCGACGGTAATTGCTTACCATCAGGCAATCCGTCTGCTCGTTTGCCACCTTTTGTCATAAAAATAAAATAAAAAACATATGGCAGAAAGGGACTATAATTCTATGCGACTATATATCATTAAGTAATCTCGGTTACTATGGAACTCACAACGTTAAACATACGACTTACTTACACATTATGTTGACTGCTGATATCATTATTGTGTCTTGACCGTAGTCTGGTAAAAGTCACATCATAACTAATAATACAATGCAAGGTCGAGTACATACTACAGTATACATACTCATGTATGTATTTGACAGAAAAGAAAATGTTTTTTCTTACATTACCCGCCTAGTTGTAAAGTTTTTTTTGTTTCAATTATACTGTGTGACAATTCAATGGTGCGTATTATCTTCCAGAATTTTTTTTTATTGCTTTGGCGATCCTGAGCGCAGTAGTTACACGTGTTTTTGTTTTGTTTTGTTAATTTCAATGAAAGAGTATAGATAATCTAAAGATTTTTTTTCTAGAAGAACTAGTATTTTTACACTTATTATTTTTGACATATCCATTTTTTTGACATCCGCAAATAATAGTATGAGTCACTTCTTTGTCATATCAGTAAATATTGGCATTGGAGTAATTCTATAAGGTCCTTCAACAACGTTATAATATTCATTCGATCACAATTGTTTGATAAGACTAAAAAACGTATTTCAAACTTTATGCTATTGCCACTTAGTTTTTAGATTCTTGTATTGTTAAAAAACCCATGCTTATTTAACGTTTTCCCTTTTATCTATTACCAGCGTAAGACATCGACGAAATTGATGGGATGAATTAGAGAACAGGCCAAAGGTAGTGGCATCCGGTCGGGTTTGGCTCAGGAGTCACGGATTATTATGTCTGACATCCACGCCTTAATCAAAACTATTCTACGCTGTAATACGTTGCAAACCTATGGCGTTTGTTTAGTGTTAGACTATGTAAAAATACAGGAAATGTGTTATACTTATATAAAACAAAGTTATAATGTCACCCGTAATAGCAATAAAAACTACTGTAATCTCATAGTAGGCCGTGTGGTGGTACGTATAAGGTCGACGTGTTACTATCAAGTTCTCACGAGCAGTTTGAGGCGCGTAGGTACTGCGTATGTATTCTATAAGAGGCGCGGTAATTGCAAGCCTGCAATAAAAGACAGTCGGCCAGACATCGGTTTTCTACTTAGTTATAGGTACATATTTATTTAATCTAGCTACAAGTATCTGGGAGAAACTTGATTTTCGATTGTCTAGACTAGTGCGCATGGTTTCGTTACATAAAAAACGAATAAAAATAAATAATTGTATCAAAGACGTATACAATCATACGTGGGTTTGTCGATTAATAGTGAGTTTTTATTAGAAACTTGGCGTGTATATGTATAAGTGGAATTCATGATGGGCATTCTCCATTACTCGTGTCCAAAATATTTACATATACTTGTGTAGATATGTTATTATACAAGGAACTTTAAATTACAAAAAGGTTTTATCCTATTTAACAGGATCTACGCAAATAACATTAAATCGATTGTTGCGTTATCATTGTCGGAGACATAATAAACAAATCAATTACAATTTAGGATTATATCGCTATCTATAGAATGAACTTTGTAACGTAGGCATTTAGGGAAGTCTAATATCCGCATTTAACTTTATAAATTTATCGAGACGCGTGAACATTCGCGAGTGACATAAACCGCGGTTATCAGTTTCAACGAAATAAACGGAATTAGATAGGCGTAGACGTGTCTCGCACAAAGGTCGCGTTACGTAAAGCGCTCGACTCCCGCGTTCAGCCGCCGCGCATATTAATATTATAACGTCGTAAAGTCAGCCGGACGAATCAAGCAACCTACTTACGGAGCGAAATAAATAAATATTTAATCGGCATGTACCCCAGGCCATACAGTACCAAGTAGTAGTAGTTGTTATCTGTAGGCCGTTATGTACATATGTACACCCAAGGGCATAACTACAAATTGTAACCTTGACCCGTTACAATATGATTAGAAGTTAAACTGTATACATATTTATGCTTGACTGCTCAATGTATAAACGAACGTAAACAAATAAATAAATATAATTGGTCACCAAATCGTGTTAATTATAAAAAACCAGCGTAGGTACATATAGCTACCATCATATTGGCCGTGGAGGTGGTCACAAATATTTGAACGCCTTTATTGTCAAAGCGATAAAGTGCATTTACCTACCTACACGAAAAAATAAGGCACATAATAAACTTGTTCAGTTTTAAAACTAAATTAATCGTTGATTAGATCTGTCTTGTTTGCTTGGTGCACTACCTAATAACTAATAAGAGTAATAAGTACGTATTACGGCAAGATGATATGAACAAGCAACATCGACCGACTCGATAATGAATTTCTCCATAGAAAAAAGTAAAATAGTACGTTGGCAACCATTAATATAATTAACTTTAAACAACAAGATATTTTATCTTAGGACTTTTTGAAATAATGTTTTGCACAATTGTATAATATATACTATATAGTAGAATTAGAAATAAATATAAATACTAAATATTTTATTCAAACAACCCATCCTTACAAAAAAAAATACAATGAATATTTCAAGATGCGATGACTGATGATGAATTGGTCCCCTGGTCCCCACTCAACATTGCAGTTGGCACGACGAACGTGGCCAACGCGCTAGTTTTCTGTGGAGCCAGCGGGTGTGCCGGACAGCTTACTGCGCGACACAAAATGGCAATAAATACATAAAAATATTATTATTATATGCGCTCTCTCTCTCTCTCTCTCTCTCTCTCTTTCTCTCTCTGTCTGTCTCTCTTAACCTCTTCACGCTTAAACCCCTGAACCAATTGGCATGCCATTTGACATTTTATATGGAGAGAGTTTAAGCTACGCTACGAGAAAGTACAGGATCATTTTTACCCCAAAAATATTTTTTAAAGACGGGCATGGCTGGCCGACGAATTCGCGAAGAAAAGCTAGTATCTATTTACTATATATATAAAATAAAAACAATCAAATCACCAAATACACTCCACACGTGGAATAGAACGTCAATAGTGCTTGACAGAGATCTCCTTCTACGATTGAATCGATCCTCTATTTTACAAAATGGCGTCAGTAGCGCGAATAAACTACAAATCCTAATTGTAATTCCACTGTATTACATTACTGAGAAGTAACACGGTTAACTTTAGTCGCTAACGTGAAACGTTTCGTTCCAGACAAATCCAGCAGATTCTGGACGACAAGTCGGCGCCGCTGCCGCACGAGCCGGAGCTGGCAGCGCTCACGGCGGGCGAGCGCTCGCACTGGGCGCACATCCGGCAGACCATGTTCAACCGCGGCCACAACCGCACCTCGCTGCACTGCATCGAGCGCGCCGCCTTCAACGTGTGCCTAGGTACCGTTCACACAGCCGGACAAGTTGTGGCTAGTCGCGATCACTGACGGCACTAATCCAGAAGAATTGGATATCCATTACATTATCAAACTAAAAGAATCGTGTTTACACCCGGGACGTGATGAACCATATGCGCAACACACCCTTTATAGAAGGAGGAAAATAGTAGAAGTTATACGACTTATACGTTTTTTCATGATACACCTAAAACCAAATATTATCTCAGATATGCAGCCTTTTGACCCGTATCCGAATTTGACATGTGCCATAAATATACAAAGTTAAATGCTGACTTAAACTTTTTATTTTGCAAATAAAACTAACTACTATAATTATAATTAAATTGAAACTAAACAAAAATTAAACCTATATAAAACTAAAATAAATTTAAAAAATTGGGCCCCTTCGGCATAGTGCCAAGGATACTGGCAGCATTTCCCCGCTGTATAGCTAAACTTATTCGTTGGGCGAGGAAGCTGCCAGCTCTTCAGTCATTTGTCGAGTCCTTTAGATGCTTGGCGAGCTCTTTAAAAAGCTGGAGCGTGCTGGGTCCCCACGGGCCGAGGGTCTCGACACCGAATGGCATAAAAATGTATTCGGGGCCGAGACCCGAGTATTTACGATTAATAGTTTAATAAGTTATGGGCCTCAATTGCTCACTTTTAGGAGAAAGTCATACGCTTCGAATATGAAACGGTAAAAATTACCTTAGTAAATAAGATATTTGTGGAGCCACGAACGGAACTTCCACTGCTGGGGTTTTAATGCCATAAACGCTACGCTTGACAGGTGGATTGGCGATCGTAGTTAGTTCCCGCTCTAAAAAGGCACTTATGCCTGTACTCCAGTGGTTTCTGGTCGCAGTTTACGGGAGGTTTTCTCATGCATAGTTGGAGTCACGAGTAACATCAATCGTACGTTTATTGTTAACTCTAATGACTGTTGAGTTTAATTAGAGTGTCTGATTGCAGATGACATCGCGTACGGGTACGACGAGAACGACCCGACTAAGTTGGACGAATATGGGCGCGTGCTGCTGCACGGCAAGGGCTGCGACCGCTGGTTCGACAAGTCCTTCAACCTGTGCTTCAGCACCAACGGCTACGTGAGTGTCCACCGGGCTTACGGCATACACAGATATACAATCCTCCCCGCATAGACCTTAGAAAATAAAACTAAAATACGTGGCTACAAGTCTAATTTATCTTTCCTTATAGATTTTATAAGATGTATGCAGTCTGCGAAAAACGCGCCTCGATTTGAATAGCAAGAATAGATGCCGTTATATGGCCTCGTATATTGTGGTATGCATCTTCCCGTGCGGTCGTTCTTGTAGTCAAGAGTCAATGTAGGACTAATGCACCTATTAGTTACAAAATAGGAGCAATCTCTGTTATATGATTAATGTCTCTGTTGTAGTTCTTTCTCGTTATTTCTTTGCCAAAAGTTTAAAACACTGTCTTAACATTTTTCCACTATAGTATTCCTAAACATTCAAGCAAGTAATGATAATTAATAAAATTATTAATAATTTATAACTGTTGCAGGTTGGTTTTAATGCAGAACATACTTGGTAAGTAAAATCATTCTAGGAAAGTATTATAAGCAGTATATAGAGGTATAAATTTGTAATATATTATTATGCTCATTTTTTTTAGGGCCGACGCACCCGTCATGGCACATCTATGGGAGTACGTTATTTGGAGTGAACTAGAGAGCCGGTAAGTAATAATCATAATAGTCCTGGTAATCTTTAATTATGGAAACCCTTTCAATCTTCACCTATCCGAGCGGTTGTTATATTCAATAATGAGTCCTAGCTAGAAATCAAATAACATCAAAAGTAACTCGTACTAAGTTAAAAGTGTTAGTTATATAAAATGTAGTTCGATACTCCACTAGTATCAAAAAGCATAGCATTGAGCATAATAAAAAGAAACATCAAAATTAAATTTGCTTTCCTTATTCATCTTGTTTGTCAAGTATGTGCAATAGTGCAAGGAAGTATGCTTGAGAAACTTAGCTAAAGCACCTGGGGTTTGTAGTAGCAACGTGTATACACGTATGTCGGCGTTCTATATTAAAATGTTGACGTAAGTTCCATATTACTTCTCTGCACAGCTACATAGACATGGTCCTACAGTTAAGTTTTTTACCCATAACCCACTGTCCCCCCAGATATGGCCCCGATGGGAACGCGCTGGGCTCGGTAGAGACGCCGCCGCCGGCGCCCACGCGCCTGCAGTGGGACCTCGAGAACGAGGACCTGGCCAAGGCCATCGACAACTCGTACGGTGTCGCGCAGAAACTGCTCAACGATGTCGACCTTAAGATACTCATGTACAAGAAGTACGGAAAAGGTATGCGTATAACTTATTCAACCTATTAAACCTTATTACAACCTATTAATACGGCGGCGTATTTGATGATAGTCATTTCTTTAAATGAGCTTGGTGTAACCCACCAAAGTAGATAACATTTGTATATTTGGCTCCTATGGGTATATCTCACGTAACATCTAATTGTGTTAGGAATATTTAAGATTAGGATATGGAAGATGAGTGTTGTATATATTTATTGGTAAAACGAAAATCAATAAGAGAATAGATTTTACTAAAAGACAAAAACAACCAATGTTCTCTCGGAGAAAACAAGTTACCCTATAACTACCACCAGCCAGACCCCGCACGGTGCGGTACACAAACATAATCAACAATATTAAAAAAAAAATGACACCGCTCCGCATATAGTTAGCTAGCTATATGGTTGCTTGTCAATTGTCAGGGTTCATGAAGAAGTGCCGCGTGTCCCCGGACGCGTTCATCCAGCTGATCCTGCAGCTGTCGTACTACCGCACGGCGGGCCGCTTCTGCCTCACGTACGAGGCGTCCATGACGCGGCTGTTCCGCGAGGGCCGCACGGAGACGGTGCGCCCTTGCACCATCGAAAGCTCCGCCTGGGTCACGGCCATGGAGAACCCCAAAGCCACTGTAAGTAACATTGTATTATCTTTATACCTAGATATTTTTCTAGCAGGAACGGCATTTGTTTTGTGCTTGCCACAATAAAAATATCGACAATCCTGCTATCGATAAGTACATACTACTTCAACTTCAAGATGTACACACAGTCTTATATCGGCTACCTACCTAGACGCCGCGTGTCACCGATCTTGAACAAATTAAACGTAATCCGTATACTTTTGATCCAATTTACGTTTATAATTTGCAATGAATAGTTCCAAATTGTTTTCTGAAGTAGGTATTTAAATATATATTGACTTTTATTATTGTTAGTTATTTTTAACCCTATTACCCCATATTTGTCTTTGTATTACCTGTATGGAAATTGAAGGGGTACTTATCGATAACAGGACTGTCGATGTTTTTATTTTGTCAATCACTTACAAGAAATCGTTCGTGCTAGAAAAATATCTAGGTATAATTATCTTGTTCTTAATATTAACGCTTTTACCCCCCCAAGATAACTGCCTCATACGCTATATGATATGGCTCATAAGTTTACGTCGTCGCCTGGGACACGGCTTCCCACAGCGTGATTTGTCATTATTGTTGAGTTGATTTGGCGTTAACAAGGCTAAATGCGTGCTAACATTTATCGATACTATATAATGTCTAAAATACATTTTGTACCAAAAAACATATTCAGAATTAAGAATTTTACCTCATGTGGTCATCCATAGGCGGTTCTTAGAGTCTCCTTAACCTGAGAAGGTAGCCGGAATCACCTCGAATATACTCTTCTCCTTGGCAACGTTTACGTAAAATGTTCAACTAAAAGTATTATGACAATTTGCAAAGTTAATTTGTCTTCGGCAGATCGCTGAGAAGCTTGAGTTGTTTAGCAAAGCCGGCGCGCGCCACCAGTTGGGCTACCAGGACGCCATGGCCGGGCGCGGCATCGATCGCCACCTGTTCTGTCTGTACGTGGTCTCCAAGTACCTGGAACTGGAGTCGCCCTTCCTGCAGGAGGTGTTCAATGAGCCCTGGCGGCTGTCCACCAGCCAGACCCCGCACGGTGCGTTTCTACAAGTTTCTGTTAGTGCCAGGAATGTCCCATGTACAGTTAGCAGTGTCGGGGCATCCAAAGAATTGGTTTTCCATCCGTTTCCCTATTTTCTGAGTTGTATAGAGCAATAAATATCTACAGCTTTTAAAGAATTGGAAAGCTAAATTTAGAGATGTGAATACTTTGACGCGCCGCCAATGCCGCCATACATACATGATAGAAAAACATTAACCAAACCAAGCCTCTATAATACTTACCAAGCCAGATACTTGTTACCATTAAACAATTTAATAATAAAGATTTTTTAAATACTAGACAACGGTATATAGTTTGTAAATCAATATACATTAAAAATAGGTTTTGTATTCCATATATAAACCAGGTCAAACCAGCCAGCTGGACTTGAAGAAGCACCCTAAGTGCATCAGCACCGGCGGCGGGTTCGGTCCCGTGGCCGACGACGGCTACGGTGTCTCCTACATCATCGCTGGCGAGGATCTGCTTTTCTTCCACGTCTCCAGCAAAAAGAGCTGCTCCAAGACGGTTAGTACTGATATTATATGAACAATTGAACATCGCAACATTGTGCTTAATTTACAAAAGTCACATAACGTTGTGACAATGTGAGAAATCTTGGCATTTCTGAAAACTGTCGAAATTATATGATTCATAAACATTATACTATATGTATAGAAAATGCAAGGTCTTTAACATTTTCGACAGAACGCGGTGTACCAGATGATTAAAACATTATAATATAATCTGCTGTATTCATCCGCAGTATTACTTTTAAACGCTATTGATTCACTCATTTTAACCTTTTCTTGATTTTACCTACCTATATAATGTTATATTATATTCCAGAGCTCCACAAACTTCGTGAATCAGATCGAGAGATCCCTGAAAGATGTCCAAGATCTCTTCAACGAGTACAATAAACAGAAGAATGGGGTCTAAAACAGTAAATAGTAGTAAAACACGTACAGTTGAAAAAGTATAGCAGTGTCTTGTTATTGTTGTATTAATTATGTAGTTTAGTAAAATTTAAAAAAAATATTTTTAAATGAGGACTACGAGTTCTTTGCTAAGGTTTTGTAACGAGGCAGGCACAAATGTAAGTACGTTCAAGGCCCAACTCCATCAAAACGTTGTAAGACATAGTCAAGAGAAATCACTAGATAATGTATAATATTAGATCGTAATGACCAGACATATGACAAACAGTGATCATAGGCATGTTGATGTTTGTTATGGTTACCTAATATTTATTTTTATAAACTTTACAGAATCGCAACCATTGATTGGCGTGTTGGAAATAAAGAATGGTATTAACATCCGGAGCAATAACACCAGTGGTTCTTAACTACGTGTTCTTTGAAACGACCTGAAATGGTCCGTGAATTTATAAAAATAGCAATTATTTCTTGACTTCATTTGCCACAGGTTTACTTCCCAACAGGTGGTGGTATCTGTCGTAAATGAATTGTCATTAAGTGTCACTAAAAGGTTACGGACCACTGAATTGTACAGTGATTGTGCCCTGAGATGTAGAGAAAGAAACACCCGGTCGAGCTGACTGTATACGTGGTGGAGCCTGAATTGGCATTAATTGCCACTCGAATGAATCCAAATTAGGTTAAATATTTTAGATACATTCTTAGAATCATATACTTACAGTGGTTAAATACATATTATAATCTTTAATATTTATAATTTGCTTTTATCTGCATTTTATTGCTAAGAAGTAGAATTGCTATACGTGATATATCACAAGTTATGTTTAATAAGTTGCGAACGCAGAGTAGAAAGTATCGATCCGTCTTAGAATCCAATTAAAGGTTTTATAATCACATCTACACTTTTATGGTTAATGAGTCTTCAGTCCGTGAGAGACTGTATCAGAAAAATATCGATAATTTATGCATAACGTGTGTAAATATATTACCCAGAAAATATTAGGCCATTAATACATATGACCAATATAATATAACTGCAATTCATGAGCATAACAAAATCTATAACTTCCCTTATTTTTTATTGATTAATTTTTTCAGAACTAACACTACAGACGACATGTTCTTCTCTTTTCGGTCAATTTTATGATATACCACAAAATTCTTATTTCTATAGTGTATCCTTAATAAATAATTGAATATCTATTTTTCGGGTGACAGATAATGGCTTGACCGACTCGACTGTCTTGGCAAGTTCTCACCAAAAGCCTGATACAGAACTAATTATTAAAAAATATTCCTGTGTTTGGTACTGGCCTTATAGATTTGGCGTTCAGTGTAATTTTAAACAATAATAATAAGTATTCTGATGTCTTTTTATAATATTTTTCTACAAATCATTATTTTATTTATTTTCAAAGTGTAATGTGTAAATAATAAGCATATGCTTAAATGTGTACTTATGATGGTAGGAATGTTGGACGAAAATTCGTTAAATGTTATCAATTGTTACAGATTGTAAAATTAATTTGTTAACAGTACTTTATCACCAATCTTAGTGTAAATATATGGGTGTACTAAATGTAATAGTGAACGGCAGCCAATATTGTAAGAACAGCATGTTTTATGTAGTCCGTCCAACATAACTGTATCGTTTTAATACTCTTCTTACTCAAGTTTTACTTAATTTCTAAAATGTAACCTCCAAGAGTACAATTAACTTAATTCTTGATGAGCCATCTACAAGTTGCTTGTTGATCAATTTATGAACTTTCAATAAAAGTGTTGTGTTGCATGACTTAATTATTTATTTTAACTAATACTCCAGAAGAACTATGTTCAAATAATTAGACGGATAGTACTGTTATATTTAGTGTTAAAATCATGCAATCAAAATATTTTCTTATTATTTACTTTAGTTTTAAAATGCAATATTGTCTTCTTAAATTGTTTGACTTTTATCTAATGTCTGTAAATAAAATGCATAAATGAAATTATATCTAGTGTCATCTTATTCCGGTCACCTACTAAATGTGTTGATCGTGAGATCTTATCAAACCAAGAGCTTTTAGCTTGCATTCATCATCATCACGGGTTGCCGCGACCGCGACACGTTGTGGGAGGTCTACCGGCACCGACTCTCGGGACGTTGTCGCCATACGCGTAGGTGTTCTTTTGGCAGTAAACCAACGATATCAAAAGTAATATATATATATATATCAATGCAGTAAACGATACTGCGCAACTTCCTCTTCACAAGTCACCGCCAGTATTCTGATCATCTACTATTCAATACCCTTAATACTTATACTCTTACAATTGGCATCCCCAATAGACGTTTTCATATTTCAAAGCGTTTACGCGTACTGCTACATAAGGGGTCCTACGGGCTATACTCTCCCCTCTCTCTAAATTAGTTTATTTCGTAATAAGGAACAAACGATTGTCTCTGTAAAAGAGAAAGATCCCTAAATTTTCTTAGACTGCTATTCGTGATGAAACCTTATACCTACATATATTATTTTTTTCTATATAAGAGGATGGTGCATTAATAAGAGATTCGAGTTCTTTTGGGTGACACTGATTAACTTTGGAAACTGACGAAAGAAGAAGCTTTAAGAAAAAAGGACGACAAAAGGTTGCTCGCGTTTGGTGTCTAAAAGGTGATGCTGTTTCTTTCAATAAAAGTAACAATCTTTAACTGACCCATTAAGAAGAAGTTCACAGACCTGTCTTCTTTTACATTTTGTAGTGCTAGGCTAGGCCTGTTATTACCAGGGATCGAAAACTCGGGAGCTTTTATACCTAAACTTCGGGCTCAGTACCTACGCCGCGTCGATGTTGACTAGTATGGAGGTGGATTCAATTTAATTTTAATAATAAATTTCCCGGGATTACCCGAAATACCGAAAATTAGAATAACAGAAATACAAATGTATTAAAGTATTTAAATAGACTATTTTAGTTGTTCCTATGTATTTTATGCATTAAGCACAAACAAAGTGTGGCAAAAGTACTGGTGATCCGTTTAAGAGGATAACGGGCATCATGTTCTGATAAAAAAACTAGACTTTTGGCCGAAACTATACCGTAATTCTTTTCACAAAAAAATATCGGGATTTAAATAACAAAAAATATTATTTTTAAGAAACCGACTCCATACTTGCTTAGCTTTTTTCGGAATTTTGCTAGTTGTAGGTATAATAGCTCCCGAGTTTCCGATCCCTGGTTATTACTAACGTAAGACAAAAAAATAGGTTCTATGACTATGATCTGATCAAAAAAACCTAAGCCAAACTTTATAAAGGAATACCAAATTGCTTTTTACCTCTCTTTTTAACAAACATTTTTATTACGAACATGCCACCAACCCTACCGTAATGTGCATGCTGTATGAAGAGAGTATTGACTTATATGATTATAACGTCAGGAGCGGTACCGCGAACATCGAAGTTCGTATATTTCGGGCATCTGTCTCTTTTACTCTAATCAAGGCGTCACGAGAGTGACAGAGACAATCGTCCGAAATTTACGAATATCGTCTTTCGCGGTAGCGCTTCAGTCATCAAATGGGTTCGTATGAACGCGCTTTTTGGCTTTATTTATAAAATCTATGTACCTATATTGAACCTTGGTCCATGGAGCCCAGCAGCTCAACGCCTATTTAAACAGTTGGCTAACCCGCGCTACTGGGGATCCGGATGACTGGGATATTAGGCTAAAGGAGCTGGGGTTTCTCGCCGAACGCAATTGGAGCGCAACCTAAGCGTTTCGATACAGGAGCGCTACCGCGAACATCGAAGTTCGTATATTTCGGGCATCTTTCTCTTTTACTCCAATTAAGGTGTCATAAGAGTGACAGAGACAATCGTTCGAAATTTACGAATATCGTTGTTCGCGGTAGCGCCGCAGCGAGGAAATGCTTTCAGAATCAGGCCCGGTACCGCGAACGTCGAAGTTCGTATATTACGGGCATCTTTCTCTTTTACTCCAATTAGGGGTGTCATGAGAGTGACAGAGACAATCGTCCGAAATTTACGAATATCGGTGTTCGCGGTAGCGCCGCAGAATCCTTGGAAACGTGCCACAGGGTCCTACATTAAAAGCTAGACTTTTAGTTATATTCATTTTTAATTTAGTTTTTTTTAAGGTATTATGATTTTTTGTAGTTATAATTTATAAACTTAATGTAACTTAGTTATGTATCGTTCACGTGAACCAATAAGTTCATGTTAATTTCACATGTTGAATGCATCCTCAGTCCTTCTGTCGGAATCTGTCAAAATGCATAATGTCATACATGTATAAAAAAAATATTTGATTATTTAGATATTTTAGTTTAGTTTTCAGTGTTTAGGTCTCTTGCTACCCGTCTTAATGATATGTTGAAACAAGTTTTCAACGATGTAACTAACTTGACATTAAGGATATTTTGACATTAGTAGTAATAGCCAGATAAAGCCAAAAAGCCATGTTATGTTATGATATTTTGGAAATTAAAAATCTTAAATAGAAAGTTACTTCCTTATTTTTAATGTCTTGCCCATTAAGTGTCAGGATGTATCATATTTTTTGGGTTATATTATACAGACTTTGGGATGTATCCACACTAACATTAATATCTAGTATTCTTGTATTTTTCCTTTATGGATATATGATTGCATTCTGTGTATTTATGGTGGGTCTATCAGGTGAGTATTGAGTGCTAGTACACTGTATACTTTGTATGTAACATAATACCTAGTCACTGAAATAGCATTAGAAGAGAAATTAGAAATTACTCTTTTGTAACAGAGGTTAATTTGTCTGTTCAAATTGTGTTCTTATATTTTAGGAATCCTGTACAATGCTCAAGACCTGCTGTTGTATTATCCAAATGATCCTCCAGAATCCAGGATGTTTATTCTCCAACCCAGTAACTTTAAGTTGCCTCATGAAAATATTAAAATAAACAATAAGGACAAATTAAAAATTCACATATACCTTATTAAACAACCAAACAACAGCAACCACATTCCAACAATGATATTTTTTCATGGGAATGCTGGTAACATGGGTCAGAGGTAACTAATTTTATTATTTTATGCATCACTTGTGGCTGCATTGCATTTAAGTTATATACATACGTCAGGTAATTCAATGAAGTTGTAGTTGAGGTTTATACATATGTGATGTAATTAATAGACATTGCAGACCTGAAAATCTTATGTGACTTATGTGTTTTGATTGTAATTTGAGCTGTGTTATGTTTTGGTGTGGGCAGTGGCATTGCTAGGGTGGGGTGGAGGTGGCTGCCTGCTTTACCCTTGCAGGATTGGCACCCAAAGCTTTAACCAGGTCACTATATGTGCTTAAAAAATCTATAGATACCAACATATTCTGCATCCAGTGCATGGTGCCTCTTATTGCTAGTGACACCACTCTGAGAGGGTATAATGTGAGTGACTGTCAGTCTTGACTACCTGCTCTCAGCAGTATGATGTTTGTTAGTATGGACTTGATGATTTATTCATTACCATACATATAAAGTATACACAAACATCATAACTACTTACTAAAATTATCATGTCTCTTCCAAGTAGAAGTGTATATTTTGTGTTATGATGATTTTCACTAGATTGTAATGAACAAAAAACTATTTTTGCAGATTGTCCAATGTTTCGGGATTTTATCACAAATTGAAAATCAACATAATGATGGTTGAGTACAGAGGTTATGGACTGTCAGAAGGCACCCCATCAGAAAAAGGGCTTTACACAGATGCACAATCTGCACTTGATTACATCATGCACAGGACTGACATTGATCGTTCCAAGATTGTCTTATTTGGCAGATCCTTGGGTAGGTATCTGAGTTTGAACTAATCTCTTAGGCAACCTAATTTAGTAGTACTATGATATAGAGATTATTAATGCGAAGCACAACAAGCTATATGTACATGTTGCTACTTTATCTTAGTTTTAATTTAAACTTAAATTTTAAGGATCCACAAAAAGTATTCTGTCAATTATTGTACACTGCTCATTTTTGTTGTACAATTAGGTTAGGCATGGGTGTTACATTTGTATGTATAAAAAGAAAAGAATAGTCCAATAAAATTTAATATGTCTGTCTCTTAATTTAAACACAACTCTGCTACTATAAAATACTAAAAGTATAGTCAAAATTGTATAGGCTGATTGTTTAGCACTTGAAAGCTAATCTTGCTAACAATGGCATTGTTCTGTTTTGCTACTGCTAATAACCAATAATATCAATCTATCTATTTAAGAGTGGAACCTTTTTGAAATGCTGTTGATGCGTCATGACTCATGAATGTCATCATGTGTACTCTTTTTATTTGTTCAATATAAAGTTCTTTTAGGTTTCTATCTCTCTCTCTCTTTCTTTTTCCTGCTGCCTTGACGTAATGTTGTATATAGCGCCCCAACAATCTTTCCTCTTCTATAATTTAGACCTTTTTTTTTCTTTGCCGTCTCCAGACCTTCTCCACATTTCAAAAGTTTCCAATCAATTACTGTCTCATTGCGTGAGAGTCCATGTCTCACTTCCGTATAACTTGATGTTGTAATGTACGGAAACGAGATAAACGAGATTCTGAAATAAATCAACCTATATTTAATATTGTTGTGTATTCTGGCTTTGAATGGAAATGGTTGTTCTAGTTACGATATCAATAGTAACTTGTAACAAAATATGCATACCTGACCTACCTAGGTGTCTTATCTTATCTAAGAAACAAGGTTGAAATTTCAAAAACTTTACTCATTAGCCGTTTAAATCTATAATCGGTGGTAGTATTTTACTGGAGTACCTACTGCTTGCAATGTCCAAGTGTCTTTATACAAAGTGCTATGCTATTGCATTTCAAGCCATGCAACTTGGAAAAAATAGGTATTAGTATGTATTTATTGTCATTAGCCTTAAACAAATGAGAATGATGCTATTATTTTCAGAATTCGCTCGAAATTGTTGAATGGCCAGCTTATACATTTTCCAATATATTAAAGACCTCACACATTTTATCTACAATCAAAATGCCTTTTTTTGTTTACAGGTGGAGCAGTAGCTATAGACTTAGCTTCTAGGTTGGAGAATAGAAATAAAATTTGGGCATTAATTGTGGAAAATACATTCACAAGTATACCTGACATGGCTCAGATCATTCTAAAATGGAGGTGTTTAAAGATATTACCACTGATATGTTACAAGAATAAGGTGAGATTTGGTTTATGTGGATAATGCAGATTTTAAATAGTTGCTACACAATATAGTTACTATATACTAGAAATAAAATTAGTGTTATATTTTTTTTTATTACTTCCTTTTATTTATGTTACAATCTCAGTATAAACACTATTTACTTAAATACATAATAAGAGTGTTTTCAGGCGTATACGGAGTAAACTTTCACTTTCGATTCTTTTGATATTGTAGGTATTGCAACCTGGGTATTATATCAAGGGATCGTTTTGTATGGCGGGAATTACCTACTCTGTGATCTTATTTTAAACTGTTTTTATAACATTTGTCCCTGACAGTCTGGTTGGCCAACGTGATGTAGCGAAGGGTTTAACTTAGTAAGGGTTGTAGCTGTGTTATTCGCCGGGGGTAAATTACTTATATAACTCACCCATATTAATTTTACAGTATATGTCAATCAACAAAATTGGTCAAGTCCTAGCACCCACATTAATAATGTGCGGCGCGAGCGACGCTCTAGTGCCTCCAGAAATGGCCAATCAGCTGTACATGAGGTGTGGAGCCATTTGCAAGAAGCTGACCGTGATGCCGGGCGGCGGCCACGACAACACTTGGACATGCAGAGACTACTATTCTTTCATACAGCATTTCTTAGTTAATGTCCCAATGCTGCCAACTGACCTTGGACCTCTTATTGACGAAGACGAAAATAACGCTTTTGATGAAGATGTGACAAGACACAGTTTAGTGCACACAGTATAGTGAGTTAAGTAAGTTATAGTCTGATAGTATCTGTAGATAACGAATACAGTTAATTGTGTACAAAAACGTACTTTTACCTCATTCCGCATAAATTATGCTGTAATGTAAATTATTTTTATAACTTTTTATTTTAACTGTACAGTTAGTTAATTATTAGTGACACTGCTAATCGCCAAGTATTATGTACAGCAATTAGAAAGGGATTGAGATATATGTGAATTCTAATTGATTTTGACGTAAGTGTATCCTGGAAATTTGAAACTTCTAATCCATTTGTGATCGCGGCATGATAATTTTACCATAAGTACATAAGATGATATGTACAGTAAGCGTTCCAATGTTCTTTAGAAGTTAAAGTATGGAAAATAAACTGGGCTGATGCTTTTGGTGAGGATAACGTCGTTTTGTAGATAGGACGTATTAACATTTCTTGTCACACTCGTTACCGTCAGGTAAAAGGACATAGTAAAGGGTATTTAGCAGGATAGCCTTTGATAAACTGCACCCAAAGGAGCACTTGAAACTATAACCCTACGACGCCTTATGAGGTGATAACACCATATATAATATTTCATCCCCATAAATCCAAACAATTTCGTTAAAATTAGAACGCGTGCTCCCGCGAACTCGGCTTCAGGTAGTGTTTTTTTTTAAATTGCTTGATTGCATGGTTATGTAGGTACGTACTACGTAGCATACCTATATCGGCTATACTGCTATACCCTTTGTATTTTAGTTTATATAAAACTTAGAAAAAGAAGAATAATAATAAAAGTTGGTCATAAATATTACTCATAGATTTTGTTTAATATGTTGTTTTAAAAATGTTATTACGTTTCCTGCACAATAACCATAATAAATGTATTAGGGTTTGCAAGATCCGTTAAATTTTAGGATCCGGATAATGCGGATCTAGAAATTGGACGGTTCCGGATATTTCGGATATAACGAATCCATTTTAATAAAAACAATTGAGTGAATATAAATTGATTTATTTTAAACATATATGTATGAGCCCCAATAAAGAAAAGTTAGTAAGGTTTTTTGTGTGAGTGCAAAACAAAAATAGTACTCGATTACACGCATAATGACACGTTTTAACCACGTGTAACGCCACATACGCTAAACGACACATAATCTCAATGACAAACATGAACTGTGAAACGAAGACAGGTATACTCGTATGTTTGACTGTAGGTATGTATTTTTTATTTATGTTCACCGATTCTCAAAATATTTTTTTGTTTGAAAGAACATACTCCTGAGGTGGTCCCATTGGCACTATGGGTTGGGGTGGGATATAGGTGCCGATTTCAGGACAGAATAAAAAAAAAAGTGTTTCTAATATGTCACTTTTTTTTAATTTAAAAGATAATAATAATATAAGTTTTTCGGGCATATCATTTCCGGTTGTTCTCATCTTGCTAACGGCGAGTACTTGCACAGACATAACCTTGTAGCCAGGATTATACACCAGCGGCTTGCTCTTATATATGGTCTTGCGGACCACGAAGTGCCGTACTACAAGTACATACCTGCGCCAGTTCTCGAAAATGGTCGTGCCACGCTCTATTGGGATCGATCTGTTATCACGGACAGGACTATTGTAGCCAATAAGCCTGATATCGTGGTAATAGATCGTTCGCAGCGTCGCGCAATGCTCGTTGACATCACCGTCCCATGTGACGAGAACCTCGTGAAGGCCGAGAAGGACAAGTCCAGCAAGTACTTAGACTTGGCTCACGAGGTAACCGCCATGTGGGAAGTTGATTCGGCGATCATTGTACCGATAGTTGTTTCCGCGAACGGTCTCATAGCGAAGAGTCTCGACCAACATCTTGAGAGACTCTCGCTACGTGGTTGTGGTTGGATCAAGGGTCAGATTCAGAAGGCGGTAATCCTGGACACGGCGCGCATAGTCCGGCGGTTCCTCTCTCTGCAGCCCTAACCACCGGCAGCCTGGGCCCTGCCCCGTTGCCGGCGGCACTCTAGGTTAGGTTTTTTATAATGTTTTTATTGTTTTGATACGTTTTAGATGTATTTTTATATTTTACTTTTATAAAAATGTTATAAAACCTAATCTAAGATGTAAAATGAATAAAGATATATAAGTTTCTTTTATTGTTCAAACCTGTAACGATTAGGATTTAGGTGATTTCTTATTCTATAATAATGTATAGACTTGTCGATATTGATAATTTATTTTACTGGAGAGAACAGTGCTGCAAAATATATGTCAGTTTGAACCGACTTCAAAAAAGGAGGAAGTTAATTTGGTTGTATGTTCATTTTTGTGCGTTATCTCAGAATTCCATTATTTATGATTTAATTTGTAAAAATCATTGATTGTTTGAAAGCATGCACCATATGCTATTAACATCTTCGGGCAACGGGACCATGTGATAAAATAGTGTAAGGTAGCCGTGACCAGTAGAATTGCCACGAGATGCAAACATAACATAGAGCAAATTTGAACCAAATCCAGCCACAGTGGCTTAATTATCACAGCGTATTTAAATTTCTGTGCCTGCCATTTGTCAATTCAGCGGGGTACCGAATCGATTAATATCATAAATATAATAAATCGTCAAGCCTATTACTCCACAAATATGAAGCGCCTGATCTTTTTTATAGATTTAACCCTTTACCAGGCGAAGGGATATATTCCTCCCACATCTAATATCGGTTACCGAAGTCAGGTTTTAACTCCAAACCTCCTACAAAATATTTTGTCAATCCCTGAAAATTGTATTTTATATTTACATTCACAACACGCTTCTAAATCGCGTAATATATTTTTGGCAAACGTTTTATTTCACTTGAACGCTAATTTCAGTAAACTACATAGAAATTCGAACACTTTCCTTAATTTCTCTGAAACAGAAGTACATAGGTCGAATAATTTTTTGACATTTTGTAGAATTTGAGTGTTGAAAGGTAATGTAATTGTAAACATTGCTAAATATTTACGCATTATTGTGTATGACCAGAATTAGGATGTGGGTTGACATTATCCCATGGCCTTATTAGAGTTTAACTGTGTGGGAGCCATTATTCCCATGGCCCGGTAAATTGTATTGAATTTAATTAAACTGAAGATCATAAAATAATGTTTTCAGTGATTGATAAATATAATGTTTCGTAGTAGGTTTGGAGTTAAACCTTGACTGTGATAACCGATATAAGATGTGGGAAGAATATGTCCCTTCGCCTGATCAAGAATATAATAAGACAAAATCGATTATGACAGTTAATTACTTAGACAGGTGATGGGATAACCGTAACCCATATTTTTATTTCTGGTTTAAAGGAGCATATCCGACTTTCATAAATGCAGTTTTTACAAGGCGTTCAATACGGTTGTAACAGTATATACAGTACGTATGAAGACACGGTAGTTCTTTGGAGCCTGGTAAAGGGTTAACTCAATTGCATGAATTTGGTTGAATTTAACCTGGCCGGTGTTTTTCTCGACAGACTTGTAAAGTTTTCTGCAAACTCCGTTCAGGCGTTTTCATTTGATGCGCCAACCATACATTAGATTCGAAATATTCGGATTCACAGGTTCTTCGGATCCGAAAATGAAAATCGGCAGATATCCGGATATTTACGATTGCAAACCCTACAAATGTAATAATGTCCTTAAACACGACTTTAGCAATATTCTTGCAAAGATGACAATTTTGTACTCTCTACACGCTAGGCTATTGCAATATCAACTGTGTTACTTGCGGTTTTAGAGTGTCCCACTGCTGGGCAAAGGCCTCCCCTCTTGATTTTCACTCTTCCCTGTCATGTGGAATCTCTGGACATTCGATGTGGAATGAATCCAAGTCCTGCCACCTGTGTTGGCCTACCACTTCGTCGCCGACTCGCCGCCCATCGTGTGGCACTCACTCCGAGGCTATTTCAATAAATATAAAGTTTTGCTCGTTGTATAATTTTTTGACTTTTTAGTTTTTATATATAAGTAATATTACTTATGGAAAAAATTTAAATCATCACATCGTACGGATGTATTGAAAAAGAACTGGACCAACTAGACTATTGAACCGTACAAGCTATGTAATTAAGTCCATTTTCCCGGCGGTGATCCTACGAAAGTGCGAGCGGCGGCTTGAATGTACTTAAGTATTTCACGTTGTCTGCTATATGTATAGGTATATTTGTGAACGATGGATGGCCTGAAAAACTCGATGTTCTTAGCCGAGATAAATGTTAATAAAATGTCAATTTTGAATGTTACAAAGTATTTGACGATCATGTCTGCTGCATACTATATGACGCTGACTTTACTAGCTTTGCTTAGTTTAATATTTTGTAAATAGGTAAACAAGTCTGTAATAAGAAACGTATTTTTTCCTAAATTATTTATTTTAATATACCAAGTCCTTTTAACAATCCACGCACCTTATGGTACTTAAATACATATGTGTAAACAAAGTATCTCCTACCTTATAAAAATCTCAAGAAGAGCGGTAGTTCTCATACATAATACCTTTGTAAGTACGTAATACAAAGTTAATATTATTTCATATATGCAAGAAAAAACATGATTTAGTAAAATAAAAAAGTATATTATTTTGCAATTCAGACTTAAAAAAAAGGTTGTAACACGAAATATACAAAATAAAAGTAAAATAATATGATCAATTTATATTCAAAATATAAAGGTACTAAGCACGATGAATATGCCGTTCAGTTCGGTTCGGGTCTTCGCCGGAGATCAGCCGAGCGGCGGCGGCGCGGGCGCCTGCATTGCACTAACTACTTCAACATACTTCGCCATTATCACTGCAAACCTAATTTAAAACATTTCACTACTTATTATGCAAATATATCAATTTACGTATTTTACTGTTATCAACGAAGGCCAGTTGCACCAATCATAACCATTGTTAAAATTAGCTTTTATGCCAATTCTCACTGGTCTATGGGTATTATTTAAATACTTGCATGGCGCACACCCACCTTACTCGGTAACAGTAAAAACAGAATAAGTGATATTTTTGAGATAGGTGTTTAGGTGCATATTGCACGTAATCGGGTACTTGTCTATTATATCTATAGAGCTTATTTTGATATATGATAGAGCCATATCATATATCAAAATCTAATTTCGCATGAACAGTCCCGTAATTTTATAGTAAATAAAAATAACATAAACTTAGTGAAGATACGTTGCTCGGTATTTTAACGATTTGTTTTTATAAAGGTAATATTGGATGTGCAAGTACCCTCCAGTTGATTTCTTTGGCCCATATGGATATGGACACAAGTTTACTACTCTGAAACACCATAATATTATATTTCAAAATAACACCAAATCAGTTAATTTTCTTTATCGGTTATGTTATGTTACGAGCATGTAAATAAATAATTTAACATTGACGTAATTAAAATACGTATGCTTTGCAGGTAACACTTATAATTTATAATAATATTATGAGTATGTCTTATTATTTGAATTACGTTTAATAATCATAATTCACGATTTAAAATTTATTATGTCGTACTCTTGTTTGGCAGAAATATATATGTAAATGTATATAAACATCTTGCTTTATAATATATATGGTATGTTGCTCAAGATCAACAGAGATGTCTGTAGAGGGAGTCGGGGCTCGGCGTCTACGGCGGAGGGCAGCCGGTGGCGGCGCGGCGACGCGCGCGGCGGCGCCGCTTCAGTTCGATATCGCCAGTTAACCTCCTGAGTGATCCCATTGCGACGTGACATTCATTCCGATTTAAAATATATAATCATTTAAAAAATCATTTCAATTATGCGTTATATGTATAAAAATACTCATGTAATTTAATTCGTGTACAAAGGATAAATAAATTAATGAATAAAATGTATATTTACAGATTAATAATTTTTCAATAAAAAATAATATTATTTCTGAGTACATTGCCTTGTCGCATTGAATAAATTACAGAATAAGACCTATTTCATAGTAGACCTAGTTCATAATGTTTATAAAAGTTATAAAAATACCCAGTCGTGCCCAGGAGGTTAAAGTTCACAACTACAATTGATCATCCTACAGTTCCATGAATTACTAAGGCGGTTACGCAAAGAAGAAAGTTAAAAATCGTTTCAAGCGTTCCAGAGTGTGGGATCCGCGGAGTCCTGTCGGCGCGTTAGAGGTGTGGAGGAGCCGGTAGGCGAGGCGGCGCTAGCGGCGCGCGCCGAACTCCACGGCGTCGTCCTCGGTGATGTCGCCGTGCTGCCACAGGTTGAGGCGCGAGCTCTTGGCGTGCTCCTGCGCCGCGCGGTACTCGCTCACGAGCCCCGCCAGTCGCCGGTCGCGCACGGCGTCCAGCAGCACGAGCCCCTCCTTTATCAGGTTCTATAATCAAAAGTAATCACAATGAGGGGCTGTGTTTTGGCTCGCCATTTTATTCATGCACTATGCTCTAACCCCGTAGTCATTCATCAATGACATATCATCAAACAATACGACAGTACTAATTATTAATCAATTGTTCATATTGATGCAAAACCGTGTTTCTCCATACATTAATGTAAATAAGCGTATTAAGACCGGTTATGAAACGCATACCTTGCCGAGGTCGACATTGGTGGTGGGCTCGACGAGCGTGACGGCGGCCGGCGCACCACGAGCCTCCACGTTGAGCAGCAGTTTCTTGTTGAGCGAGTCGTCGACCAGGGCGTGCACGGCCACCTGCCGGTCCTCGGGGTCGGCCGGGAACTTCACGCAGCACAGCGAGTACTCCGTCGCGTACGGTGGCTCGCTCTCCGTGCCAGCGGGGAGGTTCGCCAGACGCGAGTAGTTTACTATCTGTAATTGCCAACATTTTTATCAGGTTTTGAACTTTTTTATACCAAAGGAGACATTATATCTTTGATATTGCAGATCTATTTAATTTAGTAAACATTTGGTTAGTTATGACTTATATGTTATTAATGTTATTATATATCACTAGTGACATTCTTGCTAGCAGAATTTCATCGCCTTATATGTCATAGCCGGGCGATGATCTATAAATATATATCTCTAGCTTTTATTTACACGGGAGTGATTATCTTTTGTCCCTTGAAATAGTTGATAGCTCATAGTTTACTAACTCGCGGTGGGACTAGAGCCTCAAGCTATTTTTCTTGTAATTATGAATTATACAAGATATAAAGATATCAAATAAAATTGGTTATGTCTGTGATTATTTGATTCAAGCTTACCTCTCGGTTTCCATAATCAATGTAGAATATGTGAACCATTTTATCCTCAGTGATTTTTTCAACTTTGGCTCTGTACCACTGGTTGTCCACAGAGAACAGTGCCGCACAAACTTGGCCCCTTCTTGGTACTAGTGAACCCGGTAGAGGCGCGTTTGACTTGAATTCCTGGTGAATTTTCTCCATTAGCGCTTCTAATTTCGCACCATTGTCGATGTTCTGAGCGTAAAAGTGGCCATCTGGTGTAACCTCCGTGACAATCACTTTATCGTATTTCACGGTGCGGTCTTGAACTGGAGCATTCTTCTCTTTTTCAATTTCCTTTTCTACTTCAACATAGTCTTTCCAGATACCAATTCGTTTTTTGATGGCGTTCTCCTCGGCCGTTTTAATGGCGCGGGCGAACTCGGAGGTCTCGGCGGTGTGGTGCATGGAGGCGAGGCCGTGCTCCACGAGCGCCACGGACAGGTTCTCGTTGTCAACCCACAGCCAGCCAATGAAGTTGCCGGCCTTGTCCATCTCCTCGATGGTGACGACGACGTCGTGCTGCAGGCACTTCTCCTTGGTGTACAGCAACGCCTCCTCGCCGAAGGGCTCGGCCTCCTGCTGGCCGCCGCCCGCCGTGGGCCGAGCGCCTCGCGGGCAATTGATGCCGGCCAGAAGGAATGTTACTAGGACTGATTCTTTGGGAATGTATATTCTCATTCGTGATCCGCTCGCTACGAACTCTACTGTGGCTTCCGTTTTTTGGGCTCTCTTTAGGAAGGGGAAGAACTTTTTAGCTTTAGCCGAGTCTCCACTCGTGTCTTGTATGCGATGAGCCGGGATGTCTTTCTTAGCGTAAATACCGATTCCTGCCTTCTGAGCTTTTAGTTCCGCTTCGAGCAGTTTGTCGTAGTGGGAGCTCCTCTGGTCGTTATCTTTGCTGTACCTCACCACTGTTGCGTAGCCTTTACTAACCAGAGCTTCTGCGATGTTTCTATTTGAAAAGACGTAAAATAATTATATAGACCGTAATTTTATTTGTTACCATATTTATAATCATAACATATTAAATTTTTAATACTAAGTACCTATGTATACTTACGTTCCGCTGGCTACAACGGTGCAACATGTTTTTTCGGCAAAGTTGTTGTTGGGGGGTTGGATGTAATCTACGGTGACAGTTACTTTCTTGCCAATGAGTTTCTTGCGCAAAAATTCCCGAGCCTCAAACATCCAGGGGATGTCGTACAGAGGCTTAAAACCTTTCGGCCGGGGTGTTGGCTTACCCTCTTCATCTGGGCTGTTCCTAAAACAATAGTTTTTCTAATCAAGTACACAATTAAGTTTTCTTAAAAACTTAGCACAAGACTACGATATATTCAAGGTGGAATCATTAACAAAGTTAAAAAAGCGAGCGCAGCACGTCATCATTAGGCTTGTCTTTAATGTTTAGAAATAAGAGGTAACATTTATTTAGTAGTCTAAACCTTACATTTACGATTACGATACTTTAAGCAACATTTTGTTTATCAAATCTAATTGCAATTTTGTTATTCCCAACATGTAGTTAGAGGAGCAAGATGCATACTTTTCACGTGGGGGCCTGATGCTGGCCAGGAATATCTTCTTGTGGGTGTTGTTGGGCAGCTTGACGACGAGCGCGTCGCCGTTGACGACCTCGAGCACGGTGGCAGTGAACTCCTTGTCCTTGGCGGCGATCACGGGCGCGTTGCTCACGTAGTTGGTCCACATGCGAAGCTTCGCCTCTTTGGCCGCGCGCTCCGCGGCTCGCAGGGTTGATGCACCTGATAATAAGTTTGATAACATTAAACTTGTTGTCTACAATGTTACCTATTATGGGCGCCACTGTTACTATTTTATGTAACAGTTTGCAATAATTTTATTTCCAATGTTACTCTCGCATAGCATAATTGTTAGTCACGCCGCATTAGCAACACATATAATAAAATGGCAATATCTTCATACACATAATTAACGTGCACCTGGATGACGACCACCAAGTAGACTATGTGCCTCAATAATTATGTCATCTACACTATCATTATAAAGACGAAAGTTTGTGAGTGTGTGAGTGTGTATGTTTGTTACTTTTTCACATCTAAATGGCTGGAGCGATTTTAATAAAATTTAGTATGGAGTTAACTGACACCTTGGATTAACACATAGGCCACGTTTTTTCCTTAATAAACCGCGGATAACACCACGTAGCACAGCTAGTATATGTCAAAGATTGATATATCAAAGATTGTGTAAATGTACTGTAATGGCTAACAATAGTCCTACACCACATACTGTTGTGTCGGAACTCTGCCTTCGCACATGTCTAAAGATTCTGGATATAACGTAACATTCCTTACCAGATTTCATAACGGCAAGTGACCAGTCGACGCATCTTGCAAAGCCCTGTCGTAGCAGAGCCTCGGCGATGTTGCCCTGCGGGTGCAGGATGGTGCCAACGAAGTTGTTGTTGTTTACAGACTCCAGGATTACTTCTACATCTTTTTGCAAGAGACGAGACTCAAGGAAGAAGCGAGCTTCTTCTGCATAAGGCTCGGAGTCCCCATCTTGTTTTACTGCAGGACACTAAAGAAGAAAATTTATTTTAATTTATTTTCATACCTATTATGGCTTTTAAGACTTCATAACATTCTAACATTATATGATCTTTGTACCGTTTTTTACTAGAGCTGCTAAATTGTTGTATAAATCATGAAAGTAGATTGATGTCTAAACAAGTTTTAGAAGCATAGAATATGTATATGTATCGATTTGTTGAACTTACTCTGATACCGGAAAGCATCAAGGTTATTTGATGGAAATCAGGCAGCAGGCACAACCTCACAGTGGAGCCGTCACGGACATACTCAATGATGGCTTTGATGGGCTGCCCGTTGTACTTGTTCACAAACTGCTTTGGGTTGTCAATAGTCCATTTAATATCTCGGACATGTCCCTAAAAAATACACCAAGATAATCAATTTATTATTTTTATTGCCATAGTTGGGTAAAAATCAATGTTGTTTGTAAATTTTTGTGTGTTATTGCACACAGGAATAACTTACATTAATGTCAGAGCCCCAAATGCCCTTGCCTTGCGATTTAGCAATATCTTCAATTTCGACAAGGTGCTTCAGCTGAGGGATATTTCTTCCACCTTCTCTGACCTTTGCTAATCCTTCAGCAAGTAAAGCCTCGGTAATATTTTCATCCTTAGTGGTGTCTTTCCCACTCCATACAGAACCATACTCTCTGGTTGTAGAGTTATTAGGTTTTTCAGATGTAAAGACCACTTCTTTGCCAACAAGTTTCTTTCTTAAGAACTCACGTGCTTCCCATGCAAAAGGTTCGTCTTTTGTCTCCACTTCACTAGAAAAAAGAATTAAGATTTTATTAATTGAATATTTTTGCAACCTTATAATTTAATAAACTTAACCTTCCTCCTGGATGGAATGAAGATGGTACATGCATTGAGGGTGAAAGGTTGTTTGTTTCTTTATGTATTTGTTTGTTTGTATACAAATAAATCAAAATTTATTTAAGAATAATAATAAATTACATAATCAATATAGTCATAATGGTGTTGCATAAAGTTATGTGTAGCATAATTTGATGCAGATAGTTTGTTATAAAAATTAGTTTCTTTTATTGTAGTTGTCACAATTCCAATCTACCCAGACACACATTTTTTTGGAAAATCACAATGGTCAATCATAAAATAATGCTATCATAATATATTTTACACACAAAAAAGATATGCAAAATAGAACGAAATCTAAGGTTCTGATATAATAACAGAAATAGTCAATATATTCTAATGATTGGACTCCAATTTCAAAATTAGTAACAAAAACTAGGCATAAAGTAAGTTTACAGCTAGGATCATTGGGATTTTTTTTAAGCATCCTTAAACTTAACACTTATTATTTGTCATAACTAAAAGGATTATATATAATTACTAAAATTAAATGGATTTCCATATATCAAACAGTACACTATGATTCCTATATATCAAATTAAATTTTAATGTAATCCAAATTTACATTTGTTGACTGCTGAGTTACAAACCATATTTCTGATTACAAAATGTTAAACATTAAGTACTTATCTAAATAATAAAAATGAAGACCCAAGCAGTTCACATTTAGATAAACACAATATGCGTAGGTATTTCAGCAACATAGGTAATATGATATCTGTAGCTATGGAATCTATCATCAGCTAAGGATATGTAATTAGCTAAGTCATTTAGCTAATTACATGACATTAGTTATCTAGTTTCCTGACTGCAATGGAATCTAAGAATAAATAGAAATATTCCTTTTTTTTTTACTGAAACATACACCAACATTAGCAGCAGTTTTTACCACCTAGTTATTTTTATAAATTAAGACTCCAACAAATAATAAGTAAAACCAACAGCAGACAAACTACTACATAACCTCCATAAAACAGGTGCAGTTGGCTTATACAGTCTTATAATTTGATATTTACATCAAATTGTTAATGCTATTTAATACAAAATGGAGCTCTTTGGCATGCAAATGCAAATAAAGAACTTCTTTGTCATGATATGTTATTATAAGAAATTTAGATTGTGTCATCACTACTACATACCTGTGACCCTAAATAACAGAAATTATATAAACATTTTTCTTGTAAATAATAGAAAATTGTTTTGAAGTGGTTGTTTGATTATTCTATAATTTAATCACACATACATAGGGCAATCTGGAATAAGGGTGATGGGTGCACACGTTGCGTACTCACTTGTTGGCAGTGCGCTGGCGGGCGAGTTTGGGCGCCGTGATGCCCGATAGGGCTATCACTTTCTCTGGAGGAGGCCCGCCTCTCGGCTGTTTTCTTATTACAATAGTGTCCCCCGATAAAACCTATAGCATAATAAAAGCATGTTCTTATTTAGAATATTCAATTCCGATGAAAAACTCTTGCAATACAATTTGACAATCAGTTCGCGCAACATGCCAGCTGGCAAGGGTGGCTAATAATGCATTAAAGTAATTATAAAAAAAACCTTGTAAGTAATTGTAAATTAAAATATACATATTAGGTTCCTGTGCCACTATTTCTAGAATTAGGTATACGAGAACCTGTGTGCCAACAAGGCAAAGTAGGTATGAAATCGGCACGAGGCATCCCAAGATCCCACTGTGTTCAATGGTGAAAATGCACACAATTACTAACCTGCTTTACTATCCCTATTTTTTGAACCGGAGCTGGTGCTGGAGCACTCATTTTAAGTTATTTACTGGATCACACGTAAATGTATAAGAAGCTAAGAAATCACTGACGAGTGGACAACTAACAAGACTGGCGAAACGTGGCGGGCCGCCGGTGTTTCCACATTTAAAAAGTACTTTCTCTGATGAGTTGTGTAATGTCGCGTCTACACGGCTGCAATATTTCCACAGGTAAACATAAAAGGCAAGTTTAAGTAGAGAACGAAGTCGAGTTTATTCGATTAACTTTCATCAGTATAATCTTATTTTTTTTTAATTTACCTAATGATAATAAATAAATAAAAATTATTTATTTCAGACTAAAGGTCCAGAGGCGCTACCGCGAAAGGCGATATTCGGTAATTTTTGACGATTGTCTCTGTCACTCTCATGACGCCTTAATTGGAGTAAAAGAGAAAGATGCTGGACATATACGAACATCGTACTCACTCATCATAATACTCACTGTACTTTAGTGACAACAAATAGCTGAAGTTTAGTTTAGCTAAGCTTTGTGATTGTGAGTTACCATGGTGTTACCTGCGGGCTACCGCGAAAAACGATATTTGTAAGTTGTATAGTTTCGGACGATTGTCTCTGTTACTCTCATGACGCCTTTAATTGGAGTAAAAGAGAAAGATGTTCGAAATATACGAACTTCGATGTTTGATGTAGTGCCCTTGTTTGGTCAAGGTGAACGTTCCGATCCAATCCTGGCATTCCCACAATGCAGTCGCACCCGGCCATTAGCTGGGTATATTTTTCATAATGGTATTGAAATATATAAATTTTCATTTTCAAAGTTTTTAATAATTTGTTTTCTTTATATACCTGATTTAACCGCTTCCAAATTCCCACCCTTTTACTTGACACTGCCTTCGGCCAGCAAAACTCCATAAATATCGTAAGACCAGACTTAATATTGTCATGATTTATTTTCAATTTCCTCACCATTAAAAACTGTATTTTACCTAATTTCTCGGCTTAATAACAGTTTAACAAGCCTTATTAAAGTATTCCGTGGTCGAACCTACTTGGATAGAACCAGGCAGAAGGGAATCGTCGTATAAAATTAAACAAATCAAATTTCGAATGTAGGTGGAAATAAATGACAAATGACTTCCATTAGTGCCTATCCAACATATCAATCGGGAACTATGGTTTTTATTATGTAGTATATCCATCGCTGCTTGTCACTGTTGTTCATGTATTTTATTTAAATACTGAATTTACGTTGAAGAAATTTGAGAATGGCTAATACAGACTTTAGAAAGGACGGGACTATACCTGTGCGCCCCAGGAGTGTCTATACGGCACATTCTTATAACCAGGTAATTTTAATATATACCATCAAGAACCTGCTAAAAAGCAACCAGTAAACTGCATAATGTTTCCTATGACGGGTTAATGTTGTGTTAGTCCATGAACTCTAAGTCTACTGCTGTGAGACACTTAAAAAATACAAATTAAAACTGTTGTGAGCCATGTTACTACTATACTTAGTTACAAACTACTGCTGTGTTTAAAAACTTGACACACTGCTGCGTGTCTAGATGTTAGTCATGAATTAATAATAAAAAAAATGGCGTAGGTCAAGTGTGGGTAGTTTAAGAGACAGCACAGGGCTTTATCGACAATTATTTGTCTTTGATACAAATTTTACGAAATTCGATACAAATTTTAACGACTTGGATCTGCAGGGTAGAGATTAGTTTGATTTAATCAGTGTTTAAGCCTTAAATCAAAGGTTCTGGGATCCATTATTTTTCAGTAATGATCACATTTGCGTTGGTATAGTATACCTTTTGATACTGGCATTCGTTGGTAGGATGAGTCCAACCTATCCGTCTTCCAAGACTACAGCAAGTTCTTGGAAGGGGGCCTTGGGCAAGCGGAGCTAGTTGGGGCCACTGGCTGGCAGCCCCCGTGGCGCGCGCCCCTGCAGCGTAATAAAGCCCCGTTCTACCCTGGAGATGACATCTACCACGCGGACACTTGGCGAGAGCTCGAGGTAGGTATCAAGAATTTTAAACCTAGTTGGTGATTAAATCAGGATTAAATCGTACATCTATCCTGTCGTTAGTACTTAGTTGTCACTAACCTTAGGAATTGTACCTAAATAGTTCATGCCTACTGTGTGTAAGTATATATTATAACAGTATTTAACTGACAGGTGACGGAGGTCGGGGGAGCCGGGTACAATGGTTCAGTGACACCCCACGGCACGATTTGTCTGAGGCTAAGAGATAGAGTAAAGTGAGTGGAATGGTTCCTATAGTCATATATTGTAGTTCACAGGCAGTAAGTTTCATTTTTTGAACCAATATTTCAACCCGGAGCAGGGTTTAATAATGTCGTTACTGCAGATGATATCAAGCATGAGAAAAAATTCTGAGAACTTCTCAACAACTACGGTAGTCCTATTTCTATAAATCAAGATCAATAAAGAAGTACCTAATAGTATTTGATCATATTTTTTTGTTATTTTGGTAAGTATGTAGTATTTCCGATTTTTGAGACTTATTCAAGTTCCTTTATTATTTAGCAATATGACCGGATCCTACTTATCATAATAATTATTACCTAGTGTTAATAATGGTGCCTAGCGTAGGTACACGTACATGCACACCTAATCATCAGTGTCTTTTGAGGTCTGTGCCATTAAGTCATTATAGTTGTTTTCACAATAACATCAATATGTTTAGAGTGGACATGACAATTGACGGCGCTGTTCGCGTGACCAACGCCAAGAACAACATCATACTGGCGCTGTCACGATCGGGAGCGGCTGCGGCGCTCATCCATCCCAACGGGCGCGTTTACCACTACGGCTCCCGCGTCGAAATTCAAGCCTGCCACCTGCAGGGCAATAACAAGTGAGCCACAGACAATACTGTCGTTCAAAGGATCGGTCATCCTCTCGTACCGGTGCGTTTTGTAGATGCTACAGCTATCTGCCTGTCTGTCTGCCTTGCCTTAGCCATCTGTTGTACCAACAGAGTGATACAATGAAATTGGCAGTGGCGGCGGGTAAATTCTTTTCTTAGGTTAGGCATTGCCTTTTCTTCACGAGTCCAAGGAACTGTTGAACTGCGGGAAAGTTAGTAAAGCTGTTATGGACACGACGCCGCTGCAAGTGTATTAAGTGATGCTATTTTATTTAGATACACATTTAAGCAAAGTCGTGCACTATGCTAATACAATGTCAGTAAAAATTCTTTAAAAGCCTAGTCTAAAAATTCTTCAAAATTCTTATAAGTATATCACGTTTCCAGATACGCAAAAATGTGGTACAAGGGTGTTTCGTTTACGGCGGAGCAGTGCGCGTTGGTGTACCTCGTGGACGCGGCTGGCACGCGCACCACCACCGACACCTTCCTCGACATGAGCCAAGACTTCACTCTCAATGTGTTTTACAAGTAAAGATCCCCCATAACCTGTTGACGCGGATTCGGCTAAAGCCGGTCCTAAAGATCTTTACTACCAGCTTTATCCGAGACCGCGACGACAGATCTGGGGAGATTAAGATATGCATCATCTGCTATCTACCACCGACTCCTAGATTCTGCGACGACTGCTAGTACACGCACTAAGAGTCCAGTATCTCTCATTCACCTACAGGTGATGAGAGTGGTACATCAGTGTATAGGATGTTAAGGACCTCCACCGCCACCTAGCTTTTGAGGCTATAATGCCTGTGGGGTGCGGTGGATAGCTCAAACCAAGCTGTTCTACAAGTTCATCATGCCCCCTCTTAAACATTCCTTGCTTTTTCAAGTATACATGAAGTGGTAGAAACCAAGCGTGTTATAGATCGCGGTGCCACATTTATTCGAACAACTGTGCTTCTTTCGACATAACCACATAACATAGTTGATTAATAGTTGGTTATTTCGATATTGACTAATCGCTTACCATATATACTTAATTAGGTGGTACTTGGCTTTAGTAAAGTATGCCATTTGAGTATACCCTATCCCCAGTGAGTCGCGGCACGGGCCCTCGTACGTGAACGAGGCGTTGTCGTTGCTGGAGACCACGCAGTACTGGCTCACTGACGACGGCATCGACAACTGGATCATCAACAACGTGCGCGTCAGTCAGACTGCCGACGGCCTCGTCAGGCATGTTACTTTACTTTACTATGTCACTACGTATAAATCCTAAATACGTATAATATTTAGCAAAAACTTGTTTTTGAACTGCCATCTCTTCTCTTCATAGAAAATCTTAGACAATTATTAAGGTTTAGTTTTCCCTAAAACCTTACAAACTAAACCCTCCCTAAAATATAAAGTATCGCACATCGATCGAAAGATCTTTAAAAATACTTAGCAGGTTTTTTGTAACATGATTTCAAAATATTAAACCATCCCGAAATTATACTATCCATTAACAACATTGTATACCTAAGTATATAGGGAACCCTTTATGCGAGGTCCGACAGAGAGCTCGGTACCTTCCAGGCGTGAAGTCTGTTTATTACATTTGTTTAACAACAAATCAATTAACTAGATCTGGTGAGTTGTGTGAAGCTGCGTTTTTACTAAACAGATCTCAGCAAGCATTCATTCGTACGTGCGGTAAAGGATCTTTTCTTCTCTACTCTACGAAAATCTTTTTGTGTACACCGAGATTTCTTCACCATTCTTTCGTTGTTCTTTATAGATTTTAAGAATATTCTAAGAACGCTTGCATATATATTGCATGCAGGATTCATCGTTGCAGCCACAAGTACCAGCTGCGCACTAGCCCGACCAACGGGTCCGCTTCGATCACCAGCCCCTTCCTGCACTGCACCGCTTCCCTGGGGCAGACCCAGCACCTCTTTGTGCGGTATGTGAGCTAACTAATTGTTCCAAGTGACATGCACCAGCCCGCCCACTAATGAAATTTGGTATGGAGAGTTTGAGCAACGAGAAAGGACAGGATATTTTGTATATCGCAACCATACTTTAAAGACGGGCATGGCTTGGCTGGCTGACGAGATGACGAGGAAAAGCTAGAATACTATATACTAGTTGTTAAATTGAATAATTTTGTATTCCTCACGGATTGTGTACACCTACCTGACTTCGAAATATTATCTAGATTAATTATTTTGTAACTAGTTACCCGCTACACAGCCGAAGCTTAATAAATAAATAAAAAAAAAAAAAAAAATAAATAAATATTCAGGACAATCTTACACAAATCGACCTAGTCCTACGGTAAGCTCAGTAAGGCTTGTGTTGCAGGTACTAGACGACGATATATATAATAGATAGTTACATATACATACTTAAATACATAGAAAACAACCATGACCCAGGAACAAATATCTGTGCTCATCACACAAATAAATGCCCTGGCTGGGAATCGAACCCAGGACCATCGGTTTCATAGGCAGGGTCACTACCCACTAGGCCAGACCGGTCGTCAAAATAAATAGTTCTTAGAGATAAAACTTATTACTTACTTATTACTCTTATATAGTTTCTTGTCTTTGAATTTCATTATAATTAAATTAATATTTAGTTGTAAAAGGTCTGAGTTACCTCAATGTCCCTGTTTACCATTCTGACATTACGAAGGTACGTAATTAATAGAGAACCTTTTACGCTGGTCCACTAAATACATTTATTTATTAAGGATTTCAAAAAAAGAAAATACTGTAACTTAGAGAAATTATCTGTAATAGTCCTAAAAATTCTTCCCTAAAAGGTAACGGAAATAAAAAGAAAAACAGTGTAAATGTCCGCGGCCGATCTTAAAATCCGCCGGATCATAATGTCCCCGTGTAATAATTGTATGGTATTCACATTAAACTAATAGATAGGTGAGTAAGTCAGGTCTGAACTCTGAAGTGGGTCAGGTTCGTTAGGTTGCTTCAGATGCCCGGAGGGCAAACTGAACAGAAATAGGAGCCCAGCTTGGCGGCTTCATTGACTCTGGGAAAGGAAATGTATTTTCACCGGTTTGTTATGATTTGGCGGGTTTTACGATGGGCCGACATTTATCAAACCAGGACACAAAGGATGATTGATTGTTTTGGCAGGCGCGGGGAAAGGCGTATGCACTTCGACGGCAACTCGTTCATAGTCCGCAACGCCGGCCACTCCGCCGGCTTCGACGACAAAAACCAGCTGAAGGTGTACTGAGCTGCTACGGACCAGCCAACCCCGAATGTTGTACAGATCGTTTGAACCCACTATTAGCTGGTCTACCACTTAACTCAGACGGTTGGTGAGGTTAACACATTTAGTTGATTGTAATCATCTTGAGTGCTGAAGTTAATGCACCGTTCGACTACCTACTGACTAAACGATTTTTTTTAATTGCGCCCCAAACTAAGCAGAGTCAGTAGTCTATGATTACAAAACCTCCGAGGAACTACCACCTGCGTCAACAACCGTCGATTATATATTTGAGATAAGTGGGAGGGCTAAGATATCTAACAATAATGTTTCACGTCGACCTGTTTACAAAATCCATTCAATACCAATCGTTAAATTTTGTTTTATGTTGAAACATATTGGACAAGTGAAGAGAAATTATCATTTCTATTATTTATTTATTTTGTGGAACTTAGTGTGTAAAGCTTGTTGATAGTTGTATCGCCGGTTTCATTTTTAAAACCTTTTTACGACACTGCTAAGCTCACGTTATTCGTCAGGTACACGAGTAGGTACCTACAGTCAAGTCATAGTGATTAAGATTACAGTTTCATGATTCTGTGATATGTTAACGTGCAAGATCTTCAAACCAACATACACCCCAATAATTTAAAAAAAACCTTTTGTATGCGGTAGACACAGGGGACTCTCGTGTCGTGGATCCTAGTCCGATTACATTTAAATGGCACGATCAAGCTATCAATCCAGTAGGTACTGCCGCCTGACTACAACAGTGCCATGAAGGTAAACTATATGGCACTAATTATTGGGAATTGTGGCACTAAAAACCATAAGTAAATGATGAATCTTGTTTCCTTCCGAAGTACCGCTATAACTTTATGGCACAAGTTACTGGGACTGATAGCACTTAATTCCATCTAAAATACCTATATGAAAATGTTCGTTCATCAAACCTTATTAGTTAGTTTTGATCGAGCATGGATCCATGATACGTGTTATTTCATTTGTCAACGTTGTATAGTCAGCGCCGAAAATATACAAATCCTATTTTTATTTTGATATACGTACTTTTTACGCAGATCATTCCTAACTTCACTTACTTGCTTATTGTTTATTATTATTGTGTAAGTATCCGTTAGTTAACCTTAACTACCCGTACTATATAAATATATTATATATAAATATGTATGTAATATAATATTCACACCGTGTTTTTTATTTCCATTAAATAGGACACGGTGCTTGGTACACAGAAACCTATCTGGTATAATAAATAAATGCACAATAAATAAATATTACGTTGCGAGAGGTCCTTCAACTTCAATGCAAAGCTCATTATTGTGACGTTATAACATTGAAGTGACACTTAACCTTTTGAACGCTTTTCCTCTCGCGTCAAAATGTGACGTGTACGCCATGGTATCGACTTGTGAAGAACAAATATAAACCTTATCTGTCAGCAGGACAATTGCTTTGACAGCGTCCGCCATAGCCACTTTAGTGGTCGGTGGCGTGGCAGGCACGACATCACGAGACCACTTTAGTGGTGCTTGGCGTTCAAAAGGTTAATAATATTAAGACTTATAATGATCCTTCCACACTGATTCCGCAATTACATTTATTGATTGAAATTCCCAATAATATAAGTGCCTTACTTCCAGTACACCGAAAGAATCATCCTTTAAATTTGATTGAAATAAAAAAGGTGTATATGTATAGTACGATTAGTATTTATATGTACATGCGTTATATCCAATTCATATTAACATTTCTAAGGGGCTCTATATCTATAAATATTGATCCAAGAGGGATTATATGAAATATAATAACAATCTGAAAATATTTTTAACGGATTGTTGAAATTTAAACCATATCTCTACGCAAGCTAACATAAACTTGTAATTATCCATATAACCGTATGTCCGGGCACAGGCCGCTCAGTAGGATTATGCAATCGGAAGTGCCTTAAGGGATGAGCTTAGCAGTATTTTGTAGTCTACTTCAATCTTTTTCATGTTATATTTGGAATATCTACATTGCACTTGTCCCATTTGTTTCTTGCTTTAAAGTCTAAAGTACCTATATTATGAGTTAATAAAATATTGATTACAGTAATTGAAGTTTTTGTTGTTTTGCGTTCAGCGGCGCTACCGCAAATGACGATACTCGTAAACTTTGGACGAGTGTCTCTGTCACTCTCATGACGCCGTAGTTGGAGTAAAAGAGAAAGCTCCTTGAAAAAATACGAATTTCTATGTTCGCGGTAACGGCCCATATACTAATTGAATAATTTTCTTTTTCGTTTCGCTTATATTTTCTTTTCTATTGCGATACACATAAAATTGAAATAGAAAAATGTACCTATCTTTATTTGCTAAGCATTTTAAGCTCCTTCGATGTAAGTAAGTAATCTATTATTTTTCACCTTACTAGTTCGGAAAGAACTATTCTTTAACCTTTTGACCGCCGAACGTCAAAAATGTAAAGTTCAATTTTGAACTCTGTCATAATATATGACGGTGTCATTTACGTTGTCAATTTGTCTCATATATGAGACGATGGCGGTCAAAGGGTTAAAACAGCAAAGATGCATTTTAGTAGTTTCATACAAATTGTTTATTTTACTACTAATTGGGTGTTTTTTACTTTAGCGGGTTGGATGGTCTTTTATTAATGGTTTTGATGATGAATGATGATGGATACCAATATTATTCATAAAAATGTTACAAGTTTTAGAGGTATTTTTTTCCACGCGGTAGTGAGGTGAAAGTTTTTTACACTCTGCAGCAAAGTTTGTTCCCCTCTTGTGCTTGAAACTCTCCCAATGCTCAAAATTCCACTTGAATGGTCTTCTTGCCCAACAACGGCCAACTGCCGGACCACGACGCCTGTCCGCGTGAGTCAGGATGGCGGGTGTACCCTAACAAATATAAATAAAAAACGGTACTAAAACAAGTACCTATTTGGTTCCTCTATTAAAAAAAAATAAACTAATAGTACCTCTCTATATTTGAAGATATTACAAAATAAATGCACACACGCCATCCCGACTCACTTGTCCGCTACCACTTAGGGTCATTTCACACGAACCACAACCACGCAATAACCACGACCACGCGACAAGCGCGACCACGTGGTCAGGTGCAAATTTTGTATTAGAAATAATTAGTACAATTCACACGTCTGTGGCAACGGCCAGCAACTACACAATTCAGACGTAACCACTGCGTGACCACATTTTGACGCTGCGACGTGGTGTGGTTGTTGTCCGTGTGAACAAACCCTTATGCAGTATACTTAGTTCTGCGAGCTGTCGGGTAGGTACTGTAGTTCTACGGACGGTACAGAGCCGTATTATACTGGATTTAGTATAGTGCCACTATGGTTCTTGGAGCCAATATAGACGGACTGCATGCTAGAAACAATTTGTAAGGGAACTGCACGCCGATTCAATACATATTGCAGTTGGTTGCTCTTCGTCTGTACCGGCCCTTAGTAGCGAAAGTGTAGAATCGAGAGAGAACTTTGGAGACGGCCAGATGCAGTCAACCTGGACGGGCATGTTATATGATCTCCGAGCTGTGCACCTGAGAACCCCAGTATAACATGAGTAAAGTGAAAGGTGGTTCAGCAGTGCAAGTGAATTTAAATGTAGCCGGCATTAGATAGAAACATACAAATAAGAATACCTACTTTATATAATCAGGCATCCTGAAGCATATTATAAATAAAGCAATTCATATTAAAGCTTCGAACGCAAGTAAGTACACCTGAAGTCATGCCCACCACGCCACCCGCACTCAGTTATGGTGACGGTCAAAGCAATAATATTCCTGTAGACAGAAATGGTTTATACGTTCTTCATTAGTCGATATATTAGACGTACCACTAAAAATCGTAATGATTTTTTCACATAGTCAATAGAAAAATATATTCCTTACCTACTATTTGGTCACCCTACTCTGACGTCTTGTCGCTTTCCATAATGCGTACATCATAAGGCATAGGGTTACCATGATTTGGTTAATGTAAGATTACTTTAATTATAAATAAATAAATATTCAGGACAATCTTACACAAATCGACCTAGTCCTACGGTAAGCTCAGTAAGGCTTGTGTTGCAGGTACTAGACGACGATATATATAATAGATAGATACATACAAATACTTAAATACATAGAAAACAACCATGACCCAGGAACAAATATCTGTGCTCATCACACAAATAAATGCCCTGGCTGGGAATCGAACCCAGGACCATTGGCTTCATAGGCAGGGTCACTACCCACTAGGCCAGACCGGTCGCCAAACGCAACGGACTTTAATTATCTAAATAAATACATTAATAATTAACGTGTTCTGATCTGATATAGACCAGTTACCGAGTTGTTACTGGTTCTGAAGTTATTACCCAGAAATCATCTGTATAAACAGAATAATAAGTACTTAATACGATGGAATTCTTTCATAATATATTTATAGTAGTATATTACGTCACCTGTTTAAGGAATTATGTAATATTACAATAAGTACATCATATCAATGCATTAGGTATGGTTTGTGTGGTTGTACATTTTCGTAATGTGGTTATTTATTGTTGTTGTCATGGGTCGAGCAGAGGGCGACCGCCGACGCCGGCCGGCAGCGGGTGCTCGCCGCCGCGCGGGCCGCGCGCCGCCTGTGATATTGATCGCGGTCCACCGCCGGTGGCGCCGCGGCGTGGCCGCCGCCCGCGTTTGGCCCGATGCGCCAGCTGTCAAAGCTTGTGACGTAACGAGTAGGGCTGCGCGCACACGGCAGCCGCCAGCCGTCCGCTTCGTACGTTTGTGCGCATCATCTCCATTCGCTCCGCGCGCCGTGTTGCACTTCCCGCTTTACGTCTGCTGCCCCGCGAGAGTGCATACGTTTACCATTCGCGCAGCAGGCGAGGTTGGGGCCGACGAGGCCCCGGCCGCTCGGAGTACGCTCGACGTGGTATTGATCGCATTCCGTCCCGTTGGACTATCCAATGTTTATAAACAGCCGGCCGCATCCATTCGCTCCTTGTTTTCGGTACGATTGTCTGACAGCGAATGATCCAGACTGCCGGTCCTAAATGCGACAAGGTTCCACTCCAAACAACCGCCTGCTGGAGACCAGTTAGGTATGTGTGCACTTTATTTACCCATTAACTATCTATTAGCGTCTATTTTTCACGAATGAAAATGATATTATTTATAGTATAAAATTTTACCAATTATTTTGGACACATTAGGTGCATTGCGAATACCAAACTAAGCAACGCCGATGACGACTTGAAAGGTGGGAAAGGTTATTGAAATGAAATTGTACTTAATTGATACAGTCGGTTTTGTTTGGTGTGAGAGTGAGCAGTGAGCCGACGCAGGGCGCAGCGCCGGCAGCCACGGTGCGCAGGTAAAACGCTGGTGCACTTTTGTAACGGAAATGCAGTCTTCTGTCTGGCCTCTGTCTAGCCCTTTATACCTCTTTATACCTAGACCTAAACTACCTATTGGTACACTGTTAACGACTACATTTATACAACCTTTATCACGCATCGATTAACGAGGAAACAAACTGGTTCCCTAAGAAGATAACAAACGCAAGTCTAGAATTGTATAGAAATGCGCAACAGATCTAAAGCAATTTATATTGTACTCATTATTACATATAATGCGCCCCGTATAATATAATACTTACTAACGCTGAACGTACTCTGTAAAAATTCGATGATAGTTAGATAGGTACCTACTAGATACAGCCCGACGTCATTCACGCCGATCAAGAGCGGACGATTTTCCAAAAGAAAGGATCTACCTATAGTTACGACGACACCAACATCGTCATGTTCATGTTTCAACGTCAATGTTGAAGACGATTACGGCGACGGCATGCTCCTCCTGATGACTGATTATCCTGTAGTCTTGAGTCTAAATAACCTTCATGGTAGTTTTTTTGGTACTACACGAAAAATGACACCAATGAAGGTTCGCTATCCCTGCTCTAGACACACTAACCACTTAACGTCTGCGGAAACGTAATATAATATTATAAACCATTTCTTCAAAGCTAGGTACTAAGTGGTAACGATTTAGTTACAAAAAACTGTAAAGGTCACGCAACGGCCGTGGCGATTTTCGAAGCGATAAATTAACACAAGATTGATTCGCGGGATCGATGACATAACAAAATAACGAGCATACAATGTACCCATTTCTATTAGAAACTTATTGCATACCGGGCTTTAATATTTCCTTGAACTCGCACATTTACGTGCGATCTATTTTTAGCAGTCTCATTAGGTGAGGTCATGTCGTAAACAATTTCTAGGTTAGAGTGATGGCAGGATGCGTGAATTTTCTTTGGCCGCGTTGTCTACTTCCAGACAGGCGCTAAACGTGGGACGTCCTGTCCTGCCGCCGCCGGGGCCCGCGGACTCGGCTCGTGCCGGTGTCGGCGGCGATGGCGATACCGGAAACTTGACCGATGAAAGGTCTGCGCGAAGGTCGTTTATTTTGACACACGTATTTTTTATTATGTATTACCTAAGCTAATAGGCCTTTGTTTATGGATTTCACTCTAAAGTCCATAGTTTGAGTGAAACATGTCCAATTTTGGACCCGTCCAAAGAAAGGGCATATTGATAATAAATATAAGGATATAATTTAGTGCCAATGGCTATATACATATAGCATTGTCTATTACAGGGTAAACATACCGGTTAGTCGGCCACGACCACTTTTCGGCCAATGCAATTTTTTTGAATAATAGCTGTATAAAACGTCCTTGCACATGAGGTAGGTAGGTAGCTGTATAAACGTCGCGCCATCTCAAAGGAGCGATATTCACGTATCATAATCAGAAATTTGGACTTTATCGGCCACGAATCAAAGCCACAATTGTTATTTCAAAATTTGCGGTGATGACGTCAGCAAAAATAATAACAAGTAGAGTGACTTTCAAAGGTGAGATTTATAATGTTGTGTGGGGTTAGGTATTTGGTGTTTATTTTTGGTTGGTGTATATATAATATTCAATTTTAATGTTAAACTGTTAAACCTTATCATTCTCATAAAAATCGTTGTTCACCTTAACCGTAGAGCCCTGCGCGTGTAGTCGTTATTTAATTCGCACGAATAACAAATCTGAACTTGGATAAGTTTCAGATAACCTATTGCCATTTTACATAGAGTATTAATATTGATAAGATATTGTGTAGGTACCTAGCTAATACCTATAGCTAACTATTATAGAAGGGAGTCTAACGTTATAGTACGATAAAAAAAAAACAATGCATAGCCACTTCTAGGATCTAGTCTAGGTGTGGAATAACAAAATTAGTAAATTAGATACGAGCCACGCCAAGATAAAATAGCCCGAAATACCTACGAATTGGTTCTTAATCAAAAAATCTGCCGACTGAGCTATACCTAAATTATAAAGCATTGTGCATAATAGAATGTATTTGAATTTGACATTTAACTGTAACTGGAACGACCTAGCAATGAAAGCCGAGCAAGCGAACAGGGGCAGTGTTGCCATGTGATGGAACGAATAAAAATATTATGGGGAATTTCATTCAGTGGTTGAACCTGGTCAATAAGCAATGGGGAATGTGGGAGTAGTTCAAATCCCACCAAAAACATAAATGTAATGAAGACGGTTAAAAAAGGACGCCAAATTCAATACAAAAATTATGCTTGGCTGTTGGGCTTCGCCGCAAAAACAATGGAGAACTAAATGAGTGCCAAGTTCTATACAAAATCCAAATATGTATTTATAGGAACAAAATAATATTATAAACAAGTATTAAATTCCACTTTTTTGCTTTATTGGATAAAGTCAAATCTAACCTTGACTTGTTTATATATACAGGGTTGGGCAGATTAAGTGTCCTAGCCTTATATCGTATATTTTTTCTTAAGTAATCCTACTTTTTTTACCGTATATATATGTTTTTAAAAAGGCAATATATTCGGCTTTATGATCGCTAGACTTCAACTGGACTTTTTTTTATTTTCTATTGTTTTCAACAATGGACGCGAAACGTGAGCTCGTTGTCGATTTGTTCGTGAAACATTTTCGCCCTTGCGAGATATTAAGAAAGCTGAAACATTTAAATTTCAATGCAAGGTTCATATCGCGCACCATCAAGCGATTCAGGAAAACAGGGTCTTCCCGAATCAGGCCCTAACCTGGACGCAAACCATCTGTCCGTATCAAAAAAGTGGTCAAAAATGTTCGTGAGCGTATTAAGCGAAATCCGGCTCAGAGTGCAGGTAAACTCGCGAAAGATATGTAAATATCCCGACGATCCATGAGTCGTATATTGCGACATGATCTTAGATTATAAGCCTACAAAAACAAAAAATACGGATTAACGGACACCCAGAAAAAGCTAGAGTCACAAAATGCAAGGAGCTACTAGCATGGCACGAGGGTGATGACATTATTTTTCGGATGAAAAACGTTTCTATTGCAAGATAGCCACAATCAACAAAGTGATCGTGTGTATGGCGTATCATTGAGGGACATACCAGTGGACAAATTAGCTGTGCAGCGATTTCAAAGTGCGTCGGCTGTCATGGTTTGGGGTGCAATATCGCCTGGAGGCAAATTACCACTGCTGTTCATCGATCGAGGAGTCAAAATCAACCAAGATTACTATATTCAAAACGTATTGCAGGGTCATTTATTAGAAAATGCCCGAAAGTTATATGGGAGTGATTACTTTTGTTTTCAGCAAGACAGTGCCCCATCTCACAAAGCCAAACGCACTCAAGACTGGTGTCGAATGAATTTGACGGACTTTATACCTTGGCAAGAATGGCCTTCTTCGTCACCAGACTTGAATCCGTTGGATTTTCAATATGGGGATTTATGCTAAGTAATATAGGGAGAACACACGACATGAATTTAAATTCATTCAAGCATCGGTTAGTGAAGATATGGAACGATATTCCAGATGAGGTAGTGCGTGCCGCGTGTAACTCCTTCTATGGGAGAATGCGAAAAGTAATTAAAGCCAATGGAGAGAAATTTGAACTAATGAATTATTTTAGTAATTTACAGTTACTGTTTTATATATTTACTAAAAAATATTTGAAATCTATGGAGTTGTTGTCATTTTATGAAAATTTTAAAGTAGGACACTTAATCTGCCCAACCCTGTATATAATATATAGTCACATCCTATGTCTTTTTTTACTTTTGTTACGCCAAATACCTACCTTCTAAAATTACTACCTACTTTTCAGACCCTTTCTTGGGAGGTCATTATGCGGACTTCATTCGTCATCTTCATCTATGTAATATTATCAATGCTGATATGGCAACATTGCGCGCCAATATATCACTTTCCGATTCATGGGTGATCATCGGATATTAATAGTACGCAACAGGTACATACATGTATAGTGACTACTGATACAGATGCAGCGCTGTGCCCTTGCCGTATTACATCATGTGGACTGACTGACAAAATAAACATTAGGTATCACACAATTGCGCCCAGCCCATGTTGTGGGCGCGCCGAAACATTTCCACCAGTAGCTACAACATTTGAAATTTTGATTGTTAGCTTGATGACCAGCGTGTGAGACCGATGCCTTTGTCATTCATGTGGCTTTAATAACGTCGGTGTCTGGGATAGCAACACTAAACTAAACGACGCAGCGACCCAAAAGTGGACCAGCAATTTTTTTTTTGTATGGATAGTATTAGCTTTGCATTTTGGTACCGCGGAGTTACGCACAGACTACTTATAAAATAAGACAGCTGTATGCGCTTATGATACTCGTAATGGCCTAACTATTTTGTAACTAAATATTTGCTTACCTAATCCTTCCTGGTTTTTTTTTATCTTTAGACGTGCAAGAATATCCAAATTCTCAATAAATTATATTGATATCTAAGTCTAGTATGATAACAAAATGTAATTTGCTTACCTACCTTATTTGTTACTAGAAATAAAGGGATACCGGTGCAAGTTTTTTAAACTCACACTTCGTGCTTTAAACTTGCGAGTCCTATGGCTCGTCATATATGTATGACTACATAGTTAACATAGAGGAGGCGTCAATGAATATAATTATAAATAGGTACACGTTCTTTTATAAATCATACTAATATTATAATATTATTTTTATATAAATGTGAATATACAATAATAACGGCTGAACGGCTTCACATGAAACTTGGCGTACCTACATGTGAATAGGTTCATTTTAGAAATATGCATAAACTCGCAGTAAATAAAAAAAAATGAGTAATTGCTGTGTAAGTTTTCATAATAAAATAAACAACCTATGTAAGTAATAATAATGTTCACTGTGGGACTATTATACCTATGTCATGACATGAAATGTTATTTAAAAAAACTGTTTATATATATTTATTCCTCTAATTAGTTTAGTTTAGACATCTATATACTTTATTCTAGACAGTTCTAGGCGGTACTTTTATTATTTACATTTTTGTATGTTTTCGACGGTCTTATTGTAATATTATTGAACTAATAAATTATTACTGATATAAACTTTCACGGTATTTACTTATTGTTACAAATAAACAAGACTTAACCGAGTATATTAACTGAAACCTCTGACGTTTCGAGAACGATATTGTCCTCGTGGTCTCGGGTGAAGACTGAACATCGTTCACGAAATGTAGTAGTAATTTTATTGCGATACAACGAGGAAATGCCGCCATGCACCCTTGGTACAATGCCTCAAAAGCCAGCTTTTTTTTTTATGACATAGGCGGCAAACGAGCAGACAGATTGCCTGGTGGTAAGCAATTACCGTCGCCCATGGGCACCCGTAACACCAGAGGAGTCACAAGCGCGTTGCCGGCCTTTAAGGGGGGTTGGAGCTCTGGGAACCTTACTCACCATCAGGAACACAACACTGCATACCTGAAAGGTAGCAGTGCTATTATGGCTGTGGTCTTCAGTAAGGAGGAGGTACTTCCCCAGTTGGGCTGCCCCAGATTCAAGCGTGATGGTCATCGCTGTGCCCTACCTCTCATTGTTGGACGTAGTTTAAGGACATACCCGGGTCCAAACCGGGTACCGGGGTTTAGATTTTATACTATAACTAGTTAAGTACTTGTAGTTATCATAATACGATTGTAATTACTTACTAATTACATTATACCATTTTATTAGGCAGGCGTCCGGTGTTTTATCCTATAGCCCAGTAGCTAGACTAGAGCTAGTCCATCCTTTACACCCAACAGTCTATATTATAGTACCTACATTTTAGGTACTAGGCTTTCATTAACCCTTTACCATGCGAAGGGATATATTCCTCCCACATCTTATATCGGTTACCGAAGTCAGGTTTTAACTCCAAACTTCCTACAAAATATTTTGTCAATCCCTGAAAATTGTATTTTATAATTTACATTCACAACACGCTTCTAAATCACGTAATATATCTTTATCTACGTACATTTCATAAGTGCTCTAAAATGCGTCCAGAAACCGTAGGCAATGACCAGCATTACCAACCATCAGAAAGATTTCAGTAGGTAATGTTAACATTACCTACTGAAATCAGTAGGTTATGAATTTAAATTTGGAACAGCTGTCAAATTCAAGTGGGGTGTCTAATCTAGTATCTATAGATATTAAAACAGCCATTGATACGAAACGCCAATTCGATATGTTTTTTAAATATAAATCGAACGATATTTGAACTCGAGTGACAGTAGAATAGGGAGTTCATTCGCTTGTCTATGGTTTAAAAAAAAATTGACTGAGATACGAAATACGCAACGCCGCCGTTCCAAGCTGTCATTTGTTTTGTTCGTTGACTTTTTAATGTTTACAAGTAACCCTAGTAATGTCATTTCCCTACGGTTTCTGAACCCATCTTAAAACACTTAATGATATGTGTGTAGATAAAGTAGTGTATGTAACTATACATAATTAGGCATTACAACAATCGTGTGATATTATTATGAAACTCGCCTTCGGCTCGTTTCATAAACCCACACTCTTGTTGTAATGCCCTTCATTATGCACAGATACATAAACTACTATTCGCAAACGTTTAAATTCACTTGAACGCTAATTTCAGTAAACTACAGAGAAATTCGAACACTTTCCATAATTTCTCTGAAACAGAAGTACATAGGTCGAACAATTTTTTGACATTTTGTAGATTTTGAGTGTTGAAAGGTAATGTAATTGTAAAAATTGCTAAATATTTACGCATTATTGTGTATGACCAGAATTAGGATGTGGGTTGACATTATCCCATGGCCTTATTAGAGTTTAACTGTGTGGGAGCTATTATTCCCATGTCCCGGTAAATTGTCTTGCATGTCACATGTAAACAATTAAGCAACTCATGTAAGTAATTAAACTGAAGATCATAAAATAATGTTTTCAGTGATTGATAAATATAATGTTTCGTAGTAGGTTTGGAGTTAAACCTTGACTGTGATAAACGATATAAGATGTGGGAAGAATATGTCCCTTCGCCTCATCAAGAATATAATAAGACAAAATCGAGTATGACAGTTAATTACTTAGACAGGTGATGGGATAACCGTAACCCACATTTTTATTTCTGGTTTAAAGGAGCATGTCCGACTTTCGTAAATGCAGTTTTTACAAGGCGTTCAATACGGCTGTAACAGTATATACAGTACGTATGAAGACACGGTAGTTCTTTGGAGCCTGGTAAAGGGTTAATAAATATTATTTTGTAATAATACCACCAATTAATTGCTCGCAATGATTAGTTTAAGATGATGTTTGTATTTCACTATTAGAAATTGCTTGATGCTCTACTTGACAAAAAATAAAAAATTGGAAATAATAAAATTATCCTGAGACTTGATATCTCTTGATACATATAATATATACGGTAATGGGTTCCGGTGAGAACTTACACAGACGAATTAGGTATATTATATAAACGCTAGCAATTTTTTTTATTAGTTTGATGAGCTTTATTGCTTTGTAGGAATTTTAATCCGCCGTAGTTCATTATGTGCTGTTCTTTTCATATTTTCTTAACGCAAAAATAATCCTCCTTAATACGTCAAATTTCATTTTTCACTCTTGACACTTTGGCGGACAGTACGCCTATAGGCGTCGCGTATATTTTTGTTTCCTATGGTCTATGACAGATAACGTCATGTACTGTCCAACAACATGTTAAGAGAGATTTTTATGTCATCCTTGATACTGTCGTCCACACGGTATCAAATATCGCTATCCGTAAAGAGTCAGCATCAATTCTGGAACTGAACCCAGATTATTGTTCATCAGCATCATCACCATCATACATCGTTATCGTCCGATTATCACCTTCATCAATTATACGAACACCTCTAAATTATATTCACGAAGAGGAGAGAATATTGCTTGATCTTGGTACCTAAACCTTTATCCAGTGTCTCGCGTTATAAGGTTAAAGCAGGTGTAATTTCGTAGGAGTACCACAAGGTATTCGTTCCTATACTAACGCCCAAACCATTTGCCACAACATAGTGACAATCACTGTTGATTATCTTGTTTTAGTTCATGTTGCACTGTTATATGTTATTAATCTTTTGTGCCAATAAACATTGATTTAAATGCGAAAAAATTATGCGTGGATGTAGGTTGCATTTATAAATAACGCCTAGAAAATAGAATTCCAATATTATCCCGACACACCTCAACTGACAGCGCGTGGTTTATGGCATGTATTCGCGATTTGCATGAAAATTATTTACTTCACTTGTTTGTGCTCATAATCATAACATTCTTAAGCAATATCTGGTCATGTTTCCAGTAGACAGGTACAGTCGCCATTAGATATATCGGCGCTGTGAAATATCGGCCCATGAACTTTATCGTCTTGAAAATAGAGGCGTTGTTCCGATATTTGTGACTACCTCCTCAGCTCCGATATATCTGATGGCGACTGTACTGGTTTTGTATGAACTAGCTTTAAAATTGCGGTTACGTGCACATGATGTCGGAACCGGGAGCATGCCCCGAACTTATCCTTTTTTATTGGCACGTTACACATACAACATATTTTCTCTTATTTGTTTCTAGAATAAATGGAAATAGAATGATAAGTAGGTACTTAATGAAAGTTGGTCAAATTATTCAGGCCCATGCTATGTCTAATAGTTCCTCACATTTGTTTTAATTGATTAAAGAAAACAACATATGACAAACCGCACCGTATGCCTATTAGGTATAACTATTAGTGATCCTGATCGTTACTTTAGTAAACTTTTAAAAACAATATAATCTATATTTTATATCTACACTATAATTGCACAGCCTGCTCCATGAGACCGTGCAGGAGCGAAAGAGATATTATGATTCCGGCGATGATTTACATCCCGATTCGACACTTAATTTTGCAGATAGTATAGATGACGACGACAAATGTAAGTAATATGTATATGTAATAGTTAGGGAACATATAAATAATGAATTAATTAATAAATAATATTAGATTGCTCAGTGCATCTGTATTGTAACAAATTCATTTATTTCTCACTAAACGTGTATAAAACTTAAATATCAATTATGAGTGTCTGCCTGTCTGGGCACCCTACAAGCTGATACTGAACCCACTTTTGTTTTACAAGTACTCAATATTGCATAGTTTAGTTTATATTCTATATAAGTATGTCTTTCCCGTACACGGAACAATGGTGTTCCGGACATTTGGGAAGCGTATATATATGGAACCGGATCCAGCCAACGCGCAGAGGCCCTTTCGACAATTTAATGATATGTATGTCAATGGTGTCCCTGTCCGTATCATGGGACGCGCAGAAACTACGCCCAGGTGTTAAGACTATTGAGTTTAATGAAATCTAAAATGTAATGTAGTAGGCTATTGGATGGAATGGATGGGGTTTGGGCTAGCTAATGGGCTATAGGAAAAAAAAAATCCGGACGCCTGCCTAATTCATTTCCGGCCGTCGGTAACTCGCCCTCCGCGAGATGGGCCCCCACAAAAACGCGACATCAAAGATGGCTCAAAGGCAACACCGATGTAAAGAGCCAACACGCCACTTAGGTTTCCACATCTACTCTCGAGAACGCAGCTCTAGCGACCACACTGTGGACGGTCGATTAAGGCAAGCCAAAGGCAGGAGACCTGTCTCACCTGCCCGACAGGCCACCCCGTCAGGGGCACTTAGATACATGGAGTCGCTACTCCCCCAAGAACTCGCCACAAGCTGCCCTGCGTCGATATATTCTATTATTGTTAGGTGTGGGTATTTTTAGGCTCTATTTTATTGTACTATTTAACAGTTTTACATGCACCGGGTCCGTGACGGTATTATGCGTGCATCCACGTTTTCTATATCGTGTTGATAAGCCGAATATACCTACATTCTACAATAAGGCCGCTATATAAATAGAGGCGGTGAGGTGAGGAAGCTCTATCTTTACCGGTAGGAAATGAATGTAAACTTGTAATTATTTGTTGCCAATCATGACCGTGTCCAGAGCACGGCGGCGCGTGAGTTCACCGCGGGGGACTGACCTTTCCTTGCCTCAGGAATGCTATTATATTGTCATTCCCACAGAGCTTCAGCGTAATATCAAAAATGCATATGATAACGAGTCTTCTTAATTTACGTCTTGTCTAGGAGGTGAGAAGGTTAGCCGTATTACTTTTAATTTAGCAAACTCGCCAGCGGCACCACGGTGTACCTAGTCTTAATTCAGGAATTATAAAAATCTAGTTTTGTGTAGTGTAGTTTTGGCTTGTAAGTTCCCAATTTCCCTGTATTTTCAGCTATCAAATCCTTAAATATTGAAAACAAGAAATAAAACTATAAAAACCATTAGGAATTTTATCCATTGTATGACCAGTCGTATACCTATTAAAAATACCTTCCGTCTTAATCCTAAGATATGGATAGGGTTTTTAAAAGTATTGTTTCTTTTCCAGATCGAGTAGAAGACTATAGTCAAATACATAGTGAGAAATGTTCACGTGGATTGGATCACGTGGCGGAGATAATAATAGGTAAGCAATACCTATATAAGCACGTTGCTAACGCGTTATACTCGTAATACCGCCTATGCCTACTCCTATCATGTTTATAGGTAAGTAGGCACCTATCTGTAATAAAATATGTATGTTATATATATAATGTGTAATGTATAGTATTACAATGTGAAACATTGATTTTACATACGAATTAATACCAAATAATATTGTCGAGCTCAAATCAACTTTAAATTACATAGGTTCACATATAGATTACATTAGAAGTACTTATATTTATTTAAAAATTTCAATGATTGCAATATAAGATGAGTGATCTGGTCTGTTGGCTTATTGCGTTGCTTTTCCATTAATACAACTCGTATTTGCTTTCTGTTTATGATCAGACGTAAGCGTTAGGTACCTATATAGATACGCATTTTATACAATAATAATTAGGTCGGTGTGGGATTTATACGTAACCATTTTGAATAAGTAGATATTTATGATAATATATTTAACTTTGTTTCAGATCTCAATAGGGTACGAAATATAAAGATTTTATATCTACTAGTGAATGAAGTGAAACTTAAGACTGATATGTTATGAATTCGATAGTTGGATTATTAAAAAGGATTGCGTAGAATGTTAGGAGTTAATTAAAGAGACAGCGATGCTGTCGTACATGGTGCCAGTGGAGCAGAAGCCGCCGGTGGCGCCCGCGGGCAAGTCGCGGCTCGCGCTGGAGCTGGCGGCGGCGCCCGGCAGCCCCGAGTCAGCGGCGCGGCGTGCGCTCAAGACAGCTATATCTAAGGATTCGTCCACCAGCTCGTTCGCCAGCGACCTCACGCTGTCCTCCTCCACGCCCACGGGCGCGCACGACAAACCCAAACACAAGCTGCTCGCCAACGGCACCAAACACACCTCTTTGAAGCGGTAAGCCACTTGAAATTCAGGTAAAATTCCGTATTTAAATAGACTTACTTAAATTAAAACACATGAAATTGATGGCATATAAATATAATGCTTATTTTATTCTGCTGAAGTTACTATATTTACTCAAATAATGATTTTTTATAGCCATTATTTATTTTACAATACGTAAAACTGCTTATTATATCGAAAGGATCGAAAGTTTGCTATGATGACTTGTAAATGTTATTACACAAAGTGAAATCGATCCGTCTTGAAATAAGAGTAGGTATTAGTACATACATAGCCAAACGTAGGTACCTACTTGCAGGAGAAATAAAATGACGTTATCGGCAGGGCTATCGCTCTGCAGCTAAATTGGATGAAAGATAGAGCAATGGCAACGAGTTAGCTGTAAAGTGGATCAATCAATTAAATGAAAGTTTTCTTAATAGCCAGCTGGTGTATTGACCAACGTCCATAAATAGGCTAACGCGTTACCGAGAAAAATTAAGAAGGTACCTGTTTTTTATTACTAATGAATAAGCTATTAATGCTTTGTTGGTCCAACATAATTCTTGTTTTCCCAGGCATCTGGGAGCCTTAAAGGTATTTTTGAGAGCCACGAAGTGTAAATTTCCAACTGGCAATCGGGCCTGAAAACCATTACAACATTAAATTGTCTGTACGTACAGTCTACACTGCTGTAGTTTCTTGGAGAACTGATTTGCTTGTTAAGGACTTCTCCTTCGCAATGTTTTAATGCAGTATGTAATGTCAAAGTACGGGTTAATATATGTACATATATACATGGCATAAAGTTGAATTCATCTTTTAGCCTAGATCATCGTTTCACAGGATGTGTTGTTTACTGAAACTGTGTACCTTTCAGGATTTTTTTAGGCAGCTTCCTGTGATAAATATATTAGGTTTGGTTTGTCTCATAACCCTGACAAGTCTACAGTTTCAGAAAAAAACACATTATGCGAAATGATGTATTATGCAAAAGGATATTTTGTGACAATAAATTTTCTGCATAACAATAGTGGACCGCAAAGTACTTATAGCTAAACGTAAACATGTATTACAAGTGTTACAACAATTCAACGTCTAAATTAAACCACCAGGTAGGAAATCTCGAGTGATTATATAACAAGTCATTGTCAATGACTGTTAGCCGGCTTATTTGCTATGTTAACTGTAACATTTGTAAGGTACACAAGTAAATTCTAGGTATACAGTTTTCAGAGGAAAATGTTTCAGCTCTGTGTATTTAGTGGTGGCAGAGCTCATTTCACATCTTATCTTAACCTCGATGCAAAACGTCCTTCCCCGTAAAGAAGAGACTTGTATGGGGTGCACATTCGCCAGCCAGGCGAGATGTTTTCAAAAGGACGCTTTTATGCGAAACTTGAAAGCTCGCTTACTTTGACAGAAATCGATTAAAAACCTCGTTGGCGCTGCTAAACCAAGCATTTAATAGGTATTTTGCGAGTGCTCCTAAACTGCTTCTTTGCCTGATTACTAATGCACCGAAGTGCCCATTACGAAAGGAAAGGCTTACTCGTACTCTTCAAATATAATCTAAATTGACTAAATACGAGTAGATGATAATAACTAATGACGAACTTGGCCGCAAGCCAGCCGATGATGCCGGTGGAAGTGACCGGGACTGGTTTCAGTGTCTTAGTCGTTTCTTCCTTCGTCATGACGTAGGGCAGGACGGCCTCCACTTCCTTTCTAGCGGCCTCCGCTTCTGCCTGCGCTTGGCTAAAATTGGACAGGAGCTGTAGTTAGTTATGTACTAGACTATTTTTTGAGCTTCTAAGGATAGTGAAACTAAATTGACGTATGGGCATTTAACATAGATGGTACTTACACCCTTTTGTTACCGAATTCGAGTAAAACAATGGTTTTTATTTCAACCGTTTATTAATTGTAACTTGTTACCTAGTTCCTACTCACTGATTGGGCGAGGTGTTAAATAACGTAACATAAATAACAACCGCGGTTTCATTGTCTTTTTATGCACACTTTGTTACTTATATTCTTGTTTAGTTCAAATATGCGATAAATATTCACTGAAAATATTTTTTTTTAAATAACATCTTGTCATGTCATGAGAAATTTTACTTGGAAATTCAGTTGTCGGTTCGCTATATTTGTTTATCTTATTTTTCTTTTCTATTGAACCTCAATATACATAGGTACTGTGTCTACACTTCGGGGTCTAGACCAGTAAAATTAGCGATCGCTTTACCTGGACATAATTCAATAACTCGTTGTTTTTATAATTTTATTGAATATTAAATATAATATAAAAATCAAGGGATATCGTACACTACCCAACTTTTTACCCTTTAAATACATTTTCAGTATAATTTTGAATAGCCTTTAAATGCTATCACTTAATAGCAAAATTAAACTGAAACCAATTTTGCTTGTATGTTTTTTTTCGTACTTTTCATATGATCTCAATACAATACTGTACCTACCTATAGATAAGTGAAAATGATAACTATGATATTTATATCTTTTTAAGCTCTATAACGTCTATTTACACAATGAATGAATGTTAAATTTTACATTTATGTTTAACGTTTTAATAATAATGTATTTCTCGGTAATTAAAAATCGTAACTGTGAAATTTGTACTATGATCACGTTTTCATCAAAACTAAAAATGTAATTGAATAGATAATAAATTATTAATATTATACGCACGGTCTTGGGTTTTTTACATTGACGCGGAACCCTAAAAGGTTTAATTTTATATATTTTAAAAAGAACTAACAATACTTTATTTCATAGAAAAAGAAAATTACAGTTATCGAATTATGTCCAGGCTTTGGTGATTTTACTGGTCTAATCAACCAATATAAATTAACATAGTGCAATGGTTCCATTTACAACTAAAGATTATCCTAGTTAATATGGTGCAACCGCCGGGCCTTATAGACTTCTTAAGGTGTCTTAACGTAGCTATTTATTGAATGCGAACGTAGAAACAAATCTCATGTCCATGATATTAAAAGTTAAACCCACCATCTCATTTGCACGTCGTTACACGCCATTGCCATTGACATTGAGTCTACAATAACATTGTTAGGCACCTACCTAGGTCTGTTTATAGTCAATTTAATTTCCGGACAGAACACTCCCACCACTCAGATGTCGCCCCCCTCGTGGCGCAGTGTAGGCGAATAAATAGATGCACCTAAACACTATGTCTACTTGAATGAACATGTATTGCAAGCTAATCTTATTCCTGCTTATACTGGCGAAGAAGACTTATACACCTTGTAATAGGGTTAAGTCGCCGATCATGGCGCTAGTTGAACTCTTCGGTTCTCCTTATAAGCTGACTGTGTATGTGTTATATATGTGTGCGTCTACAGTTGACGGAGCATACATTGCTTGACATCTAGTTGGAATTTGGCCATCAGAATGTTCTAACTTTACACATTGGCGTTCGCTATTATTTATAACACTCTGAGGGTTCAGTTTGTGACACCTAAGTACCTACTTATTGCCTTACAGTAACGACAGATAGGTACTACATTCCTGGAATATATTTATTTGCCTCCCTAGCTCGGAAAGCCCGTTTATATTCCTTAAAAACAGATAGCAAAATTGCATTTTATACACACGGGAGCAATGTAATTTTTTTTTTTTTATGACAAAGGTGGCAAACGAGCAGACGGTAAGCAATTACCGTCGCCCATAGGCACCCGCAACACCAGGGGAGTCACAAGCGCGTTGCCGACCTTTAAGGGGGGTTGGAGCTCTGGGAACCTTACTCACCATCAGGAACACAGCACTACATACCTGAAAGGTAGCAGTGCTATTATGGCTGTGGTCTTCTGTAAGGAGGAGGTACTTCCCCAGTTGGGCTGCCCCAAATTACAATTAATTTCATACAATTTTTTAATATTTTATTGCCGTTAGCGGGGTGGGCTGTAATTTTAGATGATGATTTATAATTGATGCTTAATAATAAGTCGGAGTAAATCTGAATATGATTAGACTTAGTATTTTTCTCGCGGTAGTGAAGTGAAAAATATTGTGTTTCACTCGGCAGCAAAATATATTCCCCTCTCGTACATACCTTAAATGAAAACGCTCAAAATTTCATTATTTGAACCATGCGCATAGCCATTTTGGAATATTTCGCACATTAACACGAGAAGGTAAAACTCTGCTCTCTTCTGCGATAAATAACTAGATGGCCAAAAGTTTTTCCACGGTAAAGTTCTTATTATAAACAGGTTAGCCCTATTGAACAATTACCTAAATAGGTATTTATTAGGTTAGCTGAAGCTGAAGATACACAAACATTTAAATAATATTTATAAAAGTACGTACGTATGTACTTTTATTTGTAAAAGAAAAGGCAGCTGACGTAAAGAAGATGACCGGCCAAAGGCACAGGGCGGAAACCACTCGAGGGGGTTGATATAATCTAGGCCATATACTTATGGGTGCGGCGGCCTAGAAGCTATCAATTTCTCTTATATGTACCTAAAGACGTAATGTTAAATTACAAGACATACCTGTCAACTTGATAATCTCTTCCGTTTTTTTGTCGGTTAAAAATAAATTTTATAGGCTATGTGGTAGTACCTAATAATCATTTCTAAATTGGTACCTGGCTGAACGGATGAACTGACGCACCTTTTGTCCGAGAACGACATAAGTTTATTTAAAATTAAAAAATAGTTTAGTAACTTTAGATCTAAAAGTTCCTACTGGCAAAAAGCATGTACTTGTACCTACCGGTACGTTAGTAATTAAATTGCTTAATATAATTATTATCTTTATAGAGTAAGTTTTTTCTTAGAGATAAGCATGTTTAGATTTACCGAATATCTTTACGAACCACATTTAGATTCGAACCTACGGCTTCGTCCTGTCTGGTCGGCGCGCCCCAATTTTCTCGCCCCACGCTAAAGGCTCTTTGCCCTACTTTAGATTTGCCAATGATAATTTCGACTGCATTGTGAGGGGGGTTTTATTGAGATCTGTAACAATACTAACAATTGCTTGGCGAGCAACTTTTGTATTTCTAACAGAATTTGCTTAGATACGGTAAACTGGGGCTACAGTTATAACATTTGGGGTTCTTTAGACAACTAGGAACTTAGTTTCGCCATAGCCGCGTCCGTCCGTCTATCCGTAGCACTAGAAAACTGCACTTTAGTTTTTATAAACCATGTTTTGATAAAGCTAATATAATTGTCATATAAGGTTCCGATTTTTTATGTATAGTACGCCAGGGAGTACTTTCGCTGCTACATACAAGTACATTAGTTGGAAAACTTGGAAAGAACAACTTAGATAGATATATTTTAACAATCAGAAAACTGTATACATTTCCCTGCTAAACCGTTTGACATGTTCTAGGTTGCTTTATATTCACTTATCGCTATTTGGTACTATATTATAAACAATGTCCTTACACTCTATCCTCAAGAAGCCAGCTCCAGCGCTCGTACCACTGCTTACGGCACATGTCCTGTTTCTTCCATTGAGCCCGCATCTGGAACGCCTCCGTGTTGGGGTCGAATTTCAAAGCGCGATTGACGCCGACCTCTTTCGCCATTTTAGTGCTCGCTTGTTATAAATTAGCAGTGTAATAATGTACTGAAAAATATAAATTATTGTAAACAATTACTTTTTTAATAGACAATGATCACGTTTACACGGATATACATTACCTATACACGCAAGTAGCACTAGTGCACGAGTTTACCACATATATGATAACCTGTGATGATAACTAATATTATGTAGTAATTGTACCATGACCTAATTCCAGGAAATATATGTGACATTATCTATGAAAAGGGACCTTATTGTCGACGGTCGTTCAAGACGTCATCGACAATGAGGTCCCTTTCTATAGATGCTGTCTCATATATTGTAAAATAATACTACTTTTTCATCTAGAGGTAAGTACCTCCTTACTGCTAGATGAAAGGCATTTTAGATACAAACGACATATTTTTCGTTTTATAGTTAATTGAATAATTACACACACACACTTATATACATATGTAACAATTATTCTAAGGAAAGTTTCCCTTCTCTATCAAACATGCTGTCAAAGTTTTTGTTTGTTACAACAGTTTGGTACAAGTTATTAATGTAAGTCAATTTTGATTCTCTTTTATATTATTTTCTTTTCGTTATTTGCCTTCATTATAATTTTATGTGTACTTGTTACATATAGGTACTTAAGTACCTAGATTACTTAAGTACCTAGGTACTTAAGTATATAGATTATCTGTCCTCCACGGGACAGGCATTGCATTTATATATATTTTACATCACACTGGGCGGTAAGAGAGATTTACCGCCCGAGGGCGCGTCGGAAAATATCACTTCACACCCAGATGAAGACGTAAAACTATGTACGCAACAGGGGCGGTAGTAAAGAAGGCCTCAGATCGCTTGTTTATGGCCCTCACTTCCGGTTCCACCAATACCCGCGATCTGAGCCATTCTTTGTTTTACCGCCCTGGGTACGTAATATACTATTTAAATTGTATCCAATGCCAATTGTGCATTTAGCTGTCAATGTTAAGACAATGGCATACTAAGAAGTAAGAATATTCGAAAACCTGCTTCTTCGACATTAAAAAAAAAAAACAAATATAAAATATAAAATGTTAAAACGTTAGTAGGATACTCGTAACGACTTCGGATTAGGAATACCTTATTTATTTTATCAAAGTACAATGATATCTACCGTTCCATTGGTCTGTTACTGTTACGGACAAAATAGTGTTAAAATTACGTGACCACCTTAAAAGGCTCTGGAAGCGATAGAGAAAGTAATGAAAATCGGTCAACTATACTTTGACTTGGTAGAATACTAAATCACGGAATAGATACTTTATCGCACATACTCGTAACACTTTGGCTAGTCGTAAAAGAAGTAACAATTTGTATATACATACATATGTAGTAGTAGCAGGTACATACATTCAGTCATAGAAAACTCATAACACTTTGTATGGTCGTAGAAAAGAAAAGTCATACAGTCCGGCCGTTTACTAATCTGGCTATAAAATGGGGGTTGCTGTAGATGGTATGGATGTCCCAGAGAGCCCAGGTGTATCTCAGGTTCATGGGCAGCTTTGGACTGTGACGCTAGTAAAGTTGTTGTAGACAACAACTAATAAGGCCCGGTACCGCGAACATCTAAATTCGTGTATTTCGAGCATGTTTCTCTTTTACTCCAATTAAGGCGTAATGAGAGTGACAGAGACAATCGTCCGAAAACTTCGAATATCGTTTTTCGCGTAGCGTCGCAGCAATTCGAAAATTAACATTTGATCGAGTGACTGCGAAGCAATTCGACCAACGTACGAATAAATGGGTTTGCAGTCCCACGCTTGATTTTTTTGCTATATATTTATACACTGATGTTTCTTCTGGATTAGATCCTGACCTGATCCAGAAGAAACATTAAATTGTCTCATCCAACGGTCTGTATCGGAACCCTCTGATTCCTTATAATGAATTATTTGGTGATATGAACATTATGGTGCACAAGTATCATACTGTTCATATCACCACACTTATAAATTAATTATAAGGAATCACCATAAGGTTCAACAAGGTATGAACGTTAAGCCACATGAAAACCTAGGTATCTGAATTTGACTCGTTCACAGTCCAGTGGCCCATACGTGGGCCACGACGAATTATCTGCCATAGAGCCAGGCACGCACTCGAATCAGTATAATTGTAAGTCCTTGTGTTTGTTTTTTATTAAATTCTGATTTTGGATGGAATAAAATACAGAATAACTTGTAATAATTACATTAAGTGTTCAATCACTAAACTAAATTAAATATATAAAAGGTCCGCGAGACATTGCGCCTTAGATGTTGGCGGCATTTCCTCGTTGTATCGTGATACTGATACGATGTGCGAGGAAAGCCGACAGCTCGTCGGTCACCAGTTACATATTATTTTAATAGATAGGTTTACAACAGCATTCTATAACATATATTGTAGTAATCCGAGTGTGTACTTGATCGTTTCTTAGGGACCCATATGTGGAGCATGGGCGTGTGATAGAAGTAATTTCCTTGAACGTAGGTACGAGGTAATCGAAACATTTTGTATGGGGACTGGGAACGCGTACTTAACCTCTAGCCACCCGGAGACCTATGAAAAGGTCTCCCATTTAATGCCATTTTTAATTTTAATTATGACAGAGCATAGTTGCATATGGCCTGGCAAGTTTTGGGCGGCTAGAGGTTAATATCTACTAACGTTGGAATATAAATACATAGATTCAGTAAACTCCAGCTTATCGACGTACTTACGTGAATTTTAAAACAATATATAATGAGTGTAAATAATAATAATTTAAGTTATTGAAAATAAACACAACTCAGGTACGTATGTCAAAACGACTTAAAAATGTAACTGACTTTTAAACTTTTTTACTAGTCTGATTATTGAAGTCTAGTTACTTGGGTCCAATGGTTCAACCTATTTGGATGGATTTTAATTAAAATTATTCAATTATGTTAATAAAAATATTTTCCTAACTAGTGCGTAAAAAGTGCACTTTGCGCACGCTTCACGTGCGTAAATTTCTCTTTTTAAGGCACTTGTTATGAAAAATTGGTTTCGATACACATGTAAAAACTTATTTAAGACTCGGGTGATTGTCACCCTCGATTCACTCTTTCACTTTCACCCTCGTCGAAAAAATATTTTTTTTTCACTAGTATCGAAATGTCCTATTTCATTAACATAATTAAATAATTTTTATTTGAAAAAAGACAATATCAAAATTAACACCTAACATGTTTTAAAGTTTACTTGTGCAATTTAGTCTAGCAAGCGAAACTTGGCAGTAAAATGATAATTAAATAAAACTGTCATGTTCTATTTTGTATCATAGTACTAGTAGTGCAAGAAAAACGCAGTATAATTTTCCCTGGCCATTTTTCTAAATGAGAAACTCCTTGAGGGCCAAACTATATCTATACAAAAAAACTTAGCTTTTTATCTTATAGTATTCAAGATTCAAATACAGTTTTTGCTAAAGTAATGCAGGATCACCTTTTAGCTGGGGTGCATATTCAATTAGATATGGGGTGTAATTACAATCGCTCGCCGAGAGCAGTCTATCGAAACCATATGAGGGCTAATTGAAACTCAGACCAGTACGCAGAATAAAACATGATATATTTTAAATTATATGTCTATTCTGGGAAAAAACAATCAAGTAACTGTAGTCACTCGGTCTTGGTAAGTTGTATACAAATAAAATTATTATATTGCCTACCTGATTATATCGGATTTCTACGTGTATGTCCGCTGTAGTCACGATTAAGTCTGGGTGAAAGATAATATAAATTATAGGACAATGAACAATGTTTACCTATATAAAATCGCGTTCTCCTAATCCAGGAAAACTTACTTGCACCATCTATCTCATATAACCATGCATACCTATCAGGGCTATCGCGAAAATAGAAGTAGAAAGATTTCGGGAATCTTTATCTTTTATTCCATTTAAAGCGTAATTAGAGTGACAGAGATAATCGTCCGAAATTTGTGAATTTACCGCTACCAAATAAATAAACGTGCGTTTACAGATCGCGCCGTGCGACATGCTTACTGCCGAAAACAGAAGAATAGCCTAAATTTTGAAGTATAATGTAATGGCCTTGTAGATATTGTCGCTCCCTGTGTTCTACGATTCTTGTTATACGGAGGTAACGGCATACCGCGAACGTCACGTAACTGACATTTAAAAACGATCGTATATATACTTGGCTTGCAACTTCATGACGATATAACGTGACGATATCGTCGACAAAGTATAAAAGCATCGATCGCGAATCGCGATGGAACCAGATTAGGTTTTCTTTAGGTACTTTTTGAGACTAAGATCAGATGACCCGAAGCGCGTTTCCTTACGTATAGCTGGTAGCGTATTTTTTTCAGGCCCGGTAACCACTCCCTGACTCGGCAATTCTGGACAGTCTGTGGGAATATTAAATAGTATGACAACATTGGCGAGTCGCATGCCCTTGTGGTGCCCTTGTGGATATTGAGTTCCCTCTTTTATGCACAGCAACGTCCCCCATACAATCAGTATCAAGCTAGTTTATTTATTGTGTCAGTTCGGTTATATCTATTAGATATATAGGTGACATACCTAATAAGAAAATAATTCACCACGTCTGGGTAGTTCAGTACGATGAATTTTATATTACTATAGGACCTTTATAATACTTATCTTTTCATACGATACACATCTCTTGTATTCTCCGTATGGGTCAAAGAGCTACTACGAAAAAGAACCCACCTTGGTGGGTGGGATCCTGGTACTCAAGATGTAAACCGAAACTGATCTCCTTTTCAGTTCATTGTTCAAGGAATTAAATGTATAGGTAATACGAGCTATTTTATTTCATGGACGAAGTCATTTTCAAGTATACTCATATCAAAATTCGAAAGTATTTTGAAAGCAACAATATTCCTTGGATCATGAACCTTTTTTTCTTGTTGTGTATTATGTTTGGACGTGGGTGAAAATCAACAGCAGTTCATGTTGTGTTTTGTGATGTGCAGGGTGTCCTTTGGGAGCTCCAAGGGGTCAATGGTGGAGACGCTGATCTACGAGAGTCCCCTCCAAGAGGAGCCCGAGAGCAGTCCCCCGCCAAAGTTGCAGGAGACTGCGTTCCCTTACACCCCCGTAGATGACGAGTAAGTACACTGTAGACTGGCAAACCAAACTTGTACCAAAGAAATACCAAAGGTAATAAATTGTATCTACTAAACTCAAACATTTATTCAGTACGTAGGCCACAAGGGCACTTTAACACGTCGAGTATACAAAATTAAAACAGAAAAATAAAAACTACACCGGTTCTAACTTAGAACCCTTAGTGCCCTTCTAACCCTACACCTCTGAGAGGCATTTTTACTTTTAGGACCTTCAAGAAACTCGGCGGGACTTATTTTATCAAAAGAGTATTTAAAATAAACTTAAACATAAATTAAACTATTTTTTTATCATGCAGAATTACGTCTGCTAGCGAATATCTTCGATATTTAAATCGAAAGAAAAATAGAAAAAAAAATACTCCATACGGGTATCTGCTTAGATCTGGCCCGGTACCACGAACATCGAAGTTCGTATATTTCGAGCATCTTTCTCTTTTACTCCAATTAAGGCATCATAAGAGTGACAGAGACAATCGTCCGAAATTTACGAATATCGTGTTTCGCGGTAGCGCCGCTGGGCCTGGACCATTTATTGAATTTCGTATAAAAAAATAATGAAATCAGCTACCATACCACAATATGTTAAGTTAATGTGGTTCACCTGACAGATATTAAAACTATTCTTCTATAAACCATATTTTCGGTTAGTTAACTACCTACTCGAGACCTTGTTTTTTTTTAAATAAGTAACATTAAATAAAGGAAAAAATAAATTACTTGGAAATATAAACTATGTTACTTAACTATGTAAAATGAACAGAACTATAACACTAAAAATGTTACAATTAACCATAGACATTCCATTTAAATAGACGAGGCGTGCTAATAACAATACCGCGATCGAAAGGGATGGTCTTATGTAACTTCCCATAGGTATGGCAGAGACGGCGCTATTTTCGTCCTTGTCAAACTCACATATTTTTGTTCCCCTTCAAATTGAAGCTTTTAGAACTGTCAAAGTTGGAGGGATACAAACAAATGCAATTGTAGTCTTCTTGTGTTTTCAACCTAAGGTGCAGTAATGAATACAGAATAACCTTATATTTTTGTTATAAAGCAAAACTATAGTTAACATACATTTACTGCATAAGCGAAATTATCTTTGTTCCTTACTGGCGTACGCGGTAAATTGCTCCATCAGTCATTATTCCTAATCCTCCTAGTTTTTCCTAAATTTTCGATCGTATATTTTTCAATTAGTACGTGATATGATACACATACAGAGAGTAGGTCCGTCCCTTTTTATTACTTAAAAGGGACGGGACGGCACTTTTATTTTTAACTTCAGCCATGTTACTTAATTGCTTTACTGCAAATAACGAGTTCTAATAACGTTTCGTTTTTATTCCGTGAATATGTTACGTCACTAGCCGACAAAGTGAACGAACGAATAGCGCTGCTCCTCTCCGTTCCATTCGTATCGCGAGCTAGCAACTTCCGAGATCGATGCTTGTAGTTGGGTTGGGTTGGTTGAAGTTGGAAACACTGACTGAGCGAAAAGCGTCTACTAGCGAGCCAAACCCCGTGCAGCGCATATTGCGCTTTTGTTTATAAATTTGTAATTTTAAGTGTCAATATATATATAATCACGATTGATAACAAGTGATTAGTGACAATAGCGGTTGTTGTAATAGTGCAATATTTATCAGGTGAGTGAGCATTTCAACGTCATTCTTTGCGTTCTTGGGTGTTAACTCGCCGATTGTTAGCCGATGATATTTTGATTAATTAAGGTACTATTACAAATAACTAAAGAGTTATTACATTTAGACGTTTATTCGGTTCACTACTCGTTATATTAAATTAAAATGTGAATGTGATAAGTAAAGTAGAGAGATAGAACAGATTTTCACGAGATTCCGTCATCATGACGTCACTAGGACTGATTTATAAACATTAAAATGACTTCGTTCCTTTGCCATCCGGACTACAAGGTCACTACTCGGCGTGTTATGTTCATATCGTAAACATGAATTGGCAGACGTTTCTAAATCATAAGCTCTATTTATAATATTGCTATCAGTGATCGGCTTCCTCGATCGAGGAGCCGCCCTGCTCGGCTACGCCGTGCCGCGAGTAACCTTCATCACCGTCGCAGTCGCGTCCTGTATACCATATTTCATTTAATATTTCAACTTATTTCACTGTTTCCTATTATAAATAATTAATTTTCAATATCCTACACCAATTGTAGTAAAACTCATTGAGTAATTAAATTAGAAACTTCATTAGGTACCTATAAACATTAACATTTTGGTTAAAGAGTTACATTGACAGACATAATAATAGATCAGCCACCTAATATCTACAATGTACTATGTTCAGATTTTTAATTTTACAGTATAGGTAGCTAAGGTATGAATGTCTTTCAACTTTCATGAGTTGTTAGAATTATAACTTTTAACTAATTGACATATGTATTAAAACTGAAAAAATAACTATTTGGGATTGCAAGCTAATCTAAGGGTTATGTAGCTTTATGAATTATTTTGAAATACTGATTTGGCTTAAATTTACAATAGAGGTGAATCTAGTAATGTTATGTCATAGCATTGTTGACAGTTGGAATAGGTATAGAGAAAGCTGTCACAAGCAGTCCTAGACACAAGTAAGCACTTGTGGATGTACTAGGTCTGCTATTCATGTTGGTTGCCAACAACACACTAGATTTTTTTCTTTGGTTACCATGGTCCTAGTGTCCCACTTGGTTATCAATATACCTACATTTCATTTATAATCTGAACATTGAGTAACTGAAATAGTTCTCTACATCAGATCTAATTGGTTACTCATAAATAAATTGCTCTGGGAATTAGCTTGTAGTAAATAGAGTGACCTTGCAGTCACAACTAAGTTGTGCAGCAGTCCATTTTACCTTAAATAGGTATTGAATCATAGCTAGAATGATGTCAGATGCTCACTTTGTGGAGCCAAACTCAGGGACATTTCATGCTAATAGGTTGCGTGTGGGTGGAGGACCAATTTGTTGATTTTGCTTGTGTTGAAAACTAGTAACTACTAGTTCTCACATTTCAGTAGAAGTTGTTGAATGTAGAACTGAGATTTATGAATTGAATTAAAATAGGTTTGAATGAGTGTTTTAGAAGTGGAGGTGCTAAAATGATCAAGATAGGAATGTAGGATAGGAATTCACACAGGTTAAAGTGCACACAAACTGCAATGTAATTGATTTACTGTATCTAGCTAAATATTTTTATTATGTCATTACTAATTAATCATATTATGAATGAAAGCACATATTTATCAACTACTTAGAGAGCAGAGTTCCCACCAATTATTGGGTGAGATGCAACATTGACATTCACCATTATTTTTGTCAGGTCATGTTGATAATTGGAATTGTTTGTTATGAAACCCTGCAATTGTTCACAAGCATAATACTGTCACTCTTAATTTCACTAGTGTCACACACAGATTAACTCATTTGTTTTGTAGTCCTAATTAAACTAATAAAATTATTAATGTTTTGAATGCTAATACAAAATCAAAACTTAGGATGGACATGTCCCATATGGAACAACACCTTCTGTTTTCAGTTACATGATAAAAAGATAAAAGATCTTATTTTTCAATTAAGGCACATTGAAATACACTTGTGAACATAAAAAGAAAACTACCGCTGTTTCTAACCCTGCACCTCTAACCCGATAAGATTATTACTGGCAAGTAACTCAGCTGGATTTATTTTATCAAAACACTGATACACCAAATCTTAAAGTACATATTTATGTGTATTCCCACAAGAAAACATATCAAACAGTTTTACAAAATACAAGATATAACTAAAATGTATATACAAATTGGCCTACATGAAATAGACATGCTTTGATGCGCTTTCTTACCTGAACTGTGGCATTCCAATAATCTGGCAGTACATACAATTGATTAATTAAATGCTAGGTGGTTTAGTTATAGTTTCTGGTTTGGGCCATTCATGTTTGTCTGTCAAATAATCTTCTAGTCTGTAATAGCCCTTGGACATCAAAGATTTATTTAAGTAATTGTTAGGCACTGGGGAGAGTAATTTTAAGACATCATCTGGTAACTTGTTATATAAATTAGTACATTGGCCAAAAAATGGTTTATACCACTTTACACACAGACACTTTCTTATTGCAAGCTTATTTTTATTTCTACTGTTATAGTTATGGATATCATCATTTTGTAGTGTAAACAACTGTAGGATTTTAATATTTTAAAATAATATATAGTAATTTAAATTTATTTTATTTTAATATGCAAAAACCCACCTGCTGTACATATTATTTTCTATAGGCTTATTGCTAATGGGAACTTTATCTTCGATTTATCTTAACCCTGAAGAAAGCAAAGGGTGATATGTCTCCCACATAGTATTTAGCATACCATAGTCCGGTTTCAACTCAAAATCAGCTAAAATCATTATATCAATCCTGAAAATATGAATAGGGTAAAATTTCAGTTACTAGCCACCTTGTACTAGTTAAAGGCGAATAAAACTCATTTTCAGTATGAGACAAATGGCTGTTATTGAAATTTCCTTAAGAGCCACTCTTCCTATTATTGGCCTTCTATTATTAAATGATTTCTATTCACCTTTAAACAGAATTCATTTTACAGTACAGTCGCCATCAGATATATCGGAGCTGTGGAGGTGGTCATAAATATCGGAACATGCACTTTAGCGCCTTGACAATAGAGGCGTTGTTCCGATATTTGTGAACACCTCCACAGCTCTAATATATCTGATGGCGACTGTACCTACCTACAGGTGGTTAGTTACTAAAAGTGGCTACTGGATAGTAACAGAAATTTTTGTCCAATGTTAAACCAAGGAACAATATTTTGACTATTAGCTACTATCTATAAACATTTAAAAGTTTCTAGTAATACTTAATTTTTAGTATCAACAGGTGTAACATTTGGCAAAGCAAATCTAATACATTTAGTTTTCTTAACATTAAGTAACAGAGTGTTAATAGTAACCCAGTTAAGAATATGGGTATCAGCCAGCCATCATGTATGCCAGGGAGGATGGGTGGTAACATTTGGTCCACCCTCATGGTGGCTTTAATGATGAAAAAATATTCTGAAGTTGTTCTTAGTAGCAATATGTTGTTAAATTGAAAAAATATCAGGTTCTCTGGAGTTCATGAGCAAAAGCAATATTTTACTCTTATGTTGGTGTGCGACCCAATTCCTAATTTTTATTATTTTATACTGCATGGAATGGCTGTCATTTGGCTGTTTGTGTGATGTTTTCGTAAGGTCTACTTACACATAGAAACAATGTAGGGTTGGAACCTGCATTGTATACATACGTTTTCAGACAACTATTTATGTATATAGCCTCCCATTAGTACTGTTTGTTATTCACACATACATTCAAACGAGCATCCTGCAAGGCTGAACTCACGTTGCACATAAAGTGGCATTGTGTATGTTTGCATCAAACAAGTGGGTGTGGGGTATAGTTGACCTTTTAATAAAAAACGTCACCATTTAATTTTAGCTTTGCTGCGTTTGTGCTCCAGCCTAAAAAATATGTCTAATGCAATGCTGCAAGGCGAACTATTATGTATATTTTGTTTGACTTTGTTTTTGCTTATGCCGAAATATGAATGTACCTATATGAACATGCAGTTTTCGTGGTTCCCTTTAAACTACCATTAAGTACAATACAATATTCAAAACAATTGTTTTATTGTAGTTACCAATACTAAGGCTGTACAATTTGCTTTTATCATACCTAATTGAAATAGCAATTTATTTCAAGTAAGAGTTACACTCATATTATAATAATCATGGTTAATAAAAACTTAATTCTAAAGGTATCTTAGTTACCTATACATATTATGTAATATCAAAATTAAAATTCTTGATTTAATATTTTGTGTATTTTATATTTTGTTTAGAGGAAACAATTCCTTTCTTTTGTTAATTCAAAATATACTATAGGTATACCTACATCCTGACCCATTTAGATAAAAGATTTTTATTTTTCTATTTAGGCAAATTATGATACACTCATGATGCTTATATTTAAACGTTTTAGAAGTTCAGCACTTGTTTTGTTAAACAAGTTTTCCAAATAAGCTTTGGTATTCCTAACGGTCGTTTGAAGTCCCGCCACTGCAATAAATAAATGTATTTGCTCTCAATTACACGGCACGGATGACAAAAACTGCTGCTTTGTTTAACGCAACGAAACGTAAATGCTCGCCTCTAAGTCTCTGGTTGGCCATAAACCGTAAATTATAATATTAACTTTGTCTCATAACATAATTTCGTAAGGGCGTTGTAAAATGCAGCTTCTCTAGTTAATTACTACTACTAGCAATGTAGCGTTTTGAGCTTACACATTATAATTATATTTAGAATTTATTACACAAGTATACTAAAAGCAACTGAATAAAAATTGTTACGCCTTTTATGCGCGATGGGCAGACACGGTTGTTCTGTAACAAAAGAGGATTTGTCGAAAGACTGAAATAATATTAAAATGTAATAAATTACAGGTCGGAGCGCGCTAAGGTCCGCGTGTCGTTCTACCAGGGCGCTCGCCCCCAGTGCCTGTCCCCTCCGCCGCCCGCCTCGCACGAGCTGTACGCGGCCCTGCTCGCCGCGCACTCCGACATGGCGGACCACGCCGCGTACAACCGACAGATCAGGTAATGCACCAGCTCGGAGCGCCGATTGGGACGCACCGCAGCGCTATCTAGATTCTCCACTCCCGAATAATTGATCGTACCATACGTTCTTAATCAACATATAATCTTTGCTAGGACATAATAATCAGTTGCAGTTGGAGCATTCCATAGTTACGTAATCAACTTTTCGTACTCTATTTTTTGACTTTACAAATCTGGTAATTGAGTTCCAGTGAGGGTATTTATTGGTATCATGTTCAAGCAGTATGTCATCCCCAGTAATTTATTTTGCTAGTAAGATATTAATGATAATTGACAAATAAATTAGACATTGAAGCAATCGGTACAATAATAGATTATCTGAGATAATCGACTAAGGCAAAAAACATTTTGACCTACTTGGACATTTTGGTGAATCTTGAGACCAAAGTGTTTATTTTTATAACGCAACAAATAATGAGGCACCTATACAAACTAATATAAAACAAACTAAAAATGTTTCCTATAATTATTAAAAATTAAATCATTTCAATACATGGTGTTATGTAAGCGACAAAGGTATGTAAGTTACATAATGTAACATTATAAGCGAGTCGTGCGATTTTTAAAAAGCAAGTATTTGGCTCGCGATACTGATTCCTTAGTATAATGTATATAGTGATTCTAGTGTATTATTATTTCCTTTTACACCTTTCCATCACAGTGCACAACGTGAAACTTCAAACGTGTTTGATTAAATCTCTACAATCTCTCTAATCGGGATGAAGTTTAAATTAGTATACGCGATTTAATCCGTTTTAGTTGTTTTATTTCATGAGTAATTATCGCGGCAACCGAAGACAATATTAAATCTCTACAGTTAGCGAACCTGACGGCTACATCAGTTACTTTGGTTCTACTGCGAATGCCATAATTTCTGATGCGATCGCGCAGAGACACTCAACCCAAGCATAACTCTCTTCATTGCCTTTTACTGTGGATGACTTTGAACCTTCTTAAGAGGCCAATAGTAAGCGACTACGTTTCGGTACCATCATATATCATCACTGGCAAGACACACTGACTGTGAAGACGTCTTCAGACATAGCGGGATATTGGAAGAAAAGAGTAGCTTCCTGAACGCTACCCTGCCGAGTCGGATTCGACGATTAACCTCTTTCTCGAAGTTGGACCTACCTAATGGTGTTCCCACACTGGCTGTTATAAATCTTATATAACTTTAAAAAACACAGTGTAACAAGGATGCTATTGTGCCATCATAACGGCATCCTTGTTACACTGTGTTTTATAATTATAACGTTATATAATATTCATAACAGTCAATATGGGAGCACCATAAAATAATCGTCTACAATTTCGATTGTTGTCTCTGTTTACAATGGGAGTTGGTACAGTCGACGTCAAAGATATGCTTACACTTTTTCACCTTAATCCTTTGTAATAAGGTCCAAAAGTGTGATCATATCCTTGACGTCGACTGTACAACATGGGCGTTTGACATGATTTTGTCTTGTCCATGTTCATCCTTAGACCAACTCGCTCAGAGGCATTACTGAGAGACATTAGAACTCATGGCCGTTGGGGCTCGAGTTGGCAACCACGTCCGGAAGGAGTAGCAATATTTCATTATTAATGAAATAATAATAATATTCATTATTCATGAAAACTGATGTCAGTCTGTTGTGCGGCAGGCCGGTGGTGGCGTTGGACGGCCAACTACGGAACCGTACAATGACAATGTCCCTGCTAACTCTTGGCCGGTTATTCATAATTGCTCTTCTTCGCTCGGGCGAGTCCGGCGCTCCACGGGTATTATTTAAAACGGAGCATAGCCGGGGCATATTTCAAACAACCTTTCAGCACAATACCGAGAGCCACTTGCATCCTTTTAGATCTGGATCCGTAACTTGTCCGCTTTGTTCGGCGCCAACACCGCAACTAATTTCACGCTGATTCTAACCGTTCTTTACCACGAAATAGAACTCGCTGAAGTACCTACTTAAATCGGTTGTTTTAATGTTGATAAGTTTGTATGGTCTGCCTTCGGCGACTGTATATTAAAATTATTATGTAGCTATCTGGTCTGGCTATAAACCATGCTACCTATTTATCTCAGTCGTGTTGAATACGAATGGTTCCTTTTATTATAACATTTACGACTATCGTGTATTCTTATCATTCATTATTTAGGTAAAAATATCGGCAATATATATATAGTAAATAATTAAATTAGTTAAATGAATGTGAGATTGTGTGTGTTAATATTAATATAAGAGTAAGCTCTAGCTTGAAGTTTCTATTATTACTTATAAAGGAGGACATAGGTAATAATTAAAACACCGGATTTGTTTAGGTTTTGTGTTAAATTATTATCAAACGTTTAAATATACAAAAATTGTTTTTTTATTGAGTGTGGTACCTTGCCAAGGGTTTTTTTGGTATCGAACATACACTTATTACGAAAACGACTGCCAACCCATAGAGTAAACTAGGCCTTATTGGGGTTAGTCCGGTTTCCGGTCCGGTGCTACCTCCGGATTGGAAGCGCACTTTTGAGAAATATACTATTAATTAAATTAGCAATTTAAATAGCTAATTTGTTACAGTACGGAGAGCGGTTGGGATAACCCGTTCAGGCCGGACGGTGACTTGAGCCGCGAAGCGGACGAGATCGTCTCGCTCATCAAAGGCGGCAAGCCCATCACGCCCACGCCCACCGCGCAGCCGCAGCTCGCGCCATGCGAGGAGGAGGAGAAGCAGCAGCATGCTAACAACCTCAGCGTGAGTACCGCCTGCATACATATACGGCGTGTGCTTTAAGTCACACATTTTAATAAATACTTAAGAAACATCCACAACAGTCCCAATCCGGAACATTCACCTTCTTAGGTACCTTAGTATTATCAAACCGCGTTTTGGTACTGTCATCATTTATAGGGTTAATCCCTATTCGAGAGTACCGTGAGCACAACAGTACCTATAAATGATTAAATATAATCATAAGTCAATCTTTGACATCTTCATAAGTCCAGACACTGATAATAGGATCAAAAAATTTACATAGAATGCTTTGAATATTCTCATTTGCACTCTACTCTCGGCAAATGTTGTTTTATAAAAAGTATTAGTTATCATAGCTGACAAACCTGTCACTTATTCACAGCTTCTTCGCGTTATCATATTGCAAAATTAAAAAAAAATACTAATAGTACTAAAATCGTTCACTTAAAAAAAAGAACACAGGCTCTACTTAAAAAAGTGTGACGACGATTGTGATACAGCTACATAATTTTTATGATTTTTCTAAAAGTAATTATTTTCAGTATTGAGGTATATTTCTTCCATGTTTTAGTATGTCATGGTACTAAAACAACAATTTAATTTATCTGCACACTCTACAACTGACAATGTCATATCATGCATTCATTGCATAATGACGTATGAGCTCAATCCCTTTCTAAACGTAATTTGATAATAGATCGCTACCGACCAAGTAAGCAGGCCGTTAAAACAATTATTCACTTCTGAAGAAAAGCGCAAACTTTTGCGTGGCTCGTTTGATACGACGCATTTGTACATAAGTTTTTTTTTTATTATTACAGGCAAATGCGCCCTCTTCGCCTCAGACAAAAGTATCGAGCCCGGTGGTGGCGAGCACCCCGAAGGCGATGAACGGCACTAAGAACGGCGCGGCTAGCGAGCCGCGCGCGGGCGCCGTGGAGGTGAGCCGCGCGGCGCCGCCCGAGCCGCAGCAGCCCGAGCACGTCACCATCAAGAAGAAGCCCAAGTGCAAGTGCTGCGTGCTGCAGTAACAGGTCCCCCCCCCCCCCACACACTACCCTGCCGCACCGCACCGCCCGCGCCGTACGTTCGCTTCTTTAATCGTCGCATGACCCATTTTGACCTTGGTGTTTACTCGGTGCTATTTCATTTTTTATCCATGTTCACAATTTTAACGTTTCGCGATGGATTCTCATCATTACATTTATTGAAATTAATAGGTTAAACGGTTTTTCCGGCTATCAATATATTATTTGTGATATTTTACTATTTCAAGTTTACAAATATCTGTCTGCTACTCACGTACTGTTAATTAGGGTTCCGTATCAGAATCTAGATAATTAAATAAGGTTAATACAACATTTCTAAGATACCTTTTAAGAATAAGTGTATTCTTTCTTAGTATATTGTACTCAAAAAAATCGTGGATAACGCAAATTTTAATTGAAGTATATGTAAATATTATATACAAATAAAATGATAAATATAGCAGTTTTTTCTATACTTTATATTCTACCAAGTTGTCTACAAAGATCGGAACCCTAAGAGCGAGAGTAACTCATATAAGTACGTTTTATTTACCCCTATTTTAAGACACATTTTTGTAATACATTCGTTTGTTAATTAATTAAATAACATTATATTTCTATAAAATTAAGGTACAAAGAAAAGTATTTATTTCATTTAGCTAGATTCACACAACATATAAGATTTTTAATTTATTGTGGATTGTACCGATGGCTTGGGATGGTTCGTAAGAGCCAGCAGTGACCGCTGGCCCGGCCTGGGAGCCCGCGCGCTCCCGGCGGCGCCGACCGCCCGCCGCTCCCGTACGTTGTTTGTCTCGCACAGGGTGGTGGCTAATCGTTTTACGAATTAATAAAGAAATGAATCTCAGAATTATTACTTTCTCAGAGAAAGTACATAAAAGAAGAGAGAATATTAAATCGGTCGATATGTCAAATTGTTGCAGATTTATTGTGAAATACATATAAATTAAATTTACTGGCTCATTTCAAACTGTAAAAAGAAACTTAATTGTAATAATCGTGTTACAATTAATGTCATACTTTTGGAATACATAATTTATTTTAGAACTGTTATTTTAGAGTTGAATGTGTTAAATAATAATATTTAGACGTAATCTTAATGTATATTTTTTATATGTTTATTTAAAAAAGTATTATGAAACGTACAGAAATTTGCAAGGTTTTGAAGTGGAAGTCGCATCAGTCGTATCTCATGTGCTTAGCAGCACGTGAAGCGGCTCACTAAACGGGAGTTTATTTGACATGAATATGGTCTAAATGTAATAAATTTATCAATAAATGTTACGATTGTTGTTACATTATTAATGTATCCTTCTAAAATAATTTACGCTTGCGTCCAGTAGTGTTTTGTAAACGTACATGCTTTTTACAATGATGTGACACGAATTAGGTTTTTACCTATTTTTTAAAACACAATTTATGCATTTCGGTGCTCAAATTTAATTATGACTTATCCTAAGAGATTTCGTAGAACTTTAGATGCTTATCATTCTACACGTCTACTTAGCTGATATAATATATTTGAACAGCGATTTGAGCAACGGATCCTGGAACTATTGTAGTAGAAATGCAAGAATTAGTAAAACAAGGCACAGTAACTTTATACTTTTATCCTGATTTGTTGTGAAATATCAGTTGTTAATACTAATAACAGCATTGTCTAGGCAGGCATTTTACCTACATTCATGGAATTCAATTTTGTTTACAGAAAATTTGCCACAGCTTAAAATGTATAATTACCGGTTGATTGGTCTATTTAGTATTTCGAGATATAGATTACTTGACGCAAGATCTATGCTTTATTCACACACCTTGTTACATATCCGTGTAATTTATGAATATATGTTTTTATTGAGCGTAAAATAATAAAAATAAATTGCGTAAAGGCGACTATTTAACATCGGGTTACTAAATTATTAATTGAAAAGCAAAAGTATATTTTTATTACAATAGTTGCAATAGTACTTATGTATGTACTTTAATCTATTAGTGTAAATAGTCGTCTTTGTATTGATTTAAAATATTGTGTATATAATTATAATATATTTAGAGAGCTGAAATGAGGGATGAAAGTAAGTGTCATTGTATCGACGAATATATCGCCACAGTCGACACCCGAGAGAGGGCGCTAGGGACGGACGACGGATTGGTTTATACTTTTTGTAACTATAATTCTCTCGGGTTATTGTTAATATCTAAGTCTTAAATAAATACATGTAGATTATTTATAATTTGCACGACCTAGCTACATTATTGTAATAATATTGAAGAAATAGGATTGCCTGCCTTTGTTGTAATTGCTTAATTCATTTACTTGAATAAGTTATTGATATTATGATATAATCATAAAATCAGTATGAAGAGTATATGTCTTTGTTGGCAGTAAAGAGAAATATGGAACCGAAGTATATTTGATTTTACCGGATCAAATATCACAGCTTAGGTCATCTGCGTGGAGTAAGACTGACACTAGGAAAATACATTTAACAACTCACTGTTCAGAGCAGCTGAAAATATTTTAACTTGAATGTGCGGTTTGGCAACACATTGCATTATCTGAGAGAATACTACTGGCGCAAACAGATGTTGTTACGAATTAAGTTGTTATGGATGTGAAGCATAATTATTTATTCTCAATAATGACGCGGAAATTATTTTACTAAAATAATGTGAAGGATAGTTTATTGTGTTGTCTGTATATTGATGGCTATCATTAGTTTCTGTGGAGTGGAATCGCACACCTAATTTACTCGAAAAATGTATATAACTCGTCACATAAATATTTATTAATTCATTCGCAAAGAAGCAATCACAGGAAGATTGGTACTTCAGACCAAATATCTGTCAAGAACTTATTTATCTGCAAGAAAAGTTAGTTAATTAAGCAATTGAGAAACATGCGATATTAATCGAAACTATTTATATTTTCTTTATTTACGTAATTACATCTAATACGTGTAGGCCACGGTGTTAGTGATGCGGAATGTTTCATTAGGTCGCTTTTGTAATAACTTATGGCAAATTATACTCGTAGTTTTCACTTGTCTTGAGAACTGTTACTGCCTACACAACACTGATGTCGCCAACGCAGAATCCGTTGTAGTTTGGTGAAAACGATGTTAGTTAGCCGATCATGAATATCATGATTCATCTAAATAGTTTAGCTTTGCTTTAGTGGAGAGCATGCAGATGCAGATTTTCACAAACGATTATTTGTAGGTATGCTACCTACAAATAAAATGAATTATACGGAATGTACGTATCAATTTTCTAGATTTACAATCCTAACAGCATTCTATCAGGATTACAATGTGGTCCGTGAAATTCAGTTATTACATAATAAAGATAGAAACTGCCTAAACTGCGCCCTTATAGCGAAAGTACCAAGGCGGCAGTTCATTCTCATATAGAAATTAAAGAACTCAGATCGCAGTTTTAGGTACTTACAAAGGGCGGTTTGAGTTTATTCGCTAGTTAGAATCTTCTTTATTCCTACGTGTCAACTCCTTATAACCTGTACAAAACATTTCCTTGACAATTTATCATCACATACCGTGGGCCCTTAGGGAACCATAAATTTATTCAATACCAACAGATTGTTTGCTTGTTGCTACAATTATTCTGTACGATTAAATGATTTTATAAATAAGCGAATGCTTTTTATTTGGGATTTCCTTGGGGGAATGTCCTAGATTTTTTGTCGGTACATATTCATATCAGTGTTCTTAATTGTTTGCTTATTAAGATAGCTATTTTGACCACACATACAACCTTGTAAAGCCCATTGTTAATTACAATGTGCACTCACCATTCATCAGAACTGTAGCCCACTGCTGGACATACGCCTCCACGGTAAGGCTGGCTACGTCAATTGGTATACGATATTGAGAGCGACGAAACCTCATTTATTTTTACCATCATCATTATTATAATCCTTATTCTATTACAAGTAGGCCTGTGCATCTGGCTCGGTACATCGGTGGAGGTCAGTATTGCAGAACGAATATTTTTTTAAATTCTTGTGCTCTACTAGTTTCTTGTGGGAAATTGGATGGAAAAATAGTTTATACGAACAGTCCGAATTGAAACGCTTTTCCAAAATGCACATGCATGTGGAGGTCTATTTTGCTCTGTGCCCTCTGTGGTCCGTGACATATATATCAGTCTTGTGCGTGGAACCTGCGGTGCCGATATATTAGTCATTGGCGTGGAAAAGGTTAGAATCTTGTTACTTTCTTGACAATAGTATCAAAAACTTGAGCGGGATCGTAAAAAAGCGACCAGATAAGTGCTCGAATTGAAATCCAAAATAAAAGATAACAATCACACTGAAAATATATATTATTTCTTTCTTGTATACTTTAATTACAATCATTCGTTAAAAACTAAAACAATATTGTCTTTCAAAGAGTATTTTTTTTTTTTTTTTTTTTTTTTTTTTTTTCGTCCATCTGGACAGGCTAAAGCTCTAAGCCATACTGCCTTGTCATAAGTAGTTTGTTTTCTTTTTCATAAGTTCAATCCGGTCAACGTCTTCAGTAAGTACTATTCATATTAGGTCAAATCCGAGTTCAATGTCTTCAGTTACTTTTATTTTCTTATACAATTTCAGTATGTATGTATCATCCATTAATTAAGTCAAAACCGTACGTTCAATCTCATAATCCAGTTTAATTATTGTCCTTTCCAAACAGTACAATCCTGAAATATTCTAGTAGCGATATTTAGATTTATTTTAAATATATACAATTTACATTTATATGTTATCTGCATTAAGAACCTAAAATTAAAAATTGTATTAAAATATTTACAACTTATTTATGGTGTTATGTACAAATTTATACAAAGACATATACGTGGTAGGCTCTCTTAGCAAATCTGGTACTGACAGCGGGATTATATTAGATGCCTCATAAATATTAAGCAGCTCATCCATCAGCACAAGGCGCTGAATGCCGAAGGACGGGCAAACGAAAATGATGTGGTCGAGAGACTGAACTTCATTCATTTGACAACGATCACAATAAGGAGAAGAAACTATATTTTTCGATGAAGATGAAAATTTAGGCAATAATGACCAATGCGCATTCGATTGATTATAGTATAGAAATTTCTATGAACAAAATGTTTAAGCTTGCAGAACCATGGCGTACTATTAACAGGAACGTCTAACAAAGAATATATATGAGCTTTATTTTCAACTTCTCTACAAAAATACCAATGTTTTCCCCAATTACTAATCATGCGCTTTTTAAGATTAGATATCATATCCGTATACGGCAAAGCGACATCCAACTCCTTGATGGTTAAACTTGAGCATGAATCAGAAATATTAACAATGGTTCTGGCTAAAAATCTGCATTTTCATTACCTAAGACTCCTATATGCGAAGGTACCCAAACGAATTGTACTACAGTGTCAGTTAAGGATAACTTCCACCATAATTCTTTAATAGTAAAAATCAGGTAGTTAATGTTAGCATTCATTTTGTTACTTGACAAACTTTTAAGACACTCATACTATCACTGACTATTACCCAATTTTTGTTCAACTGATTTCTTTCCATAATATGTTTTAAAGCAAAAAGGATGGCTGTTGCTTCAGCAGTGAAGATGCTAGCATATTTATTAATTTTGTATCCCACTCCCTTATTGATTTCGGTCTGGTAAATTGCAAAAGATACAGCATCATTATTTTTGGACCCATCAGTATAAATAAATTTATAATTAGTCCATTCTGACAATAACAGATAAACTTCCTCCTTAGAAGACAAGCTTGAATCGATTACAATATTCATTGCGGCATATTTACTTTGGAATGTGCCTGCATAACAAGGAAGAACATCATCGTTCAAATGTATATTAAACTCTTCAAGAGAATGAAAAAGCAAGAAAAATCTTGCAAAATAAACATATGTTGCTTATAAGGAGCAGATTGAGAAGCAATTAAATTGGTAAGAAGATCATTATTAGGCAAACTATGAAGCTTCAAGATAAATCTTTCTTTCAAATAACGGAATCGAACACTAATGGGTGGCAGTTTTGTTTCGATTTGCAAAGCAGCAATAGGACTAGTTTTAAAGGCACCTAGTATTGTGCGCATACATTTATTTTGTATTTTGTCCAAACTATTCACTAATTTACTATCTCCAGCAAAACAAAGAAAACCATATTCAAAGTGACTACGAACGAGAGATTTGTATAACACTAACAATATTTTGGGATCTGCTCCCCAAGTAGTCCCGCAAACAGATTTTAATACATTATAAGCCTTGTTTGCTTTTTGTTGTTATATTATTAATGTATTTTGTCCATGAGAGTTTTGGAGTAAAAGTTACACCCAAAAATTTTACTTCACTATATATAGGCAATGGAATTCTGTTATACAAAATATTAGGTGTAGCTACACATTTACGACCGAAAATGAAGACTTTTGATTTAGTAGGATTAACATCTAAATTAAGGTATGAAAAGTATTTATATAAACTGGAAAGTGCGTTATTTACAGTAGAAGCTAATTGACTTAAATCCATTCCAGATGTATAAACTACTAAGTCATCTGCATATTGTAAGTTTTTACATTCGATCCCAAAATAAGATTCAATCGTCTAATATATAAGATAAATATTAATGGAGACAGAATTCCTCCTTGACATACTCCTAACGACGAGCATCTTGGACCATATAAATGATTATTAAATTTAACAAATACTTTTCTATTGGTCAAAAATGCTTGTATCCAGTTTATTAATTGCCCAGGTATCCCTATCACTGACAACTCGTTACAAAGAACCGAAATATTAACACTGTTAAAAGCACCAGCAATATCAAAGAAAACGCATAAAAGATATTGATTATTATACAGACTGTGTTGAGCATCTAATACTAGCTGACAAATGCTTTCACGAGAAGACTGACCTCTGCGAAAACCAAATTGGTTGTAAGGTAAAAGACCATTTTGTTCTACATAAAATTCTAGGCGTTGTTTTAAAAGCTGTTCAAATATCTTTCCAATACAAGACGTAAGAGCTATGGGTCGATACGAATCCGGCAACAATTTATCTTTACCAGGTTTTAAAACTGGAACCAAACAATCAGTTTTCCATTCCTCAGGTATAAAGTTTTCCTTCCACATACGATTAAGTAAGTTTAAAAGATTATGAGACAATTTGGGGTTAATTTTTTAAAAGTATATATGGAATCCCATCTAGACCATGGGATGTATCTCTTCTAGAAAACAACGCAGAATGGAGTTCTTGATACGAAAATGGATCAGTCAAATAATTATTTCCAATATTATCAGTTTTATTATAATTTAACGGCTCATTCAAAACAAAGTCAGGAGTGTATTTACATATAAAATCTGGAATCCAACTATCATCAAGAGAATTATTAAGAGTAAATGATTTATTAAATTTACGCATGTACTTCCATACCAATGACAATGAGGTACATCTATTAAATGAGTTGCACAATTCCATCCAGCTGTTGGTTTTTCTGTTTTAAGTATTAGTTTTTAAAGCTCGCAATCTCTTAAATTCAATATAATTTTCCTCAGAAGGGTTGTTTTTAAAATATATATAAGCATTCTTTGAGTTTTGAACAGCTTCTGAACACTTTGAGTTCCACCAGGGTAAACTAGGACACTTAGAATGTTTTGGTAAACAAGGTTTAGCAATATTATTACATTTATTAGTGGAGGTAGACTGTGGAATTGACTGTTCAGCAACAGAATGTATTATGTTACAAAACAAATTGTAGGATTCTGGTGGAGACATAGCATTAAAGTCAATATTTTTAAATTTGAATCCATTAATTGACTATATATTTTCCAATTAACTAATTTGTAATTATGCTGAAATGGTAAATGTACATTATTGCATTGTATATTATTCTGTAGATTACTTTCATTTCCAACAACCAAATTTATAATTACAGGCAAGTGATAACTGCTACCCAGAGGATAATCATAAACAGACCAATCACATGAAAGTGCCAAAGATGGAGAAACTAAAGTTAAATCAAGAGCATTAGCTCGCCAAGATGAAGAACCAATTGTAGTGGGACTGCCATTATTCAAAAGAACAAGATCATTTTCATCAATAACATCTAAAACATCCTTACCTCGAGGCAGGGTGTCGACACATCCCCAAGACATGTGATGAGCATTAAAATCGCCTCCAAATATCATAGGTTTAGGAATGGACTTAAGCAAAACGTCTAGATTATTTTTATTAAATGGTGGATTTGTATTAGATGGACTGTAAAAACTAACGACACTTAATTCATTGTTATTAATTTTGATTTTCACACAAACATTTTGTAAAGAACTATCAAAATGAGTTGTAATTTGAGAATGTGTTATAATATTATGAATTAAAATTGCAACACCATTGTGGTTGTTCCCACAATCATTTCTAATAATATTGTACCCTTTGATAGAAAAAATTGATGTGGTTTCAACCATGTTTCAGAGATTATGGCAATATGTATGTTGTTATCATATAAAAATTTTGTTAAAACTAGCCTATTACTAATTAAACTTTGAGCATTCCATTGCACTATATGTAATGTATCCATAAAAAGGTTAAGGTGTTTTTTCTTAAAAGTGTTATCTAAAATTTCTCTAATGCTTTTAGAATTTTTTGGCACATCAGGTTTTGAACATATTTCAAGCATTGCTTCAACTAATAAATTCATAAATTTGTCAGATTTAATTAAATTGGATATTTGAGTATCAATGTATTTTGAATTTAGCTGTGGAAATTGAGATGTACTAAAAAGTTCAGAATATTTTGCATTTTTGCTTTTATTTTGTTTTCTTCTAGTTTTTGTTTTTAAGTGGACATGTGGTAGAAATTGCAATATGGTCACCGCCACAGTTAGCACATTGAGTTTTGGACTTGTCACATTGTTTAAAATTATGGTTGCCTGAGCAAATTGAGCAAGTTTCATTGTTTTTACAAAATTTAGCAATGTGGTTGAATTTCATGCACTTCAGGCACTGTTTAACAGGAGGAACATAAACTCCTACCTCATGTCTCCAGTGGTCTAAAGTAACATACTCGGGGAGCTGCGTTGAAGCAAATGTAACAGCAACTGTCTGTGTTGGAAGAAAGGAAACGACACCTTGAGCGTCTTTTACCCGTCGCATGAAACGTCTCACACTAATAACTTTTTTACTAGAAGCAATAAGCTGAAAGATTTTTTTATTGGAATAATCGCAAGGTACAGATGTGAGAACCCCAGTGGCTTCTGTTTCGGCAGCCGGTATTGAACCAACCATCCTCAATTCGTTTAGGAGCTTTTCGTTCTTAAGAAAACATTAGCGTTGTTAGGGAGGTCGAAAGTTATACCAATTTTGAATGCATTAATTGACCTCAGATGCATTACACCTGAAACACAATGTTTTCTGATGCCATTAGATATGGCCAACCTATCCTTATCTGTAATTTTAGTGTTATCTTCTTCGCGATTGAGGAAGACAATAAAATCTTTCTTCTGCGAGTTTTCGTCATAAAATCTGTTATAATTTCCTGCTTTATAAGGTGTGTACTTATCCTTTTCTCTTTTCTTCGCTAGTGGACGATCATTATTTTCAGCATCAGAATATGAAGTCGTCGATGATGATGAAGAAGGTAAGTCCTGATCTATTCCTTCTGTAAGAGACTCACCCGTAACTCGCGATCGTTTACGGCCGCTACGCCCCGTGCGCTTCCCCATTATGGGGAAACGCACTAACGTAATATGTACAAAACTAACACTATATAGACTATTTTACATAAGAAATATACAAAGAAATGTACAAATCTAGAATTTAAAACTAATTTACAAAATTTAATTTCAAAAGCGCGCCTATTCTTTTTAACGTTCCCGCCAAAAAACCTCACGTCGTATGATCCGTAGCCATATTTCAAAGAGTATTGTAATTTGTAATTATCTGGGAATTTACAGAAAAAAGTACACAATTAGCGTGTGTCCGATTGCTAGTAGAAAAATTTTATTGTCAGTGTTGTGACGATAATTAAGCGTTAAATCCGTAAGGAAATTTAATTTTTAGATTGTAATATTGCTTAAAGTTTATGAACCGGTCACCTAATCTAAGAATTTATAAAAAAATAATGCTTAATTAACGTCACAATACTGAAAAAAAAAATTTTTTTTTCTACAAGTCACGCTATGATGATCACGTGTTTATTTACATGCCAAAATAAATGCAATGATAATCATAATATATATACAAAGATAAATATGATACCATAAGGTCGGAATACCAATTGACACAATGTTGTGTAAATTTTGACTGTAAAGCAGTTGGTCCCATATGGAAATATCCATTACAAATATGATAAAAAGGAACCTTAAAAAAGCATTTCCGGAATCGGACTAAGATATAGAAAGTTATGCGAGGTAATACATAAAAAAATATATACGTACCTATCGAATTAATAACCTCTGTTTTTTATATCGGAAAAAAAAATTGTAAGTATTACCCTCTCTATTTCGTCACATTAGGTGACCGCAATAATAAAGTTGTTGTTGTTACTATGAACAAATTGGTAACTAACTGCTTATTAAATTTATGAACTTACTATTTTTGTACAATTTTCTATTATTTTGGATATGTTAGTGAATAATAGTACCATTATTAAATATTTTATACTAATTAAGGATAACATATCTTAACTTCTAGTTCCTATAGGTACTAGGAAAATAGATACCACACTCGAGTTTTTTCTAATTATAATAAACCCATGACACAAGGTATATAGTGTCGTAGTTGATACACTATTTAATTTATTGGTTGTTGGGACTTGGGATTAGTTTTGAATTATCGCTGTTAGGCAATTACCTCGCTGCATGTGGTCACGCTCATAATCTTTTACTTAGTATTGAATTGAGCTGTTTGCGAGTGCCTAAGGGCTATGAATGTCTATATTTCTAGATTGATTCTCATTATATAGTATGATCTTTATGTACAAATACATTAATCATACGTACCTATAATTATTCTATGAATAAAATTTATAAAATAAGATAAAACATATTAGGGTAACGTCTAAACGTACACCAAAATCCTAATGGGCGTTTTCACTAAACTAACGGCCGGATAAATTCGTTGCAAAACTGATGGTCAATGTCATAGCTTATGTCGTGCTTATGTATGCCCAAATATTTATGATTGGTTTTGACTTGTATGGGAGAGGAGAACCGATCTTTCTGTAAGCGAGTGTTACCGTCAAAGGATTTAATTTATTATTTTTAATAGCGTAATTTATTAATCACTGGTAAAGTACTCGTAAATTCGCGCACCGATCAGCTTTTGGTTTAGCCAACTATAATTTAACCTGACCATCGTTTATCGTGGTAGTCCTACCCTGTCATCATTGCATCTCCCACAGTAATATAAATAGCATCTACTTACAAGTAATAAACGCATATTAATTTAAAATAAATTCTCCAAACTTACGTATAAAATGTCAATGTAAAATCGTGTAAAACATCAAACCACATAGGCATTATCTCTGCGATATTTCAACAGCCTTGTTCAGGATAAGAGAGACGTCCATCGGAGGGAAGTTCTGGAGAAGTTTCACGTTGGACGCGAAGTCTCCGTTGAGCAAGTTGTCTTCCACTAATCTGCAAGTAATATATCGATTCCAATACACGTTCATAAGCGGACTGCAATTTATGTGGTTGTTTTATATGGTCATAGTGAATTCTCTTTTTTAGACTATAAATATAAGACATTTCTGCAATAATTTGTATTTTTTCGTGTTATGTTGGTATCACCGTGATTTCAGCTGAAACCTAGCCAGTTTAGGCGAGGATCGCCAGGACTACCGGTTCTACGCTCCTCTTTTTCACCAGGTTCCCGAGAATACCATAAATAGATATTCTTTTTTAATAAACGAAACCAGTAGTTCTGATAATAATATACTTGTAATATGTACCTACTAAAACCAAATTTCAACATGAAATACAAAAAAATCACTGTGCTGAATTGGTCTAATATGAAATATATTGTTTATTCGGTCGTGACAAGTACCTTTCTCTATTTTACATTCTCAACTACACAAATGTTTTCGGGATGATACATCTTTTTTAAACTGTCTTCTAAAAAAATGTGTTCTACATTATAATACATTTACGCAACGCAACGGATGTTGATACATGAGAACTCATTAAGAATATTATAATGAAAATTCCGGTGGTTTGTTCATAACTATTAAACTGGTCACAGAACAAAAGATACTTACAATATCATGGCACAGCATATGTATATGAGAAAATCGAATCTTCTTGGGTCTGCGAATAGTGAATCCCACATTCTCTCGACGTCTGGCAGCGAAAATTCTTGCGAAAGTAGCAAGGTTATCCACCTTAAATTAAGAATATTATTAATGTTAAACTCACAAGTTAGTAATAAATTATTACTAATAATAGGAATAATTTAAACCTTTCATGATAAAATAGCGAATAAGTATCCGAGAACAGCTTTAATTATTAAAACCTATTAATCAGATTTCTTTGTATCAGTGATTGCTCCAAAATTTATAAACGAAAATATAACATTACAAAAAAAAAACCATAAAGTCTATTTTTTTGCAACGTAATATCACAATTAAACAATATTTCTTGAATCAATGTACATTTATAAAAATAGGAATACCATCAATGACTGACTTTATAAGTAAAATAGAGTTAGTGATAATCAACCGTGAATCACTGTAGTACATTCAAGAAGAAGACAACCCAACTGTTTCTATAGATTCATTGTCTCGAGCTTACCTGAAACTATAGTATTGGGGTTTGAGCTCCTGGACTTCCATGCGATGCCACACTTGGGGGCCATTTTTCTTCACGCACTCGCACAGCCGATTCATCATGTAGTTAATACCACTCTCAGTCTCGTCCAAGGTACGAATGAAAAAGTCGCGAATTTCAGACATCAAGTTGGTAAAGCAAAAGAAGCAATCCGCCTCAGCATGTTCTGAAACGTAGGGTATATGTAGCGTTTTTATGTATTCACTGAGTTACAGAAACTCTTAACCAATGCTTATAGATTGACATGATAATATATCTATAGAAAATCGCAATAGCAAATGGACTTGCGCTGTCCATATAGGTCACTGGCAAAATAGCTAATCAACTTTAACAAACGGCTCTGCGTCATCTAATACACAAAATAAAGGAATAGTTAACTTTCCGGAGAAAGACACATTAGACATTATCATTTCAGGTGTTCTGTTTCATGACTTGGACATATATTGTACGTAACGTTCATACCGCCTGTAAATAACGTCGGCGAAAACATATGCTCCGGGCGACACGAGGTCACTTCAGCTTTACAGTGTCATGTGTCTCATGATCTCATAGCTCAGTTTCCCATCGATAAACAGCCGGTTTATTATATAGGCTGTTATTAATAAATAAATATTTACAGGCACGGTAAGTACTCACGCCGATATTCGGAATTGGGATCTGTTGCGAATGTATGGTAAATGGGTCCTATAATCTCGTTCATGCCCTGCACGTAGCCCTGGCCAGGGTTGAGCTTGGCGTAGAGGAACAGCATGCGCTCCACGACTTCCCAGTGAGCCTCGCAGCCCTCGTTCAGCGGCTCGTAGTCGCCGGACGGCTGGCTGTCCGAGCGGCGTACCTCGTTGCTAAGCTGAAACAATTACAATGTCTTGTTCGGAGTTCTTGCTTCATTAAATCCTGATAAATAAAATTAGTAAAGATGTGCCGTCTAATCGGTAAAGCCGGCTATCCGGCCACATTTATAGTCGGCGACTAGTCGGCTGCCTAGTTCTTAAAAGAAATAAGGAAATAAAACAAAAAAACTACCATAATATAATCAAACTTCTTTATTTTAAGTTTAGAATCACAACAAGAGCTACGTATATGTATAATTTTACAACATAACCGCTGGTTAGGCACGTCGCAGCGTATCAGGCAACTCGAACGTTCCCGATTACATCCGAACTTAGACGAAGACCGTAGTCGGCTACGCCGACTAGTCTGCCACCTGACTGCCGACTAGTCGGCTAGTCGGCCAAAACCGTAGTCAGCACATCTCTAAAAATTAGTTTTCTTCCCAATAACAACTCGTATCAAGATCAAATGAAATATCATATAACGTCCTCCTACCCTAGTCAGTATAGTGACGCTACCTATGAAGCAAGAGGTTTTTATTTATGTATTTATCACAAATATTTGTACCTGTGGCTTATAAATATCTACACTAATATTATAAAGGCGAAAGTTTGTGAGTGTGTATGTTTGTTACTCCTTCACGTCTAAACTGCAGGAGCGATTTTAATATGATTTGGTATGGAGTTAGCTGACACCCTGGATTAACATATAGGATACGTTTTTTCCCTAATAAAATATATATCTATATCCAGTCATTTGTATCTAAAACACAAGCCTTGAACTCACTGAAGGACTAGGTTGATTTGTGTAAGATTATCCAGTGTATTTGTTATAAATAATAATTAAAAGCCCACTGCTGGGCAAAGGCCTCCCCTCTTTTTCACCAGTCAATCCTCAATTTATCATACACTGAAAAAGGCAGCAGAGTATGTGTAATCCAATAAAATTAAGTAATTGAATTGCCCCATGCTGTCATGGGTTGTCAGTTAAAAATAAATGATTTAAAGCTTTTGGTATAAAAGTATGGACTTAAAAATAAATCATGATTGTTTACATTCTCCTCACCATGGTCAAGGCTGCAGTAGAAGTGAAAAGATATACTTTAAAATGAACCCTCAGATATTTTGCTAAGAGTTACTAAGTTGCTTTTAATAATTGCCTCCGTTAAGTGAGGCTACAGTGCACAGTGGGGAACTGAAGTTCAAGATATTAGCAGAGGGAAAGTTTAAGGTGGCATTTTTTAGACTACAATATGAAAATGTTATAAATTTTGCTATGAACAATGATATATTGATAATAACTGTAAATACGGAAATATTTGTAAAATATCACTTTACAAGTTTTAATTTGACTGACAGTTGTCAACATTAGAAAATCATCTTTTGACCACCTATTATTATTTTGTTGGTATGCATCCCATTAAGGGAGTCACCAATCAGTATATATTCAGTTAACCAAAATTACCTTAGCCACCCCCAGGCCTCTTCTTTCAAGAGTAGAATACCTCAGCATTGACTGTTCTACCCTTTTGTGCAGTCTTTTTACTCCATTACTATTTACTATCTGTGAACAAATTTAAAACATTAAGAGATTTTTTTTTTTAATTTTGAGATTGTAATTATAACTTGCAAATATGTTCAAATGGAAACATGGTTATGCGAAAAAACTACATGTACTTAATGGAAAATTATTGATCCTCATAAACGAAGGCTCCTGGTTATTTTGTTTACGATGAAGGTGTATCCATATAGGTACAGTCACCATCAGATATATCGGAGCTGTGTAGGTGACCACAAATATCTGAACATGCACTTTATCGCCTTGACAATAGAGGTGTTGTTCAGATATTTGTGACTACCTCCACAGCTCCGATATATGTGATGGTGACTGTACATGAGATTCTTTTAATCTGGTCGTAATTGTTTAATAAACTGTTACATTACTGATACAAAAAAGTCATTGTGAAAAGATTCACAGTGAGAAGACAAAAGAATAACAACATGCATAGATACTATTATCATATGTACGTATGTATATCATATGAAGTATTTGTATAGGTTTATCTTAATTATTTCTTTAATTAATTATTTGTGTTGCATTCATATCTCTTTAAATAATTTATAGTATAAAACCTAATATCTCTTTATGGTCCAATGGTTGACTGGTAGGGAATGCCCTATGGTATTAAGTCTGCCATTTGTACGTTTTATTGTATGTGTAATAAAAATTGAACAAACAAATAATTCAAATAAACATACCTCTGGACATGGAAATTCTGTGGCAGACTGAAAGAATGATATATCTGGACATAACCGCCGCACATCCTTATCAATTTGTAACAGAACTTCATTGTCTCTGAAGTAGGTGCTCCATGAGCTGTCCGGGCTGATGTTCAGGGGGTGGTCACTGGGGCCTCCTGGTGATACTATGATCTCATCTGGAAATATTACAAAAAGGAAAATTTTATGACTTAAATGACTTGATTATAACTCCTTTTTATGTATATTTCAATTGAACTGGAAATAGTTACCCTATTGTATGTTATACTACAGTAAACTTACTTATATATTGGTTATATAGCTGTCGCTTATTTGACAATGTAGTCTCTCTATTATTTTTTTCCTCTGGTACATAATGCAATAATATCTTCCACACAAGGGACCGTAGACCTTTATCATCTGGTATACCTAAAAAAATAAATAAACAAAGATCTCATTAAGAAACGAGCTGTATTTATGATGCTGTCTATTATGTTCAAAATGGATAATTATACTTCTGCCATCCTCCATTTAAAAGGCCACTAAAGGAATGGTTTCGAATTAGTGTCACAGTACAATATGGGTTAACACATTTGCTGCTGCATGGAGCCTTTTGCCCCACACAAAGTATGGCTATCTGCTGTGTTAATTGCAAAAATATTCTAGGGTAAATAGGTCATTTAGTTATATGTAAATAGTATTCATATTCAGTGTATGGTGGTCAGTTATTGAAAAGTGTCATAAAATTAAGTTACCTAGTTAAGGAGCTGCAATCAATCTTAAGTTAATCATTTCATTTGTGTTACTTACAGCATCTACCAACACATTTTCATGCTTTCAACTTACGTAGCAACTGCTTAATTATCATAACACAACTAATTGTTAAAATAAAATAAAAATAAAATTGCAGGTTAAATACTCCACTACCTCAACTCAGCTTAAATAGGTACTTTTGTTTGCAAATCACCCACATAGCAAAACATTATTTTCTAGTTTAGGTATCATAGGCATACTTTTAAAAACAATGAATTCATATTCCACCGAACAATGGCTTAGTAAGTAGATAGTAGGTAGACTAGCAAAAGTTTTGCGCCAAGTATAAATCATTCTAGGTGTGTGGTGTTTAGAAAAATTAAATAGTTCAATGCAAATTATACTTCATACATATACTTTGCATAGGTATGCTCAGTGATAGTAGCAAATTCTTTTTTTATCCTTTTTAGAAATACTGTGCACAAAAGACATATATAACATAGACATATATAAACATACCATTCATATTCTATGGACAACAAGTACATTCTACTCAGCAAAATATGGGACCTAACTAATTTCCAGGCATTAAAACCAAATGATTTACAACTTCTAAGCGATTATAATTAGTTAACCTTAGTTATTTTATGTCAACTTAACTAGTTTTAAACAAATATAAAAAAGCATTTAGCTAATCAATCCTAATATTCACCTTTAAAAGCTAACTTTCTGAGGGAGCTGATGTCGATCACTTCGTTTTCCAATATCTCTTCAAAAAGTTTAATTCTGCAATAAATATTGAATGTTTGTTATAATTATTAAAGCTTAGAACTTAAAGTAGTTGAATCCAATACAGTGTCTCTTGTGCATTAACATAAAGGGTTAGTGTCTGTTTGTTGTTTTCCTAAAGAAATTGTTGTTTTTTGCCCCGAAAAGGAGCTATGAAAGTAAAGCTAAGCATGTAAAACGCCCTACGAAATCACGATAACAGTGCACAATAAAGTAATTTACACATATTGTTGAAAACTAAAACAAAATACATTATTTTATAAATACCTTGCTTTATGTAAACTCATTGTGGTCACTAAAATAATATGATTTAATAAAAATAATCCAAAATTTTTGTTTAAAAATTAAAATATACAATACACTTTGCCGACTAAACTAAGCCGACTTTCGACTTTCGAGTTATCAATATGAATGTTGCTAGTTGCTATAAAGACGGGAAGACGAGGATTAATGTTGTAGTAATATCGAATATAAAAAAAAAACTTTTCAGATTAAATATAGAAAAATAAAATAAGGTAAACAAATATAGCTGACTGACAACAGATTTTTTAAGAAAGAAAGCATTTGACAATTACAAAGGTCCGTTAAACATGAAAAAAAAAATAAGCATTTGACACAAGACTAAATATTATTATAAAAATAAGTTTCCACTGAATATAAGTAATTATAGCATACTGAAATAAAAAAAATGCAAGTAACAAATTTCTGTGTACACAACGGTAACTATCAATAAGTATGGCAGAGATGCCAGAGATGGCGCTATTTTCGTCCGTCCTTATCAAAGCCTCAAGTTTTTCCTCTTAATCAGAACTCTCAAAGTTGGTGGGATATCATAAACTAGGAGGAATAATGATTAATTAAATGGTATAAACAAATACAATTGGAGTTTTCTTGTGTTTTCAACCGAACGATAATGAATTCAGAATTAGCTAATATTTTTGTTATAAAGAGTGGAATGTAAAGTAAAACCTGTGGTAAAACTATAGTGAAATGTTACATTTTGGGCTGCAAAAGCCAGAATATCTGTCCCATACTGGCACTCGCGGATGCGTGCTCGAGTCATTATTCCTCCTAGCTATAATGTACAAATGTACAAGTCATGTGGGCGGAATGTAATATTGATAGCCGATCCCAATGAAATAGTCATTTTCATGACCTTGAGCGTGTTAACTGAACTGATTCGGACCAGATGACAGCACTGTAAGCTATGTGAGCTGTGTGAGAGTCTTTCGGAATAAGGAAAAACCTAAACATTTCTAGATTGATCTGAAATATCCTAGAATGGTCTGGAAATCTCTGAAATGTTCTCTGAAATCTTATCGATTGAAAAACCTAGATAAAGGTAAAGACACACTTGTCCCACGTAGGTACGCAACGTATGTGATGCATTATGAATTTATGATTTATGAAATCTGGTCTAGATTTGATAGATGATATTTGTATGCTTAGAAACATACTTGTCATACGCAATGCTATCCCATGCGTCTCATGCAACGTCGAACATGTCGCGCCAGAGTCCTGAGTGTAAGTTTTTAACGTAACTTTACGTCACGAACGCGTTTGCCTTTTCCATATAAATAACATTATCACTTACGCATTCGTAAACGTTTTTGTACGTCAAAAGTAACTTACACTAGAGCCTCAGATCAGCGTGGGAACGTGGAGGGAATATCAATATCACTTTTCCGACGCGTATGCTCAAGTGTGTTTCTAGAGCTTACGTTGTCATTGTCATACTCAATCATACTGTGAATATACTCCAATTGTATTTTAGACATTCGGAAGTAGGTACATAAAGAATCGGTCGTCATCACATACTAATTTCTGTAATAATGTGTGGTATACGCCAACATTTTCTTTCTTACCCAGTATCTTCTGTTCTTTCTTTTTTTTTGCCACGTGGAGATGTTCATTTACAAACAAAAAAGCTAAATTCTCTTCAAATTCACTCTCAGAATCGGAAAATATTGTACAGTAGTGCACTTGGAAAACTTACAACAGCGTCTGATGTCAATATACGTCGTATACGTATGTATGAACAGGACAAGTGTGAACACAATCTCTCCCACGTTGCATCGCATATATACGTCGCGTACGCGGGACAAGTGTGTCTTTACCTTTAATCTAGAAAGGTCTGAAATGATTGAACGACACGGAGAAGCGGCTAGTCTATTCTAAAAAAATCTAACAGACTTAGATTAAGCATTTTCATCAATTTGTAATGATTCATGAATCACACGCTGGCTGAACAAAAAACAAATATCCTACAACATGAAAGTTACAAAGTGATGCTACTTTGTTAATTCCTTCCTAGTAGGAAAGAAAAGCACCTTATCCGAGCGGGTGGTGTGAAGATAGTATTTACTTATGTTTATTAAAATAAAAACAATATGTTAATAAAACATTAAGTAAACTTACCGCCGTGATGAAATCACCTTTGGAAAAAAGGTTTTTAACATGGCTCCAAGTGATATACCTTCAAGTAATTAAACTTAATTAGTTCAAAACAAAATGATAGGTACTCCAGAGAGCGAGGAGTGTCACCAACGAGTGCGATCGTGATCCAGTGGCACTCCCCCTAACGGCAATGCGGACGTCGCCGCTGGGTTTTTAGTGGGTATTCTCCTCCCCTCCTCTTGGCTAGCAAGAGGAACAGCGAGGAGAGAGTCCCACATACCCCCTCGCAACATTATGGTTATACCCCAGGCCCGGGGGATGCGTAAACGCATTTTCCCAGCGACAAATAAAAGGTACTCCAGAGAGAAGGAGATTGTTTATACTTGAAACGGTTGACTTTGTATTTACAGATTTTGTCGGTTCCGATTTCAGGACACCGATGCCGACAACCGTAACCACAGCCGTAACCGATTTGTTTAAGATGCACTGCCAATTCATACCAAATACAAGTGTTCTCCGTAGCAGCATGTGATGTGCTCGTATATGTGACTAGATCACAATTTTGCCGTGTACCTGACTATGTTATGTAAAATGGCCAATCGAGCACATTTGTATCATGATGTACTATAATTTTATTTTATCTACACACACATCATAAGTCATCTATAATGTGTTGAAAAAACCTGCCTACATCGAAAGGTTCGGTAGCTGTAGTTTTCTTATACATGAAAAAAGTTTTAACTTGAAAACGCTTTATCCGGTAATGATATGTTAGTTTTAACGTATGTTCTAACCGATCTAGAATATTCTAGAAATGTCTAGATTGCTCTGGAAATTGAAATCCTCGGATAAATGCCTGAATACTGATCGAATAATTATGTCCTAGAATAATCTAAAAATTTCATGATTTATCGGGTACATACCAGAATGATCTAGAAATCTCTAAAATGTATTCCAAGGTCCATAAATGTTCGACTAAATTCTAGGTTAATCTAGAAAGTTCTAGGGTGATCCAGAAAGCTCTTAAATATGTGTACGAGTATATACCAATGTTCAAAACTATCAAAAATGATTTAGAAAATTCTGGAAAGCTCTAAAATGTATATCAATTTTCTGTTCGATGTACAATATTGAAGATTTTTTTGAGTATGAGAAACTTCTCAAAAAAATCAAATAGAAATTTTTAGGACAATTCAGAAAATTTTGTAATTAGGGCCGATAATTTTCGCGACTTTATACGACAAAATGTCAAACTTCAGTCGATATTTATCATAACATTATCGATAGTATTTTTTTTAAATAGTGTGATCTTACTGATTGTGAATAACAGTGTATTAATACTTTATTGAAGTGAAAAACGAAATGTTTTAAAGTGTTGAGTTTTTGAAGGCTCCGTATAGTCATCTAGGAGCTCTTATAGTTTCGCCATATCTGTCTGTCTGTCCCAGGCTATACTCTGCGATCGATAGTCCTAGAGAGCTGTAATTTGAATTTGATATGAATAATGAAATCAACCGGACTAAATGGTCATCATCTTTTAAAGTTAGGTACTCCCCCTGTAGATGAGGGCGAAGATAGTTATTAGAAAAAAAAAATACGGGTTTGCTTGAAATATTATTATCTTATAATTGATATAGTTTTTACTATTTGGCGGATTTTGATTTTAACCATTACTAAGTAACTAAAGATAATATGTCTGCTTGCTCGCGAGTATATTTTATACGGATTACAAGATCGAGGGCTCGAAGCCATTGTGGGACGTGGTTGGCGAATATTACAACGGCTACTTGACTGATTTTTATGGTATCAGTCGATTCGTTTCGTTGTACTTAAGGATCAAATTTCTGTACTATGGCACTAATTGCCTAGAAGCAACATAAAAGTCAGAAATGAGAGTCAAAATCTGATATTCGCATTTCTCGCTCATTAACGCTCCTTACATAGTGATATGAACCTGTGACGTCATTAATTCACAGCCGCGTTTTTTTATTTCTTTCACAAGAACCTTCTTCTGATAATAACAAACACAACAAAAAAATAATGAGCGTAATCGGTTCAGCCGTTCACACGTGCTGACATGATCAAGGGAATATAGATTTAATGAATGTATCTTAAATTATGCTACAAGTAGCATTGGTAGCAATAGGCTATAATATATGCCACCGGCATGTGAACTCATCATTGACTTCTAACGATATGTGTGTAGATAAAGCAATGTAAGTATGCAACTGTACATAATTAGGCCTTAACACACTTGTGTGATGCTATTATCAAACTCACCATTTTTTTTACAATGGTGGCAAACGAGCAGACGGATTTCCTGATGGTAAGCAATTACCGTCGCTCGGGTCACCCGTAACACTAGGGGAGTCACAAGCGCGTTGCTGGCCTTTAAAGGGGGTTGGAGCTCTGGGAACCTTACTCACCATCAGGAACACAACACTACATACCTGAAAGGTAGCAGTGCTGTTATGGCTGTGGTCTTCTGTAAGGAGGTACTTCCCCAGTCGGGCTTCTCCAGACTCAAGCGTGATGGTACTTCGCTGTGCCCTACCTCTCATTGTTGGACGTAGTTTAAGGACATACCTTCTCTTCGCGTCGTCTCTTTTCATAAAACCACACTCATGTATTAAGGACCTTCATTATGTCCCAGTTGCGTAAACTATTATTTAAAGACAAAAAGTAATATACACTATCATTTCCACAAGTTTTGTAACAAATTTGTACGCAAAAAAAATATTGACAGCTTTACATACTTTACGTATTATATTGGGTGCGAGTGGCAATAAGAATTGTAACAAGATTTTATCGTAAAGTAATCACCTCACTAATGTGAAGTTTTAATAACGAGAAGCAAATCTCCAATTAAAATAGGTATACTGAAGAATACAGCAGAACTTTCAGAAACACTCTTCTTTGGTTCAGCACCCATTGGAAGTCTCATATATAGATAAACAATAATCCAGAAACATGTAATGTTCATTATAATGCTAACACTGAGAAGGATTATCGAAGTAAGTTTATCACCGGATATAAAAAGGCCCCCTTCCAAGAGAAGGCCCAGAGAGATCAAAGTGCATGTGCCGTAGGTCCCGGTGAAGGTAAAATATATGATGTGATTTTCCATATTAATACTCTCAGAGTGGAATAAAAATGCTACAATCATTGTTATCATAGCTGATGCACGAAGAGTCATACGCAAAAGATAAAATGACATTGCATCTTATACACACATAGGCATATTAAATACTTATATAATACTAAAATTTAACAAAACTGTATATTTGATCGAATGCACAAATACTTAATATAATTTTTCGCGATAAAAATTTTGTATTTACATGAGCGAATTATTATATAGAATTATTTAATAAACACTTACCCGTCACTTTGATGAGCTAATGAACATGACATAAAAATATGACTTTGTCAGGAATGACAACATATTGACATTGCTTCATAAAAGGTTGCTACACAGACTAATAAGCTAATAAGCAACTAATAAGAGATACTAACGTGGCGTGGGTTGCTAAGAGTTGGTAATATGTTTTCTTGAATCTGGATATTTGATATTGAAATGTTACCTACTACCTACAGTTACATACATATATTCATACTTTTTCTTCAGTGAAACAATTTTTTTATATTTCGTAAGGATATTATATTCTCTTAGTTTGGTTAGTAGTATGTAGCTGCTAGCATTATAATCAAAGTATGATTATCTGTCTATGCTCTAGGTGTGAAACTCAAACTACAGCATGACAAAATTACTAATTGTTTTTGCATTAGTTACTATCTATCAAAGAGAATAATAATATCCATCTATGATCAATTGACTACTACGTTTTAACTTCATATGATCTGTCAGATGGTGTATTTATGTTATATAATATAAAGGTAAAATGATTATTGCGGTGTTTATTTTGGAGTATTTTATTTTAGGCAATGTATTTGGAAAGGGTATTATTAACAGGACTAATTACTGTTCCCATCCGGATTGTCCGATGAAGAATCAGCACACGATGTGTGTAGCGGCGAAGAAGGCGAGCGAACGGCTGTACGCATCCGGCATGACGACGTGGATGCGCTACCAGGTGTTGCTGCTGCATAACCGGCATCGCGACAATGTGGCCATGGGGCTGAACCCGGGCCAGCCGACTGCCGCCAACATGCGCAAGATGTACTGGGACTACGAGCTCGAGGAGATGGCAGAGCTCTGGGCCCGACAATGTCAGAAAAGACACGACGAATGCAGGAATACTGTCAGATTCAACGTTCTTCAAAACATGGATGTCCGACCTGTCGTCGTTAAGATGACTCAAGCGCAATTATTAGCGGATGCTGTTGACTCATGGTTTTCAGGATCGAGAGTTTTGCCTCAAGAAAATATTTGGTCTTTTAAACTAACTAACTGTAGTGGTTCAGGAGGATGCAACTCCCACTGGTACTCGGCCGCGGCGTGGGCTTCTACCTGGCGCCTAGGTTGCTCTCAAGCACTTTGTTCATTAAATGCGCGCTCTTGTGATTTTTTTTCCCGACGTCGTCGTGATGGCAAAATGTTTAAAAAATCGCACGCCAATGTGACAAGAACAACTCCAAAAGAAAATTTGTTGCGCAGAACAAAGTACATGACGGAGGATCAAAATATACGATTTAATGAGTATTCTACGATCTCAGATTCGGTGGTTCCTCCTTTGCATCGGGGCGTTCTGGAGTTAGCAAATATGCAACCGACCGCTACAAAAGGTCAAAGAGAGCCTAAAATACTGGCTTATACATTTTGTAACTATGGACCGGCTGGGAATATAGAGGGTTTTCCGATTTACAAAACCGGGAAGACGTGCAGTCGCTGCCCGCCCGGCACGCGTTGTGGCGACCGCATGCACCGCGCCCTGTGCACCGTTCAAAATGATCCCGAGTTGTAACTATTTGTTTTTATTTATCTAACTTAAAATTCACTGGCAGCTAAAAGTGCCTTGGGAAAAAAAGAATACACATATAAGAACTCTTACTACGCCTTACCTACAGGTGCTTTGCTGTTGTAAATAATAAGTATTTAACATAGGTATATACACCTACGAGAAAATATTTAGAATACAAAATATTTATGAATGGTTGATATCATTACATTTTTCAAAGTATTAAATGTTTTTCTGACAGTTCTGATTTCATACTCATATTCATTTTTGTGTTGTGTGGAACGGGATTAACAACATAAGTGCTTTTAAAAATAGTCCTATTTCTAATTTCGCTTCTTTCATATATTTTGTAGAAAGTGAGACTGGCTGTCGAGTTCGAGTTACTTAGATAGATAACACATTGTACAGCAATAAATGTGAAAGGTATAGAAATGAGAAAAGGACTTTGGTATCATCAGTAGCATACGAGACTTAAAATGAACTATACAGTCGCCGACAAAAACGTGAATTTTAAATAACTATGATCAAAGTATATGGTTGGGTAATACTGGAAGATTGTAAACTCTTTAAACTTCACGTAATGTTGACTTTGCGCCACCGATAATGCTAGCGCCAGCTCATAATTCGGGTCGAGCAGGCAGTTATCTGCATAAATCTGTATAATAAAACGCTATCACATAAGCAAGTGTTTTAAGTCCGCTACACCTTAGTAGATCCAGCATAAATGTGATCTTTTTAGGGTTCTGTAGTCAACTAGGATCATTTCGTTCGCCATGCTGTTTGTCTGCATGTCTGTCCCCGGCTATGCTCAGAGACCGTTGAAAATCATGCTCAAACTAACCGTAGTTAGTCCTAGAAAAATCTAGAGAAATCACGCGTAGGAAATGGTCAAATAAACAATAGATTAAAAACTTTTAGGGTATCGCCGCTATATTAGAAGTAGTAATTTAATATATATAAATAGATATATATAAATGTGGAGGATCATTCGCAATAATATAACATCAAAGAATCTTAACTTTACTACTTAAGAATGTAGTCAAATGAAAGGTCCCTTTAAATTAAGAGTATTTAACCTTTTTGTAGCCCAGGAAAGAAGATTGCGGTGACTGCTGTCGTGTGTTGTAAGTATGTTGGAAGGTAATTTGATCAAATTGTTGGCCAGTTTATTCTGATCAATAATTACCAGACTGAATATTAATCGCGGATAATTATACTCACTTAAACTGTGGTTATTTATTATCATTACACATTATTCTGTAAATGTATTCCTACATTTAAAAATATTACCGCCGTCTTTAGAGAACGACATTGCCCTCGATACAATTGACTGGAGAAAGACTGGCTATCAGCTTCGCGCGAGTTTTCGATCACTTGATCTTGTTTATCAACTTGAACGTTTTGCTCACTAGGGATGTCACTAGCTTGACATACTTAGTGCTCCAACCTAGGAGGAATAATGACTGGAGAACGCATCCGCGTGCGCCAGTAAGGGACAAAGATATTCTGGCTTTTGTAGCCCAAAATGTAACAATTCACTATAGTTTTGCTTTACAGGACATTCTATATAACAAAAATTATTCTGTATTAATTACCGCAACTTTGATTGAAAACCCAAGAAAATTCCAATTGTATTTGTTTGTTCCCCTCCAGCTTTGACAGTTCTGAAGGGTCTAGTTTGAAGGGGAACTAAAATGTGTGAAACTATGACAAGGACGGACGAAAAAAGTGCCGTCTCTGCCATACCTATGGAAAGTTACATAAGACTTCCTATCCTTTTTGACAGTGGTATTATTATTAGCACGTTCCGTCTAGTTAAATGGTATGTCTATGGCTCCAACTAAAGAGAGCCTCTAACGATATCGGCATTTTTAACTGTTGCCAAAAAAATTAAACTATTTATCTTACCAAGCAAGTTGTCGAATTCAACGGAAATATAAAAATATTTACGAATAGCCGAGTATTATATTCTAAACGGTAACTTATCAACCCGATACTCTTTGTAACGAATGTGATTTTGTATTATGTTATATTATGTATGTACAGAGAGTTAGTATTACATATATTAACAAATCTTAAGTAAAGTTTGTCATACAAAAAAGTATATACTCTTTCTTTTTTAACTGGCTGCACCAAGGAATTTTTTATATATAATTATATATATAAGGTTAAGGTTATATTACTATATCTATGGAATGCACTGTGGTGAAGTGTCCAGCCAGTACGTAAAAAAACTCAAAAAACATAGCTCCTTAAAACATAACTCAAGGGATGACAAGGATATTTCATTGATTGACAGTAATTTGTTGCTCTCTTAAACGTATTTGATTTTTGCTACTCGTGCTATATTGATGATAATTTATATATAATCTTAAATATTCCATAAAATCCACGATGTTATCCGCTGCTAAGGTCCGAATTCATGGCATGCAAGATGACAATTGGGTGATAAAAGATAAAATTAACCAATATCGTGGCCTCATTAAACTATATGGTAAGTTCGATGTCTGTTAGAAACAGGGACCGGCCCGCTATCCCTTATAAAGGGTTTTGTATGGGTTTTACATAAGGCTTTACTCACCATACCCTTATTTGATAATACCCTTTCATTTTGCTTTTAAAGCCCTTATAAAAGCGCTAACCCTTATAACTAAGCGCTATCCCAATACCTTAACAAAACCCTAATCATCCGCTCACCAAGACCTTACATATTGCTTATAAGGGTTAGCCTTATAAAAGGGCTTCTCTTTTACATACAAGCGTGCTAATTGAAATCGTCTGCCTTGTTCATAAAGCACACATTGCTCTGATCTGGCGTTTTCTTTGACTTCTTTGATTTGATGTACGCGCGCTTTTCGAACACTAGCGTAGACATATGTCATAGTATATACTAAACCTGTCTCTTTCACGCAAGGATTAACTACGAAATTACTAAAGGGAAAGCTTTATAAAAAGCGCTAAGTAATAAAGGTAACCCTTTATAAGGGATAGCAAGGCATAAAGGATAGCGGTTAGTAATTGTAAAGGGCTAGTTTTATGTTTGGCTTAGTCGTACGGTAAGGGATAGTCAAATACACAAAACAGAAAAAACAGTAGAAGTGGCACAAGCGGTGATTAGTATGGGAACCGATGTCGCCAAAACGCACACCAGCTCACGCACAAACACAACAATTTCTGATAGGTGGTTGGCTCTGTTAACTTAATAAAAAAGTCATTGGTACCACGACTGGGTACGATTGTTCAAACTTTAACATAAGTGGCGTCTAGCGTCAAGTAGTGGAACTACAATAATTATGGCATAGCAATTTGACAATAGAAGTCAGGATTAGCGCCTATGTTCTTTCTCCCTTACACTTTTGTAGTTTTAGCAAGAGTGAGTAAGATACCATGTAGGTAGTACATTACGGTAGAAAGATGCCATAGTGATGTCCAAGTGTCGGTGTGATATCGATAAAAAATATATACGTAGGTAATGTATGTAGGTACGTAAATGCATATTACAAAAATCATATTGATCACGCCTCTTATATATTATATGAATAGATAGTACTTAGATGTATTAGATAACAAAATCAGTAGTGTAAGAGATCTCGAAATTAAACCAAAAATAAAGAGTATTGTATGATTTAGCTAGAAGAAAAAAAGAGTACAGGGAAGTATTAAAACTTTGTTAGGATGATTTTGAATATAATAATGTATACACTGGAAATATTTTTCTAAAGTAAGATGTGACATAATAAAGGTACAATATAGTTAATTTAATAAGGTAAACGTTACATCAAGGTTGTTATCCAATATTTTTTAACGGAAAAAGGGGGTAACTAATTACATAATAACTGACCCCGCCTCATCACGGAAAGCCCCTGTTTCAGTATCCTTTATTAAAAAGTGTACTACAACACTACACGGAAATCAGACTGTAGAAATATTGTGAACATATTTTTGAAGTTTCTTCATTTGTATTCATCATCAACTTCCTCGAGTTGTCCCGGCATTATTCCCCGGATTACGGACAAACTAATCAAGAGAGTTGGCGTAGGTACTAGTTTTTACAAAAGCGACTGCCATCTGACCTTCCAACCGAAGGTAATCTAGGCCTTATTGGGATTAGTCCTATTTCGTCACTGAAAAGCGCCTGATCAAATGATATTTCGTACATAAGTTCCGACAAACTCATCGATACAAGCAATACTTTGAAACCTCATTCATATGGATAAATAAAACAATCGTAAAAAATATTAATAGAATTAAAACTTATGGGCCTCCTAAACAAATATCGATATTTTGAAACTCGGACATTTTCCTCGCACTAGTTCGAGTAGCGTACCACAATTGACATGTTCGAGAATGTTCTGCTGTTTGATGCTAGTTGGATTTCAACCTTATTTCTTAAGAGTAAAGTTGGAATTTATATTACGCGTACGAAAATATTTTTCCGAACGAGAAATATGTCAATAAATTATTAAAATAATAATGAAATAAGATTAACTGATAGTAAATGATACCTTTGTGATCGAAATTTAATCACGATCTTTGGTTTACGTTCTCTAAAATAGCGAAATAAGCCATATTTCTATGATTATTGTCACTTTTCCTGCTGATCAGTTATGCTTAGCCGCTCGTGACTAACTGAGCGCAGTCTGTGGTACGACTGCGCGCTTCTGCGCGCACTGTTGCCACACGCGCCACGCCCACATTACACTTATATAGTTTTTATTTTTCTGTGGTCAAATATATGGGCTAGCAGTTCAAACTGGTAAGTCTTTCAATGTGTTAGCCGTGTTTAAGGGTTGCCCTTTTAATGGCTTTTGCCGCGGAAAGGGTTGTCCGATCCCTGGTTAGAAACAAGATGATTTAGATGATTGCTAAAGGTAGTAGAATAATAGGTTCTTATTACACAAAGAGGTAGAAACATGTAGCTTTAACAACAGACATTGGTTTCGGAGAACATTGCCTTACATAATTCAATTACATTAAAAAACCAAGGGCGACGCAGTGATCATGGTCACTCAAGATCATACCAACGAACGGACACAGTTTCTTGTTGTAATTATTTAAAAACAAACAATCATCATCATCACATCAGCCGAAGGAATGACCCACTGATGTATTATTATCCTATTGGCCTCTCCCAGAGCAACCCGCAATGACCCCAAAACAAACAATAAATTAGTTAACCCGCTGATTGTCAGACAGACAGGTCACTGCAATGCCACAGACGGATTCCAGATTGAACCTGAAAATGGCGAAATCATCTTGAGAATAATTTATATGTTATTAACATTAAACTATGTAATATTGATAGCTTTTTATGCAGCGCAGAATTGTGCAGCCAATGAAGAATTGATTTCAAAACGAGTTTCACCACTATTTTGGTCATCACCCAGAAGTCCCGGGGTCACGGCTGTCTCTTGGCTTACTGTAAAATCCAGATACAACTTAACAAATCGCAGTGCCTACTACCGAACAACATCATGCTCTAAGATCAAAGGAGGAGAAGATGCCGCAAACAACATAATACCTACAGTCTCAAAGTACTTTTTCCGTCTTACCTTTTCATTCGGAAGTTAAAACCGAACGTTTCGAACAAACTGAAACTAAAGTTGAATAATTTCAATATCATATCATAATATTAATGACGTCAATGATGTATACCGTTGTTTTTAGAAAGAGACCGAAAGATCCATGAGGGGGACCTGGCTAAACAGAAAAAGCGCTACAGCCGCGACATCCGACAGATGCGTAAAGACATCACGACGAAGCGCGCGGAGCTGGGTGTGGCGGTGTACGGCGACAAACAGTTCCTACGCAACACCTTTCAGGAGCACCGCCGGCTGCAGCTCACTTACATGAACAGCCAGGCTGAGGTTAGCAGATGCCGGAATATATCAACTTCATGGGACGGTATTCTCAATAAAAGCTAAAAGGCAATGCATAGCCATGATATGATTCTAGATATATATTTTTCTCTCTTTAAGGTTTCACTTCTTATATTAACGGAAATGTTAATAACCTGGGCATTCAATTCGTATTTTTGTTTTGGTGGTATATAATATATAATGTACGTCTACCTAATAATATACATAATTGTATTAAGTTATTAGAATTAGCATCTAGTGACTATACAGTGATTTTTAAGATAAATCCTCATGCTAACATTTTTTCTAATACTTTCTAGTACTTAGCCACTAAGCACTAACCCAGTGACAAACAGACAAGCTGGCTGGCAACCATGGTCGGTAGCTGATGGTGATAATGCCGGTATCAATCAGACTCAAATCAAATCAGACTTTCAATCACACGGATGTGAAAAGTGACATCTGCTTTGTCCGGTTTGCGACAGCGTCCATGTTTGCCCGATTACATCGTATTTATTTACCTGAGTTAGATAAAAAAAAAATCATGTTGCAGAAAGTTGTGGAAAGTATCTACCAAGAAAACTTCAATAAAAGAAAACAACTAGACAGAATTAGATATGTCAAAAAGAAGAAAATGGAAAACTTTCGTCTAACACAGGTATTACTAATATTCATATTTCTGGAAGAGTACATTTATAATATATCGATTGAGTAAGTTGTTTGATTCAGTTTTAGGGCATATATAGTGTCCATGCAATTGCATTCTATGACTTTTAAGGCCGGTTGGATCAAATTCTACCCCACCCCCACTACTACTAATACGTCATCGTACATTTTCTTGTACAGTCAGCATCAGTAGTTGCTAAGCGGGTGAGGTGTTCAAAATGAGCCTAACACGACGTTATTATTCTCTTTATTTATCTTCTTTCTTAGATTAGGTTTTTTTACAATATTTTTATAAAAGTAAAATATAAAAATACATCTAAAACATATCAAAACAATAAAAACATTATAAAAAACCTAACCTAGAGTGCCGCCGGCAACGGGGCAGGGCCCAGGCTGCCGGTGGTTAGGGCTGCAGAGAGAGGAACCGTCGGACTATGCGCGCCGTGTCCAGGATTACCGCCTTCTGAATCTGACCCTTGATCCAACCATAACCACGTAGCGAAAGTCTCTCAAGATGTTGGTCGAGGCTATGAGACCGTTCGCGGAAACAACTATCGGTACAATGATCGCCGAATCAATTTCCCACTTGGCGGTTACCTCGTGAGCCATGTCTAAGTACTTGCTGGACTTATCCTTCTCGGCCTTCACGAGGTTCTCGTCACATGGGACAGTGATATCGATGAGCATTGCCCGGCGCTGCGATCGATCTATCACCACGATATCAGGCTTATTGGCTACAATAGTCCTAACACGACGTTATTATTAAGAGAATCATAACTTAGCAATTTCTGTTTCTGACTGTGTGACGCCATGTTTAAACACTATGATTTCGATAAATGGACCAATGTTTAACCAATGGTTCCACTCCTAATTAAATAAATATTTTCTTTAATTGAAATAAATATGTTTAGTTTTTTCATAGTTCAATATTTGATTGGATCCTTTTCCATATTCATACTCTGTAGCAAGTTGCACTTAGTCAGACTCTTCCATGATTTGTTTAGCTAGAGTCAGCGGAATTGCGTGATCGGCTTTTGTACGAAGTTGGCGGGAAGCTGCACGCGGAGATTAAGGAGCAAGCTGTGGCCAATTATGTGCAACGCGCCAATATTAAGAAGAACGCCGCCCTTGCCATAAAAGTCATGTACAAGAAAATACTAGACATCCTTAAAAAGGTATTAAATGGTTTATTGAATAGATTACATACATTAAATGAAATTGAAAAGTAGACACTTTGGTCTATTACAGGGTGGTTATACGAGTAGATTATTCTTGCGATGTAGGTACTCAAGCATTATATGTACGATTAAGAATCGGTTACAAAACTAAGCTACCTTATTTTTACTCGTAAGTATTAGAGTGTAAGAAATGCTGGTGGCCTAGCGGTAAGAGCGTGTGTCTTGCAATCCGGAGATCGCAGGTTCAAACCCCAACTCGTACCAATGAGTTTTTCGGAACTTATGTACGAAATATGATTTCATCTTTACCAGTCATATTTCGGTGAATAGACCAAATGACCCCCTGGGTTGAAAGGTCAGATGGCAGTAACTTTCGTAAAACTAGTGCCTATTACAATTTCTGGGATTAGTTGCCAAGGAAACCCCAGGTAACAATAACCCGTGGCAAAATACTGTGACAACGCGAAGATGATGAAGGTGATGAAGTGTTAGTCTCGTTATAGTTGTTCCAAAAAGATTGCATTATGCTTTGCCGCCATCTTTTGACCGCTGTTTGTAAGAATTTACTAGGGACATACACCTCAAAAAGTATTTATTTCGTTTGACAGGACTCGTCATATTTTACCGTAGTGTTGGAGGCCTTAAAGCTGGACTGCCGCACTCAGGGTAAGTGCCTGATGGGTGCCACTGAGATGGGGCAGCTCGCCATGGAGTACCTCGATGACCGCAAGTACGAGTTTAACAAGTTGGAGAAGGAAATCAAAGCCAACATGAAGGAAAGGCAGAGAACCCTCAAACTAGTACGTCGGGAAGTCGCCTACTTGACTGACTCATTCCCGAGGTTGATACGAAAGGAGGTAAGAAAATAGAAAAGTACAAGTTACTTCGTACACTAAGTATATACAATACTAAAATACATTTGTTTTTCTTTAAGAATTGATATCTGTAATCTGTTTCCGCATTAAGTAGTTATTTAACCAAAATTCTTAAATTTATAGTTACAAAATATCTGTAATGAGCATGAATACTGAGGTTATAGTTGATCGAAGCCCATATGATTGCAAATTTAGGGAAATCATTTTTTATTATTTATGCTACCTAGGTACTTGTAATACTTTTTTTTCTCCTCGTTGCATAAGGAATGTCACAGTATAAAAAAAAAAATACTTTAAAATTATAAAGTAAGAAATTATGTTTTAAGAATTAGACAGTATTTTTTAAATTATTTTAAATATTTAAAACCGTGTCAAATGTGACGACAAATGACGAGTAAGAATAAAAAATGTTATTCGCGCATGACGAATCAAAATAATCGGTTAATTATTCGCTACTACCTACTACTACTTTACGGATAAATAGTACGTTGATTTATTTGCATTTCATATAACATTTTAAACACTTGATTTAGAAAAAAAGAAAAATATATTCATACCTATGTTTAAGTACTTACTACGAATAAAAACTGGGTTCTATTTTTAAGATGCTTGTTGACTTGGATATTATGTGCTTTATTTAGACAAATAATTGTTATGCAAAATTAACAGCTGAATCCTGTTACTCTTTTATTACATAGAGATTCCTTTAATATTATTGGTTAAAAATTGTTAAGCAATGAACCTCTCTGCTACTACTTACTGAGATCAGTTTTGATCGTCACCAGGAAGCTACAAATTTAGACGACTTGTACGAGGATGAAGACGCTCAAAGTTGTCACTCCGTGCACTGGGACCTCGAGGAAGTCATGGGCATCTGCAAACGTCTTCAAAAAGCAACACTCGTGTCGTCGTTTGACCAAATACTATTAAGGTGGGTAACTCACTTTAAAGGTAACATAAATCAATTTTTTTATATATAGAACGGCGACATGCGTTTACAGACACGTTACTACTCGTACAACAGAGATCTGGTCCTTTAGCTTAGTTTATCATTTGTGCAAAGAATGAGAGTGCTTTTGGCATTTAAAAAGCCGCAGCCTCCACATTTTCGTGAGATGTACAGTCTCATAAGCATAACATAACGGACGAGCATGAGTGTAACCTGCGATGTATGGTTAGCAGTAGTCGGATCCTCCGATCCTTCGATCCGGGGCCCATCTTAATATGCCAAAGGAGTATATGAGTAAGGGCTTTACCCGTTGAAGGCTCGAACTTTGTTGCCACCTGATAAAAGGCTACCTATTGAGTACTTATGTCAGTTGACCGAAGAAGCGCTCCTATTACCCACATCCTATATTAACCAGAGACTTTGACATACCAAGATATTTATTATTTTTTCAAAAGTCATGGCGCGGAATAATCACACCCAAAATCAGAATACAATGCATAGATATGCATTAAAAACTATTGCGATTCTAAATTATTAATAATTCGACGTACTAGCAGTCCATATCTTTATGTACTCGCTCAGTAAGCGCTAACACTAACATTTTATGTGGTCGTGCCCCGTCGCTGAAGTATCTAATGGTGACAACTTTTAGGATGTTCAGCTCACGTAGCCGCCTGGTATAGGCAGCGGACAATCGGACATTTGTACAACCTCAAATCGAACCTATTCATATTTTTGTAAGCAGGTACTCAATAAGTGCGAACGTATCTCGCGGCTAGATAAACGTATTTTTTTTACTATGTTAATTAAAGAGAGGGGTATTACCTTATCGGTTAGTAGTCGGGCCACATCGGTACAGCTACAGCATCGCCTCACTTCATCTCGACACAAGCAGTACAGCTGAGGCGGAAGCGGCGGGTGGGCAACTTGAGCAATCGTGCATACGTGGTGCCACTTTTGCGGTTTTGCGGCTCGCTGACTTATTTCCGGATTACCTTTGACAATATATTTATTACAGGCTGCAAGAACAAACATACCAAACCGAGCGGCTAATGACGCAGTTGAAATTAAATAGCATGAAGCGCAACGCGCTTCTCGAAAATCGCAAGCATGCCAGTCTGATGCTAGACATGCTGAAAAATGTTGGTCAGGAGAACACTAAGCTGTAAGTCTTAGAACACTAAGCGAGTTCGGTAGGTCGGTTTCGGTTAGAATTCCAGAGTCACGACATCGACATCCAAGGCAGATAATGTATTACTTTTTCTTTTCTCTTTATTTCAAATATCGTGGTGTGATTATAATTTTGCGTAATAAGATATGTTAATCCTATGTTATAACTTATAATTTATTGACCATCCGAAACTACAACGTAAGTACGGTGATGTCACCAATGTTAGACATTTTAAGCTGACAGGCACCAAGTACATGTACAAATATTACATGTTTACAGGAACAATTATGATGGACACTTAGTAACATTCTAAAACCATAACGTTATAAATATAACATGTACCAACAAATGCACAACACTTGACTCCTTTAAAATAAGGACTAATGTTCATGATTGGTTCCTTGTCCATTACTGGTGTCGTCACCTTTCTTTGTAAGCAATTTTATCTCTAACAAAAAATGTAAGAACTAAGATATACCTAGGTATAGTTGACGGAAACAAACTTCAGTTAGATAATTATTTACAAAACGTTGAGTTATGATTGTTATATCATTATTTATAATAAATAGCTTGGTAGAAATCCATGAACGTAAGATTCATTGTAAAACACGTAAATACGTTCATACATATAACACACGTAATAAGGATAATCAACAAAACTAGACAACAATTTTAAACAAGGCATCTCTCTGAAATTAACATTGTACTACTAATACCATCTCACATCAAGAATTTAACACCTTTGTAATTGAGAAATTAAACTTAAACGTTTCTTTCAATTTTACTCGATTAATGAATTAATTGTAATTATGATAATATTAAATAAACACCAGATGAAACTAAGAACAAATCAATTATTTTTTATGAAATATTTTTGTGATTGCTTTGATTTTTAAGTAGTAATACTACTATATAAATTAAAAGTTGAAATAGATAACATATCCTTAAGAAAAAACGACGAGGACCTCCGGTGTTCGAGACGGGATTCGAACTCGCATCTCCAGCTATCGCATCATTTTTTTTTTCTTAAGTATATGTTATCTATTTCAACTTTTAAACACCACATGTTGTTTTTTTAAATATTGATGTAACGTGCTGTGTTGCTAGGCAAAATACATACACGTGAGCTGAAGTTATCTTAACACTTACATTCTTAAAAATAAAGTCGTGTCACGATAATTTTGAAAACCTCGCTTGCTTAGCTACTTTGTTCTATATATATGAGTTAGACGTGTAAGACGTGTTTGTTCCGGACATCACTATTAAGCAAAAGCCGAAGCCAGACACATATTACTTATTACCAAGATAATTGAAGTTGGACATTTGCACTATTCCGAAACGATTTCGGACACGTAACAGTAGGAACAAAAATTCCGGTTTCGTTTTGTCGAGCATATCGTCAGCGAGGGTGTATGAAGTTCGAGTGTCATTTATGGCTGTTTAGTCCCACGTTAAACACGACGTTTTTTTTTTTTAGAAAAAAACGAAAACGTCTATATTCTACACAATCACAATATTATTAATAGAAAGAATAAAAAGTAAGATACTAATACCGTTAATGTTATGGTTTATTTGCAGTGTGGTTTTGAGCATGGAATATAATATACTCCAAAGTGATGACGGTTGATATTTCTTTGATATTTTATCAAAATATAACAGAAACACGCCTAACGATGTAAATTGTTTTCCAGTTATCCAATCCCTAAAAGTTTGGTATGCTTTTGAATAAATTCCACTTGATTTCGGCGGCATAAATTTTACACCACCTCTTTGCTTTCTTCTCAATTCTGGATTTAGGCGTTAATACCTCTTCATCGGATGATGATGACGACATCGTAAATTATACAATTTCACAATTAAGAACTTGGCTAAATATTACTTATTATGGAAAAAATCCAAATAAGCAATCAAAGTTCCGCGTTTCAGTTTTTTTCTGTATTCCTTTTTCGAAATGTGATGTTTTAAATACTTGCATATTTAGCCAACAAATTTTAACTGTAAAACTATTCTGAAGCTAATTGGTATGCATAATAAACTTAATTCAATCTTAATCATATAAAATATACATGTATATCAAGAAAATAAATCGATTTTCCTTAATATTATTGTACAATTGTCATTTTGAGTTTTGAGGTTATTTCCAATGGCAATAATCGATCGTTCATAATCACCGGGAATGACTCTTTAGGGGTTTCAAAAGTCAATTAAAAAAAAGTTTGAGTTTGTTTCCACGGCCTAAATATTGTCTTTTAATAATTGTAAAGTAGGAACTATAAAACACCTTATGTCTTGAGATATGAATTACGTTCTCTGATTGGTGAATTTTAATATATCTGAAATCTAATTGGTTGATACCAAATACGAAGTTTCTCCTATATATTCAAATCATTATCACAGTATACGTACTAATAAAAAACTTATCGTTCCGATTAACCGCCGACGAGTGTTGTGATTGGCTGTTGTGAAGTGTTTTTTAAATCAAAAATATGTATACTTTTTTGCCCGAGGGACTAAAATACTATTTTTGCCCCGCTCTGCAGGTCTAATACGAAGCACTTTTAGAGCATGAGAAGTGAAAAATATATTTTTCACTTCTCATGCTCTAAAAGTTTGTCATATTATGCTTGCCGAGGCGGACTAAAGTAGTACATTTAGCCCCTCGGGAAAATATGTATACATATTTATGATATACATAACGTTTTAAATTGACCAACCAGAACACTTCACCAAATTAAATCCACCAATCACGACACATATCGAAGTTAATCGCAACTCTAGATTCTTTTTTGGTGCGAATACTGTTTAAAAATGTGAAATCATTAAAACAAAACTTTGTATAAAGTATCAACCAATCAGACAATACCACAATATTAAAATCGACCAATGAGGAAACGCAATCAAATTGTCAAAGCATTAGGTGCTTTTTAGTTCCTACTTCACAAGCATTAAAAAAAAGTTTAAATCGTTGGCAAACTCTTTGAAGCCCCAATTATACGTTGTCTATGGCATTTATTCACGGCGTAGATATATCCTATCTGTATCAAAGCAGTGAAAAAAATACAAAGACTGCCAAATTAAACATTTTTGACTCAGAATTCATTGCGGGCGAATAAAATTGTATTTGTTAATCGTTGAAATGTTATTTTATCTTATTTTCTCACAATCGAAGTGAAAACTAGTATGCATAACTCGGGTCTAAACGCCATATTACCCCTCGAACAATTTTCCCTCACTACGTTCGGCAAAATAACCATCTCGTGGTACTATGGCGTACTTTAGCCCCTTGTCAAACAATCTACTATTATTACATATGTACTCGTTCTTTACTTTTTTATTATACCTACTTAATTACAATTTTACTTAGTTCCCATTGAACATTTTAGTGATTTTCTGTAATCCGATGCTCTTTGTTTCGTGTCTGATTAAAATTGACTGTTTAGGAAATCTGTTAACAGGATTACACCTTTCGATGTTTGGATGTCGTCAGAACTGTAAAAAAAATGCTAAATTGCTTGTAATAAACTGTACCCCTAGAGTGATATTTTTATTAAGTTCGTAAAATATCCTACTTAAATACTTATATTATTGTGTTTTTGTTAGTAGGAATTTCTTGATAAAAGTTCGAAAGAACTCGTGTTTTTGCAGTTGGACAGACACTGAGCCGTTTTACTAAGGAATCTCAAATACGTCGTGTATGGGTCGTGTTTTATGCCCAAATAGCTGTTGTCGGAAACAGAGCACAAGCACCCCGGGACTTGTCGTGCGAGAAATTTCATTCAATTTGAAGCCAATCCCGGGCCATGACTCATCTTTACAGTTTACGCGCAGCTGCGCTTGGAGATCTGCGTTAGTGCCTTTTAGGATTTGTGTAGGTACTTTTACTATCCCTTACCCATGTGTGTATGAAGTACAGATACACATTAATCAAATCTATAATTATTGTTAATAGTTGTATCTAAACAATATGATAGAGATACTTTTTACTACTTTATTATCTATACAACTTATTATAGAAAATGTTCTCTAGACTATGGCTAAAATGTAGGTAGGTACGGAATGTATAGGACCCGAAGAAGAACTATCTTAAAATTTTAAAAAAGCTTATTTTTCATAACATCTGTCTTATTTTAAGTAGGTATAGTAGCCCTTTAAAACAGTTAAAACTATTGTTTTCCATAGGTATCTTGTACTATGATTGATTGTTAGTTAGATCTGATGTCTTTGCTGATAAATTCTATCTTTGATATTGGCTGTATCTACTAGTAAGACAAAATAGAGACTTCACGACTAGCTTTGGTGAGGTAGTCGTAAAACATGTGAATAAAGTTTAGTTCCTTTTTAAAATAAAAAAAACCTTCCCATAATATTAATGATGTAATGAAGGTTTCCGCCAGGGCCCAATGATATTTTTCAAGCTGTATACCTAATCTTAAATTTTAAGAAACATATTTATTAGATTCATCAATAACCCGGTTTTATGTGGCATTGCACCTCATGCTGTTACGTCTACGATGGAAAACAAAAAAGATTTTATCGGAATATTTCCAGATTACGGATTTTACTACTACTATTATATAATTGTTCCCGTTTTGAAAGTTCTTTTCTGTGAGCTACATATTTTTGTAAAGATTTATTCTGCATAGACTATGAGAGTCAGTCAGGACTGCGCGACTTAATCCAGGGCGGAATTCCGTGATGAGTGTGCCCCGAGGCTATACTTAACCAGCTGTTAGGGTTCTCAAGCCTACTTTTAAACTTACTATTAATCGACACCATCGTTAGATATAAAAACACTAGCGAGCATTCGTATAAGGGCATAATATATTATAATTATGGACGATAACTTATCAATTACGGTATTCAAACTGTATTCTTAAATACTTGTATTAAAATGTTAGAACAAAATTAAAATTAATTTATTAATACACATGTAAGTAGGTGACATCCGGTGGCACAACTTACCATTCCAAATTAATGGACTCTATGACAATACGCCGCCATGTTGGTAATCAGTATAGTGACCACTAGAGTTTAGAGAAAAGGGGAAAATAATCTTCAAATTACTCAAAATTATTTTTGTCCCAATGAAATGTGGTAAAAATAGTTTTATGTAGGTTATTAGAGTTTTGCTTGGTTCACGTTTAAGTCGTCTGTTGTCTTAATCTGTTACTGATCAGTCCTATCCTATTAGGACATCATCTTATCCCATAGCGGATCCTCGTATAATTAATAGGTACATCTCATCATAGGGTGTCATCTCTTAAAACAATTTTTAAAATAAAATTATCAAACTAGACTTCCTACTATTATTCCTCCTATAAAAAATAAAAATAGCCTTTATTTCTACTATTACATATGGTTACATAATAATATATTTAATTCAGTTTGACAAAGTTTATTCAGGTACTAGTAGTCGCCTCCGTGGCGTAGGCCTCCCCCAAGCTCTTCCATAGTGCTCTATCACGAGCCTTATGCATCCCATTGGCACCCGTTAAGTCAGTGAAGACATCGCCCCATCTCTTCCTGGGGTGTCTTTGAACTCTGTTCCCATCGTACGGGTACCATTCCACATTTTAAATTAATAGTTATTATATTATGAGAGGTAGGGCGCAGCGATAACCATCACGCTTGAATTTGGGGCAGCCCAACTGGGGAAGTACCTCCTCCTTACAGAAGACCGCAGCCATAATAGCACTGCTACCTTTCAGGTATGTCGTGTTGTGTCCCTGATGGTGAGTAAGGTTCCCAGAGCTCCCAACTCCCTTTAAAGGCCGGCAACGCGCTTGTGACTCCCCTGGTGTTGCGGGTGCCCATGGGTGACGGTAATTGCTTACCATCTGGCAGTCCGTCTGCTCAATTGCCACCTATGTCATAAAAAAAATATTGGATTTGAAATACAACTACACCTATCCCCCTCTTACCTCTAAATCTATGTTTACTAAATGACTCTAAATCGACCTCTGCACCCATATTGGCAGTCGTATTATTAGTATACATCGTACATAAATAAATACCTAAACTAACATTGTTTAGGTATGTGGAAGAGAAAAATCTACTGCAAGCTCAGTTAGATGCTGAAAAACGCGAAGAGGAAGCGCTTAGCCGATCCTTGAACGAGAAAGGCCAGCTCATCATTAAAATAAAGACTGCCCTTCAGCAGATCGATCAGCTTCTGTCCAGCGTTGGTAAGTATATGTCCAGTAACAAAAAGCGAGCATCATGTAGGCAGTTGTGGAAAATGAGTTCAGGTAACAGAAAAAACATATTCAGTTTTAAATATTTAAAATATCCAATCCCTAATTTATTATACCTGAATTCATTCCACATTAAGCCTGTTTGTGAAAAATTTATACCTGAAATAGCAAAGTAAACAATAATTCAAGGTAGCGAGTTGCTTTTGTTTATTCCAGCTTTATGTTTTGTTACGGCTACATAAAGAAAAACAAAGTTTAATAATACCTTTTAAAACATTTCTTAAATACCTGTGTTATCCCGTTTGTTAAATGTACTTAGACAAAATCGGGCTACCCCGAAGGTTGATAACGCTTTGTGTATCATTATATACGTAATTAGTCCCTTGTGATATCTTCGCCGCTTTATTTATGAATATGGGCGGTATACACAATACATGCATTGATAAACAATGAAAACGCGATCACTCTGTAAATGACCCGTTTGCATTGGTATATTTAAGTATTTACGGCGAGGCTGGAGCGGTACCGCGAACATCGAAGTTCGTGTATTTCGGGCATTTGTCTCTTTTACTCCAATTAAGGTGTCAGAAGAGTGACAGAGACAATCGTCCGAAATTTACGGATATCGTTGTTCGCGGTAGCTGTAACGCATTGTGGTCGCAGGTGCTCCAAACGCGCCGCGGCCGTTTGGCAGCGCGCCACCGGCCGCGCAGTACAAGCTCGATGACTACATACAGCCTGTGACCGAGGTGGAGGCGGACCGTGAGCATATCTAATTTATAAAACAAATTATTTTTAGCATTCCCTTTCTAATTAGTCTACGGCTAATTAAGAAAAATAATGGATATTCATTAACAGCCCCCGTGATTTTCAAATATCGGTATAATGCCATGTCACGCCAAGAGAGAGCTTCTCTAATAATAGCCACGTTGTTTTGTTTACTCTTTCTTGAAAAAGGCAATGTAACTTTTTCTGTACCTTGATTTTTTAATGGAACGAGTCATATTATTTTTTCTTCTGACTAGACGAGGAACGGACATAGTGGGTGCTATACAGAATGCTACCTACAAAAAGTAGGTATAGAAATGTAAAGTATTCAAGGACAAAATACATATTTCGATCTAGCACCTAGTTTAAGAACAGTTATTATTTCACTTTCCACCACCATTGGCTTGAAATAAAGTAGCACATTCGTGTCTCATAGGTGTTGTTCCAATATACCAAATAGTGCAATGTACGAGTACGTAAGTAAGGTGTCCCAATTTTTACGTAACTGTACAAGTGTAGGTACACATACTCATGTTATCAAAATAATTGTCATTACGTAACGCCCAAATGTAAATACTTAGTTAAGGAAAACAATAGGACCCTTGCTAGTTCATGCATTGCTAACTTATAATGTTTCATGTCATTGTCTTTCACCAAGCTAACCTAGCTTAAGCGTAGGCATAATACATGCCTACGCTTTCATAATTACTGACTAAAACCAGTGAAAGATTAAGTGAGAAATCAGGTTGTGGTAGATATATAATACGAAAATAATAATAAATACAAGCTCTTCAAAAGATAATCGGTAAACACTAATATAAATTGCGAAACAGAATTAAAGTTCGACATGGCCATAAAAGCTTTGCCTCTCGTATAAATACTTTTTTCTTTTTTGCCTTAATATGTATCCATACAGACATTTTATTTCTTAGTCATTTTCAAGTTTCCTTATATCGAAATTCGAAAACAACTTCAAAGCTTTTCTTAATCCATTTTCTCATCTCGCTACTATGAGTAGGTATATTTCGGTATTTACACATTTTGCAAACTCGGCCCTATCCACGGGGCGATTATACCTCCAAGTAAATCGCTTTTACGGTTCGAATAAAAAGGGTAGGAGATTTTTGGGACATGTTTTTCATTCCATTAGACAAAATTATTATGTTCGTTTTGTATTGTTACAATACTTCGTATTGTACCTATGAATGTTTAGTCGGTTGGTTATTATCATTTTTAGAAGTTATACTACTACATTTTGAAAATAAATTGATATGATTTAGGCAACATAGGCACACATATATAAACACCTTATAGGTGTATATTCGTATAAGTATCATAATGTAAGATACATACATACAGATATAATACGTATATGTATTTATCTAAATATCTACCCACTACAATTTAGGCATTGTACTAGTTACATATTACAATAGTTAATGACTAGTTACTTGCAAATCTCATGTCATTTCCTTGCGATGCTCTTATGTACCTGGTTTGCCCTAAAATAACACTTCTTTTTTGCGGCTGACAGCTACATTCCTAGTTTGTTGTTATACTATATTTATTTATTTATTTAGTATTTATTGCGCAAAACACAAAAATACTTACAAATGCTACAAAGCATTCTCTACCAGTCAACAGAGAGTCAACAGTACAAAGTGCAAAGCAGAGAAGTTGTAGGCGGTACATAAAAAACAAAATAAACGTAAACCAAAACACATTTAAATATAAATTAAACATACTTATATACACTAACGTGCAATGTGCATCGCGCATTAGAAATACAGTTAATCGCAATTTTGATGTTTGAATTTCATTATGACAGTCACTAGCGAGTTATCCACTATTATATTTTTCTTGTGACCTCAGAACCAATCTTTGCACCTATTAACTAGAATTATGGCGATCGATACGTCCTTCGTGTTTAATCATGATTCATAAGTTTCACAAGTCAATGAAATGATATTAGCTTGTTGAACGTTAGCATGGACAGTACCTATCAATGTAGGTTGATCATACGGTAAAGACAAATGAAAGACAGGATATGTACTCGTATTACAATAAAAATCTTTTATAATCTGTAAGATCAGGGTACTTTGACCCTACAAGGTTACTTTGTCCACCCATGAAAGCCCACATTTGAATGGATACATTTTTGAAATTGACAGTATGTGATTAATCTGTTAAAAATAATAAATAAATCAATAATATTAAACATTTCGGGACTATCTTACACAAATCGACCTAGTGCTACGGTAAGCTCAGTCAGGCTTGTATTGTGGGTACTAGACGACGATATATATTATAGATACATATAAATACTTAAATACATAGAAAACACCCATGACTCAAGAACAAATAGCTGTGCTCATCACACAAATAAATGCCCTGACTGGGAATTGAACCCAGGACCACCGGCTTCATAGCCAGGGTCACTATACCCACAAGGCCAGACCGGTCGTCAAATAAGTATGCATGGCGATCGGTCAAATTATACGTTGTATCATATCGCAACAAGATATTTTATATTTTTATTGAATTGCTACTGACCAGTCTCCGCAGATTTTTGATTTTCCTTTAGGAACTCGTTACGTTCTAATAATTAGATTTTATTCATGTTTTGTTTAGAGCTTCCAGGTTATCCTGTTTATGAGATTCAGGTTTTATTAAATTCACGTACTTAATCAAAGTTATACGCAATGTTATAAGTTATAACTACCTCTTAAAGTATCAAAATACTAATAGAGCCCTAACCTACTATATTGTTTACCACTTGTAAACATTGCAGTTTTGGTTATATACCGCTTCCCGTCGACTTAGCACTTTGTCGTAATTATTTAATAGCTTAAATTGTAATTTGCGAACTTTAATTGGTATCCGTAATACCCTTAATAAACCGTGTACAATTTGAATAAGTCACCTAAATTACCAGCAGATTGGCTACACCACAAGAAAATATCTGTCAACAATATTTAAGTAGCTTTTGGACCCGGGTATGTCCTTAAACTACATCCAACAATGAGAGGTAGGGCACAGCGATGACCATCACGCTTGAATCTGGGGCAGCCCAATTGGGGAAGTACCTCCTCCTTACAGAAGACCACAGCCATAATAGCACTGCTACCTTTCAGGTATGCAGTGTTGTGTTTCTGATGGTGAGTACGGTTCCCAGAGCTCCAACCCCCCTTAAAGGCCGGCAACGCGCTTGTGACTCCTCTGGAGTTACGGGTGCCCATGGGCGACGGTAATTGCTTACCACCAGGCAATCCGTATACTCGTTTGCCGCCTAAAAAGTGTTTGCTGTCATAAAAAAAAGCTACAATGTAGAGTATTGTAGGTTTTTTCAACAGCAAGTGCAAGCACAACTAAATGTTTACAATAATATACGAGTACGTCAAGAATCTGTGACATTACTATTTTTTTATTTTTATTATTAATTTATCTTAATGTTGCTTAAAATGTTTATGCGTTATTTTATTAAAACTAAGGATGAACTTGCCATAAAGTTTAATTATTTCCTCAAGCTTAGCTAACCCCAAGGAATGCCACTGACGTTCTGTGAACTACACATCTATTTACTGAGTAATTGTCTATGTCTGTTTAGTTTCTAAAGCAAGATGGGCCTTCGTAGCTATTCGTAGATGGTACGGTAGCTAACTCCGTGTAGTCAAATTGAGAAGCATTTATAGAAATCGCTATGGAAACAATAATAATCTCTGGATAAGATTACGTTACTTTTCGTTTGATATGTCATTCGGATACATTCCTGTTTTCAACTTGTTGCCCGTGGTCTCTAATGTCGCTGTGTGTGTCGGTGTGGCAGTCGACAAGCTTCTGGCGACGGCGAAGCAGAAGTTGAACGTGCTGGTGACCGCCGTGGCCAAGATGGACGTGTCGCAAGAGGACCGCGTGGCCGCCAACCTGTTCTACCACAACATCCTGGCCCGCTTCATGCGCGACAACTATAAGGAGGAAGTGATCACCGAAGGAGGTCAGTCCGACTCGCTGTGCACCCTTCTTACTGTAAATTCCTAAAGCCCTCATATTTCTGTAGGACAGTCATCGTCAAATAGCTAATGTACCTGGCTAAGTATATCAGTACAGATCTTTATTATATTTGTTTAGCGATAAAAATGTTTTTCGATATATTTGGCCACTTTGGCTGCTACTTACTTTATGATGCTGGCTGTAGCAATTAATAAAACGAAATATTTCATAAAAATAAATTTCTATCAAAAATGTCATTTTGGGTACAAGCTTTTATTGCTGATTGTACTTTTGTTAAATAAAAGCTTGTAACAAATTCAACTAGCATTTTCTTTGCATAGTGGCTTTAGGTTAATCTTCAGGCACAAATCATTTGGCCCATTTTACTTACTAAGTTAAATAATAAGTAGGTACCTACCTATTTTCTTTAATAAATAACCACAAAAATTACGTAAATATGTAGGTATGTACCTATGTATTTATACCTACTTGTTGTCCTTGAACTATCGCTCTTACATTTTGTATCAAGTTTTTTTTGACAATCGTGCGACGATGCATATTATATTTATCATATCACTTATCAAACCGCTATTAGAATCAAGGATCGAATACCGGGAATTTTTTCATACTAATTAACCGGTTTTATTGCATATTTTTGCATTGTTTTTTGGTAATCAGATAAAGTATTCTTCTTACCTAAATACCATAAAATAAAATTGTTTTTTTATTTATTTTAACGATATTATCCAGGTTTAGTAATACCGGTAATGATCCCTGATTAGAATACAGGCGTACTTAGTGCAAAACGATTTTTCATAGGGAAAATTCGTGTCTCGATCGAAACACGATGGCACCTGAACTGAGTATTAAATAAGTGATTTTATCATACCCATTAAAATGGAAAATTATTCTTTAGTGTGAAATGTCAAAGCAAAAATGACATTCAATGTTATAAAATCTCCATATTAAATGATACGAAAATATCACTCATTTAATACGATCATTCGTTGACAGCTCGGGTGTAGTATTCCGATAGAGATCCGAGATCTATACGAGTATCTGTACGTCTTGAAATAACGTAATAGCGAGTTTAAGTTTTTCGTATGGTGGTTAACATATCCTCGCTCTACTGAGCGATATATATGAATGTTGGCTGTTACAGAATTTAATTGTTTTATTATAGGACTGATCGAGTTTGAGATAGAGGATCCCAACGTACCGGGGCACGCCACGATCAAGCTGCGCAGCAAGCAGCTGGTCGAGGCGCAAGTCAGTGAGTTCGACGTGCCCGACACCAAGAAGTGAACTGCGACACACCTGTAACTACGATCAGAACAAACATAAATTCAAATTTACTCGTATTGACATGTTCGTCGCTCGTGTAAGAAGGAATACAATCAGTGAAACCAAACTTGTAATGTCATTCGGCTTCGTACGCCAGCCTACTTACAGTACAGTCAGAGAATGCTGACCTTACTGGGTACAAGTGTGTAGTAGACTCTTATATACTAAATAGTCGCTCGTCGTCATAGTCGTCATTGTAGTAGTCGAAACTCCAAGCTTTAGCTTTAGCCTAAACCCTAACAAGTGGTCTGAAATGCCCAAAGCGAATATCGTATTAAAATTTGACTAATGTCAACTGTGATTGTAACCATTGTCAGATTGACAAGTTAATTTCAATAAAAAATATATTACCCTAAAACTAGGTATATGAGATGTATACACATATTAATGAACTTTGTTGCTACTAACGAATCTTTTACCCGTTTTAAATCATTTCGCCTTGACATCTGTTTCGGTGTTTTACATATTTATATCAAATAAAGCTTTATAAATTGAATTGTTCTTATCACTTTCATACCTCCTTTAGTCTCTTCTCTCCTCTGAGTGGTTTAAGGGTTTGTACACAAAACTGCGATCCAACGTCGTATCGTAAAAATCGACGAGTAAAATTCGGAACCTACTTAGAAATTATTTATCCAAAAGATATTATACGTGTTAGATTAGGTATATGAAAAAATAATTTGTATAATTTCAACTATAGTAACGCCTGCGCATTACGAGTATAAGCGTGGCGGGTAAGATCTGGGATCGAATACCGGTATTATTGTCATACAAATTAACCGGTATTCATTTTCGGTATCTCGGTTGTTATTGCATATTTTTGCATTTTATTTTGTTAATCTGATAAAGTATTCTCCTTACCGAAATACCATTTAAAAATATAATGGATTTGTTTTTATTTTAACGACAATATTTAGGTTTTTAGTAATACCAGTAACGATCCCTAGGTAAGATAAGTAGCTCCGAATACATACGGGTATTTGAATTACTTGTGACCCTTACCAGTACTGTTATTAGTAACATCTCTACTAATAACAGTACTGGTAACCAAATATTTAAAATAGGTGCACTAAACCCCACTTAAGGTAAAGTAGGAGAACATTGAAAGAAATTAAAAGTCTCTAACGTTGCGGTGTAAATATGATTTTTTTTTCTATCTTATTCCTCATAAAATAAGACCGATCGGGTGTTCTTCCACTTAAGCGCCGTTACCTTGCGGCCATGAAGTCCTGATTTTTATTGATATTCTTTTACGATATTACTAGAAACACTAGGTAGGGTAAATCGCCAGTTACTGGCCACCTTTCAATAACTGGCCACCTTATACTGAAAATGAATTCTGTTTACCTATAAATAGAACACATTTTCAAATGGGGTTTCTATTACTGGCCACCCTTCAATTACTGGCCACCTTATACTTAAATGAACTCTGTTTATAGGTAAATAGAGTCCATTTTCAGTATATGGTGGCCAGTTATTTAAAGGTGGCCAGTAACTGGCGATTTACCCTATAAACGTATATAATAGATTATTTAACTAAAAAAAATGCAAACGATACCGAGATTGAATACGGAAAATAAGTGTATTAATTTTTAATACCGGTAGGTAATACTCGTAGATCCCTGTACGTATACTTTTTTTCACCGACTGAATTATAATATGTTTTTTTTAAATGGTATCCTTTTAACATATGTATTTAGGTATGTTATGTCGTAGGCACAACCCGAGTGACGGTATACTTTCCGTGTTTAGTATAACAAAAACGATTTAATTATACCTACAATACGAAAAAAAAGGTAAATGGATAATACTTAATTAAAATCTTTCAGGGTAATATATAAATGCCGAGAATCTAAGGCATTTAGATGAAAGCAATAAATACCTCATAGCGCAACCCGTGCCATATATCCTCCAAGTTAAAGTAATTACGTCTAATTCGGAACAACTGTAGTTTATCTAAACTACGCGTGGCTGTGCTTTCTTAGTCAATTTGAATTTAAACAAAGACTGAACACCGCTTCAACGGATTTCTTTTGCGTGTTTGGTTTGGCGGAAGGTACAATAACCTAATTTTGGATATCATTGCCATATAAAATGCCCTATATTACAAAAAAAAAAAAAGATTTGAATTACGTATGTGTTTCAGTTTAAGTGCTTGTCAGTACTAAGGCGTTTTATAGGTGACAAACTTAACTGGGGCACTATGTCCATTGTCCATGTAGTTGCGCAGATAATTAATATGGAACTTACGTTAAAATTTAAATATAAAACGCGGACATGTGTCTGCAAACAAGTTACTACTACATAAGCCAGGTGCTTTTGTCAAGTTTCATACTTTAATACGTTCACTTCGGCACAGGGTCGATTCGACCTCGTATAAGTATGTTTAATTGCGATGTAACTAAATGTCGCAGATACGGTGTTAAGCTATAATTAAACAGCATAAAAACGGATGGGACTGTTTGAAAGTTTCAATTAAAATAAATAAATAAATATATCGGACAATCTTACATAAATCGACCTATTCCTACGGTAAGCTCAGTAAGGTTTGTTTTGTTGGTACTAGACGACGATATATATAATAGATAGATACATATAAATACTTAAATACATAGAAAACACCCATAACTCAGGAAGAAATATCTGTACTGATCACACAAATAAATGCCCCGACTGAATTAAGAGTAGACATAGCCAGTTTGCTCATATTTGTTCAAAACAGTGCTTAACGAAACTTAGATTTCGTTCAGAGTTGTACAACTGACTTAAGTACCTACTTTGGCTTCCTGACGTTTTAACTAACTCAAATTACTTGATAGTTTGAAACAGGGATCGTTACCGGTATTCTTAATACCGCTTAAAAATTAGGTATAACCGGTTATAATTGCATTTCACTATTTATATCGATAAAGCTCAGATTAGCGGTATAATCAAAACCGATATTCAAATATATTAGCGGTTTTGCCAATTGACAGCAATACCTCTATTTAGCGCTTTACCCCTAAAAACTATTACCGGTAATAGCCGTCAGTGTCAATATACTCGAGTCGTATGACAAACTAATTTACTTATACAGTATTTAGTTGACACTTCAGCCAGCCATGCACATTGTCGGCGGGACCCATAGGGGTGGCGAACCTAAGCCCAATTAAAACAAATATAGATTTATCCTATTCAAAACATAATTGAAAAAAATATTTGTAGTACTTAGTAATAGTAATAAAAAATACTATGTATGTATATTCCTTGGCTGAATAGGGGTTTTGACACATATTTAATTAATAACAAAATTAAGTAACATGGACAAATAATTACAAACATAATCAAGGCAAACGCGTAAAAATAATTAAAAATGTATGTTCATGTGATTCAGAGATCACAATTTAAAAAGTATAAAATTCAGATTGTATATGTATAACCTTGGTACCATTCGATTTCTCACGTTTTACGGAAAAATAAAATGCAATGCAACTATATAACATAAACACAAAATCTCTCGGACTCAATAGCAAGGAAGCAGAATTAACATCTTTATTTCCCGAAGTCCTTACCTGGTAATGGGTAAAATAAATAAAAAACCTTATTTATTGGTTGCCCAGAAATTAAATAAGGAATTAACCAAAACATTTTCAAAGAAATACGGCTGTAGCATGTTTAGGCATATATACTTTCGTGGGAATCAGAGATGTTTAAAGAACCAACGTTTAATATAATTCCTATTTATTTAACATAAAAGTAATAAATCAAGTAAGTATAGGTACAAATACTTCTCAAGTGTAGTGACAAGTTGACAACCCTGTTCCGACACTCATAGTTCTGTCATAAAATTATACATGAAATGGCGGCGCTACCGCGAATAACGATATTCGTAAATTTCGGACGATTGTCTCTGTCTTAAGCCTTAATTAGAGTAAAAGAGAGATGCTCTAAATATACGAACTTCGATGTTCATGGTACCGGGCCTAAAGTGATGAAGTATGTCTTGTCATTCAATAGAGATTTTGACAGCCATATCTTAGGGAATAAGGGATAATTGATTAACAATTTGTAAGAAACTATCGCCTTAACGACTTTAGTGCTGGAATAATATAAATTTTGCTCGCAAAAAAAGCGTAAGATGTATGAAATCCTGCGGCGCTTCCGTCTTTCTCGAGCGAAAACAAAGACCATTTTACCAAAACCGCGTAAGATGTATGCAATCCTGCGGCGCTTACTGTTTTTTCGAGTTGATAAAAATTGTATTGCAGAGATATCTTCGATTTTTAGTATATTACTTAATTTTTTTATACTTTTTTACCGTTCAAACCTTCCCTTAGCTACTACAAATATTTCGAGACCAAAATTAGCCAAATCGGTAGAGCCGTTCTCAAGTTATAGCGTGACCAAGAGAAATAGGGGTTCATTTTTATATATATAGATAGATAAATTACAGATATAGTGAGAAATTATTTTCCTTCAGAAAAACTCGTACCTCGATCAAAATAAGACGGCATCCGTACTATCAATTAATGATTGTATTATATGCATGACATTTTCATATCCATTAATATGAAACTTTATTGTTTAATGCCAAATATAATTTTTCATTTTGACGTATAATACTAAACAATAAAGTTCCATATTAATGGATATGAAAATGTCACTTATTTAATACGATCATTCTTGGCAGTTCGGAGGTCATCGTATTCCGAAAAGTTCCGAGTCTTCCCGAAAGAAAATAATCTCTATAGTAACCATTTAGTACTAATGTTTAATTGACATCTTATCTTTCAATTGCAAGGAATACCGGTATTTAATACAGGTATTTAATATCGTAAATAGTCTAGCCATAGAGGTATGCATAAAAGCGAAATGACAACAATACCTCTAATTAGAATACAGGTATTCTTTTATTAGCGGTAATAGTCTGTCAAATGTATACAGGTATTAAATAAAACCGGTTTTACAATCCCTGGTTTGAAACCAGTGGCAGTGGGTTCGTCTCTATCTTGTATCTCAGAACAAAACAAGCGTTGCAGTCGCTAACAAAACGAGGATACAAAAAGTTGTAACAGATAGGACCAACTCGAGAAACTCAGTTTCATCGCTTGGTGAAACCGCAATTTTATTAGCACTGCCACAAAAGCAAGCCTTCGTCGCGCTATATTGTTACAAACTAGTTGGTGTAAACAAAATTAACTTAGTTGCTCCCTATTGTTATATGTAAATCAAGTTATTAATGTTATTACCGCTTTTATATCTTAAGATGGTGTTAACCGATAGGTATGCATTAAAAATCGGTATATATTGCAAGGAATTCTAATTGAAACATTGTTTTCCGTGCAACCATATTTATTGGAATGTGAAACTTAAACTGATTTGAAATTAAGGTTGCGATGCATTAAAATTTTTGAACCAAATGTCTTGTTAATTTACTAACTAAGTATAGTACCTATTTCACACAATATAATTACATGTCATAATTGAAACCAATAACACCTTTAGGGCATAGTTAGGAGTAGTCGTGCGCAGGAATGGAACACGAGTTTTGGGATTTGATTTACTGCCAATGGTTTAGCGCGGACCGGGCGGCACTTATTCAAATCGCTTGCTCGCCATACGCCTCCGTCTACGTGTAACCTAGCCGTAAATACGTGTACCCGATTATATCACTTACTTCACTGAAGACCAATGAATAAGTGTTGTCTGGTATCGAAATACAGATTAATCTCTTTCAATTAGTCTACGCGTAGGTAGTTATCCTCAGACGAGCGTTTTCATGCATTAGGCTAGTTATGACAATCACATCCCTGTGCTCACCCCGGATGTTTCGCATATTGAACCCATTATATAACTCTTTAGCTCAGGGTATATCGCGCGGTGGATCGATTCGTTATTGTTATTACCACATATGGCGGTGAGGTTGGTTACTTACACATCTCGTTATTCTCGTTATTATCGTTGAATGTAAAACCACTGTCGACATTAAAATAAAGTATAGTAGTAGTAACATAGTATTAGTAAGGTACTAGGATTTTTACAGAGTCGTAATTTAAAATTAAGTTATAGTGTGACAATCGACAGATTTATGTGCCACTTCGTTTTTTAAGTTGCTCAACGTAAACGACAATTGAATACCTACAATTCTAGAATAAATTTACTGTCATGTGCACTACAGTATGCTCTGTTTATCTACAGTATTATATACCATAAAACATATATAACAAATTGAAACACATTAATCACTTACAAGACATTAGTAAGTTGTATTAGTACAAGGCATTGTAGAACAAACAGACAAAAAAATACAGTGTAACCCTGCTTAGTGGTAAATTATTCCCTGGTTATTGTTTAGGTGCTTTGTCTTAGCTTTACTGTCTCTAAAATTCTCTCAAATATTTATTTAAAGTGTTTGTTGCCTTATATTGCTCAGTTTGCCGTATTTAGTTTAATCTGTAATATGAACTGTTTGCCTGTCTTGTTTGCCGCTATTAGCTCCATATGTCTTGCCTGATTCCGCTTCTGATATGATAACAATATCTGTCTACATTGTGCACTCCAACTCCTTACTAGTCATCCACTGTTCCGATAGATACATATTTATTTGTACTAATTATACATTTTTATAATCTGTATATACTGTATGTATACACGTTACAATTCAGATTATGTGCAATTCATGTAATACATTAATTTCAAATATTACCCCAAGTAAAAAAAAATCTCCAAGATTATTTTTTAGCATGGATTTAAAATAGGACATAATTGACATAACATTACAATATGCTACTGGATATAGAATTGCAGATAATTCCTATAATTAAATTCTTCTTAAGTATGGCAGTATCATACGTTTATTTCCTGGAATAAATATTCAAAAATAATATCCGATGCCCCCGAGGTTCAAAGCGCTTTTTGTACGTTTAGATAATTAATTAGTCCAATGCAATGTCCGGTCGCTGAGTCCGGTATTATAAGCGGGGTCGCCCAAATCGAAAGCATGTGTACGCATATTGTATAGGCGAGGATTGTATCTACATATACATTTTGTGATTGTACCGGTCACAAGATAACCTAAACGCACAACGACCATTCGCTTGCACGTCCTGGTGACCCAGTACTCCAACGACACCAACCTGCTTGTGGCCAGTGTCGGAAAAACCCCTGGGTGACTCTGATGTCCCCCTTTTTGTGTCACTCTGATGTGTAACTGCCTGGTTACACATCAGAGTGACACAGAAAGTACACATTTCCTTATCACCGATGTCGAGGCCCGGCCCAGCCCTAACGTTCCTCCTACCCAAATGTATGCTTCTCGTGCCACTACCGTGCCACACTTTTGTATACTGTAACTTATGTATACTGGGTATTCTTCCTGGGTAATCAAAACAGCTTTATTAGTTTTCATAACACTTTCATATTAGCGAAACATATTTACCCGCGAGTCAACTAAAATTGTACTTTACAGATAGTATCGGAAAACAGGGTGCATCATCGTATCAGTGAAGTATGTACGACTAGAAATATGAGGCCGACGTATGAAATTCCTATTTTGACTTGTCTCTAACATGCAATGAATTAAAACATTAGTTATTATAATTATAATAAGTAATGAAATTACATAATGATCTAAGGGCAACATTCTGCTCGTTGTAAATACTCGTAGTACCTGCTTACTTTGGAAAACTATATGAGTGTAGGTTCGCAGCCTGCAGTAATGCTCTTTACTGCTAGCAGTGCTTGATATTTTTAGTCTCATATCCATCAAGCATCAAGCAATAATAATACCGGTAGTTCTCATACGACGCAGTCTGAGAATTTTTTTTTTCTATTTCACAATGTTATACAGAGACATTTGTACATTTTTTTAAGGTACGCTCCTTTTTAGGGTACCTATCCTAAGAGTAAAAAACCGGCCAAGAGCGTGTCGGGCCACGCTCAGTGTAGGGTTCCGTAGTTTTTCGTCCGCCACGGTAAGTGTTCCCACTTCAGAGTTAAAAATGGGCTATTTGATACATTGTTGTTGACATATTAATATGAAGTACAGTACCCTAAAAACGGGCCCACCAAGGACGGTGACAACTAAAGAAAGAGTTTTAGATCCCAACTATGGAAAATTCGAAAAACTGTTGTCAATTTCAGTCCCACCATGAGTAATAAGAAGTGGTTGTAACATGGAGTGATAACCAGCCAGCGTCATTTGAAGTCAGTCAGTCAGTTTCAACCTAATGTATGGGCATGTATGTATGCTCCGACCCCATTAAATCCGAAAGAATTTTAAAACCGCCATGTAGGGTATTAGCATTCCACCTACAGCGACACCTATCGGCAAATTAAGTAAACTATGCGCGCGAGCTTAAAGTACAGAGGCTCTAGTGTAAGTTTCTTTTGACGTAAAAAATGTCTCGAATGCGTAAGTGATACTGATATAATATGAGAGACGGTCGCGTTGGGCGATGTATATTAGTGCAGATTCTTATTTACGATTAAAACTAAACGCAGAATTATACATAAAACGGCGGCGCTACCGCGAACAACGATATTCGTGAATTTCAGACGATTATCTCTGTCACTCTCTTAACGCCTTAATTGGAGTAAAAGAGAAATGCTCGACATATACGAACTTCGATGTTCGCGGTACCGGGCCGGAAGTGATGAAGGTTGTCTTGTCATTCAATAGAGATTTTGACAGCCATATCTTAGGGAATAAGGGCTAATTTATTAACAATTTGTAAGAAACTATCGCCTTAACGACTTTAGTGCTGGAATAATATAAAGTACCTATTTTGCTCGCAACAAAGCCTAAGATATATGCAATCCTGCGGCACTTCCGTCTTTCTCGCGGAAAAGCAGAGACCATTTTACCAAAAACGCGTAAGATAAATATTTTCGTTTTTTAGTATGTTACTCGATTTTTTTCATACTTTCTCACCGTTTAAACCTTCCCTGAGCTACTACAAATAATTCAAGACCAAAATTAGCCAAATCGGTAAAGCCGTTCTCAAGATATAGCGTGACCAAGATAAATAGGGGTTCATTTTTATATATATAATTTTTTTCAAAAACTATTGGACCTATCATGTTCAAAATAATTTTCCTAGAAAGTTTATGTAAAGTTCTACTTTTGAGATTTTTTTCATATTTTTTAAACTTGTGGTTCAAAAGTTAGAGGGGGGGGACGCACTTTTTTTTACTTCTGGAGCGATTATTTCCGAAAATATTTACATGATCTAAAAATAATGTTAGTAAACCCCTATTCATTTTTAAATACCAATCCAACGATATATCACATGTTAGGATTAGAACGAAAAAAAAAATCAGTCCCCACTTTACGTATAGGGTACCCTAAGAAAACATTTTTTTCCATTTTTTATTTTTGCACTTTGTTGGCGTGATTGATATACATATTACTACCAAATTTCAGTTCTCTAGTGCTAACGGTCACTGAGATTATCCGCGGACGGACGGACGGACGGACAGACATGGCGAAACTATAAGGAACCCTTAGTTGACTACGGAACCCTAAAAAGGGAACCTATTACTTTGACTCCACTGTCTGTCGGTCTATCTGTCTGTCACCAGGCTGTATCTCATAAAACGTGATAACTAGACAGCTGAATTTCAAGCAATTTGATGATGATGTATGTATGTTGCCGCTATAACAATAAATACTACGACAAAACAAGTCATTTTTCTGCGTTTTTTTGCTCGACATTAATGAGGGCATTAGGTAGACGCTTGAAAATTTCACTGAAGATTTAGTTGTACATTTACTCCCAACATAAATAGTAATTAAAATATAATATGGGAGATAGATAGAAGGAACGTTAAAGGTATTTGCCTTATTGTTTGCTTGATCTATAGAAAATGTTACGGCACCCTTTGTGCGTAAATCCGGTTGGCCGGTTTCTTTTAAAGAACAGTTAGTAGTGGTAAATTCGACTACTAGCCTAAACAACAAGGTCAGCGTCAACTAGTTAGTGGCAACAAAGTGAACAATAACATCGATACCGATCTTTTTAGCAGTAAGGATGGGTTACGATATTAATTGGCCATACTGACTGCAACTAACTATATGCTGCTGACTGTACACTGGTATGTATATTTATACTACCTACTTACTGAATCCTACTCTACACTGATTGCTCGCCGCAGTTCCACTCACTGCACCTATTTACTTGAATTATTGCGATCGATAAACCCTCCGTGTTCCATCATAATTCATAACCTTTAATCTATTGTTCGGTACTCGTATATTTATTTTCTTTTAAACTTAATACCTGAGTATTAAGTTTAAAAGAAAATAAATATACGAGTACCGAATACGAGTACCGTTTAGTACGTACCTGAGTACGTACTAAACGTATTTTACTTTACTTATTAATTATATATGTGTATGGATATATATATGGAGTGCCGCTACATAGTTACGCATAATGAATTATTAACTAAATGAAGTAAATAATTATGGTACATGGGGTAATAAATCGAAAATTATACTATAAAATACAAGCGCCAATATGCCCAAAGACGCATGATTCATGTAATATTTTTAAATTAACACGAGGTCATAAGTATATATACTCGTAATAGGTTCAGTAATAAGTTTCAGTCAAAAATGACAATTTTGGTGCGAAATTTGATTGCCAACCCTACTTTGTGCACATTAACTACTCAGCAATAGGATTCTAACGAGCCTAAATACCATTCTTGTGCATTTTGAAAGTTGCTATGGCTACCTTCTGGCTCCAGCATCACATCAGATTAGTGGTACAATATTGCGTTGTCACCGAAGTTACAAAGGACTTGAACCAAATCACATTAGTTTGTAAATTAAATGTAATATTTACGTACTTACAGCAAGCAGGCATTCAAAACACTAGCTGGTGTCCCGTGAATCCCTACATGTGTTTATATGTAAATATGTATTGGAAATGTTACATGTTAGGTTGCTGGTGTAGCATTGATACAGGCAATAATCTTAGTATTCTCAGTAAATAGTTATGTTATGAGCATCTGAAATACTCGTTGCCTTCGAAGGTAATGCCATTGCCTGATGTGTGTATATATTGTACAGTCGACGACAAAGATATGTATACACTTTTTCCTCTGTAATAAGGTGAAAAAGAGTATACATATCTTTGTCGCCGACTGTACGTATAACCAATACGTTTACTTCTTATCGTGTAAGTTTAACAAAAACAACTTTCCCAACACGGTAAAAATGTCATCAATAAATGGTCTTCAGCAGTCATACATGAACATTAGCTTGAATTCAATTAAATTCGTTCGTCGTACTTATATCAAGGCAAGCATAAAGAGTAAACACTACTCATATGTTTAGACAAGGTCAATATCGATACGTTTAAAATGTCAAAATATGTACACATGATATAGTTATTGGGTCGTTTAAAGATTGTTGTTTTAATAACATCACACTCCTTCTTTTGGACACTCGTGTAAAGAAAAACAACCTTTATCGATTTCTCATTGTCTGTTTTCAAACTTGAAGTTGATGTTCTATCGATCATCGATAGAAAATCAATCATAAAATATTAATTTATGGTTAGTATTAATACAGAATATTTTGTATGCTTCAATCCTAGGCTATGTGACGAACGTAAACTAAAGCAAGCAGGCTGCGTACGTTCTTTCACAGGAAAGGTCTACCGAGTGCCAGTCGGTCGGCGGCGCCTTTGATTCGTTTTGACGTGGCGGTAGTATTGGACACTATATAAAATTTGACACACTCGTTCACTGTACGCGTTTGCGGCGTCTACCGGGTGCGGCCTGTAATAGGAGCAAAAAAATTAGGGATCGCTTCTACACCACGAATGTAACAACATTTGTTCTACAACTTTACACAATTGGGTAATTTATTACTTGTGATTTTTTCAAACAAACTAAATAGTATTTTCAATGAACAGCATCCAATAGTCTAGTTGACGTTTACCTACAAACTTCATAGTATTCGCAATACATTGCTTGCTTAGAAAATAGTTTTTTATTAATATTTATTAAACTATAAGTTATTTTCAAAAGTCGTAGAACAAATGTTGCTACGTTTGTGGTGTAGAAACGATGCCTAAACTTAATGCTCCGATTATAGGCCACACCCGATATATACTCATGCTATTGTCTGCGGTATAGGAATCAAACTGGGTAGGTAGTTACCCAGGAGGATATTTTATTTGGCCCTGTTTTGGAATTAATACTAATTGCTGCTGGTATATATAAAATTTATAATGTTTGGTTAAGAAATATAAATAAAATTTGAAAATAATTTAATAGGCTTGTGGTTTTAAACGTTTTCCAGGTTTTAATGCTTTCAGCTTGACTAATAAGAAGAACTAAATACTTACAAAGTTAAATACTAACAAACAATAAATGCTCTAAGTGGTTACCTACTGTTCTAGCACTGTACTGTGCTAACACTGTTACTTTTACATCAAAAAGTTATTTCAACAATATCGTCAACTTCTAAATAAGGCCAGCATGTAAAATGCTAAAGTTGACGTTGAATGATAATTATTTTTGGTTGTAATAACTATAAGCTTCAATTATTTTAAGTAATATTGAAAAAGTTTCTTAATGGATCTAACACATAAAACATATGATATATTAATGTCGGTCATAGCAATAGCTAGATTGGAACTAAACTTCCCAATAATGGGTCTCGATAGTTTAAATTGTGTATAATGAGTGTATTATAGTGATTGTTTGTCATGTCATGTGTATACTCGTAGTTATACAGAGTGTCCTTACGAATACTCATTGTACAAACCCTGAAACCCCATGTGGCATACATGGGGTTACATGTTTGGAGTGCTCTAAAGATAATAAATTTTATAATATAATAATAATAAATAAATAAATGATTCAGGACTATCTTATACAAATCGACCTAGTCCTACGGTAAGCTCGGTAAGGCTTGTGTTGTAAGTACTAGACTAACGATATACAGGATGATCAATCCAAATGGGTCAGTGGGGAGAAGTCAGAAACTATGAAAGGTAGCGAAATCTGTTCTTAGGAACAATGGGTTCGATTTCAGATTTAATAATAATGGCATTCAAACTTTTCTCATACATAACCGGGAATCGAACCTGTCAATATTCTATATACGGCTGATGATGATGATGATGAAAAATGTATTCATGACTCATGAATTTACGTTTGTATCATCAACAATAACAACGAAAAATCGTTCAGATTTACACCTAGCATTGTTTGCAAGACTTCGACCAGGTTCGATTCCCGGTTATGTATGAGAGATTTAAAAAAGTTTGAATGCCAGTATTATTAAATCTGAAATCGAAGCCATAGTTCCTACGTACAGATTTCGCTATCTCTCATAGTTTCTGACTTCCCCCTACTGACCCATTTGGATTGATCACCCGGTATATAATACATAGTTAGTTACATATAAATACATAGAAAACACCCATGACTTAGGAACAAATATCTGTGCTCATCGCACAAATAAATGCCCTGACTGGGATTTGAACCCTGGTCCATCGGCTTCATAAGCTTCAGTGGGTCACTACCCAGTACCCACTAGGCCAAACCGATCTTCAAAAAAAAAAAATTAAAAACAAAGATACTACTCTACTACCTAATATTATAAACATCAAGATTTGTGAGTATGCATATTATATATATATATATATATAAGTTTATTACTCTTTTACGCAAAAACTATTGAATGGATTTTCATTAAATGTTACAATAAAGTAGCTCAAACATAACATCAGAATAATTTATATGCTACAATTTATAACGATATTGTGTTAAATGGGTAATAAAGATTAAATGAGTAAAGGTTGTCATATGCTCAATATTGTATTAGGTATGTATCTGTAATGTCTATGTTATCATATGATCATTATTATAAATGAATCAAGAGTAATAAGTACTTACTTAAAAAACAATTCGTGCACGCTCTTTTATAATACAGGTTTTATTTTTCTGTAGAGACTTAGTAGGCAGTTTAATGATGATGAGTAAGATACATAAGTTCGTCTTTAATATATCAAAAGTTCCATAAACAGATCTCATTATGAAATCTTGAGCTGAAAAGGCTATTGCTTATATTACCTTTACAATCGACTATTGCCGACAAGGTACTTAAAGTAAGTTTTCTAGATTTAAATGTCCCATTACTGGGAAATGGTCGGACTTGGATCTCCATGGCAACTAATATGCGCATCTTCCGGCTAGTTGCCAAGGATGCTAAACGGCTCCCTGGAATCACCGCTTAGCCTACCCTGCCTTTTAAACCGAGCGTTCATAATTATGATACGTCAGATCTATTTTGGGCCGTATTTAAATAGGTGATTGTAAAAACAAATACCTAAATGGTAAAATAGTGGAAATTCATTACTTCCCAGTGTGGGAACGATGACTCATTTTCAGAATATAAGACATGAAAATGGATTTTCCATATCGGACTAATAGCCAACTCCGAATAATGAAATTGACTATATGAAAAAAGAGAGGTGCTTAAAAATCTCTTTCGAAACGTTGAATAACATTATTCAAGGTTGTTAAGGAACCAATAGCATCGAAAATAAACTCTTTGTGAGTTTAGTGTGCCCCTTTGTTCTTGAAGTTTGAGGGGCGCCTCATAAGCGGCGAGTTACCACTTGCATTCAGACTCGAGGCACATTTTTTCTTTGACTAAAACGACATGTACAAACTACCCAGTTAATAACAACTGATATACGCACGCATCAATGGGATCCTTAAAAAACTAGCCTATAGCACAGCCTAATAGCTTCCTATCCTAATTATTAACCAGTGCCATTTAGCTTATTGTCCAGTCCAGAATAACTAACAGGTGTACTCTCTGTGTAGGTACTTGAACTGCTACCACAGACAATAACCTGCCATTTTATTGTGTTTATGAATAGCCTAAACTTCTTAGACCACCTATCTATACGAAGAGATCCTGATATCAGGATTAAATATGTAAACTTTAGTTTTATAATTGCTTTACTGGATGGGTTTTGAAAATATAGTTATAATCTGTTACAATTCTATAAAACTACCGTGTTTATAGAATCTTAATAGATTAACATTATTAGCTATTTATTTTTTGATGATATCAGTTTGTTATCAATGATTATCTAAGACGTGAAATATTGCCTTGTGATAGTGTTCGACCGAGGCGACGTAGTCAACACGCGTGGCTGGCACCGCGGGCACGATAGCAAGTCAATTATTCCGCCAACCGACTTACTTCAACGTTCATATAGTTTAATATTCTTATAACAAGTCTTATACAACTTTATTTATAGAATTAGTCCCTCACATTAAAATAAAATAAGAGACATAATTTAAGTCTTAAACATTTTCCACCACGCGCATACCTGCGTTATTAATATTATTGGTAGTGAAGTACCTACCTACTGATAAGACGCGGACGTACCTATTCCTTTACGTGTTTACATTCGTTGAGCAACAGTCTCGCTCCTCTTGTGACATCGATACGCTCGTCAGTGCAGTTTTACAAACAGTTAAGGTTTAATTAACAAGTGCAATGGTGTTCCTTTTACATCCTTAACCGACTCGAAGGACAGTGTGTTCGACGCTGTCGCCCTGGCCGATAAGTGATGTCGTCACACTTTCTTGAGTGTTGTGAAAAATGATTTACACAGGTGTTATAATATCAGCAGTCCGAAGTCTTACTCATTTTGTGTGTAACTAAAATCTAAATCTGCTGATAGATTTGAATTTGTCACTAAATTATTTGTGATGTTTGTGTGATTTACCTGTGATACATAAGTATTCTAAACATGGATAGGTTTAGGCAAAAAACGAAAAAAGAAAAACCGATTAAACATGTGGATAAGGAAAAGTCACCTATGTTTACGGACGTAAGAACTATGAAAGAAAATTTAAAAATAAAGGAAATATTAAGGTCCGTGAAGATGAATAGCAGTATGCGGATCAAAGCACCGCGAGGCAGTGTCGTAATGGACAAAAATGAGTTTACGGATGTCCAAGAAACAGTTTTAGATGAAACCAGTAACCTCCAACACAGTGGCACAATGTCGGAAGAACCGCAAGAAGAAAAAAACTTCAGTGGGGTTAGTAATTTACTATCAGATAGTGAAGCTGATAAAGTCTCACCAAATATTATAACCAATGATGCGGAACAACAACCTGAGCAAAACCAGGACCATTTACAATCTGAGCTCGAGAATAACACTGACGATCTTCACCCTGAAGGGAATGAAATAACCATCATACAAGTGGAAGGTAAGGCCATAGACCTCGAGTCTAGTCAAGAAAACTTAAACAGTGAAGACTCCGTATCTAAACTAGAATCATCTTTAACTAAAAGAAACAACCATGTCCTCGTAAAGACCCGGGAACGAAAATTATCTTTGGACAATACTATGTTATCCCGGCGAGAAAGTTTGTCTCAGTCGGAAGTGGACCTGCATTCGATAGGAAAATCTCCTTTGGAGAGGAAGTCATCATTTTTTCGAAAAAAAATGGACAGTTTCTTAAAGAACACAACAGAAATATTTAAAAGACAATCATTAGGAAGCAAGTCGCAAACTATGAACCGCAGAGGCTCCATGTCAGTTTCTCTTCAGTCCTTAAACGAGAAAGTTGAAGACAAATACGATAGAACCGCAATTAGTCAACAGGTAAGCATGTATACTCGTAGTTTGTGATAACACATCGTTAGAAATAGTAAATATAATAATATATTACATATTTTAAGACATTCTGATTCAAATTGACTGAAACCCACAGTAAACACAAGAATTGTATTCAGCCAACGATACATATAATATACAAATACTTACATACATGTATAAAACACCCATGACTCGGGAACTAATATCTGTGCTCATCACATAAATAAATGGCCTTACTGGGAAGTGACCCTGCTTAAGAAGCTGAAGGCCCTGCTTCAGCTTCTCAGGCAGGGTCACTACGAACTAGGCCAAACCTGTCATCTAAATATGGCACTACTTAATAGGTCCTTAATAGCTACTATTATTAAACTAATAATTACTTACTATATATTAAATATCTCAGAACGGCCACGTATTCACCGAAACCCGATTAGCATGTAGATTGTGTACTCTCGAAATGTATACGCACGTATATATACGTGTGTATATATATGCTCATAAAGGTATAATGATAAATAATTTTATTTTTCTATATGACACTAAAATAAGTTAGAAGCCGTGAAACAATATAAGTACACGCTAAGAGTATTAATGTTATACACAAAACTACCACAATATTTAAACGTTTTATACACTTGCACTTTTATACAAACAGAAGTAACTAGGTCATAGACTGTACTATGGAAGTTTATTGGACCCGAGCGTACGTTGTAACTTTCTTTAGAATATAAAATATGGAATAATAAATAAAAATACTCACAACGTTTTTTTATATTGTCTATGTTAATATTTGATTATCATTATGTTTTAGTAATTACTATTGTGTGCATATAGCGAAGACTTTCTGAATGCATGAACGCGATCTCGTCAAGAAACCGGCCTTTTAGTTTGACGACAAAATTTTTACCATTGTAAATATATACCTACATCTTTTATATAATTAAATATAAAGTTGTAATATTTACAAAGGATAAAAGATACATCTTTAAGGTAAACTGGGGAAGATTTAATGTTTTTTACGAGAGTTAAGATGAAAAGTCGCCTCTTGTAATGATTCGTAATATTGAAGTTATTATTATCTAAATGATCCCTCATAGCAAGTAATTAAATCTTGTGCCACTTTACCTACTCAAAAATCAAAGGACTATCATTTACTATAGAACATAATATAATAAGTATTTGAGCCTACGTAACTTTTATTATATATATTTTTAAAATTTCAAACCAAGGAAGTGCGCGGGAGCGCGGCAAGCGTGGTGTCAAGCTGCACATTGGACGCGAGCGAGCGAGACAGCGCGGGAAGCCAGCCTACCCTCTCAGCCAGCCAGCCCAGCGTCACACAGAGCCAGGGCAGTCCTAACTGTGAGTACCGATCGATATCAATAATGACTAGCCACTGACTGACTAAACCACGTGCGTCAGGAAAGGTTGAAATATGTAGGCCATACTGAAAACTTCATTACCTTAGCATTTTTATTCGTTAGTTCAGCGGTTAGGATCAAAAGTTTTTCTAACGCACACTCGCTGGTTGTATTGCCCATGTTATAACAAACATTAAAACCGGCCCATAGCACGTCGGGCCATGCTCAATGTAGGGTTCCGTGGTTTTCTACCCTAAAAACGGTTTAACCGATAAAGATCAATATACTTTTATTTTATATTTTTTCATATTTTGGACTTGCGGTTCATAAGTTAAAGAGTTGATCGCGCTTTCAGAGTAGTTGACAAATAACATTGCTTTTTGATTAAATACCTATATTTAGATATTTACGTTTGATGGAGCATAAACATTAACGATTTTGACTTTAACTGTAATGTCGGGGGTGAATTATACTGGTGGCCTAACTCGGTGATCAGTTAACAATATCTACAATACAGTTTCTATGCCACTGTTGTGGCGAACCGTCGAGTCCATCTTTAACTGTTTAAATATTTCGCTTAACCCGACTGACTTATTGCTACGAAGTACAAACTCAGAGCTGTAGTTTCCACTCCTTGAAGAAAGAGAATCATTTGAATTCATCGTCAATAAAAAAATAACGAAATAAATATACCTACACGTCGTTGATGGGAAACCGAGTCATGGCCTGAATATACTATATATGTATATAAGCACATACTTACGGTGCGACCACACCGCTGCTTAAAATACGGCGACGGTACGGAATCGCAGCAACATGCCGTGAACTTCTAAGAACGTTCTTCTTCGAACCGTAAATTGAGCTGCTCCAAAAAGCTTTTATATAGGGCTATTGTGAGCAGTAATGTGACGTGGCATGGAGCATGCGGTTAAATTCATGACATAATATAGATAGTTAAAAATGTTATAAAAATATAGATCTGCTCCGATCCTTTGGTTTTAGCCAATTGATTGGTTGCTGCTAAGCATTTGACGCCGTACCGCACAGTCGCAGCACTTAGCCATATTATAGTATATTAGCATGCATCCGTGGTAGAATGGTGGTAGAAAATTACTATATGTAGGTATAAGGTAAAGTCGGGAAGAATTACTTTTTTACGAGGGATAAGATTAAAATTAACTAGCCTGTAATGAATTGAATGAGTACGGACTTACAAAAAAAGTATCTAACATTAGTTTTTATTTATTTTCAGGCATTAATGAAGCATATAATCAGGAATCACTCCTCAATTCTCGAGCGATTTCAATGAGTTCTGGTTTAGATTCCGCCTTTGGACAGCGGCGTCGAAAAACTTCTCGTTCAAACAGGCAAGTAATCGACAGTCAGAGAATATGTTACTCTTTGACGGTGAGGATTGGTTTATAGCTCTCTTTTAGACTCTGTATTGTAAATATGAAAATTCTTTCTCACTTCTATGACGTTTTAACTATAGAAATAATATACATGTCCTATATTTCTGGGTTTGTGTAGTTACCACTGTCTTATTTGTGCGTTGTCAGTCAAACTAAATTTAATACCTTCTTAATGTTTTATTTCCAAGTTATTTTGTAGGTTTAACTAGGTGCGTAAATACCAATAATACTTATAAAACCTACTACCTAAACATAGGTACAAAGTTTCGCATAACCTCTACGATGCTCACAGCTCCTGCCACATTGATTATCCGCGCACTGGGCTGTTATTTTCTTATTTACCTCCTTCACCTGCTTAGTTCTGTTATATTTATATCGTGAGTAACCGCTCAAATGTGAAAAGTGAAGTGAAGTGGGTTGATTTGACAGAACAGTTAAAGGCGTTTGCATTTAGTTTAATTTGTGTAACTCTTACTAATTTTGTAAACAAACAGAAAGGCACGATTGTGCTATCTAAGTTTATAATTTTTCTCATGTATATAGATTAAACAATGTTGAGTTGTTTTCTAATGTAATGTAAATACAATAGCGACTCTGTCCAGACGCTTCTTAATATGGCCTTTTAGAAATATTTAGTTCACGTTAGTACGTTAGTCACATATTCAAATTACTGACATTATTTAGTCTGCTTGTATTGCCGCGACAAAGTAAACAGTGTTACAGTGGCGGAGTAAATACCTGTTCGTAATGTGCACGTCATATACATTTCAGCACCTCTGATCTAATTCGACTAACACAATAACGTAACCCTGTGGCTCGTGGTAACCTGTGGGCTTATCCTGCCCTCACCTCATTAGAATAGCATCACACTCGATTATTGCAGGGTACACTTAACGATGTTGCGAAGATCCTCATACGTTGCTGAGTATTATTACTTAATAAGTCCCTTCAAAGCCTCATCTTTAAGGAATTTTCTTATGTTGTCATACATACAATTAACAAAACAACAATGGGCACTTGTTAGCTGTATATTTTATGAAACGTACCTGATGTATAAGTTGGAATAAAGATAAGTACGAGTACCTATATTAAAGATCACAATTATAGTTAAATCTGGACGTCATTCTATATATCTACAAATAACGCTTATGAGTAACGTGTAGTTAGTAGGTAATAATAATATAATAATACGTGTAAAGTTTCGTTTGACTTGTGTTTTAGTAGGTAAAAAGAGGAGATTTCAAATTCAAAATTTATTGCACACATACGAGTATTACACATCAAAAGTACATGAATATGGACTGTTTAACAGACAGACTCCTAGTAGCACACTAACATAGAAATAACACAATCAATTATATTTTCGTTTTAGAGATATAAATTTTTACATTTGCATATTTAGTCTCAAGCACTAAACCTTTAAAATAAAATAAAAATTCTGCATGATAAGAATAAACTTCTTCTAAAAAGGTAGTAAATGTTATTTTCTAACAAGTATTTACCACGTGTTCTTTTGAATCATTGAAGATTTTTAAATTGATTTTATATAAAGGATTTGACGGTATTATATCATAATTTTTTTATATACATGTGTATGTGCAGAATGCTCATTGCACATAGCCGAACACCTTATGTACTTAGGCTCTATGATGAAATGTACAAAAGTGATCAGATAATATCGTATTTTTCATCCAGTTACCTTTTCACTCCATTCCACGTTAGCGCGAATCTATCGATCGCTGTATAGCCAGGCTTTCAAGTTGGCTGTCTTGCCACATACCCGTATGAATTTGCTTCTAACTACTTACACTATAAAAACTAGGGATTAACATTAAAAACTCTTAAATTTGGAACTATGCCAATATTACAATTTTATACGGTTTTGTAACAAATACGTACTTAAATAAGTCTTATTATTACTTTTATCGAACTATTAACTACTGCACATATTTTTATATACATTTTCTACAAACCAGTATGAACGTGGGAAAAACAACGTAGCAGAACAAACTTTAAGTTACAGTCGAGTATCCGAGACTCCGCAGATAAAGTTTTGAGCACCTAGGGGAGGTAGTGGCCGTTGTATGAAGGGCTTATTTGAGCTTAAGGACTTGTATACTTCTCATTCATCAATAGACTTCCGACTTCGGAGCTAGATATAGTGAAACTTTTTGCCTCTGCATCTTTTAGCTCCAACTAGGAATATTGAATCCTTTGGATGATTATTATTAAATATGTAATTAAATTCTAATAACAGATTGTCTTTACACACGTTTATGTACCTACACACATTTTTAGAAATAGATTTCATATGAGAATAAGACTTTACGAAGTAATGATATGAAAAGGTACTTTTTAATTACTGAGAGAATACATACCATTAATATCATTATTTCATTATGTAACCTTATTAATACTTTACTTAATGTATGTAATTCGTAATGCCTGATTTCGACTTATATTCCAGAGTAACATGGGTGGCAAGCGAAGGACTAACCAACTACCTACGCCGTTTGACTCAAGATGAGACAAACAAAGAGATGTACGCATCCCATTCGTACCAGGATTTCTCGAGTATTCCCGAGAATACGCTGCATGAGCCGAAGCTAGATTCGAAGGGCCGCCGGCTCTCCTACCAGCGAGCCGTGTCTGGCGAAGACCCTGCGCCGAGATACGACTCCAGCTTAAGAAGAAAACCGTTAATTCCAGAACATTCAGAGGTACGGTCCTGATTATTTACATACTCCTTGCCAACTTAGCCCCAACTTAGCGGGCGTAACGGCGTAAGACCGACGGAGTCAACTACGTCTGTGACATAATGACATTGCAGACTGTATAATTTTAAATCGACTAGTCGCTATTGATAGGCACTATCATTGTATAGTGGTCACGTTCCCAACCTTTTTTCAGTGGCTTCTCATACTGATCGGCAGTAGTTCTCTATGAAAACGGTTGTCTATTCACTAGAACTTAACTTCCTTCCTTCCCCTTCATACTTTATTTTCTAAAAAGCAGTGAAAATAGTGTAAAATAATGTTTTGCAGTTCGTATTTGTTTTGAGTGCTAATTATAATTCCCGAGCAAGTGAAAGATTCTATAAGTTAGAATCGTAACTTTGATGTCACGTTGCTGAGTATATACAGTTCATAATTATCTACTGTTTGTCTTAGTTCCTCAGGAGTTAAAATTGATTCTCATTTTTTGGTACTTCGTAATTTTTTAAAACACAACTCAGTTCCATCTTGTTAAAATATTTTATGTAACAAACAAAAACAAAACACAGATCACCAATTTGTTTTAAATAGTGTTCGGTTACTAGAATATAGGTACAAAATAAGTTTTCAAATTTTAATATAGTTACTTTATCTACACACTTAGCATAAGTCCCCTATAACGTGTTCAAAAACCGTAGTTAATGGCCAACATTACAATAAACATTGACAGAATTTAATAATTTCCTTGTCTCTGGTATTTAGTAATAGCAGCATTACGTCTTTAAAATTATGACGTAATGAATTTCAAATTTTGAATATCTTCCAAAACCTAAACAAACATTAGACTGAACTTATATTTTTAAGAGGTTGGTATCATTAGTCTTTATATTTATAAAAACAAACGTGATACAATTTTGATTGCCGACTTTGTTGCTGTCATATGTTAGCGTTATGTTGTTTAACAAAAATCGTACTTAGGTTACCTATGTACATACCTATTATATTCGTTTTTACAGTCTTTTTTATACATTATCTGCTGACATTACACTAAATATTAAGTATTAATGAGTTTGAAGATTTCGTCATAATAATTGCCAATTACATGAATCTTTCTGATTCTATGTCAGTGCAGTTATATCAATGCTTCCAAAGATCGTCACCAATGTTATTAGTATGTGATAATGTACTGTTAAGCAGACAATTATAAGCAATACCACAAAGAACGCATGCAAACAACATCTCAATGCTGTGGCTCTAACATAATGGCAAACCATAACAAAGTGCTACGATTATGTGTTAAATACCATAAGACTTGATCCAATCACGGCCAGCAGATACTGAGCGCGCCAGCGTCAGCACTAAGTAACATACTGCTGAATGTCCCATGAAGGAGACATCTTGTAGTAAACCAAGATTCCCAAAGCAATAAAATAGAAGCCAAAGTACGCCACGCCAATCTATTTATTAGAGCTAAAATCGTATCAACATAAATAATATGCACTCGTAAATATTATCTGTTTTAGCAGTTTAAGACTTATGACTTCATATAATAAGGCCGTTGTAACTTTTTTTTAAACTATGAAATATGATAATTTCTTCAATTTGTATGCGAAGTTATTGACCTAAAGTTCTAGACTGCATTTATGTACTGTCAAGTTTTTTTTGTTCGACCCGAGAAGAATTGTGGTGCGCGCTTTCGTGACCTAAGGCTATAGTCGGGTTTCCATAGTAAGTCGGAATTTGTATCCGTCCAAAAGTCGACAAAAGCCGAAGTACGGCTTTTTTGAGAAATGTAACTTTTACTAGATGTTAGCTACGAGTATGTTTTTATTCGCCGCTTAGTCGCTTACTACCTACTACTCGTACCTACCTAATTAAGTAACTAAGGACCTGCATTCAGTCTTAAATTAATCATTTAATTTGTGTTTCAACAATTAACGGTGTTAACTGTATTGAAATATGTATGTTTAAAGTATACGACAACACATTTTCATGCATGTAACTTAAATAGCAATGGCTTAATTGTCGTAACACAAATGAAATGATTAACTCAAGATTAATTGCAAGTCTTTAAATTAACTCACTTTAAGTAGGTAATTTTTTTTTTCTAATCGTCACGAAAAGTATTCGTAAAGGAGAAACGAAAAGCATCGAGAATAGCACTAAATGGGTTAGTGAGTATGGGTATTTGTATGGATATTTAATAGTCATGTTATGTAGGAAATGAGTCTTCTAAGTTGCCCTAAATTCAAAACAAAATGTCTTGTCAGGTACGGAGTATCGTACTAAAAAAATACTTATTATACCGAACGGAATAAACGCTCATATCTTTTTAGTTAAAATGTGTCGAATAATGTGTTTAAGCGTTATGTAGTGATGCGTTAAAAATATGCATAGACTAGTCTGATCAGATTAATTCATGATATGATGTATGACGTGTACGTAACGTCATCCGGTTTCGGAAACTTGGGCAGTACCCTTACCATGAATTGTGACATTGAGGTTTTCGATAACGAGTATCCAGTTTAGTATCTTTGCATCTCGTGCGCACTAAAATAGTACAAGCGAGATGCACAGATAGTAAACCCGATACTCCTTATGACAACTCATTGTAAAGGTACAGGCCAGTATTTGTAATTTATATTTTTCTAGTGGACCCGACAGACGTTGTCCTGATCCCTGAGTGTAACTTAACATTTCTTCACCATCGCGTTACCCATATAAATAACATTATCACTTACGCGTTCGAGACGTTTTTTTACGTCAAAATAAACTTACACTAGAGCCCCTGGTTTTAGTATGAATATTGATTTCGAATATTTCAAGCACGCATTCTGTCAATGGTAGGTATATCAAACGCCACAAGTTTAAAATTATAAAAAATGCAAAGATTACATTAGAAGTGATTTAATCTGGTAGTTACGTAATCTTAAATTTTCCATGCAATTCTCTTTATTTCTTTCTTCCATATGAACCTTCTCCTGACAATAACAAATCCAACAAAAACAAAAAATAGCGAAATCAGTCCAGTCGTTCACGCGTGATGCCGTTGACCAAGGGAAATAGGAATTCATTCTATAAAATAAATAAAGGCTTTGTTTCAAAATTACTTAAGAGTATGTGTTAGGATAAACATCTATTGTGATATTCATAAGTCCATTAAGAAATGTGACCTCCCACCTACGCGGTGCGTTGCTCCATCCCTTTATATTACATTCGAGCATGTATTGTCGTTAATATAAACTGTCAAACGTTATTTTCTCGAGTTTTATCAAAACAATAGCGCTCATAATGTGGACGTCTCATAAGATCTCAAGTTTCAGTGACATTAACGCCTTGACCTTACATTTATATCCATCACGTTAGTTCATACGTAAAAAGTGTGGGGATTAGGAGCTCTCGAACAATAATTAACTCTCTTTCAAGTGTTCACTCACTTTTCAAGTAAAAACATGAGTATCAAAGTCCGCGCAGAAAAGGTGCAGAACCGTGCGGGACCTTAATGATAAGCGAAACAAAATATTGTTCTCGAGCTTCATTTTAAGCTTCGTAAGACCATACATCCTCTACTCTGCAAACTATTACAAAGTGTGTCGGTTTTCTTTTTCACTGACCATAAAACATTTTTTTTACGAGCTATACCTACATTTGTTTACTTTTGTTTTAATATCCTACAGTCAGCAGCAGAAGTAGCTAAGCGTTTGAGGTGTTAAAAATGAGGTCAACACGTCTCTATTGTCAAGAGAATAAGAGCGCGTCTAGGTCATTTTGAACACTTTAAACGCTTAGCAACTTTTGCTGCTGACTGTACCTATACTTATCTACTTTTGTCTTGTCACTATGTCTCTTTCGATTCGCAATTCCAATGAGCTATTTGCTTACAATACCGACAATACAAATATTCTTTGTTGCTAATAAATCTTTATTGCACATCTAAAACAGCAACTTCAAATAAACTGAAAACATAAAATAAAAAATACCACCATACTGTTACGACCGTTACCACCAACCTAAACCTCAATTTAATATGGCAAGTGACTGAGTTGGCAGCTGGTTTCGACTGGAAGTTTAAAGTTTATCGCTTTGCAGTATAAGAGAGTGGGAGCACTAGCGTTTCAGTCCTGCATTTTCTCGGCGTTCAATATAAATTTACATGCTTTACTTTGGAGTCAGGACAACTTCGTGGGCGTGAAATAGTTCCAATTAGTTCTTGATATAATTTTAAATTAATTTATAAATAAGCATTTTTCTTGGGCTAAAGAATATTCTTGCAATATATTTTGGTGTATATTAGAGCTTCGGTCTATTTACAATAAAAACCCTATAAGTAGGTAATGCCTTACTGTAATATTTCCTAACTAATGCCAGCAGAGAATAGTATCCCTCAGAGCGCTACCAGTTTATTATTTTTGGAAGTCTAGTAAATATAAGCATGTAATCTCAGTCGGTACCTGTTATATTTTTGACTTTGCATATTTGTCTCTGAGCTCCCGAGCGCAGGCCCGTGCTCAACCTCGCGACACGTGACTGCTCAAATTTGTTTCACTTCTCTCCCAGCGTTTTGCAAAGTCCATATTTCCTTTATTAGATATTTCCCCTCCGTCCGTTTTCGCAACTGCGTTTCGCAACCAGTTGTGGCTTAAAAATGTTCACTCTTTTTCCGTGACCACTTGCGAACAAATAACTGATTCTTTGGGTGAAACTTATGCAATTATAAAACAATAGGTAGGTTAGGATCTTTAGGTACCCATAAATGCCAGAAGGGCAGACCGAACAGAATTAGGAGCCGCTCTGTCATAGCTGTCGAATAGTAGAATTAAACCACCGAAACAATCGGCTGCCCGTATCCCACGCGGGGGCCATCCCTACAGGTTCAAAACCCAACGGTCGCCCGTATCAATAGCGAGGGCCGTTGGGTCAAACCCAACGTTCTTTAACAAAAAAAAAAAAACCTCTCTGCGAAAATAGAGTGTAAATTCTCAAGTCGCGACTGGTTACGAATCGTAGGTACGAAAATGGCCGGAAGGTTGGTAGTCATTTCAAAGATTTCATTTTAACATTAATAACGACGCGACGATTAGTAAAACTTTTGCCTAATTACTTTAAGAAAGATACACTCTCATTATTTGACATGAAATTGTGTTTAATTTAGTTCAATAATTATTATTCTTATAAATAAGGATATGTGTTTTCCTGACCTGAACTAACTAGAATCTGACGACACGCCTGCCGCGTCTCCACCGTTCACTCTCAGCCAGACGGCAGCAGTTGCAATGTCCGTAATATTTGGTGTTTAATGAATGTTTGTATTGTTACAATAAATTTATACAGATAAATACAATCATTATAATTCAATTAATAAATACCAATCCCATACAGTGGCATTTGGCACAATATGGTAGACAAAGTAGAAACACAGTACACGATAGTTCACTCGGTACAAATGATGATAGACGGCGACGGACTTGTACACCTGCATCATGTGATAAAGTAGCAAATTAGATTTCTGTTAGAGAACACTCGCTGTTTACTAGGCTAATCGGGATTAGTCATAGACTTAGATGAATACTAGTTCTAATGGACTTAGAAGGAGCCATGAGAAGGATATGTCCTCCATTAAGATCGCGAGTCCTGAATCTCAATTAAAACCTCCGACGGCCTACATGACTTCGACGTCTGCAAACTATAATATTTACCACAACTGATCACTCACTCATCTAAACGTTTCACTACTTACAACTGGCATAAGAGTTGGAACTATAAAAAGAAAACATATATTTTTAATGTTCAAATATTGTTTAAATAAAACATGATATTTCCCTGCTGAACTATTTACTGAGAAGAACTATGGAGAGCTGTTTACACTTTTATAATTTATTAAAAATCTATTTATAGATGGTGAGCGAAATGGGGTGGGCGTTACAGGGTGTAAACGTCAATAGGGTGAAAATTATAAATAGAGGTGTATTTTAGCGTCATCTTTAATTTATAAGGAACCTTACGATAAATTCAAATTTTTTGACAAGGTAGGTCCATACGTAAGTCATTTTTCAAAAGATGAGGTGTTGAGTATTTATTTGCGGTGACGACATGTTGGATCTCTATAAAAACAGTAAAATAAAGTCAAAAATACACAGACCGTCAAATTAACCTTGTTTTTGCCTCAAAATTAATTGCGCGTGAATAAAATTGTATAGGTATTATGTTTTCATTTTATTTTCTCGCAATCAAAGTGAAAAGTAGTGTGTGTAACTCTTGTCTAAAAGCCATATTACCCTTCGAACAAATTAACTATCTTAGGGTTATATGGCATACCTACTTAGACCCTTCTTAACAATCTACTATTTTAACGCACTTACTTGTAACATGCTCTCATGCTCTCTCATTAGTTACGCCGCTTTTTGTGTAATAGTCCAATAGTCGTACGCATATAATTTTCCTACCGTTAAGCAGTTATTATGTGGTAAAAATCAGTATCTACATATTTATAAGAACTGGAATTGTCGGCCTTAATTATGAAAAAGAATAATAAAGATATTTCATTTGTTACATTCATCATCTTCCTCGCGTTGTCCGGGGTTTTGCTATAGCGCATGGGAGCCTGGGGTCCGCTTGTTGTATTATTATTTATAAATGAACGGTATATTAAATTTTTAATATTGGCTTTTTGGTGATTAGATTGGCGGAACTTGGGGAAAGTCCAGGAGTTTACTTTTTTATCACAGATTTTAACCCCAAGTTGTTACATAATGTAAAGATTTGGCACTGCACTCACAATAAAATATGAAAACAACATCATAATGTGTAAAAGATGTTGTTTTTAAAATGATAACAAGCTAAAAGTTCAACCATAATAGATATCAATCGGATATTTAGTGAAATAAAGAACCTTGTTGATAAAACATTCGATAGTTCTCAGGTAACTATTTTCTATAAACAACGAATAAATGTCTGCCCTTCTGTTTCAATCCAATATTCAAGCAGCAATAAATAGCAGCAACAGTATAACAGTGCAATTTAAGAAGAGGTATGGAATGTACAGCTAAATAATAGCAAAGGCATAATGGCCCTAGTTTGAATATTCATTTCCAATCAGCTTAGATCCAGCCACCTGTACGAGTAACTAGTTATTGAAAAAAGGATCATAGAAAGAAACACAATATGGAGTTTCAATAATGGCGGAGATTAAATCTTTAGTACCTAATCAATAAAGTCATTTGGCTTAATTTAGAGAATTCACATACCTGAGCTGAAAATCTCTGTGATTACTTCTTCTTTTTCCAGATGTTTATCTAGAAAAACAAACCTATCGATTAAAATCAACATGATTCACCCTCCGGGACGCTACGGTAGCACAGACAAATACACTTTGACGACCGGTCTGGCTTAGTGGGTAGTGACATTGCCTATGAAGCCGATGGTCCTGGGTTCGATTCCCAGTCAGGGCATTTATTTGTGTGATGAACACAGATATTTGTTCCTGAGTCATGGGTGTTTTCTATGTATTTAAGTATTTATATGTATATATCTATTATATATATCGTCGTCTAGTACCTACAACACAAGCCTTACTGAGCTTACCGTAGGACTAGGTCGATTTGTGTCAAATTGTCCCGAAATTTTTATTTATTTATTTACACTTATAAAAAAATACACACGTGAAACATATAACTTCTCTTTTGTTTCGGAACAGTTTTTTGAACATATAAATAACATTAACTAATTGAACAAAAGCATAAATAACATTACTTAAAACACTTTAATAGATGAATTTTGCATTAACTCTTAATTTGGCAATGTACCCCCGGTGATGCCTACACATTATTTGACCATTTTTTTAATAAAAATATTCAGGGCTATTCAGGTCTGTCGAGGCTGGAACGCACGTTTTTTTGTTTTATTTTGACAATTAAGGGTTAAATAGGTACAAGGAAACCCTATGGAAACTATAACTGTAAGCTTTACATCTGCAAAAATGTTGAAAAATTGACTAAGGCGATACAAACTGCAAATTAAGACCTTTTCTATGATGATATTGAAAAACGGTTACGGTGCATACAACAATAGGAAAGGTGGAAACAAGACGGCGCGGCGCGCAGGTAGCTCGCGCAACGAAGGTGTTGTGTATATATAGCGTGCCGCCGGCTGTCCTCCGCCAGTGGGGTCGAGTTCCCGCTACGCTTTGCCAGCGAATCTTCTTGACCCTCGCGAGAAAACACTGAAATATTCAAGTCTGTAAAAATCATTGCATTCAATCGCTTTTTTGCAGTTATCTAGAAACATTTTAAAATCCCTAAATATTTGATATACAATTTAACTTGAAAATTCTGTCAGTTGTAAACTTTCTAACGTGCCTATGAAGTAAGTTTTGTAAGTTTGCTCACAGTTACTTCGCGGTACTTAGCGATAACTCAAAACGGTTAACGGATGTAAAATATTAACTTTGATTTCTTTGAAATTTATTTAAGTGCGTTATTGGATATACATAGTTGTAAGGTGAGTTGTGTGCGTAGATTAGTTAGGAATTGTCGATTTGTGTTAAAGGGGTAGTAAGGATTGAATCTATCATGATATTAAGTTTGCTCGGGTGGCGGGCTGGCGGGCTAGCGGGTAATAAGCCGCGGCCGACGGTGTTATTGGGTAAGTTTGGCGTTTGCCGGCTCGTCACGGAATGAACTTTAGTACCCAGCGTGTTCGCGATAAAATCTGCCTTGATATTGATTTAGGGCAAGGTGTTTCGTTAACTCTACACTTAATTTTAACACTGTCTTTAAACTTGGTCAGATTTTTTTTTACATTTACTGTGACTTTAATTGTTAAGATTCACTCGCCGTCATGTAAACGATACTTAAATAACACATTTGAACTACTCTGTTCCAAACTTAAGGTTTATCAAAATAAACCTCACGCGTTACGGAAATGAATTAAGTTTGGAAACTATCTATGCCAAAAAATTCAATTTTTATCTTAGATAGTTTTGTAAATCGAATATTACTCAACACGGAGAGCTGCGGCTCGTCAGACAGCAAACGCGAACGGCTCTTGATAAAGCTCCTTGTTACGGGACAAAACATTTCTAGCGTTATTTGACTTGCAAAACATGAGTTTAAGAATTAATATGTTTGCGTCTTAGGATAGTTTTCATCTTAAAATTATTTGAAAATTTTTCGAAGTGTCGACACTATGGACATGGAAAATTATACCTATTGACCAGAAGCTTAATTTACAATGTCTGTGTATATGTTTTATTATTAATCGTATATACTGTGTAACACTAGGAAACTAATTTTAACAGCGTATTCCTGAGGCCTAAAAAAATAGGAAATATGGCAAAAAAAAATGTTTTTTTTTTTGGTCTTCTTTTCTTAAAGTATTTTGACATAAAAAATAAATGTTAATGAGAAAGCTATGCTTGAAAACAAAAAAAAAATTATATATTTTTTTTATCTAATCTTATTTTAATTTAATGCTATTATTTTCGGTCACTTTGATGTCTGCAGCATAATGAGTTCCATGTCCATAGTGGTAAAATCGCCGTTAAGAAAGCGTTTGGTGCAGAGTTATAATACAAATATATTTTCTTTGGTTATAAGTCCGAAACGAGGGAAATTTCAAAGGGACATTTTAGTCTCTAAATATGGTTAGGATGACGCTGTTAAAATTATTCGGTTATATTTCGTTTTTTACGTGGTGCATAATTATTATAAAACATTCAACGTCTGTTTGTCTTAAAGATTCTATGTAGCTCAAAATAAATGTCGTACGCAATAAAAAGCGCACAAAATTTGTTTCATATTTCTACAAAGACAAAACATTTTCGATTTTAGTTTTGCATAGTCTAAGTATATTATGACCAGACATAAGTTTTGGTGGCAATAACGTCAATTCACTAGGGACTTCCTTCCGATATAAAATTTATCGATACTTATTTCGAAGTGGCATTTCATTATGGCTATAAAGTTCTCTGGATAATTGATGATATGATGATTACCACCCATCAATGCTACCTATACTATACTTTTTAGGGGTTCCAAATAAAAATAAAAATCAACCTTTACAACAACAGGCGATCTGAGCCATTCTTTGTTTTACCACCCTGGGTACGTAACATACTAGTTATCACGTCACAATGGGCGGTAAGAGAGATTTACCGCCCTGGGGCGCGACGGAAAATCTCATTTCCACCCAGATGAAGACGTAAAACTATGTACGCACCACGGGCGATAATATAAGAAGGCCTCAGATCGCCTGTTCACGGCCCTCAACTTCGGTTCGAGCCACAAATCGATCTTAGCCATTCTTTGTTTTACCGCCCTGGGTACGTAACATACTCTTTCATACTCAATCGTTTTCCATGCAAAGTAAACTGAAACCAAGTATTTAATTACATCTTTTTCATTTAATCAAATATGAACCTTAAATTAATAATAACTACTGTCATCAGAAAGTACAACTTATCGATAAAATAATATACTCTGGAAGTTCCTAACTAATTTTATTCGTGCCACGAAAAGTTCTGTGTGATTATGGCCTTAAACGATCGCCTACGATTAATGTATTACTTTGTTAGAGCGCTGAAATAATAATATTTTACATTCTTAACTCTTCCGTCTGAATTTATTCGGCTTTATCTTAGTATCGTAGGATAGCAATAAGCGCTACACGTTCACTGCGGTACGGGGTTGATTCCACTCCGTATAGTTAATTGCGATACATTTTAACTAATTGCCGCAGCGAAGGTGTTAAAGGGAATCAGTTTACAGTAGGTCGTAAGGTCAATTTGCATTTAATACGTTTTGTTCTCGGTGGCACATTCATGATGATTCAATATTGAATTTTCTATAGTTTTCCGACCTAACTTTGGGGGTGGTGCCTAAGTTAGTGTAGTTGATGTTGGAAGCATGTGCACGAGTGCATAATAAACATTCAAACTGCAATGTTTTAATTAAAAAAAAACCACGGAATCTCCAACATGGTAGTATCGCTACGATAATCATCAATCGGTTTCGAGAGCGTGCGCGTGTAATTTCGTTTCAATAATTTTAAAATTTTATTCGCATTTTAAACAAACGGTAGAAAGTTAAAAACTACCAATCAGAAAGTTCCCATCGAAAAATTATCCAGAATTCAAAATTAAAATTCTTGGAATTTTGTGATACCGATGTTTGCTTAGAGAGCAGGAACGTTAGATATTTAGACATAAGCTAAAGTTTAAACTTTCCGTAAATAAGTTTCTGATTGGGGTCGACTAAATCTAGTACGATTTAACCCAACGAAGACATAGGTTTGCGCGTTTACTGTTCAAAAGCTTACTTTATTGCTTCCTCTCATTTTGAGAGAAAGCAATGACGAAAGCGCGTCTCATCTGTGAACCGGGGCACCCCAGTATCAGCTTCTTTCTCTGGACCGGATACAGTGGAAAGCGACTCTACCTATTGGATGGCAGCATATTTCGATTCGGCTTGATTCATTGGCACTCCGTAGAGATATTGCCTCGCTCTGCATTTTCTACCGCTATAATGGAGAGTGCACCAAGTAATTGTTCGGTATATGGGATTAAAAAGTAAAAAATATATTTTTGTCGGGTACTATGACGACACAAAAGGTTTTGACTAGTAAAGAAGACTATCGGGACCTTCGGTGTACATGTCAAGTCGAGCGGGTAAGCATTGATTATAATTGCGCTCTATTTTGACGACATAATGCTATTATATTTTGTTTAGCTGATTGCCTAAATACGGCTGTAATCAAAGAGGAACTGAAGAAAACCTTTAAAATCAAAGACTTACGGCCAGCGCATCATATTCTTGGAATGTTTCTGCCTTTGTAGAAAGAACAATGAAAACTATATTAAGAAGGTGCAATCGGTTTCAAATGTTGGAAAGTAAGCCAGCTCGAACGCCTATGGAGTCAGGATTGAAATTTGTGAATTATATACTAAGATGGATTGGACTTTAGAGGCCTGATAGGTTGTCTCATATATGTACATAGCAGTGTGTATGAGGCCGGATATGTCACACGCTGTCAGCTCTCTCAGCCATTTCAACGACGCATACGACAAGACCCACTTGAAGGCGGTGAAACGCGTTCTTCACATTTTTAAAGGTACACTTAACTATTTTTTAACTTTCCAGAAGTCAGGGTTGAATATAGTCGCATATGCTGATGCCGATTTTGCCTCGAACAAATTCGATCGTCGATCATACTACCATTTTAAAATTGGCAATTCTATCATCTCTTAGGAGTATAGAAAACGAGGACGGTAGCGCTTTCAAGAATAGAGTCGGAATATATTTGTCTCTTCGATATTTGTAAACAGGCTCTTTTTTTACTCAAGTTTCTGTTCAAAATTTACGGTGTTCAGTAGAGGATAACATTGCTTAATGATAACCAGTCTTCACTGAAGTTGTGCACTAAGTCTAAGTACCACGCCAGAACGACACATAGACGTAAGATGTTTTTAATTCGGGAAATTGTTAAATATCTGACGAATGGTAGCCGACGTTTTGACAAAATCATTGGCAAATAACAAGAATGATTGTTGGTTATTTGGACCTATATGGCGTTAAACCAATAAGGTTTTAAGTAGTATACTTACAGAATTATGCTTTTGATAATGTTAAGTTTCTATTTTAGAGGACAACAGAAGTGTCTCTACTACACTTTTAAATTTCGCTAAGACACGAGTGCCCAACATTGATTGCAGTTTGAATGTTGTCGCACTGCAGTGATTTAACTCCACGGAATCTCCTGCGCGGTGGTACAATTAAATCCCTCCACGCATGGACTTTATAGATACACTGACGCACGAGTTTGTATTTTGAATTTTAACTCGGTAAAAAATTTACATATTTTTCATAAGACTTTGGTTCTTGCACAGTAGGTAGTTATAATATTATACTGAACTAAACCGCAAATACATAAAAATAGTACATTGTGCAACGAGGATGGTAAGTAAGGTATAGTAAACGCGAGTCTATTAGAAGCCCGACGACGAAGTCGGAGGGCTTTTAATGACTCAAGTTTGTTATCCACTTACCACCCGAGGTACATACAATGTTTTTCATCACATTTGCGAGGAAATAAAATAAATTCGTTGGTAAAACATTAGTTACTAGTGTAGTGTAGTTTTACCTATCAGACCGCATCCACTATAAAAGATTGTCAACAATGTCAACTTTGTTCAATGTCTTCCACAGATAATGTTAACAACTGCGTTTTGTTTTCGAAGTTGATAGATCATCTTGTTAAATAGTATCAATTATCAAAATCAAATAGAAACAACTATTTTTAATAAATACTAAACATTAAATTGCAGTCAAATTTAATATAAAGATATGTTTTATACATATTAAAAGTTGGTTGTAGCAAACTTTTGAAGATATGAAATACACCTTGGCTGTTTAGAAACATCCTCAGTCCAAGTGAAGTATAGGTTCTGTATATTTTTAAAACTAAACTTAACAGCCCGTGTGAGCTAAATCGGCTATAACTGCTCTGTACTCTCGCAAGTAACAACGCAATTGACGAGCAAGTGTGATGAAAAATATTATCATCGTTTTTCACCGGGACCATGAGGACAATGGTATGCTCCAAACGTTGGAAGTATTTTTTTATATTTATATACGTGGTTAAGTTCAGTTTAATTGAAATGGTACAATATTTATAATAGTTTAATAGCGCCCCACATTTTTAGATTTAGATTTGGTCACAGTCAAAACACTAGTGGTAGCTTAGGTATCTGGTATGTACCTGTCCACCCAACCCCATAAAGGTTACACGCAATCGTCGCGGACTGTCAGCACAAAATCGGTAAGAATTCCATTCATTATGTTTGCCTTGTCCACGAGCTTCATTCGCGTAGTAACCGGATCTAGTGAACGCTGTCGACTACCGGCCCTGGAGGGGGAGGGTGGAAATGGGTATATTTTCTTTAGGCGGACAGAGTAAACACAATTGGTATTTACACGTACCGATTTCTGTGCTGCAAATCTGATTCTGATTTTTCGCGGTTGCACGCATTGTAGTTTCTAATGTAGGGATTTTACGTAAAATAGTAATCTGTGCAACAGCTACATACTATATAATAAGGAGGAAAGAATTGGTTGAAATTACAAAACGAGGTGTAGCTGAGTTTTGTAGATAGATAGACCCGAGAATTTTAAGAGCTAATTATGTAATGACGCACACAGGACAAACAAAATATTTTACAATTATATAATTAAATAAAGTGAAATGCAACAGAAATACCTTGGATTGTTATTTTTAGCACTTCGGCAGACACTTCCATTTGTATATTAAAATGTATATTATGTAACTGCTAGCAGTTGTATAAAGTTGCCTCGGCGCCCCTACCCGAAATGTGCTGAGTTTAGATACCGCTATGAGCTATATGAATGCCATATTGAAATGCTGGAATAGAAAAATAATTAATGTCATTATTAAAAAAAATATTTAAAAAACTGATATACTATTACTGAACTTTAAAAAAGAAAAATATTAATAATTATTTGTTATACAAGGGAGCAAAGTTAGTGTTTATCTTCTCGTGCTAATATTGAGACTCAGAGCTAGCGAAAGATTGCAAAATAGGACCACGAGCATAGCGAGTTGTTCAAAAAGTTGAATCTTGTGCATTGGGAGGGTTTCAAAGCACAAGAGTGGAACACACTTTGCTGCCTAGTTAAACACACAATTTTTCAGCTCACTACAAAATAACTCTAAATAACTGTGCCATCTGTTTTTAAAGAATAAAACAGTGTTTTCCGAGCTAGTGAGGTAATTTTTTTTATTTCATTTTAGGCACATAACATTACAATGAAATCATGAACGTCAAGAAATACCAAACCCCTGAGAAACCAATTACAGGTAATAGACAACTAAAATTCCTTTAATACAAGCATATGGGTACTTATGATGTTGTTAAACCAACACACCTAATTTAGAAAAAAAGTGATAAGCCTGGCAATTCTTAGTTATACAGTTAAAAACGCGGATTTGAATGTTATATTCGTACAAATATATTGAAAAATATTGATGCCTATCTTATGTGTGCATATATTTCAACCCCTAGATTCTTTGATTTCGTGTGTTCGAAAGTCAAAAATCAACCCTCAGGTTACTAAAATTTGTTGTGTTTCTTTTTTAAGGGAGTCAAATATAAATTAATATTTATTTGAAACGTTCAGAAGTAGCAAAACACATTTTCGTAATGGTTTGTAAATGCACTTATTGTGGAAAAATCACTAAACAGATTCACCGATCATTCGCGGACGTTCTCCGAGATATCATTTCTACTCGGTCCCGCGACACCACTCAATAGGCGAACCCTTATTCTTCCACCGCTGTAAATGATGAGCCTAAACGCAAACTAATAACTGCGCACCTCGTTTGCCTTAAAGCTTCCCGTAAATCTAAGTGATATACCGGGCGAGCGGTAAATGACACAAGTGAATGACAATGGGTATCTCTCTAAGGATACTTACGCAGAGATCAAATTGAATGCACGGCGAAGAGCCATTAGTTATCGTCCAAGATGTTTTTTTAATGCAAGTAAAGTAACTTCAGTCGTAGTTTAATTGCGATTACATTCGTTTAGCCGCCAACACATGGCCGTGGCCACCCTAATCTTGTTTAAGGTTCCGTGTCCAATAAGATTGCAGTATTTTTAAAGCCGTTATAAAATTAACATCGTATGTCTTTTTCGTAACGGCATATTGCGGGCGCTTTAATCAACCGATAAAGATATGGTAAACGTCAACCTCCTTCTATAAAGTTATTTCAAAAAGAGAAGAACGCTATTCCTTGTCTTAATCACTCGATTAATGCCACCATTTAGATTAACTTTCAGCTGATGCGAAATAGGGCCGAAGGACAATTAAAACGGATCATATAGTATCGAAATTTCTCTCATTTCATGACCTGCTTTTATTGTTCTTGAATGTACATGTATATGGTGGCTATAAATTTATCATGACCTGATTGCTTATCTTTAAGATCTTTAAGAAACCGGTCAAGTGCAAGTAGCCCTAAGGGTTCCATAGGGACCGTTACTCAAGTTCAATTTTATAAATATTCCTGCTGTTTTTTATTCGGTACTAGGCAAACCGTTTTTTTTATTGAATAAAACCAATTTTGTACATTTTTTATATTACAAGACCCATCGTTGGAAACCTTAAATAGTGTCACCATTGTACCTATTTAATAATGTCATAAAAACAGGTTCAGTCAAGGTAAATATATCGATACAGCTAAAGTGCCAAAACATGTATACATGTACCGTAATTTTAAAAACAAGGTACAGTCAGCAACAGAAGCTAAGTTACTAAGCGATCAGTAAAGTGTGTAGAATCGACCCATGAATTTATAGCTTCATATCCGGACGCAGGCTATATATTATATCCATAATTGTTTTCATACACTTGATAATAAAATGACTGGAGTGAATACCGGGGTAAAGGGGCATATGAGGACAATCGATGAGCAACTGTTTATTAACTATATAATTGACTGCATTATTTCAACATGAATCAAACAATTTTACGCAGTAATAAATAAACTGCCCTCTTCAGTTTACGTGGGCTCAATTATAAAAAAGGGAATTTTAATACATACGAGATAAAAGATACGGCCAAATCTTTATTATTGTTACGGAGACGGGTTGGAGATAGCATCAAAGAAACGTTTTTTTTTTCATTAGACTCAAGCGTTTTCAGAAGGTTGTAACACATTTTAAGGCCGTTTCAGGGGAGGATCTACACATATCAGAGAATCGGAAATTACTCGCAGTTATACCACCATTTTCAGGCGCTTTAAACATATTTTCAGGCCATTTACAATCAAATGGCACTACTTCCTGAAAACCTGTTATCAGGCCGTTTCAAGCCTAGTTATACCCTTCTTGCCTCCGGCACATCGTAGAACATGTGTGAGCGGGACAGCCTATGCGTGGAAACGAGAGAGACGATTTTACCCAAACATACTCGAATGTGTCTCCATGAACATTCCAGAAAGTGTATGAGCAGTACAGCCTGTGCTTGGAAGAGAGACAGTTATACCCCAACAAACTTGAACGTGGCTCAGAAACATTCTAAAAGGAAGAAAAAGAGACAGCCTATACAACACTAACCGAACATGTCTGTAAAAAATCGAGAAATGTGTGAGAGAGATCGCTATACGCGCGTTAGACAGAGAGGGCCGTATTCGAGTGCGGCCCGGAACGATTTCGATATCTACCGATCTGTATGCCTATACTCTAAAGGTTCTAGAAAACCTCTATCGCACGGATATAAAAGGAGATCGGTAGCGTACAGAGATACCAAACGATAAACATCGGAATGCGAAAAGTGATCTAAGTGATTCAGTGTAGTAGTGTGATTAGTGAGTGAACCCAAGATGTCTTAAAGTGAATTGAGTTTCAGTTAGTTATTGAAAGTGTATCTAATTGATTCCTTTTTGTTCAATAAATTACTTTAAAGTTACCAACGGCTATTTTCTATCTAACGAGCCCTACGGCTTGTAACATTATTTATACTTATAAGTAGGTACAGTCACCGACTTTAATTGTTGAGCCACTTACGGTTCATGCCAGGTCTTTTGTTTAGTACTTAATACATTAAATGCTCAATGTTAAGTGAACCCTAAATGGCTCAACATTTCAATTCCCAGACCGTACAAAGAGTTTAAAATAGTACAATAGTATACATAAGTATGTTTATGTATACTATTGTACTATTATAAAACTCAATAACAACTATAATTAATTAAATACAACTTAAGATAACTAACTAAAACAAGGTATATACTTGTAATGGCACTTTCGTCGTATCGATGCTTTTGACCATGATCGGTCAAATCTACTGCTGTGTACCATGTACCAGTCCGTTATCAGTTAATCATAGGTAAATTGCACCAGTGGTAATCCCGTTTCCGCCAAGAGTTAACTAACGTTATATAACGCTGATAATAGACAGTATCATGCCACCTATAAAGAGCTCTCAACCCTACTACGGGGAAGGGTTATCATTTTACCCGTCAACGTGTTTAAGTATGCAGTGTTTAGCTCTGCTGTACTACAGTTTAACTGACTTTAATTAAACATGAGTTATGAAACAATCTTAGCAGTGTAATTTAGTCATTGACTCCTTAATATAACCCAAATTTATAGTCAATTTTAACCGTGTCCACAAATATCATACTTATTACATTATTAGTGAATCTAGGTTCCTAACCTATACTAGGTACAGTTCATAATTTACTACTGTTTGTCTCCGGCCCTTCGGAGTTAAAGCTTCGTTGCTAGATTTACATATTTTTGGATCTACAATATTATTTACACCACAATTTTTTTTAATGATAATTGTACATACCAGCCATAAGATATATTATTTAAAAAGTAATTGTGCCTCTTTCCAAGGATCAAATTAACCATGAGTAAAGGAGGACATCGATTGCAATAGACAATTTGAATGAGGTATTAGATAGGTATTAATTTAAAATAAAGTAGAAAAAAAAAGTTTCATAGTATTGCAATCTCGCACGCGCTTAAGATAGTGTTAAGATTAAGAGTGAAATGTAATAAGTAACAGTTCCAATGTAAAAAAATATCAGTGTTTTTTTAAAGAATAGGTTTGAAACAGTCACTTGACTGCTTTGAATACTGACAACTATATGACGAAGATATTTAAGTCGAAAGAAAAAAAAAAAAAAAAAAAAGTAGTTCGGTAGATGTCGCTACACGTCACCCGTAATGACGTATATACCAAGAAGGATAAGGTAGAAAAATTTGACACGTCTAAGTGGCGCTCGTATAGCACAACTGGTAGTGCACTGGGCTAGTGATCCAGTGGTTGTGGGTTCGAGTCCCGCTGCGAGTCAAATTTTTCTATTTTTCTTTCGACTTAAATATCTTTGATATGCTAGCAGACGTTTCTGCTTAATATAAAAAATATATGACGAAGTTATACATACAATACATACATATTATAGGAAGCTCGATGTCAAAATACATTATATTTGCATAATACATATAGAACACAAACTTGTCGGAAAGTCAGTACTCAGTGACAGGGCACAGAAAGCTATGATCAATGAGCGATCATCTCTGAAAGGGAAGTTTCAGTTGCAACCTAATCTCTTGAAATTTGTGTTACTACCCCCGAAAGTTGTAGTTAACTCAGTCAGAATTATGATGTTTATAGACAGTTATTTTCTTTTGCCTGTTGTTTCTGTAGCCCTAGTGAAAAACGTTATATGTTTCAGACTGGTTGTTCGTCACTTGTACTCATTTTCACTAGGGTCACATAATTGTACCTTATATAAACATTACAAAATATCAATCGGTATAAAAATCAGCTTTATAGCTTTAATAACTGTGGTCATATGTATGTTTGAATGAACACCGCTCTCGGGAGTAGTTTTCGAAAATGCTGTTTGTTGTAACAGATATATAAAGGAACGAAATTTTGAATCCTTCATTAAAAAATGCGCACTCCACATACAATTTTAAATCCCTTGTTAACTATAAGTAATTATGGAATCTGCGTTGATGAGTCCGTCAGCTCATCTAGGACATACATTTATTTAGACAGTATGTATCAACATGAGAGGCAAAGCATTAAACACGTAAAAGTGTAAATACGAAATAAGGTTTCGGCAGAAGTATTAAAATACAAGCTCTTATTCATTGTTTCCTTCAGATAATGATAAATCTATTTTAATTATGATGATCTGACAAGACAGATTAGTCGAAACGTCAGCTCAAGAAAGTTTGCCAATGAAAATGGTAGGCTAACCTTGTATGTTAATGTTATTATGAAAAAGAAATTGACATTGACATTAAGATAATAACGTTTTAATGGGTACTGTTACACGATAATTTCAACATTATTCGGCTGGTACTACTGCTAAATTATTTATTTTAAGCAATGATAAGTTGCACTTAATGAAATTCCTTTATAGTTATGTGTTTACAGTTTTTTTTTTGTTATGACAGTAACATATCATTTTACAGGATGATAATGGGAAGTGTCAACAGACTTGAAATGATGAACGTAAAGATAAACGATAAACATTGTGGGAAATAGTATTAAATTCGACATGGCCATAACCGGGTACTTTGCCTCCCTGATACATAGTGTACAAATAATTTTAAGTTTATTAATTTTCATGACAAATCATTCTACACCAAAGTACGAAGCCTAAGTAATAATAGATCACAATTTTTATTTTTATTATTTCATTTTTCAATTCGACGTTTATTACTGCAGGACCCGTACTTTTCATGTCGTTGACGCAATTATGACGTCACGTGACTTAGGTTATCATCCCATATACAATTTCATCAATAAATTAATCAATCATATGTCAGTCATTCATATTAAATGCAATTTTGAATGTAGTTGCAAAAAGTCTAATACAACATTAGATTTTTTGCTATCAGAACATCCGTAAGTTCAAAATCCTTTTAATGTTAAACTTCCTTATGAACTGATAAAGTAGGGTAAGTAACCATAGAAATGCTACGGGACCAAGAATTAGAAAAATAGCTTTCTAAAGAACAATAACGGATAAACTTAAATTTATTAATTTCTCACTGTTTCCGTGATGACATTCTGCCAATGTTTATTTTTTAACAAAAGCAAAACAAATTTACGGTAGGTATTTGTTAACCTGACAATCTGTTGTTTAGTTAAGTGACAATAAGATAAAAGACAGACGTTCTGTAGGTACTGATTATTTGATTGAAAAATGTTGACAAATAATTAATTATTACGAAATAGTAATTGGAATCATACTACAAAATAACTACTAATAGAATCACTATGCAGAAGAATCTCCTTGACAAAAGTCACATTTAGGTATAAAATTATAACTGAAACTTAATTCCGCGCACGAACCGTGAATCTTCTTTGCGCGCCGCAGTTTCAAGAATCAAGACCTGCGACTGTCGGAACGGGGTTGTCACTTGTGAAGTTTTTGATATATTACTTTTATCGCAGGTCATTTATTTAAGATACATAAGTAGACATCACATAGTTTGGTTCTGTAAACATACAAATTTTATTCGGATCTGATTCGTCATATTGTCAGATTCTAATATTGTTTCTAGACAAACAATAAATTAAGGATTTTGATTTTAACTATTACTAAGCAAAGAAATGATAATCTGTCGGCTTCGATTGCTTCGTCGTTCGGCGTCGATTCGTTTGCTTATATTTAAGGATCAAATTTCTGTACTATGGGGACTAATTGCCTTAAATAATAATAAATAAATAAATATAGGACATTCTTAAACAAATTGACTGAGCCCCACAGTAAGCTCAAGAAGGCTTGTGTTGTGGGTTACTCAGCGAGCGATATATTATATACTTAATACTTATACAAATACTTAAATACATATATGAAACACCCATGAGTCAGGAACAAATATCTGTGCTCATAACACAAATAAATGCCCTAACTGGGATTTGTACCCAGGAAAATGAAAAGCAACACAAAAGTCAGAAATGAGCGTTAAAGTCTGACATTCGCATTTCCCGCTCATAACGCTTCTTACAAAATGATAGGAACCTGTGATGTACCTTATCCATAGCCGCTCTCTTTAAAATATTGAAGATAATGGAACTTTTATTTGGATCGAGTAAAATTGCATTTAAATTGCGTATATAGGTAGTTGCTATACACTTTATTTTTCAGTAAAATATGATGAAAACGAATGCTTCCAAGGGTTTTTCGCTAATTTAAAAATAGGTTTTATGGTTTTTTTTTTTCAAGTTTGAAAATTGTGATATCTTAGAATCACATCCATACAATTTTCTTGATTACATTTGTCATTATCTACCCACTTAACTTATTTTGTTAAAAATGATTACGTGCCAACATCCCTGTTGAACCGAGAGACAGCTCGGCGCTGCCAATATGCCTGCGCGTGCCAAATGTACCTTCGTGACACCCCCCTGATCATACTCAATGTAGCATTACGTCATTTTTACGTCAACGGCATGAAAAGTAGGGGCCCTGTTTATTAGCAACGTAATTTTCCTTTTTTTATTGTTAATTCACAGGTGCGAGATATTATGAAATTACTTTCGTTTATAGTCCGAAGACGATGAAGTTTGTACACATCCCTAAAACGGTTTAGAGATATCACAAAACGATCTGTTAAATTGGGTTCCTGTCGTCAAACTTCTGCAAATTTCATTTCTCTACTAAACAACTCCAGAGAAATTATAGACCAAGTAGCTTTTTTACCATTGCCAATTCCGTTATTTTATGAACGCGAACTAAGTACTCGTATTTAATCTGTTTAATCACAGGTTTACTTATGAAATGTTAAAGTAGGTTAAGTAGCCATTAGAAATGCTGCGGGACCTAAAATTAGAATAATAGCCTTTTAAAGAATGATAAAGGAGAAACTTAAATTTATTACATTCCTTACCCAAAAAAAAAACAAACACTCAAACTGTCTTCAACTTTCTTGACAAACATGTGCATTTGATAGGCTGTCATGGGCTCGTGGCGTAGCATTTTTTAAGGCCAAGCAAACTTTTCAGTCCGTAGGTAAATGTAAATAGAACGTTTCTTAACCAGGACAATAACGATAAAACCTTATAATATAACTTAATTATGTGGAACAAATATACAATGTTGTTTCTTTAACTTCAGTAGGAGTTCGACGAAGAATGAAGTTTAAAAACAACAGCGAAGGTTTTTTATTGCACGTGCCTTGTAACCTGAGTATCGTCTAGAATATTTAAAGGAAAAAATAAAAATAATGCTCTGTCCAAGTTTAAAGCTTTGTATTAACTGGTACTTGTTTATGTAAGCATTCTAGCTAACAGTTTCAGTATTTCCAGGTTATTTTAATCATGCGGTTATATTGCTTCACCTGAATGTATGCCAGCGTCCTTCCTTGGTCATACCATATTTTTCTCACACAGGGTCATTCATCACCTCAGTAAAGGATCGGTATAGTTATTGTTTCTTCTGTAACGGCTACTTTTTGTATTGTGTATTATAATTTGTATAGGTGCCTACTTGTCCCAGGCTGCAACTTTTCATCTATATCTGTTTGTACACAGGTCTGTGCTCTCGGGATATTGTAGGTGATGTGCGTATTAGTAAAGGTTAACAAAATAGCTGTGTTACGTAAAGTGCTTGAGGTGATGTGAGTGAGCAGGCAACATGTCGGGCAGCCGGGATCGTGAGAGCCGCGACGGGCGCGGCGGCAGCTCGAGCCGCCCCGGCTCCAGCATGTCGGGCTCGCACTCGCCGGTCGGAGGCCGCGGGGACGCTGTAAGTTTTCATGTACCCAGCATGCCTGTACTCCCTGTACGATTGCAATGCAATGCATGTTACTAGAATTTTATCCTTAGTTAAATAAATGTTTGTTTAATATTATGTTTTCCATGTTCCGCGGCAAATAGTATACTCGTTGCTCGTATTATTGCTATATTACCTATGTCGTTGTAATTGACACCATGCATGATAGTTGGAATATATTATATTTCTATTAAAATTCAAATGTGTTTAATAACTTAATAAGTAATAAACTTATTGTTTGTTATTATACCCCTGAAACATCCAATAAAATAAAAAAGCTCTTACAAAAAACAGACGATCTTAGTCACAGCTTGCTTGGTCGCGACAAACTTCTTTTCATAAGTTTTTGGGGTCCTTTCATTATTTTAGTCGCGAAAATTTGTCAAGTACGTCGCTATATAGGATCTAGTTGTACATTTTTTCTTATTAAAATACAAGAATCGTAATTATAGTTCTTAGTAGTAAATAGAATATGTAGATTATGAATATTATGATACAAGTGTGCTTGAATGATAAGTAGCCACGCATAAGAGAGCCAAGTATTTAATGACCAAGCACACGCGTTGCTAACAACGTTATCATCATGTTTGCGAAGAATAGACGGTATTCGGACGATAGTTTTAGCCTAGTGGGTAGTGACCCTGCCTATGATCTACAGGCACGGCTTCTCCAATAACGGAGAGTAGGTAGTTCGAATCGTCGGTTGCCAGGATCTCTCAGATCGGCTTGATCCTTTAGCGCTGCGTTTAGTTCCCGAGTCATGGGTGTTATGTTGTTATGTATGTATTTAAGTATTTGTATATTATATATATCGTTGGCTGAGTTAGTGAGTACCCACAGCACAGTTCTTCTTGAGCTTACCATTGGGGCTCAGTCAATATGTGTAAGGATTAATAAGAACGTCCTGTAATATTTATTTATTTATTGCAAACGGTTTTTTTAAGTTAACAAATAAAAAATAATTACTTTTGAAATTGTGATATCTTTGAGTCACATCAATATATTATTAAATTTTTGCTTTTCTTGATTATATTCTTCATAACTTACCCATTTTACTTAATTTTATTACAAAATTTAATTCGTGTCATACGCCGGCCCGGGGGGCCGCGTCGTTCAAATGCAGGAACCTAAACTGCGTAGTTACATCCCTTTGGTATAACTAATCTTTGTATTGGTACTGTATAGTTATCTGGAAGTTCATTTGAAATAATTTTAAACTAGTAAAGACTAGATTTAACATGTCTGTCCAATCGACGACTATCTTACAAACAAAATTCTTAATTATTTCTTAAATTCTTATAACCTTTACTAATTCCAATGATTACACGCATTTTTACTTGATTTTGATATCGCTCATTGTTTTAAAGATATTATAATTAACTACTTCATACTTATTTGAAATCGTTATTTAACACAAAGAATAGTTAAGAAAACACAAGGAATAAAACGTATTATCGTAATAATTATTTCACGTTAACTTGTAAATATGGCGCGCAAGGTTTTTCCGACAACATCTTGGAACTTGAAAGTATATTTATTCTCTGTCACCAACGAACAGTTAACAAATATACGATACATATTTCTATTTCTTTCTGCTGAACCGCTAGATAGGTTACTAATGATAAGATTGTATGACCTGGAAAAATGCCCCGTATGCTAAGTTGCTATACCTAATAATTATCGACTGTGAAGGCCCATTTAGACGATACAAGTTTCTTGAACATTCAATACAAGAAAGTTGAGGCAACAAAATAATTGTACTGTATAAACATAACGTGCCATTATTGTATTCAAGCAGCAACTTGAATTCAATACTGGTATACAGGCCCATTTAGACGATACAAGTTTCTTGAACATTCAATACAAGAAAGTTGAGGCAACAAAATAATTGTACTGTATAAACATAACGTGCCATTATTGTATTCAAGCAGCAACTTGAATTCAATACTGGTATACATGTAAACAAAGCCTAGGTAGTTAATTGAATACAAGAAATGTGAATCAAATCAATGTTTTTTTTTTACAATGGATTCCGTGTGTGAAGGTTTGGTCCTTGTCGCTGCTGTACCTAATAGCAACTGTACTACGGGAAAAACTAGTCGAAAAACGTCGCAAAAGATTGTGGACAAGAAAATAGATACACAGAAGAAGCATGCTGGGGGTTTCTAAAACTCTGTGCGTGGAACTCAGAGCTGAAGAAGATGCCGTGTTCAAAAACATGTTTTGTGTGAACAAAGCTCAGTTTTCATACTTGCTCGATAAAATCACTCCCACAATTCAAAGACGGAATATACTATAGTTTTTTCATTATCTCTTTTGGACCGAAACCTTCTACTCCGAATTCTTTAGAAAAAGCTGCAAAGACAGCGTCACGAGCCTCACGGTTTTTATAGTTTTTATTTTCTGTGTCCCAGAGACATTCGTCACCTCTATAAATTTCTATTAATTTAATTATCTCCGAACTACCAAATTTGAAATTATTTTTGCTCATCGTGCTACCCTCAGCGAACATTCAATATTGAATGAAAATCTGCCAATGCAAATCGGTTCAATTCTTGCTTCAATACGCCATAGTTGATTCAACTCAAAGTTTAGACGTGTCAATACTTGCAAGCAAATATTGCCTTGCAATAAATGTCCTTGGTGTAAACAAGACACGGTCAAGAAGATTGACTGTCAAGAATTGTATACAATAATTTCATTCAAGATTTCGGTTATTGCTCATGTGTAAATTCTTGAATTCAATTATTGAATTCAATTATTGAATGGCAAATCTTGCATACAATTATTGCGGATTTTTGTTCAAGAATCTTGTATCGTGTAAATGGGCCTTGACTATCGATTTTGCTCGTCAATAATAAATAAAAAATAAAAATTAAATGAAAAAGTTGTTCATTACAGGTAATATAAACCCATTAATTTTACATAAATTACATATCGAAAATTTTACAAAAAAATTAAAATATAATACAGCGTTTGTGTCGCTTTTAAGTAATGACAAATGATAATTATTTGTATAATTATAATTACTATATTATAGTAGGGTAGGTACAAGTGCAAGTAGCAAGTGTGTTGAACATGCACTAGAATGTTGACATTATGTTCCTTATAATAGGTTTCGAAGTATGTCGTTGCACGTTTGGCCAGACGAGAGGCACGAGAGGTCGTTAAAGTTAATATACTATCATATACTACTACTATAAAAAAAAAAACAATTTATAATAAATTTTGCAGTGTTATTTGGCAAGTTTACTTTGACTTTTTTTTATTATTTATTTTATTTTACAACGATTATATCTAAGACTTTAGAAAAGCACTAAACTCAGCGTGAAAAGGGGTTGTCGGCCTCGTAACATCCTACATATTATACTCGGCCGGTGACACCTTACTTCCCGGCTTCTGCAAGGTCTTAACGAATTTTTACATAATTGTTCGTTTTTGTGCAATAACTTTTTAGTACAATATCTTAAGAAAATTTATTCTTCAACATCGTCATATAGAGGGCCTACCGCGAACATCAAAAATCGCAAATTTCGAATGATTGCCTTTGTCAGTCTATTTAGGCCATAATATTAGGATATTTTCAAATTTCGATTTTCGCGGTAGGCCCTCAGTTTCGTATTTTTTTTAATATCATTTTAATTTCATTTAATAGGCGTTAACCGGACTATTTTTGGACCGATAAACATTCTAATACTAATAAAGGTAAACATTATAATTCAGCTGTTTAGCCTGTTCATGAACTCAAACACCGTAATAATAAAAAAATACTTTCCAATCAGGGCCTTTAATTTTGTATGACATTTTTCTCGAGTTGCTCCGCCCGCCCGTAACCTGATACTTTGAAGCCTGTTATTACGCACTTAATGACGACATTTCATTGCATGTTTGAGAAAAGTTAAACATTCGTTTCATCATCATCATGATCATATCAACCGAAGGACGTCCACTGCTGGACATAGGGCACTGTGAGGCGGTACGAAGTTCGCAGGGTCAGCTAGTATCATATATCCGTTGTAGATCTAATATAACTAATATTTAATATGTACAGATTCAAAAGCATACGTCTGACCATCGCGACAAAAATGAAGCCAATATTTTCATTACAGCATTTTGTTGGCAGGATAACATCAGATTATTTGTATTCCCTCTTTACGCAAATAATTGTCAAATTCCTCAATATAATACTCGCCACCATTATGTGTACATACATATTTTTAAATTAAGCGGGTAGAAACCTTTGCGTGTATTTAAGCCTTGGTTTTTACCCTTTAAGAACTTAACTTTGCACAATCTTGTACAGTCAACGAAGGTACCTAATAATAATAGAATACTAAAAAAATATTATATAGGCGTCTACCCTTTCCACGCAATAGCCTACTACATTTTAGTTTCCATTACGAGTAAACTCAATAGTCCTTACACCATGGATGATGCTGTGACAGTGCGCGCAAAAGTTTCTCATTTGTTCATGTTAGTCTGCCTTGCTCTCAGTAGCTGTTTTTCAGATTTAGGGTTATCTAAATATTTCCTCTGCGATTTGCAGTTGGTCTAATTTTCCCACTACTTAGCTACTTTGGATTCTAGTCACTTAAAATTAACCTTCATAGCCTTTATCTACATCCTACAACTTTGGCTACCGAGAATAAGTTTGTTTCCAAGACTGTCGTTAGTACTCTGGTTTTTCCGAATCACCTGAACACTTTAAAACCTTTGAGCAATAGGCGGGTTCTCCGTTTGTACGAGTAGCGGACAAAGGCCCACCCTTGGATTGGCGCGGCGTGGCGCGAAGCGAACAGTGGCACTGGATGTGTTGCTGACAGCTAAGTCGACTAACTTGTCTAATTACGTGTTTGCTGGTGCTAGTTGCCAACTTAATTTTGATATTGTATTCTACAAAGGTACCGCTGGCTATAAGTAAAGTAAGTTTGAGTCGTTTGTTGGAGGGATGTGTACGGGATGTTGTTGTTTTAGTTTAACAACGAAGCATATACATAGGATTAGTTGCGTTTCTATCCTTATCTAAATATATTCTAGAATAAAGCTTGTTTTGAATTCGAGGTAGAATTAGCTTCACAACAGTCTGAGGATTTTATGACCAAGTAACAAGTGAACGCTTTTCTCTCTCTCCGCTGATTGAGTAAGTCTCAACGGAACTTGTCAGTTGGTAAATATTAGAATTATTTTATCGACAGTAGATCGTCGTGATCGAATCCTTAGATCTACGAGTATGTCCATCGCACACAAAAAATAAGTCCCCCTCACGAATATCGCCACATTTAATCATCATGTGATATAAATGCTTGAGTAATAGACTGAATACACTGAATAGACTGTAGTCACAGCCACATCTCCCTGGATGTATGACAACCTATAATGTGAAGGACTTTCTTCCGGTGGTATGCATAGTGCACAATATTAAATCAGGTTTAGTTTTGTCGCCTTCTATTAGCCACTTATTAATTGCGACCCATTCAATTTTAACTGCATAATCTTTATTGCACAATACAATAACTACAAACTTAGAATTAAAGCCAAAATATTCATTACTTAATATTAACGACACAGGTCTCTGGCCTAGTGGGTAGTGACCTTGCCTATGAAACTGACGGCTATGGGTTTAGATCCCAGTAATCGTCAATCAGTAAGGGCAGTATCAAACAATCGTTCAAGTGCGTATCGGATAAATGTGAATAATGTCTAAAACATGGGGACATGGAATTATCCCATTATTAAGTATATTTATTATTTATTCATTAAAAAAATATTTTGAAAAATCTATCTATCGATGTCCGATTTATTTTATTTTATTTTATTTATTGGTATTATTTTAGATATGGAGTGGCTAAGATTATTTTGCCTACATTTTTACACCAGAACTAAATAGCAGCACTCCAAGCACACTTCCGTTACTTATTCAACATAATTCCCAGTACTGTTTATGAGTGATAAAGCTTGTGAGGACAGTCAACAAACAAATACGCTATTGTAAAGACTAAGTATTAATATTAAGCTCAAAACTACTTGCTATTTACTGGTACGCATTTAAATGTTGGCGTCGCCACTATTACGTGCCTGTTAGCAACAATATTTGGTAAATAAACTGTTGTCAACTTTGTTTGATGTAAGTTGTAGGAGTAGCGAAGAAAAATAGGGTAGGGGCGGTTGTTATCACGGTATAAAAGACGGGCAGGATAGGTGCAGTCACCTGGTTTATTAACTCGTTTTATCTTTGAAGGAATTCCTAACGGTTTTGTTTGGTAAATAATAACAAATAATTATTACTGATAGCGAGTGGAGTGGACTGTATAAATGTAATGGGAATTTGATGGAAACACTGAATAAACTATTTTAATAAAAACCAATGGTAATGCAAGCACAAGTTGTTATTTTTACCTACAAAGGTAGACTAATTTGTTGTAGAAATTTCATACAAAATGTTATAAATTTAAAAGTAGAATAATAAAGGGCGCAACCCTGCCAGTCGCCAACAATTACAATTTCACGATAACATAAATATTGTAGATAATTATAATCAAAATACAGTTCCGTTTCATAATGTATTATTTCTGCTAGTTAAGAAAAGGTTAGTACGTAATACCTACTCGTAGGTACGAAAACAATCTCAGCGATTCCAATCAAGACAAAACCATTATCATTTGCCTGCGATATATTTTTACTGCCGGCTATTCTGTTCTTTACACATAAATATTATGTGTTAATCGCGATGACAAAAACTTAAAAATCCAACAAAATTTATTTAAATCGAATTTGAGCATGTAGTATCTACATTGGATAAAATGAAACAACTAAAACGGATTAAATCGCGTATACTAATTTAAACTTCAACCCGACGTTTCGAACCCTTTAGCAGCGTTCGTGGTCATCGGGTGGACTGAGGAAAAATATTAATTTACCTCCATCCTCAAAAAATTACAAAATGCAAACCTACCCACATATAAATTATTAAACAATTTTGGGGCTTACACATGATAATTACACACGCCAGAGGGGCTTATTACATTTTAAAGTCCAAAATAAAATTTTATAAACTACAAAATACAATGTCCAAACTGTCCAACACTATGGCCTCACAGTCTTGCCTGCTGTTTTATTAAATGAACCACAGGATCCCAAGCTGGTGGTACAGAAAAGCCATCCTCTCTATTGAAGTTTGGATACTTCTTAATTTCTTAAGGGAATATATCGTTTCTCCTTGGCCAGGATTTGGGGCTTATCAAACTTTATCGAGTGATTAGGCTTATCCGTGACATGCTCCCAGACTGCAGACTTAGGTCGACGATGCTTGACATCAGCTATGTGTTCCTTGACCCTGGTTGAGATGCTCCTCTTTGTCTGGCCTACATAGGCGTATATATATTATAAAATATATATATACGCCTATAGGTTTGCATTTTGTAATTTTTTGAGGATGGAGGTAAATTAATATTTTTCCTCAGTCCACCCGATGACCACGAACGCTGCTAAAGGGTTCGAAACGTCGGGATGAAGTTTAAATTAGTATACGCGATTTAATCCGTTTTAGTTGTTTTATTTCATGAGTAATTATCGCGGCAACCGGAGACAATATTACATTGGATAAGTTTATTGGCAAGTGTCAAATATATTTAACCCTTTATAAGGCAGAGACGATTTGGAAACCACTTAGTTAATAAACATTTACAAAGAAAGAACATCCTTTTTTTTATTTAACTGTAATGGTATTATATAGCAAATATATCAGGCTTTCTTTTCTTATTTATACTTTTTCGGTCATAATTTAATTTTAGTGTAATTAATTAATCTAAAGTTTGTGGTCAATTAATGCACTGTGCCCGTTAAGGGAAGCAAGCATTTGTCACTGTTTCCATTATACTATTAAAAATACACAAGTCGCTATATCTAATAATTTCAATTATAGCTCTTGTAATTTACGATGGCGAGTGGCGAGACTGTTATTGGTATGATAATAAGGTCTAATTTTGATAAATCCACTCTCCATCGTGAATTGCAATATTTGCAATAACTGAACTACGTTGTTTGTAGTATCAGGAAAGTGTATCATTTGCCACTTAAGATTAATAAAATTATAAAAGGTTACATGCTATTTCGATAAATATTGTAATTAGAACTATTTGCATAGTATTACGTACATGGCAGTTATGACAAATGAAGAAGTATTGAGTATTGCATGGCACGTATCTGTCAATGAATATGTGTATTGGAAACAGATCATCTGCAAACTCGAGTGCACTAACGGGCAGAATGCATATAATTACCACATGTTTTTATTGATGATTTTGGTTTTTTTTTTGCCGTAGATGTGTTCCCCAGTGCATTACAAACATGGGAGTGTATTTAACTTTCACGTAGCATATCGGTATAACTGCGGCCTTATAAAGGGTTAAGGTTTAAATATAATGCGAAATTTTAAAATATATTATAATATAAAACTATCTGTGCCCCGCGGTGCTACCCGCGTTTTATTAGGGAAACATAGCCTATGTATGTGTTATTCCAGGGTGTCAGCTAACGCCATGCCAAATTTTATTAAAATCGCTCCAGCCGTTTATACGTGAAGAAGTAAAAAACATACACACTCACGAACTTTCGCCTTTATAATATTAGTGTAGTTAGACGTGTAGATATATACAGTTACTGCATAGATATATACATAAAACATAAACGCATCGCGATCAATATCATTATTTCTTCATACTTAAATAGGCGGCTACCTATTAGGCGTGACGTCATACTTAAGTATAATTTTGTAAAGATCGTTTCGAGAGTAAAGTGCGAGCAAGTGCGAGTTACAACTTTGACTCTCATTTCTACAGCTTTTACGCCATTGATCCCGGTATTTAATCCCCACAACAAAACGAATCGATTGTAATCATAAACATTCGTCTCGCCTATTTTCACACAAAATATAAATATAACAGCACAGAGCAAAGCTTGCTTTTTAACGATCTTTACTCGCATTACGAGAGAACCGTAATATTGCTTGTTAGAAAAGTTCAATTCAAAAACAGGTTCATTATTATTTTATCACTAGGTTAAATTTTAACGGTAGGTACTTATGTAGTTACTTATCAGCAAGATAGGCATTATCGGTGGCAGACTTTACAATATTTATTAGGTTAAATTATTTAACATAAATGATTGTGATTTCTATAATAAAGTGTCCTTATGATTATTTCTAGCTACAGAGAGAGATTATTAATTAACGTCCTCCATGGCTAATCAAATTCCTACGAAGCAGCAGGTCCCGGGTTCGAATCTCATATCGTGCATTCTAACTAGTACCTACCTACAACACAAGCCATTTACGTTAGGAGACTAGTTCGATTTGACCCAAATAAATGACTTATATAGGATTTTTCAGAAAATAATGCCTCCAATTAACGTGACATGAAAAACGTTAAATTAAGTATTAGTCCTAACGTTTGCCTATAACTTTGATTAAGTACGTGAATTTTATAAAACCCTGAATATCATAAACATGAAAACTGTGAAAAGAAAAGGATAATAAAGTCGAAGCTCTGGAAAATATCAATAAAATCCAAATATTGAAACTAACGAGTTACTAACGGAAAGACAATATTTAAAATAAGTACATTAGTTAGTGGTCAGTAGTAATCTGAAATAAAAATATGAAATATATTAAGATATCTTGACGAGACGTATATATCTATATATGAGCGGCTATAGTGTTAATGCTATTTATTTACCGATATTTTTTATTTTTTTTATAATAAAGTGTATGGTCCAATGATTTAATGTTTTAAAATATACGAAGATTTTGTCAAAATAGTTTACATTACTCGTATTTGGAATTTCTATTGGATTTGAATATACGTGTGCACAGATTTTTTTAAATAATGATCTTGTATGGAAACTATATTTACTACTAAACCAAGTGTGACTAGCCCAAGATTTTATAAATTTCCCACGAAAAATGTAGGTAATATTTCATCAGTTAGACTCAATCCTGTTAATACATATTTATATATGTAATATGACGGTTAATGATATAGGGAGTCGGTTAAGTTTTTTAGTGCGTCAATATATCAATACGAAAGAAGTGACTGTTAGCACTAAATACAGTAGGTAGTAAGTACAACAATCTCATTTAATCAGGCTCAGTGTAGGTAATAATAAGTGGGCGAATGTGTCAGCAAATCATTTACATAGATTTGTAGTGTGTATGTAAAATCGCTATCAATAACATACGAGTACCACGCGGTGTCGCGACATTGTTCAAACATTCGATAAAACACCTACAACACCCGGAATAGCTATGATGATAGCAAATATTTTAATTTAAGCTTTTGTTTTAAATATGGTGATTAAGGTCATAATGTTAGTCTGCTTTTATTATTTCCATTGTGTTTTCAAGGGTCGTTTGAACCCACTGCCTCTCTCGGTCGTGCCTTTCATTTTAAGCAACGTAATAACCACTTTTTACCTCTGTGCCGTTTCATAATACATTCGAAGCTGCTCACTCAGAGTTTTTGCTTATACGAAGGTCTTAAACTTATAAGGTCTCTAAACTAAACCTCCCACTGAACGGAAATATTACATCGAATGCCTGCTTGCCTCTTTGTGGATACAAATAAATATTCTAATTTATTTGTCTCTAACCCCCGATGATTTGTCAATCAGTCAATCAGTACATAATTTCAGCCGTAAAACGTCCACAGCTGGACATAGGCCTCCCCCAAATATGAATTGCATCATCTTGGCGGGTAGCTGTTGTTTCGGTTTCGATGGACGCTGCTGTCTACCCGTCGTTTTTTTTTTGTTTGTCGCCTCTTACGACACCCGTGGGAGGAGATGAGGTGGTACTTTTCTTAGCCGTCACTACACGGTAAATATTAATTAAGTTGTACAATATGATAGTTGCAAATGCGGAAACGTGTTAAACGGCTAGCTTTTTTATGTTTATGCCGCTGAACCGATCAATGCCGATAATAATTGGTATGGTAGTAGTTTTTTGAGCTGATATATCGGTCTATTCTACATAAAACGTATTAAAAGCACGCAGGTACCGATTTTCGAAGTAAATTATTGTTTTCACTCGTTGAATGTGATAAATATTTGCTATGGGGCTGGTTTAGCGCTACGAGCCACATTTACGTTATTCACTGTTCATTAGTGAAAATTATGCGAAACTTTCACAATTAGTAGATCTACTCGTTTGGTCTAATTAAACACTGGTTCAAATACCACGAGAATAATAAGCTTGTAGTTCCACCTAATACCCAAAAAATACCTTTCACTAGAAACGGAATTTTTAATTAAGCACAAGCACAACGCTTGTCATTACCGAACAGATAGCTAATCGGAGTTAGGATAATACTTGGATTGAAAATATATTTGTTACTCAATCACGCAATAACGGCTGAACGTTTTTACTTGAAACTTGGCTTAAGTACAAAATAAACAATTTCTTTTTTTTATATACTTACTTCATTGTAACTTATCGTTTAGGGTGATATTCACTATACTGATCTGGATTTCTTTCGCAATAAATCTTACGTTGCGATGTATTATAAGGCAAAAGTTGCTTACGGTATAAACGACTGACATTGTGCGTAAAGTGGCCGTAGTGCGGACCTCACCTCACAAATTTAACCTTTTCATCAAAAGGCCTTTCTACTTGGCATTTGCTACGTCATGACTTCATTATGTACCCTTATCTAGTCTATCTATTCTACTCGCAGAGCTCGTCATTATCACATCCTGTATTATAACTGTAGTTTCTAGATTTCCCGTCTGAATAGTAAAAGTCAAATACGAACACAATATTCGCGTAATAATGTGGATATAATATAACTAAACAAAACTTTGTTACAACATCGATATGCCTTTTTGTATATTATCAGTGTATATAATATGGAGTTATATTATGCTTAATTTGATATTTCAAACCGCATTATAACTATGTTTCCGTTGAACATTACATAAATTATAATAGTTTATATCTCCATAGATATTCTGTACACCTTTCTATCCCCTCTAGTCATACCAACTTATAACCATAAATAAGCTCCTTATGGTATTTCAGAAAAAGAAGAACCAGGTTTTTATAGTATTTAAACCTGAGAAGTTTCTGGTCTCAAAATTTAATTTTTAAACCCAACACTCAATAGTTTTTAAACCTGTAAGTGGTTGGTTTCTTTAAAATCGTTTTTTATTAATTGTAAACTTTATGAATTCATTTCGATATGCAAATTTAATCTTTCTACTTTCAGTATTGTTGGTCCATCACTAATGAAACTTTAAACCTCAAAAATATTATAGAAAAAAAAACGATAGAAATAGAAATGATAATCTTCCATAAATTGTTTAGAATATTACCGTATCGGTTAAGGCGTTTTCAAGTTATCTCCAGAAAACTTCTTCCATGGGCAGATACGACCTTATGATATTTTCTAATTGATTCAATCATACTAAACCAGATCTAGCATCCAATCTTGTCACTAGCATCCGAAACGGAGTTCCATTGTTTTCATATGTATATATATATATGTATTACTAAGTATATTACTTTTTATGGATCTATAAGTACGGCCACGTTTTTGAATTTTAATTAAAGAACTACCCATACTAGTTACTAATGTCTCAACTCAAGTTAATACTATCCAGAAAAATACAGCTACGGAGTATTTAACACATTGAGTGCCATAATTCGCTACGCGCTACGACCGTAGACGAAGCCCGTATTCTCCGTAAGAGAACCCGACTGTCTGATAAATATGTAAGTGTTATTATTAAACCTGTATTATACTTATACTGGTATTGTGCAATTACATAGATCGAAGTTCTAAAAAAGGACATGTTAAAGTTAGTTTAATTTATTTAACGAAAGTTATAAGAATTTTAGATCATATTACTTGTATAAGCTTCGAAATAAAGTTTGTCCCTAAAAACGGACATAATGAAATAGTGATATAATATTGTACAATAATCAATATATGTACGCCCCAATAAGGATCGTCAAACAAAATTTAAAACAACATATAAAGTAAATATGTCGTAATTGTATAGTAATTAGATTATATCATTTAGGATACAAGATATGACTTAAATAACTAAATCATATTTCCTAATAAGAATCGTCAGTACTTTACTAACAACAATAACTATAACTTAGTTACAAACGGATAAACTCACGTGTAATTATATCGCATTAGGCGACATGTTTCGGGTAAGCTCTGGTACCCATCTTCAAGCCGATATAAATACACGTGAGTTTATCCGTTTGTAACTAAGTAGTACTAACATGGCTCACAACAGTTTTAATTGAACAATAACTATAGCAATAAATTAATTCAAAAGTTTACTATACTACCTATTTACTACTAATATTATAAATGCGAAAGTAACTCTTTCTGTTTGTCTGTCTGTTACCTCTACACGCAACAACAAATTGCAATTTGGTATGAAGAGTTTGAGAAAAGGATAGTATCATTTTTATCCTGCAACCATATGTAGGTACTAGGTACTATAAACAAGGGAATTTCTGGCCGACGAAGTCGCGAGGAAAAGCTATTAGTATACAATAAATCCAATTTCTCAATATTTTAAATAAAATTTTCTCACGATTAAAATTCAATTTCATGTAGGTACTCGTTAATTGAGTACAAAGGGTTTTCGCACAAAAGGTTTCTTAAACTGCGACTGAATGTTACGTCATATTTCTCATTTCTGAAGTCGGCAGGCAGGTGCTCGAATTAAGTGGGTCCGATGACACGTGGATTCCTTCTTGAAAGTTTCATGCGTCAAGGTACTGATCTCAGGTGTCCTATTGAACGTAGTAATTTACTTGGACAGTCTACTTTTGAAAACTTGGAATTTTTTTGACGCACTAACATAAGAAGGTCAAAGAAATGCTGCGAGTATAGTTATACAACGTGCGCGGGGTAATAAGAAGTTCCCAGTACACCTGCCACCCACACACAGTACAGGGGTGACGGTATTTAACTCTGACATCGTTACATATTGCTTGTTATTGTACTTTCAAGACCTTTTTAGGTTCTTCTACGTATGACATTATGGAGTGAATATGAACAAAGTACACCTACTTAAGCGCTTCTTTTGTTATAAGGGGTTTAAGTTTTCGCAACGCAAACGCTGTACTTCCCAACCACCAACAAACACCGACATGGTTATTTTTCCGTTTTTGCGTTGATTACGTTAATATTTAAATACGGCACAATTCAGCACCCTAGCTTAGTTTTTTTGAACAATTATCCGTAAGACGGCCAGTGAGCCAGTGCCATTGGGTCACTTGCCTCAGAAGAACAGGCGTAGCGCTGGGTTTATAACTTTGTATTGCTTTGTTTATGTCTCTCATGTGGTCACTATTAACAACTTACTTAAAAGTTATGTTTTTGTCACACATTAAGGAAGACCTGGAAATAGTGTCTATGAGAATGACGTAGAGTTAATTAAAAAAGATGGGTTGGAGTCTCAACTTCAAATGGTTTCTTAGGTTTGCTTTAAATGCTCGAAAGTCAAAAGTTGCCCACCTCACTATATATTCTATTGATGATGCCACATTCAAAAAGACCGACACACAGACACGACGCCACAGATTTATAGCTTGTCCTCAATCATCGTTCCATGGTAAGATATGTAAGTACCTACACAGAATCTGAAGAACGAAAATAGTTTATAATGAATTTGATGCGATGTTTGAAATTTATATTGAGTTACCTGGTGCTATATAACGAAATAGTGACTTGGTATAGTTATCCAAAGTTACAGGCGGTACATATATTATTATCATTATAAAGAAATGACCCCTAGCTACCTGATTCCAATATTCAGTGGAAACAAAATATGATAATATTTTGTCATGTGTCAAAGGATTTTTTTTAGAAATTTGGTTATTAGTCCGCCATATTTGTATACCTTATTTTTATTTCCTATTGAATTAATATTAGGTATATATAATTAATTATTTTTTTATTATTATTAAACTGAAGTATTGTTGCTATGTTTAATAACATAGCAATAATACTCAATTAAAAAGTTAATAAATAATTGACCTAACCGTTATAAAGTTACAAACTCAAAAGTGAAAGTTATTTTATTACAGAGCATCCGTGAAACACTGAACATTAACTAGTCATTAAAACCATAAAAAGTATTTCTTAAAATAAAACGTACTTGATAAACGATGCTTGTTAAAAAGTTGTTGTATGTTTAATGGAAATAAGCATCGGAAGTCCAGAGACTACGATTAGCGATCTCCGTTTTGTATAGAGAAGCGTTCTTGCTCGACAATGATGCCTTTCACCTTAAACAAAGAATATTCTCGGTACAATCGATACTGATATCGAACTGTTTTATTATTTTCAGTACCTACCTATTTTAAAATACAGTAAATTGTGTCGTTTATATTTAGTTAAAATATGTGTCTCTGTTTGTGCCTGTATATGTCAAGATCCTGTATGTTATTAACAGGGTTCGGACAAGTCATCGCAGAAATAGATATGGGCATGGAACAAGAGTATAGAGTTGAAACTTTAGATTATTATTAGATATTTAAAAGGGATATTATCGTAATTAAACTTTTGATCTTTTTGGTCGCATATCTGTCATGGATTTGTCAAAGTGGCTGTGGTGACAATTTAAATTACTTAATACAATTATTTGCTTAACTATGGTTATTTCTAAACATATTAAATATTGTGCAAATAAATACAATGCAAACATCAAAATGTTAATGGAAATACCTTCACACACGTATGGAAAATTTTGGTTTGCGGTAATAAATGTCATTGAAAAATATAATTAAATAATACTGAACGTAATGCTATTCTATTAATCTTGTTCTATTGCCGTGTTGCAATTGTTTTGCGACGAATTGTCCGAACCCTGGTTATTAAGAAGCCTGGCCACATTACCAAGGCGCATATCGGCGCCGGAGTGCGGCGCATTGCACGTGTAAAGGCACGGCAAAGTTTCAATCCTCAGCACCACTGCACCTTATTGTTTATACTTCCTATGTTAGCACCTACTGTACATTTGTGCAAGATAGCGAAAGGATGCTATACGTACAGTGCGCTGAATAAAAAAAAACTATTAATAAAGGTAAACATTTCAATATATTAACATGGAAGGTGCCACAATCACAACACGTCGCGTCGTTATACGATGTGGCACAGTACTCCGGCGCCGTGCCTTTTTACGTTTTACCACCAGGCCAAAGCTCTTATACTTTAGGATTTCTTAACTATGTTTTATTAAGAAAGATCTTCGAATTTAATATGGCATCTGATTAATTTATAATGTAATTTTAGGCTAACTACGAGCTGTCAAATCAATTGGCCGAGTTCACAAGGAATGGTGTACCGCCGTTGGAGGGGTTCGAATTCTCTGACAACGACCGGCCGCCGTATCGCTACCTGCTTTGGGCCGAGGAACGAGTCAACATTGATGGAGTTTACGACTGGACTCGTGAGTACTAGTTATAAATACTAAATGTAAATGCTAACAGACGCGCTTTTCTAACATGCTTACATATTCTTCAAATGTCGTATTAATAGTGTTTTATGAATTTTATGATACAAGGCGCGAATTTTCGCGAAAGCGAAAAAACACGTTTAAGTTATAACTGAATTTAAAATGATATTGAAGAGATTATTGTTATATAATTGCGACACTATAATATTACGAACATTAATTATTCGAACGAATTGTTTATAATAAAAAAACTGTAAAAGAAGAATTTAAGAAACGTAGGCTCGGTTTTAAACGTTTCTTGTACTTTACCTACATATCAGTATTCCACAGGACACAATGTTTTATTACGTAAACACAACACACAATGTTTTATTAGGACAATACCTGACCCTACTATATTATACTTACTAAAGCAAACACTTGTTTTACACCATCGTTGTTTAAAAAAAACAATAACTAAATCTATAGGTACAGTCAGCGTCATATAGTTGGTAGCATTCAAAGTAGTCAAATAGTCTCACATATAATTTGTATGGTGTACCGAACTTTTTGAGTACTTTGGATGATACCAACTATATGACGCTGACTGTACCTATAAAATATATAAAAATGAATCACTATTTCCCTTGGTCGTCGTGACCAAGGGAAATCATCACGCATGAACGACATCACCGAATTGCAATTTTTTTTTTGTTGTGTTTGTTATTATCAAGAGACGGTTTTTATGAAACAATAAAATAGGAAATTTGCGCAGAAAGTTAGAAAATATAAGAATATTTAACCCCCGTATTATTTAAATTATGTCTAATGTAACCTTATGGCGTGGACATAACATTGACAGAATGCGTGCTACAAATATCGTCAGAGGATGTAAAAAACATCTAGTATTTTATAATCCAGAATTAAGAGAAGAAAATTAACAAATACATTAAGGAGATACAATATGTAAAAATGACAGCTTACCTGCGCCGTAAGCTTTATGCGCATTCTAAATCGGTTCGTTACACAATTAGTATAATTATCTCTTCAACTGAGAATTGATATTCAGGTTGAATTGCGAAAAAAAATTTCCTAGTTAAGGTATTCTTACTACCGGTGTAAAATAAGTAATAACCGGCTATTGATGCAGTTCGCTATTTATATCTCTAAAGCTCTGATTATCGATATAATCAAAACCGATTTTCAAATATATCAGCGGTTTAGCCAATTGACAACAATATGTATTTGGCATTTTACGCCTAAAAACTATTACCGGTTATAGCTGCCATTGTAAATATTATAGTCGCGTCTTTAATAGTACATTGTGCAACGAGGATGGTAAGTAAGGTATAGTAAACGCGAGTCTATTAGAAGCCCGACGACGAAGTAATGACTCAAGTTTGGTATACACTTACCACCCGTGGTACATATACATACAATGTTTTTCATCACATTTGCGAGGAAATAAAATAAATTCGTTGAAAACACTTTGAAAACGACAATCAGACCGCATCCACTATAAAAGATTGTCAACAATGTCAACTTTTTTCAATGTCTTCCATAGATAATGTTAACAACTGCGTTTTGTTTTCGAAGTTGACAAATCATCCTGCCAAATAGTATCAATTATCAAAATCAAATAGAAAACAATGATTTTTAATAAATACTAAACATTAAATTGCAGTCAAATTTAATATAAAGATATGTTTTATACATATTAAAAGTTGGTTGTAGCAAACTTTTGAAGATATGAAATACACCTTGGCTGTTTGGAAACATCCTCAGTCCAAGTGAAGTATAGGTTCTGTATATTTTTAAAACTAAACTTAACAGCCCGTGTGAGCTAAATCGGCTATAACTGCTCTGTACTCTCGCAAGTAATAACGCCATTGACGAGCAAGTGTGATGAAAAACAAATTAATTTACTTATTTTGTTGACAGTTCAGCCAGCCATACACAATGTTATTGGGTGACATTACACTATTACACCTATTTGTTACGTTTAAGTACCTACTGTTTAATTGACATCTTATCTTTCAAGATATTTGATACCGGTATTTAATATCATAATCATAATCATAAATAAAAGCGAAATGACAACAATACCTGTAGTTATAATACAGGTATTATTTTATAAATGGTTATAGTTTGTCAATTTCTATACAGGTATTTAATAAACCCGGTTTTACAATTCCTGCTTAAGACTAATAATTGAAGGTCCCTAATTAGGTATAATATTTTTGCAATTAAACCATTAACGCTGTTATAAAATGCAAAAACTTTTCTGTTTTACTCGTAGTTGAAGAGCACAATTTCTTTGTTATTGCTTGATCTAACAAATAATGTCTTCTTAAATTAGTTTCTACTTATTGGTTGACTTGTAGTCTGTTTTTCACTTCAAATATTATTTGTTTTGTAGTTATCTGAGGACAAAAATGAAAATGTAACGTATCCTTCATACTCCCCGTAATTCTGTGAATGCAAAATTATTGATACATATTATTTACTACATACATTGCTTTTTTTATTAAAACTAAATAAACATAAGCGAATCGGTTGTAACGATCTCAGTGCCTATCAATTTAAAGCAATTCCAAAAAACCTTGATAATTTAAATGAGTAAGTCAAGTTATTTCATGCTCCGTGCCCAATCTTTCCCTGATTCCAATTATGGCCACCGTCACTACAGCCACTCGGTGCCTCGCCCATTCTATATTTTCCCATCCACTTTGCTGGAACATGTACACGAATATGTTTTCATTTGTAAATTACGTATTTTATTTCTACAAGACGGAATCATAAATATTATACTTTATGATTCCATTTTATAACAGATGTGTATTTATTTCCTCACAAAATAGCCATTCCGCGTATTGCATTCGTTAAATGGTGTTGACTGTAACGATACCGCGAAAATGGATATCCGTGAATTTCCAACGATTCTCTCTGTCCCTCTCGTGACAGGTAAAATGGAGAAAAGAAAGATGCCCAAAAATTCGACGATTCGCAGTACCATGTCTGTTGTCACTAAACTTGGTTGAATCGTCTATAGATAAATCTGATCAAGTACATAATAGAGGATAATAGTCTAGTATACGGGCGAAATTGTACAAAATAAAGTGAACGAGGATTAGCAAATTTAACCATACCAGAAAATGGTCTTTGGTGCAATCTTCCGACATATTTAACGGTGTCTAAATATTAGGCATTAGACCAAAAGGCAGTAGTGTATTTACCTAAGGGATTTTGTTTATAAAAGATGCTACGGTTGTAAGGACCAAATTGAATCATACAAAGATTAACATGTGGCAACCACTCTAAAATACCACGGGTTTATATTGTGTATTTTAGGAGGCTCCAGCATCAAATCAGACCATTGGTACCATAATATTTCAATTTCACCGAATTCACATACCTAAGTGCGCTTCAGCTCAATCGTTTAACGATATCAGCTTCAAAATTGATTTGCATGATTTCACCCAAACATAAGTACATACATAGTGCAAGTTCAATGAAAGCTTGTAAAAATCAGTGTTATTTCTTGGATGTATGAAAAAAAATACAATACTGTTTAAAAATTTCACTTGGGAAGAAACTCGGAAATATTAAATTCACAAGTAAATAACTTAGCTAGTTTTCAACTAAAATTGATTTGATTTTAAGCAAACAATTGCGATACAGTTTGTTTTTACGCAAACTTAAATTATCTGTAGAATCCAAAGTAGGATTTTGGTACGTGTGGGCAGATATTACGATAGTAGGTTGGTACTTACATTTAACATTAAAGTAAATTTTATGCCCTTAACTCCACAAATACTTTCCAGATTAAGTTTGTATCTCGTTAAACGTCGACAACCGCGTCGCATCCAATCGAGTGAACTTTGTCAAGCGTCAAGGTTAGTCTTCAGTATGCTTATTTACTAATCTGAATATGTATAACCTGGAAACGAAAATTAGGTATTTTTCATCCCGAATGGATTCGCTAGAAGAACGTAATTATTGAAGGCTTAAAATTTATTGAAAGCGGCGGACGGAAGAGTTATTTGCCAAACTAATATTACCATCCCTCATAGCAACTTTACTAGATGTGCAGTGTAACATTTTTATTATTTTATCATGTAAAGAAACAGCAACAATATTTGTTTTGTCCGATTACTCTTCGCGACGGGTCCCTCGGGTCTGCAGAGGGCAAGGGGGTTACTTCGTCGCAGTTACGTAATTATATTTATAAATAATTGTTTACGTTTTATTGCATGTACATTTTATAAACCAATTGGTTTCTTTTTCTAGTAAATAGACTTTATTTTTATGATATGAAATTCTCAGAAATAATTCGTTATTTGTTCAACAAGAGACCAAAATTGGTATTTGTTTCGAGTTCTAATTTTGAGTCCAGATCAACTGAAAGATTCTTTAATACATAATCGAGCTGCTTGTGTGAAAAGATAATGTGACAACCATTTAATGAAAAAATAAAATGAAAAAATGAAAATTATAACAGATCCTACCGTTACTTATGTATCAGTAAACCTTTGCCGTAAACTACCACCATTTTGCATAATATAAATATTCAGCAGCATTCTTTTATATGTGCAAACAGATTAATTTTGAGCTAGTTAAGAGAGGGTGTGGAGACTGGAACATGTTACCGCAACGAGGTCGTCGCATCAATCGTGCCTCAGCTACCATCGGTCTACTTCGCCCTAGATCTATTGATACCTTCTTACTCCTATGACTCAGTAGACAACCTTGGTTCTTACAGGTGTAGAGATGGATAGGAAACAGGGTATTTACCCAAAGCACACTCGTATAAAATATTTGTGATGTTATGAGCGTAGATTACCTTATTGTCGATATGTAATTATTAATATTTCCGTAATTAAGCATAAACATTCATTCACATTACGAACCGTGCTCGTATATTGAGGATACTGACAAACATATGACGCCTACAGATATACCGGAAACAGCAAAGTGTTGCCAGCAAAATCCTAAAAGAAATATTTAATTTATTTTCGGCCTAAATAAAACTAATCTTAAATAATCTTATAAATAATATATCTAAATAAAATAACCCACTCTGAGCCGCTCCCGATGCAAACGTGCCCATCACGCTCGCTGCGTTGCCGTCTTGAATCGCAATGGACAACCCTTGCAGCAGAAACGACCCGGAGCGTAGGTTAAGACCCCTCTCCTGCAGATTGGGCGATTAAATAATTGTGCCAATTAAGATATAATATTATAAGGGCAAGTTGAAGCATGACAAAGATGATGAAGTCTTGTAGACGAAAGTACATCAATAATTCTATAACTCATAGAAATGAATACAACTTTTAGTTTTATTGGGTTTCCCGCAATATGATCTCTCAAAAAGCGGGGAGACTAAAAACCTTTTTGCTTGTCAGAAATTGACCACTCGACGACTGTTCGTTTATTTATGTGACTCATTTGAAAAACCGACGTGAGATATATGTATATGTATAGTAGATATATGTATAGTAATATGTATGTTCATATTTATTTACATAATGATACATTCTCTAAAGCTCAAAACCTCTTATATTTACGATGTGATGGCTGATCATGTACGTAATCCAGCAACCTTCGTGAAAAGCTTGGATACAACTACTTACCTATCGTCACACATAGGAGAATAATGTGACAAACGAAATTATGAACATTATGACTGGATACCGGCTAAATAAATTCATGGCCGGTGAAATTGTGAATTAGTAAATAAACCGACATCAAAAAACATGTAATACGTTAAAGGGTAAATCGCCAGTTCATGGCTACCTTTCATAACGTGGCCACCTAACACTAAAATTGGTTTTATTTATAGGTAAACAGAGTTTGAAAGGTGGCTGGCCAGTTATTGATAAGTGACCACTTTTACTCTACTTTGTATTCACAGCCCTAGTGTCTCTTGTGCAAAGATATTCCACAGACAATCGTGCTGAAAGTTTTTGTTGCAAATAGTCTATTATTTAAAGTTGCTATCAGAAATTCTCTGATTCTAACGAAAACATGCAATTTATAATTTTTAATTAGGCTAAAATACAAAAATAGTTTCATTTACGTTCTTGCCAATATCATTTCTACCTATTCGCAATTCTACAGTCTGTTTTTTTCACAATAACTATTTAACCACATTCGCTATGATGCACAGTTATTAGCATTTCACCACAGTCGCTACTGTGTACAGTAGTGATTCTCCCTGTTCGCAATTCCACACAATCTTAATTATACACAATGCCACTTAATCGCATCTATTATTTTTCTTTGCTTTCAGTCGATATATTCACACCATTGTGATTAATTAGGGTTAATTATGTTTACTGCGCGCTACGATGCTTCATCTCCATATATATAGTGTTATAAAGCCCCATTTAGACCAAGAAACATCTTGTATGCAATTTTCATTACATTGCGGGCTATCGGCGTACGGCGAATTCGGTCGCTTTATATAATCCCGCAATGTATTATGAATATTGATAAAACCTAATTAACTATGACATAAATGTTTTACGTTTGCCATCACTACAACAACAAATTTATTATTAGGTGCCCTTACTTTCCAAACCGCGCGCTTCCTGCTCGCGTGCTAAATAGAACCCGCACCAAGGCCTCCCCACCTCCCAAATTATAATCGAACACGGCCGAGAAGGGGAAATCTAACCTAACACAGAAGGTCACGAATGAATAGCCACTTTATAGCCGTGACACCTTTACCATGGAAATATGGCGTTATTTGTGCAACAAGAGAGTCTCTTGGTCTCTTGAAGAGACCAAAGCTCGTATTTGACGCGAGTCCTAATTATGAGTCCCGAGCAAGTTAAAGATTCTATAATTAGAATCTCGAGTGTACTGAGAAGAGAACTTAACACCACAACCACTTTTCACTTCAGCTGAACCTGGAGAGATGAAGTACATACACATCATATTCCACTGTTTGTCCTTAAACCTCCTCCGGAATTAAAGCTGTTCGCTATAGTGTCACTCATTTTTTTGCATCTACAATATTTTTTACAGTTCATTCTTGTATAATATACAATAAAAATAATCAATATTTTTGCAAACAGTACCTACTAGTACTACTATAAGTACGTGTTTCGGACAGTTAAAATATTATGAATTTCCGGCATCTTTCTCTTTTACCCCAATTAAGGCGTCATGAGAGTGCCCGAGACAAACGTCCGAAATTTACGAAATTCTAATTTCTAGGTCACTTCAAGATCATTTAGTCTCACGCTGGCAGCAAAATAGACTTTTTCTCACTGTTTTCAGATAAAAAATAACCGTTGTACAAGCTGCTATAACTACTAGAACTATTTGTTAAAACAAATGCTCTAAACGTTTAGTGCTTATTTAGCTGCAAATCATGCGCAAAGTTTATTTTTTGCACTAATATAGTGCTAAAAAGTAATCTGATAGATACTTTTTAAATAAATGAGTATCATGCGAGACCCAATAGTATTACTTAAACAACGCACGATTGATTGAAGCTGTCTTTCGTACACTACAGTTAAGATTATAAATGTAATTAATTAGACATATAAAGTAATTAAAAACAATCATGTTTTACATAATCATATGTTCTGAAATAATAATAAAATTTATCTTCAATTGGCATAATGCTGACAACAGAATTTCGCGATTTTCGATGTTTGCGGTACTCGGCCTTGTCCCTAAGACACTTCTCGCACTTCTATCAAATACTATTTCAACGCACTAGCTTATGGCTCTTATTAATTTAAACTGATTTATTACTCGTGCCGTAATATGATACAATCGATAATAGATACTTAGTAGTTCGGTGCATAATTAAATTAAAGAATTTAAGGCCTAATTATGTACAGTTGCATACTCTACTTTACCTAACATATATATTATAAGTACTCTAAGATGGGTTCAGAAGCCGTAGGGAAATGAGCAGCATTACTATATGTATGTACCCTAATACCTAGGTTTGTATATAACATGCACACGAAGCATTTTAACTTAGTCATGTAACTTAGTCAAGACAGCTTTTTTCCCATCAGTGAAAAGTTTTTTTTAGGGAAAATACAGTATTTAAAATTTGTAAGAAAAAAAAAGGTCTGAATTATGTAAAACCGGCCAAGAGAATGGCAGACCATGCTCAGTGTAGGATTCCATAGTATTGGATCCGTAACTCAAAAATGGTTCAACCGATGAAGTTCAAAATAATTTTCCTCCAAAGTCTTTATTAAGTTTCCTCCAACTCCAAAAAAAGTGAAATAAATTCATGATTTATATCACTTTTTTGGACTTGCGGTTCAAATGCTAGGCGGAGAAAAGTATCTTTTTTTAAATTCCATTAGCGATTATGTCCTAGAATATGCACATTAGCGAAAAATATTTGAGCTTAACCCGTATTCTTTTTGAAATACCTATCTAACGACACCTCATACTTTAGGGTTGAATCGAAATCGAGTTTCCAGGACATATAAAAACTTAACTCCGAGATCAGACATGCTTATCGGTCACTCGCCTCGCTATTCGTCGAAGTGGTGCACGATACTTTGCCTATGCAAGCTGTCCACGTACCCACCACGTACGACATACGAATATTGGCACTCGTACGTTAATAGGAAGTTTTACGTTTATATGTCAATGTCAAAACAAAAGTAATTATCCCTCTTCGCTACCTTGCCTACTTTTTGTTTAATTGAGCTTGTTGTTACTTATAGTTTAATTCAGAGAAAAAGGAGGGCGATGGCGGTTCGCTGTAACATGTTGACTTGCAGGTTTGTACGATTAAGCATAGTATTAGATTAATCTCTTTAAAACCTTCTGCCTGACTTTATACACGTGCAACCTGTGGGTCAATTACACGCATCGAGCCTTCAATACCCTCCGTATACAATATAACAGCCTTCAGAGTGTTGTTGGGGCTTCCGTGCTACTGCAGCGCCTCAGCCATTTTTGCGCACGCACATACGTAAAGGTTCGGTGCGGTGATTCGTAACTGCGTCGCGTCACTTATGCGCAGAGTGCGAGGGAGTACAACACCATCCTGGGGGTCATAAGTCATAAGTAAGAGGCGTGACTGCCCCATTCTGGGACTCAGTGTGCAAATGCATTGTGCACGTACCAGGTGTTCCAGAGAGTGGCAGATATTAAAACTAAATTAACTAAAAAATATTTGTAAACTACTAACATAGCTTACGTGTTATGTAATTTTAACCATTACCATATGGACTCTGTTCGATTTTTTTATTTATTTCTATCATAAATCAGTCCATTTTAGTTTTTAAATTATTAAAACGCACGCTTAACTATTACTGCCGCCACCGCATATGTGATCAGTGTGATCACCTCATTCGTCTTACTGCTCGTTTCCTTTGACTCGCGCCCGAAAGACCGCCCCAAGCGTGCGAATGGCGATGCGAAGCAAGGGACGAGTAGCGAGACGTCGGCGCCGACGTACACATGCGTGCTCGTGTTTCGCCTCGCTATTCATGCGTATTGACCGTAGCATAATGCTACGGACAGACACGACACCTCGCTTAAAATGTCGCTTAAAACCTCGCTTAAATTTTCCGTTGCGGAGGTGCGAGAAAAATAGGCTAAAAAAAGCCTTCTGCCAGACTTTATACACGTGCAATTTGTGGGTTAACTGTAGGCAGCGGGCCTTCAATGCACTCCGAGTGCAGTATAATAATGCCTTCAGCGTATTGGTGGGGCTCCCACGCTATTGTAGTGTATCAGCGATATGTTTGCTCATGCGTGTACGGACGGATTCTAGACTGTCGTTCGTCGTCGCATTGCATCGCCCATGCACAGGGTGCGGGGAAGCTCCAACACCATTCCGAGGGTCATTAAGACGTTACTGCTCTATCCAGCGGCACTGGGATCGAGTGCATACGCAGATACCTGGTGTCCTCGAAAGTGTCAGGGTTCTAAATTAAAGTTACCTACTAACATAGTTTTATTTTATTTTATTTAGTTTTAGTGTTTAATAATAATTTAAACTAACACAATTATGAGCACTGCCTGAAATAAACAGATTTTATTTTATTTTATTTATAGGGTAAAAAATACATTTGTTTCGGGGTTGGAACTTCTGCAAGTTTTTTTTTTATGACAAAGGTGGCAAACGAGCAGGCGGATTGCCTGATGGTAAGCAATTACCGCCGCCCATGGGCACCCGCAACACCAGGGGAGTCACAAGCGCGGCCTTTAAGGGGGGTTGGAGCTCTGGGAATCTTACTCACCACCAGGAACACAACACTACATACCTGAAAGGTAGTAGTGCTGTTATGGCTGTGGTCTTCTGTAAGGGGGAGGTACTTCCCCAGTTGGGCTGCTCCAGATTCAAGCTCATTGTTGGACGTAAGTAGTTTAAGGTAGTTACAACACAAGGTAGTCACAACGTAGGTTAATTGACATCCTAGGTTTAGACAACCTAGGAAGGTTGACTAAAAACAAACTACGTAGGTAATAAACTTTAGAGATTAACATCCGTTAACTCAGATCTCTTAATTAATCCGTTGCATCTTATTAGGGCACTAGTTCAAACATATAACAAGAACCTCGCGTGTTTAATATCTTGGTTTATAAGGCAAATTCGATTTAGCAAGTTTGTTAAAAAAGGTTTTAAGGTTTCCGTAAATATGTAGTTGGCAGAGACTCTTAACTGCCGCGACGTGTAGTCGCGGGTGCGTCGGCTTAACTGTCGTATTAACAGACAATGATCATAAAGTTTACGACATTGACATTCTCTTATCGGACTATATCTTCAGGAATATTCAGTGGCTATCGGGTTGAAAAATATTTTTCTGCTCTTTCTTACCAACTTAACCATTTATGCATAAGAAAACCATTATAAGTAGGTATTTTTACAGGACTGTCGGAATATGGACCTTTGCCATCGTAAATGTTTTCAAGTACATTTTGCATAATTATACAAGCTACCAGTGGCGGCGCGTTTATACAAGCCGATTCCCGCCGGCTTGACTAACTTTACTGCAGTTCAACGGTTTTCCTTGGGCTCAAGAAGAACAGACTAAGACATATCGGCTCAGTATTGCCTAAAAATAAAATTGGCGCGCCGCCACTGCAAGCTACATACGTGACTAATGATGACAGTAACTGACACAAAAACATCATTGAAGACGGTGTAATGAAAATAATTCCTTATAACACAAACACCCGTTATATTCATTTAAATAAATATACCTATAAATAATAATTCATGATAAAAGACGCGAAAGACGTTACTTAAAAAAGCGTTAAATTTATTGTATGTTTTGTCATCAAATATTTATATGACAATTTCTTCATTATATTAGCCTATAATGTTATGCTCTTTTACAGAACTTATGCACGCATAGTTCGAATCAAAATTGTTGCTAGTCACATTCCTTAACAAAATGCATTGATAACAGGCATTATAAAACATTTTTGTAGTAATGGAATTGAATTTACTTTGCATAATAAAATACATGTAATATTCGTTTGAATGTTTCCGTTTATAAGAAAATTATTTACCACTAAGTGCCGGTACAGACAGACAGCATTTCAAAGTACAGCCAGCTTGCAGTTGGTGTGCAGTTGACAGGATTGCACGACACCTGCAAGTGGACTGCATAATGGGTTTGCAGTTTTGATGCAATTGCACCAACTACATCAGAACTGCCCTGGAACTGCCACTTTTCAGCTGGGTTGCAGTTGAAATGCTGTCCGTCTGTACCGGGTCTAATTCCTCCTAACCAGCCTAACCTAACCTAAAGCTGTTAAGCCGCGAAGTATTATTGCCGTGCCCTGTACCAAATATCGCTTGTAGGCGTCTGACGCATGTTTGCCGATAAATATTGGTGTATATCAGATTTTGAGAAAGACAAATTGAATGAAACGAATAATATCCATTAAGATATGGAAAGGTATATTAAGTTGGTGAAGACCTCGACGGGAGCCGCCGGATCGTATAAATGACGGCCGTAATAGAATCACTAATTGCCATGAAAGTTAATTGACTGCCGTCTTATTGCCTTGGCCTGGCCACTTTTAGCCCTTCAAATTTTGACTAAGTGCCACGTTTTGCATAATCTTACTCATGATTTATTTATCGTATGGTGTATCTGTCTATTCTGTCTAATATATATTTTCTAACACCTAAATAAGAAAAAATCTATAAGAAACTAATTTATAAGCTCTTGTAGAAATTAATCATGATCAATGTTTTAAAAATATCATATTACACTCCCCTGTTTGAAACTATTGTTGTTTTTCTTGGTTTTATTTGGTTGCATTCATTACGGCACAATGATACCTACAATTAAAAAATAATATCTGATAGTCAAGAATATAACATTTTGTTACTAATAATAAATAGGTACTGTAGGCCAACCAAAATCAAATTTCAAAAATTTCAAGTCTTTCTTTTTTACTCCAATTAAGACTCATGAGAGTGACAGAGACAATCCAATCGTTCGAAATTTACGAACATCGATTGATTGCCGCCTTACACTGCTTGGGTACCACTCATATGCTCGTATTAATATGTGTGCACACAACGTAATTAATTTATAACAACTTCATAATTATGAACAGATTTTAAAAATCTGAATGCTATTTATTATTTTGTGTATGTTGCAAATAATTTCTTTTCATTGGGTGATATCAGAGACGACCAGGCGGCAATTGAAAGAACGAAGCAAAAACCATCAAATTGGGCTTAAGATTTCACGGGGGTAAATAGGTCACAGTTTCAGGGGTAAACAGAATTGGTAATTGACTACATTTCATATTTTAAACACCAGAAATTTCACATGTGATTCAGAAGCATTTAACCTCCTGAACACTGCAATATATTTTTATAAATTGAATATTGCTTATAATAAAAATACAAAACAATTGAAGCAATGTTGCATTTTTACGATTCCTACGACACAATAGGTGAATTATCATTGCCTTATTAAAAAAAAAATTACATTAGTTAGAATTTGACAAGCAACATTATTGTTTAGTAAGATTAAACTTAGGTTTCCTTGCTGTAATTATAGTTTATAAGTAAGAAATTTGCATGCTTCTTTAAGTAAAATGTACGCACTTAATCTGCACCTTCCAACTGTATTTACCACTACATTTTTGCAAATAAATGATTGATTGATTGATTGACATTGTCAATGTCGAGTCCAGGTAATATGTAACTCAACAAATGACGACCCATTAATTGGCGACCATTTTTTTTACGCGGATTGATGGGTCGAACATTGTTCCCAGTACCCTTACCATGAGTTGTGACTTTGAGGTTTTCGATAACGAGTATCGAGTTTATTATCTGTGTTTCTCGTTCGCACTAAAATAGTACAAGCGAGATGCACAGATAGTAAACTCGATACTCGTTATCGAAAACCTCAATGTCACAACTCATGCTAGGGGTACTGTACAAAACGTGGCTTATTTGGATTGCTGCCCCGTACCGCGTTTGTACGGACCGAGAAAGCGTGACCCGTGTAGTAGTACATCATGGTCCTTATACCACCTTAATTATTCATATTTTTTGCCATGTTGTCATTGTTACGAGTACAAGAATATAATAATTTAGCTTCGCTTCGGGGCGAAAATTTAGTAAGTAATTGGTGAGATGCATTCTTTAATTTACTTAATATGTGATCACTTTATGCTACGGATACAGAGAATAGATAGGGTGCTCCGAGGTTTCTTTGTTCACTTAACTTAATTCATCGATCAAAGACGAGGGCTAGAGAACAATGCCATGTCTTTGTTCTGCTGTTGTCCGCACCGCGCCATCGTCCGCTCTCTCACTTTAATGGGGAGCACGCTTATCTACATTTTTAGCAACTTCAATTCTCAATTCACAATTCAAAAATACAAATATTTATTATGACAGAGTAACAAGAGAGCTATCTAAGGTTATAATTGTAAACGAGAGTCCTTAAACCCAATGCTGATAGGTTGAGGGTTTTTATGACTCAAGTTTAGAATGTTCTTATAAATAAATATTAATTTCGACGAAATTATTTGACAGGTCAATTATAAGCTGCTATAAAATTGCGCGTAAAACTTTTTAATCATAAACAAAACATAATGAAATAAATTAAAAATTTTTTTTTGGAAATTTTACAATAATATAGTGACATAATTTAATAAAAAAGCTATTATACATTATAATGGGATTTAATTGCAGCTAAGCTTGAGCTTATATCATATATATTTATATAATAATTATAATTTACATACTATTTATCGTTACCGCATTTTCAGTATTGACTTTGTGGCTGTATTCGTATTTAAAAAAGAATTAAGTGTGCTTTCTTTAGTGTCTCTCAATCATGCATCTAGACATGGCAATAGGTTTAAATATTGATTCAACTTGAATTTTAATTTATTTTATAATCTTACATAATTATGTACCTATAACCTGTGTAAGATTCAAATTATGAATTACCTACTAGGAAGCAGGAAGTGCTTCACAAAGAAGTAATAAATTTTGAAATCGTAATTATTTCTCCCTTACGCCCGAATGGCACTTAGCCAAGTTGACTTCGTGGTGTGCTCCAAAGCTCTGAAATTACCCGCTATATATTATCACTGCTGCGGGCCTTTCCTTACACGACATTACACCTCACTAATAGGTTTCTAAGGTACGGAGGTATGGATAATTATTATTTTTCGTCGCTATCTATAATACTTTATAATACCGTATCTAGTTATTAAAGTATTACATACGTCTTTTTTCACTTTATCGAAAAATATAGAACAATATAGAATAGCAATGATGCCATGGTAAAATTCTTAGTAAATACTACGAAGTGATATCTCGAGCGGAGCCCCAACTCTCGAACACGTTTTATCTTTGTCATCCTTTATTTGATTGACAAAAGAAAAAATACATTTCCAATATTTTTATTGACGCACTAAATATAATTTCGCTTTCATATTTTAGACCGGCCATTTCGTTATACTTTTACCACAAAATGAATGTAATGACCTATGTAACCTATGTATACATCGAACAGTAGGTAAGATTTGCTTCAATCTAAATGATTGCCAATGTACCTACGAGTATATGTTGTTGTTGTATTTAAATATATCATTGCCGTCGAAAATACTTCTTTTCTCTTTTCAACTTCTGGGTTTCTTTACAAAGTGCTGGAACAACCTTGCATTACCGATTACAGAACGCAGTAGCGTTACTCGCTGTAAATAAATAAAAAAATGTATTGAATGGATCAACAAAGTTCTGCTACCTAAAGCTCCACTGCCATCTCGCTCACATACGCCTTTCTGCCTCTGGGATCCTTACGTTTTACCTCCCTGCACGTGTGAGGTCCCACACTTGATTAAACACTATTATGCTTAGATACAGGAAAATATTTCCTTCACCTTTTACATTTATTATATCATATAAAAAATACTAAAATGTATTGCATTGAAACTAAGAACAAATCAAATTATTTTTTATGAAATATTTTATGATTTGCTTTGATTTTTAAGTAGTAATACTACTATATAAATTAAAAGTTGAAATAGATAACATATACTTAAGAAAAAACGACGAGGACCTCCGGTGTTCGAGGCGGGATTCGAACCCGCATCTCCAGCTATCGCGGCTGACGCCTTAACCAATTTGGCCACCCGTACACAGCGGACCACGTCGAAATTAATCAAGTATATGTGATCTTGTTTATTTTAAACGGTTTTAGGCACCGTTTTACCAGCTCTAAGGTGAAACACTACGTGTTTGCACCTCCTATATGAATACCTTTCGGGATTCTGATATAGCTAGAGAGGTGGTGCTGCCATCTATGAAACTAAGAACAAATCAAATTACTTTTTATGAAATATGTATATATATATATATATTTTTATTTGCTTTGATTTTTAAGTAGTAATACTACTATATAAATTAAAAGTTGAAATAGATAACATATACTTAAGAAAAAACGACGAGGACCTCCTCATAAAACCTATCATAAAAAATAATTTGATTTGTTCTTAGTTTCATAGATGGCAGCACCACCTCTCTAGCTATATCAGAATCCCGAAAGGTATTCATATAGGAGGTGCAAACACGTAGTGTTTCAGCTTAGAGCTGGTAAAACGGTGCCTAAAACCGTTTAAAATAAACAAGATCACATATACTTGATTAATTTTGACGTGGTCCGCTGTGTACGGGTGGCCAAATTAGTTAAGGCGTCAGCCGCGATAGCTAGAGATGCGGGTTCGAATCCCGCCTCGAACACCGGAGGTCCTCGTCGTTTTTTCTTAAGTATATGTTATCTATTTCAACTTTTAATGTATTGCATTGTTAAGTGGAGACCATTTCAACTTCACATTTTCTAATAACTCTATTTTCATTTTCGTTTTTATAGAATAAAATCGAAAAATATTTATTCAAACGACACTGAAGAAATATTTTTCTATTATATTCTTATCTATTGTAATATATTCTAAACTGTTATCTATTTGTGTAAAATCATACCAAATTTCTTATTTCATTCGAGTTCTCATTTTAAGTACCAAGCAAGTAAGTGAAAAATTCTAAGCGTAATGAGGGACTCAAACGCACTAAATGCGAGTAACTTTTATCTTAAGTTGCTCATACAACTTATCACTTCAGTGACAACTAATAGGTAAAGTACGCACAGTTTATCATTTTCTACTGTTTGACGTGGCTCTTTCGGAGTTCAAGCTACTTCTTTGTCGCTAGATTCACTAATTGTTTGGAAAGAACAGTACTCGTAATTTTACAAACACAACATTTCAACCTTGTGAAAAATGTTTAAAGAAACAAACAAAACACAAATCACGCATTTGTTTTTAAAAGAGCGTTCGATTACCTACTTACTAGAATACCACTACTCACTATGTTGTCATTAGCCTATCGTGTTTTAGAATCATTGTTTTTATATTGCAACTAACTTTTTCCCGCGGATTCCCTCGCGTTAAGAAGTATTTAAGTTATTTTTAGCACGCTATCGTTTAAAACGTAGTTTTATATGCATGCATGCTTTTTGTTTGGAAAATGCCGTTTAATCCACAAATGTAGCTTTAAAATTGACAAAGTTTCATACAAACTTTCATCCCCTATTTTATCCCCTTGGAGGTAGAATTGATCAAAATCCTTTCTTAGCGGATGCCTACGTCATAACATCTACCTGCATGCCATTTTCAGCCCGATCCGTCCAGTGGTTTGGGCTGTGCTCACTATGTGACTATATATATTTAGATATGACACGTAAATCTTTGTACAATTTTAGTACTAAAAATTAATTTTAAATTATATGCTACGAAAAGTTTATACACGTACCCGATTGTGTGGACGTGTGGTTTTGAATTTCCCTTTTTATCGGATCTAAATTAGGGTAAAGGTGTTTTAGGGGTACCTACAAGAAATAAACTATTTCAAAGAGACTGAATATTTTTATCTCTACACATAACACCTCTATTGATGCGTTCATAAACAGCAAATAACGACCCACAACCACATGTTGTAATTGTTTCATTATTATGTCAAATCGATATTATAATGACATTTAAATTTCGAACGTTTCTGAAAAACAAAGCAATTGGTGATTGACGATGAACGAAATGATTTGGAATTGGGCTTCACTCTAGTAGTTTGTCTCTGAATTTTGAAAAAAACTACGGTTGCTTGGAAGAAGTTTTTATTCACCACCATTACAATTGTTTGTTTGACTTTTCGTTGGCGTTTCCATTAACTTTTATTGAGAGCTTATATTGTGTGTTGATAATTTGATAATTTGATAATTTATTTATTATTAAGATACATCAATATACATGTACATCCTTTAAACATAGAAAAACTCTGCTTCCTAAATAGGTAAAACCTGTGCTTTAGGGTAAACAGCGCTCCTCCCCATAATTAATTACATTTTTGATGTTTATTAGTTTAATATACCATTGTGTGTTGATAAAGGATAATATACTATAACTACGTGGAAATATTTTTTTTTTTCAATTATACTTATTTAATTTACTTATGTTATAAGGTTATATATATATTTGAAAATTACATTTAAAATAAAATATTTTTGCAAGTAAATAGTACCATTTCGGCTACCCGTACGTTTCGGAACGTTACGATATTATGAAGTAAATATAAAATTTTGTAAACCATAAAATTTCGTATAAAATATATCTGTCTTTCCGTTTACTAATGACGTGAAATAGACAATGCGTATAGACTTAAATATTTTGATTTTGTATTAGACCCTGTGGGTAGAATTGTCGTTCATACTTCAAGGTCATTTTGATCACGCTAGCAGCATAATCTAAGTTTGTTTACTGTTACTATTTAGTAGACAACAAGTAACCCTTGTTCGAGCTGATGCAGTGGATATATATAACCAGATTCTGTGTGTGCGTGATCATTTTATTTATTCAAATTTGAATCGACCCAAGGATTTCAACAAAAAGCCTGTTTCGTAGCAGCAGCTGCTGGTACGTGCCTGCACTGTGCTCCAATATCGAGGGTTTATGTAAAGACTCCAATTCGCATAGAGTGCCGATTTAGCGATGAAATGTAGACTGGGAGCGGTCTGCGAGGTAAGCGAGGCTCAGCTGGCCGCCCGTCCCGCCTACACGAGCCTTCGTTTATTTATGATCCTCTTTGGACGAACACCCACTAGGGAGAACGCATAACTCTCCTTGTAAACAAAAATAACAATTTTGTCGCAAAGAACAATGAACCATATTAATCAAGGTAGTCATAAATAAGAAATGTGTGTGTTATAATTTATTTATTATTTTGATATTTACTGAAGTAAGTTCTATTGACTGAACTGAACAAGATACTTACTACTTAACTCTTTTTTTGTAAAATATTCATTTAACTTAAAAGATCTCGTCGCGTAGGCGCTCAAATTAATTAAGGTTGGTACAATCAGCAGCAAAAGTGGCTGAGCGGGTGAAGTGTTCAAAATGACCTACGCGCGCTCTTATTCTCTTGACAATAGCGATGTGTTGACCTGCTGATTGTACCATGATTGTTACATAGTATGAAGCGCTGGTGGTCTATCGATAAGATCGAGCGACTTGCAATCCGGAGGTCGCATGTTCTAGCTCCGGCTTGAACCAATGAGTTTTTAAAATTACAACACTTGTACAGAATATCATATGATACATTTACGACTGGTAAATTTTTCGGTGAAGGAAAACGCCAGGAAACCTGACTAATCCCAGTAAGGTCTAGTTAACCCTTTGGGTTGGAAGGTCAGATGGCAGTTGCTTTTGTAAAACTAGTGCTCACGCTAAATCCTGGGATTAGTTGCCAAGTGGACATCAGGTTCCTATAAACCAAAATTCAGTTTCAGTTTAGAGATTCTTTATTTACTCAAAAGAACAATATAGTTCGCTACTATACTACAAATTAGAAGATGATGGCCGTAATTGTTACATGTACTTCTACTTGATCGGGAAATGCTCATCTTAGTTTATACAACGGAGGTGGCAAACAATCATACGACCCGTCTAATGGTACGCCACCAACGTAACCTACGGACGCCTGGAACTCCAGAGGATTTTCACTCACTTAACTCTCTTATAAAAACCGTAAAAGTGATAAGAAGCTCTTTAAAAGTCAATTTCACAAATAATTGGACGAATGAATCTGTTATGAAAGATAAATATTTCAATTTATAAATCTCTTCTATCTCGATTTATCTGATAGTGGATAAGAATCGGCAAATTGATTATACATATAAATATTTAGAAGTTTATTAGGGTTCCGTAGTCAACTAGGAACCCTTATAGTTTCGCCATGTCTGTCCGTCCGTTCGTCCGTCCGTCCGTCCGTCCGTCCGCGGATAATCTCAGTGACCGTTAGCACTAGAGACCTGAAATTTGGTAGTTATATGTATATCAATCACGCCGACAAAGTGCAAAAATTAAATGTGGAAAAAAATGTTTTCTTAAGGTACCCCCCCCTATACGTAAAGTGGGGAGTGATTTTTTTCTTCAATCTAAACCTAACGTGTGATATATTGTTGGATAGGTATTTAAAAATAAATTAGGGTTTACTAACATAATTTTTTGATAATGTCAATATTTTCGGAAATAATTGCTCCAGAAGTAAAAAAAAGTGCGTCCCCTCCCTCTAACTTTTGAACCACATATTTCAAAAATATGAAAAAAATCTCAAAAGTAGAACTTTTCATAAACTTTCTAGGAAAATTATTTTGAACTTAATAAGTTCAATGGTTTTTGAAAAAAATCTATATATATATATATATAAATGAACCCCTATTTCTCTTGGTCACGCTATAACTTGCGAACGGCTTTACCGATTTGGCTAATTTTGGTCTTGAAATATTTCTAGTAGCTCACGGAAGGTTTAAACGGTGAGAAAGTATGAAAAAAGATCGAATAATACACTAAAAAACTAAAATATTGTTCCCCCATACAAACTTATCACCTCGAAAAAACTGTAAGTGCCCCAGGATTTCATACATCTTACGCGTTTTTGGTAAAATGGTCTCTGCTTTCACTCGAGAAAGACGGAAGCGCCGCAGGATTGCATATATCTTAGGCTTTTTTGCGAGCAAAATAGGTACTTTATATTATTCCAGCACTAAAGTCGTTAAGGCGATAGTTTCTTACAAATTGTTAATAAATTAGCCCTCATTCCCTAAGATATCTGTCAAAATCTCTATTGAATGACAAGACACACTTCCTCACTTCAGGCCCGGTACCGCGAAGATCGAAGTTCGTATATGTCGAGCATTTCTCTTTTACTCCAATTAAGGCGTTAAGAGTGACAAAGACAATTTTCCGAAATTCACGAATATTGTTGTTCGCGGTAGCGCCGCCGTTTTATGTATAATTTCGCGTTTAGTTTTAATCGTAAATAAGAATCTGCACTAATATTCATCGCCCAATGCGACCGTCCCCTCCGTTGTCTTACTACTTCAGATGGGTACTGAGTGTGAGTGTACTAGTGAGACAAATACGAAAATTTCCGAGAAAATACGATAGGAAAGGATTATTCACTACATCTGAGCCCCGAGTGTATGTTTTTAACGTAACGAAACGTCACCATTAGCGTTAGTTACCCATATTATATCAGTGTCACTTACGCATTCGAGACATTTTTTACGTCAAAAGAAACTTACACTAGAGCTTATATACATTAAGCTCGCGCGCAGATTATTTCTGAATAATGGGGTCGGAGCATACATGCCCATACATTAGGTTGAAACTGACTGACTGACTTCAAATGACGCTGGCTGGTTATCACTCCATGTTACAACCCCGTCTTACTACTCGTGGTGGGACTGAAATTGACAACATTTTTTCGAATTTTCCATGTATAGTTGGGATCTATAACTCTTTCTTGAGTTGTCAGCGTCCTTTGTGGGCCCGTTTTTAGGGTTCTGTACTTAATAATAATATGTCAACAACAATGTATCAAATAGCCCATTTTTAACTCTTAAGTGGGAACACTTACTGTGACGGACGAAAAACTACGGAACCCTACATTGAGCGTGGCCCGACATGCTCTTGGCCGGTTTTTTCGTTTTTAGACTGAAATCGCCATTTTGATTTGAGTGACATATGATATGACGGGTTCAGTTCTGTAGTCCGCCTTTAGAACTTTTATAGATAATACAATACGAGTATTGTTGCTTTATTTATAAGCTGTTCTATACACTCCTGATCGCGAGAATGTGAATGTGTATGTACACTCAGCAACACTCTTAACTGTACATCGATGGACCTTATGCCTCATGTATTAAGGTCCACCAATGTATGGCTAAGAGTATTGCTATTAGTACATTGTTATGTTGACCAATAAAGTAATTTTTCTAGACTACTCCAAAGTTTCCAAATTAGACTATAGTGTGTGTGAATAATAAATAATAATATAATGTGAACGAAATTTAAACCACAGAAGTTTATACTCGTTCGATCGGTTTAATTTTGTCAGAGTTTTTAGAATTTGTGTTGGGAAATTATTTTATTTTATTGATATGTCGCGTCTAAATAACTTGCTGAGAGAGACAGTTCAAGGTGAGACCCTAGGTTACCCTAGGATAGAAAGATCAAAGTTAGGAATCCTCTTATGGTAAACATTACGATACTTTATACTTGTATAATTGTATCTGCTGGCCAACTACTCTCTGATTATTTCGTTTACGGTCATTGTTTAGTTTTTTAGAGGACTGTCATGTGATTTTTGGAGCGAATACTCAGTTTTGATTGTTATCAAATAATACAAGTTTTAAAATTATAGGCATATTAATCAAAACAAGAGGATCTCCGGTTGAATCTCAAAATTGCGAAGTCGTCTTGAGAATATATTTTTTGTTTTTTGTTCATTAACGTACGAGTAGTTAAGTGTGTAAAATTGATAGCTTATTATACAGTGATCTGAACGCGGAATTTTGCAGCTAATGAAGAATTGTTTTCATAACATGTTTCACCACTATTATATTATGGTCATCACTCGGTATCAATAATCATCAACGCTTCGAAACAAATGACTTTACCTACCTAAATAATAGATGACTAACAACTCAGAGTTCCACTTGACCGGCTTATTTGGGTCATTATTTGAGGTGTAAGATAAATGTTACAGAAATAAAAACACATATTTTGATGTGATCTGTTTTATTTTGAACATAAGGGTATATACCGATAACATACTTTATATTATCAGAGATCGATAAAGTTTATTTTGGTTAAAAAAAGCAAAATTCAAATTTTAACGGTAACGAAAATGAGCACCATGACCACGAAAAAGAACATTTTGTTTATTTTTAAATGTTATAATTGTACTATTTGAATGAAAATCCGATGATAATGAGAAAACGAATAAGCATTATTTAATTAATCAGGTATCAACAGAAATAGACAATCGATATCTATATATTAAAAAAATTAAAACTTGACCACGAAAATGACGACTTCAAATTGTCATTTTTGTAACCTTTTAAATACTATCTAGAAATTATTTGATTAAAGTAAGATTAATAACTTCAACTCACAAACAAAAACAGCTTTCAATACCTCTCTATCTTCAAGAATTATTTCACACGTACATTGTGTGAATTGTATATATCTAAATATTAAAAAAACTACGTCATTTAGAGGAACATTTTGTTGTGTTGTTTCGTTGTAACAAAATTTCGTTGGGGTCTACCGTAGACCTGCACGGGAATATAATAATATATATATCAGTGCAGGAATAAAAGTAACAATATCGGAAATATCGATATATAATTATTAAACGGTCCGGTACTTTTCATGCCGATTACATCAATTTAACGTCACGCTGCAGATGATCCCAAACAGTTACTAATGATAAGAAGTGTGAAAACTTACTTTATCAGCAAGACTGTATTTATTATTATCATGTAAGTAAAAAAGAAGATTAGAAGATTTTTATTTAATATTTTATGTTTTCCATTGTAACGTCCCGTCTTTACGAGAATAACGGCATAAACGATTACATTGTCAAAAGCAGAAAATTCTATAAAAAGTGTTCTGTATTTTTTCTACTTATAGGGAAAATCATCTTTTTCGTGGTCTTTTAATCAGTTTCGTGGCCCATAGCACCACGAAAATGATGACCACGAAATTGAAAAGTCCTTACTTTCGCGACTCTGCAGTAAATATCCTATAGGTTTGAAGCAAATGAAATCAATATGGAATATCTTAACTGCAAACTTAACAGCTCCAGTAAAACATTATATTTATTTACCCAATACTCACCAAGTCGCAACCGTAACGAAAATGACGCTCGATCTTTGACGCAAATCTAACTTGAACCTTTATTACATTAATTATAGATAAATAATTATGGCTTGCGATAAACATTATACGTCATATTGATGCAGTCTTATTTTCAAAGTTGCTTATAGTTAAAAAATGATTAACAGGAGGTTTGTCCTCTTTTTTTGTTTAAAATATTACTTAATAAGTGTGGCAACGAAAATGATGGTGTATTTTGAAACAACGGGAAATGTAGAAAAAAATAGTCTAATCAATGTCCTAATTTTTTTATGTTTGCATGCATGGTATATCATATTATGAACATTCGATCCATGTTTTAAACAGCAAGTATTTCTATACCTTGTATTTTTTACAATACTACAAAGTAGTCAGGGATAATCCGAACCTGACCACGTAACTGACTTATGTGCAGAAAATTTAGGTTATTGTGGAAAAAAAGATAAAATAGAATAAAATGTATTTACCACAAGTTTCAGTGATAATATCTTAAGCAACCTAAAAACAATAAACGATATATTTCTAATTTTATAACTGAAAATTTGAGTCTGAACACAATTGAACCTCTCGAAATAATAACCCATTTATATGACTGAAGTAGGCAATCGGGCAATTAATAGCAATAAGTATTTCACTTACACTCCCGCAATATTAATGTTTAACGTCGTAAATTTCATTTATAACTATCATACAACATGAGACATGTTAATTGGTTGGTTGTATACGCGTACATTACATAAGTTTGGTTACACAGAGCGCTTTGACTACAAGAAATATCGTAAAAAGCAACTTGTGGTCACCTGACATAGCCACAATGGCGATGGACGACTAATTACGTCAAAAACTATTTGCTTTCTGGTACATTTAAAGCATGTAGTATACAGATTGAGTTTACTAGGAAGCTACATCTGCTTAGAGAATATAGAAGAGTATAGCAGATAGAAGAGTATAGCATGAATTTATGGTGCTCGAAACGCACACTGTTGTGGAATCTATGCTGTAGCTTCTATTTTTCGCCGTAACTAATTCTAAAGATTCGGCAACGGGAGCACGAAACTTAAATAATATAATTGCGTTAAATAAGGAATGTATGCTATGTGCCTCAGTTTACGCAATTAGCCTCGTCAGGGTAGGGATTTGAGCCCGTTATGAGCTCTCGTTGAAATTGGCAGGCAACATTGTACAGCTGGCTGGCATTCCTTGCATGTACACATACATACTTAACGGTACTTGAAATTTACCAAAGTTTGCTAATTATAATTTTATTTCAACTTGAATTTACCACAGTTAATTATTTTCGACTATTTATTTATATAATTTTTATCTGGCACACCACATTCCCATCCTAAGCCGGCATGTACCTCTTTTTTAATTGTTATTTCATGGCGATTGGCTATTAAAAAATTGACAATGACATTCTGCCAATACGCCTATTAAAACAGTAATAAATTTTTGGTAACTTTTTTCTTGATATTAAAATTTTATTTCTGGAGTATTTTAATTATTGTATGGCATGTTTGAGAAAAGCTCTATACCGCGTAAAAACGGATTTCCGGCCTCGTAACTCTAAGCATGTTTTAACCTACCAGCGGTGGCGCGTCCATACAAACTGATTCCCCCCAGCTTTACTAACTTTCACGCAGTTCAACAGTTTTCCTTGGACACATACAGAAAATGCAAGTCCATATTGACTATGTTTTGCCTAAAAAAATTTACACGCTGCCACAGTGCCCTAATTGACCGGAAATCCTGCTTTCTCGGCCTCTGATATTAACGGCTTGCCTCGGCTTGTTATTAACGTACAAATTTATTTTACTGGCTAGGTAACTTCCTACTCCACGAAGACAAACGAAAAATGTCACCAAAACTAAAGACTGTGCACGATAAAAACTGGCCATTTATTTATATCCCAAACTTTTTGTTTTTGCTTTAATACTATGACTGTTTGTTTGTTTTTGGTTGTTATAGTAACCGTTGCAATATTTTCTAATAGCATTGTTGATAATTGTTTCATAATTATCACGATGTCCTCAAAAGAAGAAGCTTTCCGGAATCAAATCGTTTCCGAACACTTACTGAATCCGCATTTGTCGTGTCGCAAGCTCGCAAAAAAGTTAAACGCGGCCAAATCAACAGTCTCTGTAGTATTAAAACGATTTGAAGAACGTTTGACGACTGCACGGAAACCAGGCAGCGGGAAAAATAGGGGTCCTGTTAGTACAAGTAAGGATAAGAAGGTCATAGATGCATTTAAGAAAAATCCGAACATGTCGGTTCGTGGGGTCGCAAAAGTAAAGATGTCCGCATCCTACGTCCAAAAAGTAAAAGCTAGAGCTGATTTAAAGGCTTTTAAAGTACAAACAGCACCAAATCGTCGCGAAAAACAAAATAAATCTGCTAAAACTAGAGCTCGCAAACTGTATGAACAAATTTTGACAAAACACAGTTGCATAGTAATGGACGATGAAACATACGTCGTAGCTGATTACAAACAGTTGCCTGGCCAGGAGTTTTATACAACATCGGATAAAACAAGTGTTTCGGACCAATTCAAGAAAAAAGAAGTGTAAATTCCCGAAAAATTCTTAGTTTGGCAAGCGTTATGTACATGTGGCCGTAAAAGTCAAAGTTTCATCACAACCGGAACTGTGAACCAAAATATATATGTAAAAGAGTGCCTTCAAAAACGACTCTTGGCTTTTATACGGAGTCACACAGAGCCTGTCGCATTTTGGCCAGACCTTGCCTCTTGTCATTATGCTAAATCAGCAACAGAATGGTATAAACGCAATGATGTCATGATAGTGTCAAAATTGATGAACCCACCAAACTGCCCCGAACTCCGGCCAATTGAGACGTATTGGGCTCTCGTGAAGCGTCAGCTAAAAAAGACTGGCAAAGAAGCGAAAGACATCGATGACTTCAAAAAACAGTGGCGTTCAGCAGCAAAATCGATATCTCAGACTACTGTGCAAAACCTGATGATGAAGGTGAAGAGAAAGGTTCGAAAATTCAGCCGAAGCCCGTTGGAAACGTAAAATATCCAATGTAAATAGTTAGGTCACATGTCAAATATTATTATTAAAGTGTAAAATAGAATTTAGCGTACTTTTATTATAGATTTATTAACATGAGAATGTGGCCAGATTTTATCGTGCACAGTCTTTATTATAGATTATATAAGTTATTTAGGTACATCCATATTTATTTCGTAGCATGATTTTGGTAACAAAATAGAGGCTTATGAAGTTATGATTTCAATTACAACAATATTGATGAAAAATTTAACTGAAGGACCATATCTATGTATGAACCTAGTTGTGCAGAGAATCAATATGACACTTACGTCTAAATTTGAATATAAAGCGCCGACATTCATGTACAGACACATAGGGCAGGTGCTTTAGCTAAGTTTTTCACCTTATAACAAGGTAGCAACTTTTAAATATTGGTTATAAATAATTTTTTTGAGTAAAAAGAGGTATTTATATTCATTTGTTTTTACACATTTGGAAATTACATTTATCGTAGCGGTTGTTGATGCTTCTTCAAGACCATGCTACGAAGTACTACGCCTAGATATAAAAGTAGAGACATCCGACAGCTCAGGCAATCAGCCCAACTAAACAATTATAGATTTGAGTTAGTTACCTACACTAAATGTCTATTTTAATATTCGTTAATAAATAAAATTATAAGCTGGGATGAATTCGGTACATCTTGTAATTGGTTTTCAGAGCTGAGCCCCAATGAAGAAGCGAGGCAGGCAGTGATACGAGAATTGATCAGCACCGAAGCCGACTATCTCCGGCACCTTATTTCCCTAGTCCAGGTAACTAACATTATTATTAAATGTGTTATTCTTTTCACTCTGGAAGCGTTATTTCGTAGATTTGTTATGTTCTAAAACCAAGATCAGGAGGGAATACGCTAGTTCAGTTCACGAGTCAGAACTAACATTTTTAGAATTTTATCCGCATCACCAATTCACCGCTTTACGCCGATATAACGCACTTACGAATTATAAGGGGCGTGCGTTGACAGTAATGAGGTACCTACTTGATATCCCGTAAACCATACTAATAAAAAGGGTTCCGAAATATTCAGCTCCCTACAAGAAACCCTTTTTAATAAGGGATGCCGGGCTCGCTCAAAAAATGATCGGCGCTTAACATGCATTGTTCGCGTAAGTACGAGTATATTCAATGAAAAGTATTAAAGTTAAATGCCTGACTTTGCGTTACGGGAGAAAGTGCTATGGCCAAAAATTCTGTGTATATATTGATAACGTTTACTAGTTTAAAGTAAACCTAGAGTTAGCCTAGCATAGGTCTCAATTTTCATGCAGCAGAGGGCCGAGCCCCGATCGCGTCGATCCCATTTCACGGACATAATAAATGTATGTTCTAAGCCTTGTTGTATAATAGTTTCAGAAAAAGAAGTTAAATGAAAACGTATTTCAGTAATTACCGTTTATGTAACAAACCAACTTACCATTTAGGTACGCCATAATTATAACATTAAAGATAATATATTTATAAAACATTAATTTTGTACTAATTTAATAAGGAAGATCCCATTTACAATACAAGCATACGCATAGACTAAGCATAATTCATAACTATTCATAGCTTGTTTTATCTCTCTTAGTTTATTAGGATGCAAGCAAAACCCAATAATTATGCATATTTTTTATAGTACTAGCCTATTATTTATTAACCTGCTCCTACGTATGAACCTCAGAGCCCTGAGTGTAAGTTTTTAACGTAATATTACTTTACCATCGTGTTAGTGATTCCCATATAAATAACATTATCAATTACGCGTTCGAGAAGATTTTTTACGTCAAAAGAAACTTACACTATAGCCTCAGGTTACAGTGGTGCTATACGAGTGACAACCGCAAACATAAAAGTCCGAGCGGGTGGTTATATCATGTGTCAATAGTAGAAGATCTCTGTCTATACTTTAATTGAATCATCCTAAATTAATATGGAATTAAAATAAATAAATAATAATAGGTACGTATGAAAAATACACACTGTATAAGTGTATATATATTTATCCCATATGCATTTCATGTCAGGTGCAATTTAAATTTAGCTTTGTTCACGTATGTTATTAATATAAAATTAAAAATAAGTATGTATAATTTACTATAATCAAGATAATCTAAAAGTAATTAAGTAAAATCAATGACAATAACATATTCTTCTGTTACGTGACAATTTACAGTATAACTCATTCTACATAGAAACTTCTATCATTAACCAAAAACTAATAAAGATTATTGAGTCACATCACTTTAAACGACGTTTCAGCAGGTTGCTTGTAAACAAGTCATATCATATCTCTAGTGGCAAGTGAAACACGTTTGGGGCTCGCCGAGCCGCCTCATCGATCAATTTACAAATACATAGTATGAAGTGCCAGTGGCGAGGCGTCTACGGTCTTACCTAATTCCATCGTAATTGGTTCAGTTAAAACACCTTTAAGATATTAAAGACTCTTCTTTAAATCACTTGTGTCTGTCTTGCGAGTAGTTTATGCTACCGAACACAAAGCGGCATGACAAAAATATGCTACATATACTTATTAACCTAAGGCTTAAAAATAACACATCTTATCATATCACGTGAGTAAAGTAAATTAAAGGCTATGCTACTGCAAATTAATAAACCATTAACGAAACAAGGCATTACTTTGAAAGCTAATTAATACACAAAAAGCTTCATAAATTACTGAAGTGTCTTTAACAATCGATATTCCAAAACTTATGGCGAACAAATTGTCTACATTTTTCTCTAAAGAAACAGCACGAATAGCGTTATTGGAGATGCAAATTTTTAATAAAGATTTGTTATCCTAATTACTCTGAAAGTCCAAATTAAATTCTTAATTTCTGCAAGACATTTAGGCAATGTAAATAATTGCACATTTTTAAGTTCATATAAATAATTAAGAAATGTTCGTTTGCGAGGCTTGTACGCCACAATTTTACATGTAACTACATATTAATAAGCATATTAAATATTTTATTTATCTACTTGTAGATAGACGCGTACCTATATATAGAATGTAATCTGGTCGTTATGAATATAATAGCGTGTGTTTGGAAATAAGAAATAGACAAGGGTCTCATCACATGGGTGAGTAGCCGTGGGGTCGGAGATAGCCTCTCGCGGCCCCGGTTATATCTACGAATCCTAATCGAGTTTTGAACTCTTATGAAAAGAAGGTTCGAAATTCAAAAACGGATAATTCGCTTTTGGATTTACGAGACTAAAGTAATTTCGAGCGGAGATAATACCCGCCGTGTCTACCTACCCTCCCTTAGCATTATCACCGCTTCGTTCTTGTTATTCTCACATTTTGGTTTCTATCGGAATGGAAATTAATAACCTTGTTGAGAGTTATTAAGTAAATTGAGTAAACAGAAGATAAATGTATTAGAAATGGGTACTTTAACTGATTTAAAATTATATTAGTTTCATTGAAGTATATTAGACAATAGACATTTATTATTAGAAAACAATAACACTTGTGCCTCAAATAGTGCTCAGCTCCCTCTTGCCCTTCGCAGACCTTTGAATGGGGAGGAAAACGGTGATCGATCTCCCTGCAGTCACCGGCTTGGAGCCACCTAGTGCCCTCGATATTTCGAGGATTAACCTTTCAGTGGAATAGGGATTCCCGCGGGTAATCTTGTTCCAATCCCAACACAACGGAAAAATATAAATCTCTGATAAACTGTATTTTCATGACGAATCATATTTTTCATTACTACATAAATCAAGCAGATGGGGCCAAAAATGTAATCAAATAAATGTTTACCATTGACTGTTGAGCACTTAATCTCGCCAAGTTAAGTGATTTATGTATTAGTCAAAGTACCTGCCTACCCCTTACCCAACACATAACGGGGGCAAAATAAGGAAAAGCGGCCGAGAGACCTTGAATCTTTTTTCAAGCCTAGTAATGTAGGTAAGTAATAGTGTTTTTCACTAATATACAAAGATAAATATATAATTGTATCTTATATTCCACTCGTTATATAATGCTCGCACTATGCCAACTTATTTATCGTGTTCTAAGTGAACTCTTTGAACATGTTTAATAAACTGACACATAATGTAATTTTTTTAATGACATATCTATGATTTAAATTCATATTTTAAGTAAATTAAATATTCTACTATCGTTGACACGTGGTAGCCCGAATATAATTATTATACATCATGATACGTAATAATGTTGTCGGTGTCACCTAATATCAAAATGACAATAATATCGTAATAATTTTTTGTAATCATGATTCAGTCATATTTTACTACATCACTCCATTTTCCCTATGTAGCTTTAGACATAACAAACTAACATTGCGACATGCCAATTTGTTTTGAATGTAAAAACATTATTAACTCTAATTATTAGCTTAAGACGCTCAAGTTCTCATGATCTGTTTTTTATATATATCTACTTTTTCCTCGAGTTAATTAACGTGTTTTGTTTTATTTAGGTTTTATAATAGAAATGTTTTATCAGACTACACTGAAAAGGAATAAATAACATTCAAACGATGATATTATATGATAATATATATGTTAACAACTTATTCGTGTGTTCAGAAACACTTTAACTTGAATATAGGTATTCATGTTAATTTTATTATCTATGCGTTCCTAATTATTACCAACATAAGATGGTCGTTCTCTTTAATTATGACTAACGAGCGCACGCAATGTTCAGAAAATCATTTTAAATATGTATGTACTTCTAAAATATTAAAACCGACTACCTTTAAGTATAGCTATAAAAGGAAACACTAAACCACACGCGATGTAACGTGAGCTTGAGTGTCTATAAGTAGTGTAAGACAAATATCAACACAATCTAGGCATCGGTTGTATGTACCCCCTAACTTAAATTAACTTTTGTTTTTGATTTTAAATGTTTATATCTTCCGAACGAAAGTAGAAAAAGTAGAGATTACCAACTATATCTGTTGTGTTAATCTTACCCCCGAATTTCCAGTGTTCCATTTCGTTCGTAAATATATTTATAAGAAAATAATTTTAATGCAGTGTAGTTTGATTTCTTTTGGGAACCGTACTCGGTAAGCACATTCAGAACGTTATTACTGTCCCATCAGTCTGTCCTTCACTTTACATACGTAATCTTAGAGTTCTGAATAATATTGTTATCGTAAAAAGCCCAAGGCTACAAAGACAAATAATACAGATACTTAAATTGAACTTAAAATTAGGTAATTCTAGTTACAAAATTTGAAATTTAAATATTATAGGTAGTTATTAATTAGTGAAGGTGTTTAGTAGGGGCAGATCAGATTTATGTTTAGCCAATTGAGTGTTAAGTCTAAATTTTATCTTCTGGTTTTGGTTTTTCTTAATTTACAGCACTACTGACAAAAAATTACAGTCAAGCCATATTATGCATATTCTTAAAAAAAAAGAAACATATATATGTATATGCAATTTCATGCAAAATAACACAGAAAAAAACCGTTGTAAACCTTTGCGTGCGCGCTATAAAAACGATTGAAATATTTGCAATCTATGTTAATATTTACACTCTGTACATTAATGCAGGTATTTATGGCAGCGGCGCACGCGCTGCAGGACAGCGGTAGGATGCTGGCGGTGGACACAGCGCGGCTTTTCTCCAACATACCCGATGTGCTCAACGCAAGCCTTGCGTTTTGGGAAGCCACCTTCTTTCCTATGCTTCAACATGCCCATGAAAATAGCACTCCGTAAGTTCTCATCGTCCTCATGTACAGGTCATTACAGTTTAACATATATTCATTTATATATGTATGTTTTATCGAAGATGCAAGGAAACTTCCATCCAAAATTAGTGACAAAAGCACACCAAGCGACGTTAATTTTTATTGTTGATTAACATATTTTTATTGCAAATCGAATTGCATTGATGCTTCTATGAAATAGTTGGCTGAAAACTGAAATTTAAACCTCGATAACATTTTATTTTTACATATGAAAACTGAATGGTTATATATAATAAGTGTTCCGGACGTTTGTATTTTAGTTTTTATTTTATTTTGGTTATTTCCATTTCATAGCTTTGACGATAAAGAGAAAAACCTGCCTCACCCCGTAATGCTTCGTATTTGGGGTGAGGGGGTTTTTCATATAAAAGTGATTTTGCAAGATAGTTGGATCATTTTTTTTTTCATGCGTAATAGTATAGCTCCATTTTAAATTGGAATAAATTATTTTTGTAGCAGTAGCCTTAAAATTTCTTCTCACCCCCCTCTCAAACCTTCTCTCCCCATTCGTAAAGCATCTCTCCCCGCGAAACCTACTCACCCCATTTTACGGTACCAGATGTTTTATATATACCTATATTCGTTTTTTGTTTTCATTAACGTTTTTTATAATTTTCAAAGCTTAGCTTGCTTTAACAAAGGAAAAATATTATAACTGTAATTTTTTTTATGTAAGTTTATAAAATTGTGTACGGGTTCCATGAGGCACGTTTACATATCGAATGATATTCGGTGAACTGTATACAACCTTTTGATACTGATATTGTGCCGGAATATAGCCGTATGATACGGTGCGGCATGTTGGTATGGGGTGCGGCGTGCGGGTGTCCTCTTATTATTATGAATTCAGAACAAGTGTCTTACCTTATAAATTTACCTCAGACGTACTCGTTTCGTTTGACCAAGTCAATTGAAACTATTGTTCCATGGTTTATTTATTATGTTTATCAATATTAAACAGAAGAAAAGGCCTATTTACTAATTACCTTTGTCATATTTTTCAGTTATAACACAGAATTTATGTCGACGGGTTTTGGTCACTTCCGTGACATAATGCACCCGTACGAGAGGTACGTCAATGACCAGTCGAAGGTATTGGATTATTTCCGTACGCTTTCGAACAACTCCGACTTTATTGCGTACTTGGGTTGGTGTCATGGCCATCGGACGTGCAACAGGTAAGTCGGACAGGGAATTATAACATCCAATATTTGTATCGATTCAAAACGAAATTACTGATTACAATTCTGGTATCGGAAATAACAATCTATTCTCTGAATAAACTTTAGTAACATTAGATATTTTTGGGTTGGTTTTTCATTAAGGAAACATCGTGAAGAAAACAGGATTTGATAGACCGGTTGACATCTAAAGGTTTCAAGGTCAATCAGTTGTCATTGTCACTGTAATACAAAAACCCTGCTTGCACCCATTGTGGGCCAATAAGGCAGCCGAACGATAAAACATAAACCAATAAACATAATAAATATAATTGACTGGATTACTTCATCGTGATAAACAAAACCTGTGATTTGTGTAATGTTCATGCAGGCTCCAATTAGCCGATTTGATGGTAAAACCAATGCAGCGTCTCACCAAATATGGTATACTTCTGCGGCGCATCATCTCCCACACAGAGGCCGAGCCGGAAAGGACCTCCCTTAAAATCATGGTAACTTCTAAACCTAACTTATCTATGAAATAAATATGTATATCAACAAAATTACAAATCTATCATTAAACCAACACTTTGATTTGCGCCAACCGAATTCTCGGGCCAAAACGGCCTGTGATGGAATGACAATAAGCAGTATTTTGCATGAGTTTATGTAAACGAATGTTTAAATTTCAGGAAACAAATGCAAAAAATTATGTATTGGACATAAACCGCACGATAAGGCAACGAGAAGAGTTAGAAAGACTGGACCAGCTTGCAAGTTCTATTGACGTATTTGATATGGTACATATTATTATATATGTTTTGTATTTCTTAAAGGCAATTCCAAAGTCAATATTAATGTTAACACGATTGACCAATTGGTTTTAGGACTTCAGGGATGATGATATGGACAGATATTTTAGAATGTACTCCCACATAAACCTGCGGGCGCCTATGGTCAACTGTTTGCCTACTCACAGCAGAACTATAATATATCAAGGTGATCTTCGCTACAGAGACAACATCAAGGAGGCAAGAAACTCCTGTTCATTATTTTTTATTTGATCGGATGCATCCGCGTAATATTCTTTTCACCCAAGTTCCAATGTCTGATACTTGGTTACTACTACTCTAGTACTTGGTGTTATACTCATAAAGTCCTTAATACATAATTATCATAACTCATTACTACTCGACATTTGTTATCACACATTGGCACTTGGGAATACTCGGTAATAGCGTGAGCGAAAGTAATATGCAACTGCGAATTTAACACATGCGTTTGCGAGATTATTGGTGTTCCAGCAATGTTAAGTAAAATAAAAATACTTTTAAAATACCTTACAGATCGACGTACGAGTGATTTTATTAACTGACATGATGCTTATTTGTAAAAAAATGTCTAAAGGGAGCGTGATACCTTTCAAATTAATAAGGTATGTACAGTTTTAATTTTTTTATCATAAAATTAACATGTATGATTTTTTTTACTGCAATATACTTATAAAGTTTTAGTTTATAAGTATATAATCTATAACTCTGTTGTATGATGTTTATGATTTACAAATTTAATGACTACATATGTATATTGAGAATCACCAAATGCGCAACGTTCAGATGCTCCCTTTTTAAGTAAATAGTAACCTAACCTAACCTATACCTTGTATAATTTTATCGTCTTTATATAACGTACGTTGATATAGTAATGTAATGAGATACAAACATACGACCTCTCCTTATAGGCCTAAGTACATGGTGGACAAAATGATCCATTTCCCAAGATACAGCACGAGAAACCCGAGGGAATTGGCCTCCTTAATATTCGTTATGGTGGACGAAGTCGGTTCTTCGTATCATAGCTTTTCTCTCTCGGAGCCAGCCAAAGACCCTAATCCTCAAGGCACATTGAAGGTAAGCTTATTTATTTGTTGTCTTCCTTTCTCGTTTTGCAAAGTTATTAAAATAAGTAATAATAAAAAGAGTTATTTATTGAAACGTTAAAAAGGGTTGTTTCCACCTAAAAAAACTTTGAGTGAAGTTATAGCTTTTAGGAATTACCCTTTAATGATCTCTAATCAACAATTTTTTTAAATATTTAATTTAAAATACCCTTTGACACGTGTCACGCGCGCTTAATCGAAACGTCCTTGAAAGTTCTGATGGCAGAGCATTACTCTACGATGCGTTTCGTTTTAACCAACTAGTTTGAACCTTGATAGTCATCTACATCACACAGCAACAAAAAACTATTTTTTATTTTACTAGTACATGGATCCAGGATATATTTATTGAGAACTGTGACGTAATGCTTAGATCAGACAGCGTTTTTAGCTCGAAATCTTTCAAGCGTTTCTTCTCAAAACTTGAATAGGAGGTAGGCCAATTTTAGGCTAATTTAGTTTAAAAGAATTGGAAACAACCATTAAAAAATGTACTCCTACATCTAGTGATCATTAACATGGCTTATAATTGGATTAGTACATGAAGTTGTAGTATAATTATTAATACAAAATAACTAGATATTGTTTACACTTTACTTATAGGTATGCATAGTTGTAGTTGCTCTCATTAATAAGAACAGTAAATCACCAGTGGTCGTGCGTATTTAGTTTCCCAGTCTAACACAAATGTCTGAAAATTAGGCAAACAGTGAATCAATTTATAAGGATAGTGTGCAGCGATAATAATTTACACATAATTTCTAGATATGGGAACAAAAACTACGGGAAGCTAGGCTTACATACGACCTTGGCGTGTGGTTTGCCAGAAACCCGTCGCGGGATCTTTCTGAAGTAGACGTGGACTCCTCGTCAGACTACGGCGCCGGTGGAACTAGCTCAGGGAAAGCGGTAAATATCATCTAACTATATTCACATGTTCTGTATTATTTTCGTTTATAATTGATCTAGTAGCAGTAGCAATCTTAAAAGTAAATCAACATTCCTAAACATATATATGTAAAGGTAAGTCTTGCAGACGGAGGAGGCACAGCGTAGTCTCTTTGTGCTGCTTAAAGTGCTTACCGTTTTGACAACTAAGTTTTTTTCGTATAGCATGTTCAAGTGAACCATACTGGAATGTCCGGAGGTTGATGTTCAGTTGTGGCTCACACAAGATGAAATACGTGGTGTATTTGTAGAGCAAGCAGAACTCGGACGACATCAACATTGAGCGCGAGGCGCGCGAGCGAGTGGCCGCCATGCTGCACCGCAGCATGGGCGCCTCCACTGACTACGACTTTTCCCAGGCTTCTATGAACACCGACTCCTTTGATGGTACTGTATTATGATCTATTATTTATTTGTAATCTTTATTATATTTTATACAAATAGCAGCACGGAGATGAACTCATGAAAAAATTTAAGCAGTAGAATGCAGATTATACTAAAGATTAAATTTAACCTAACACAACACTATAATAATTTAATAATAATTTCGGAACGCATTTGTATAAAAGAAACCGTCCGACGTTCACTCTCCTTGTTGACGAATTCTACGTGCGAATTAGGTGCCAACGACATCCAGGCACTCTTATCCCAACCGCTTGTGCAATATGAAAGTATTTTTTGAGGCTGGAAGATTTCATGAATAAGTAATGACCTTTTATTTTATTTATTCTATAATATGAAAATCCGACGCAACTTAAATAATATACGTACATAATTAGTGTGTTTTTGAGTTTATTGTGTTATTGTTTTGTGGGGTAATAGTATAGCAATAAGATTGTTACGGATTTATTAATAAATATATTGGTTAGGTTTTTTATAATGTTTTTATTGTTTTGATACGTTTTAGATATATTTTTATATTTTATTTTTATAAAAATGAGTAAAGAGGATAATTAATAAAAGTTTTTTTATTTTACTTTTATACATCTCATTTTGTAATACCAATACTAAATAAATAAATATCAATGTTGACTCGCTTTACGGTTTCCGGAACCGGACCGTGCTATAGCGGTGATGCGTTATGATTTTGAATGATTAGGAGACAGATTAGAAACTTATTCAAAGTTTATGTCAAGTGGGGTCAGGTATTCGAATGACTGTCGATCATTGGATATAATGTTTGAGCAGGCGAGGCGTCAGGCGCCGCAGCCGCAAGCGGGCGCGCGCCCACGCTACACAGCTTACGCCATCCTATGCAGAGGAACTCCACTAGCGGCAGCTCACGCCAGTCTCGCCTCTCTAGTTTCCAGTATTCCACCAGGTCGGTTCTAAGACTACCAACATATCACACTTTTGTATTTTAAACTTTCGTACTAATTTATCTTTCGATTGATACGAAGTTAATGAATACGCTTTTTAGTCACATGTAGTTACTACACGTGAGATATTTCGATAATCCTAAATCTAAATTTTCAACACTGACGCTTGACTAATTCTTAGCAGTCCTTTAGTATGATCCTGTAGTACGAATATGTCGCGTGCAGAGACTAAACACATAAAGTTTTATAATTCATTCAAAGGTTCACATTGACATGTACCTATATAAAATAGCTAAGCATTAAACGTAAACGTAGTAATTACTGTACGCAACACGAACTTAACAAGGTACTAAAATTGTATGAATGACTTGTTTAATATCAGTTGTAGGGAATTACTCATCTCGGTGGTTGGAAAAAATCGTTACAGACATAATCCACATGACCGAGCACCATTGCTCTCCCCTGCCAGGCAACTAAACTAGTTACCTGTTCATCTTAGCGTTATTTTAGTATCTCTGGTACTGTGTAAAGACTGAACCTCTTAATTTGAGGACCCTAATACGGTACCAATACTATTATGTTCTGTGATTAGAACAGTCAAAAGTAAGACTTTAGACAACCATTGTTACCGAACGAATGCACTATCCATGTCATCACCATTAGCTATTTTCATAGCAGGTTTTTTATAACATATGTTTGTATTTTAATCAGTTTTCGAAATGTCAAAGGAAGACAACGATAATATGAATAACGACAGAGTTATTAATTTGCTAAGTTTGAAGATAATAAAGAATTATTTAAATGTCGTGATGCGTTATTAGCGCGGCGTCTCACGACGAGCCGCAGCCCGGGCCCAGCCGGTGCAACTACTACCGGGCCGGCAGCTCCGTGGAACACGTCATTCCTCCTCAGAACCCCGACGATGGTATGGAAACAATCATTTTTTATACAACACTTTAAGAATAATAACGTAATTACACTTTTTTAATGACAAATTGTATAGATTTTACTAGTTGGTTGAATTACAATGCCATGAGAGATATTATAAATTTGACCACTATGTGATCCGTTTTTGTCTGTGTATATGGATGCGACATTGTTTTAATATTTACAACAGAATTGATAATTGTATCTAATGGGGATCTACAGTGGGGCTCAGTCATATTGTATAAGGATGTCCTGTAACATTTAATATCGCATTATCGAATTTGGAGTTATAAACATAAGGGTTATAATAAAATAAAATTATGCATTATGTATTGCTTCTAGCTGCTATAAACATAAGGGTTATAATAACATAAAATTATGCATTATGTATTGCTTCTAGCTGTCACATCAATAACGGTGAACGTGGTTAGCGAAAGTGAATCGGAGACGGTAGTGCCGTCACATCAGCAAACGGTAATTCTATCACGTAATTATAATATATATGTTTAACCATACAAACGTATTTTATTACATATAATTTTATATGTACAATCAGAATCGTACAACGGGTAAATAGTGGCTAAATATTTTAACCCTAACGTTACAATAAGTAACACGGGTTTAATTAAGGCTAAACAAATAATATTCAGTCGCGATGTTTGGCACGCTGACATCGTGACATGTTAGGTACTTTTTTTTACTTAATTCATCTATGTATAATCGGAATGTCAAACTTTCTTGAAAAAAATTATTCACATTTATTAAAATAGTTTATATACAAATATAGGTGAAATACTTAAGGACCATGTCTATGTAGGACTTGTGCTGAGAATTAATAATATATATGGAACTTACGTCAAAATTTGAATACAGGTCGCCGACATGCGCCGAATACAGATACGCATCCTTTAACTAAGATTTTCACCTATAATCATTACTAACTTTCGTTTTTTATGCCACAGGAAACAAAATCACACAGTTTATTTTCATCTACTTCAATCTCACACGACAAGTTGAACAGATATACATTTAAGATATCCCTGTTTTAGATAGACTTCCAAAACTGGCAACCGTTCTTCTTAATCTAACTTTCGACGTTAGCATTTTAACTTTCATTAAAGCCTTGACCTTAAATCGACCTGGAAGTCTTTTATAATTTGCCGTTCCAGTCGAATGAATACATGAAAATGTTGACACTAACAACCGTTTCGATATGTTACCAACGTAATGCAACCATTAAGCCAAAACATTGTTAGTCCCCCATCAAGCTAACTTTCAAAAATTGGGATTAGTTCAGCACGTTACCATGGTTGGAACGTCGGTAGAGACTTTAAATGTTCGCACGCTAATTGTAGGTGTAAGTGACCAACGGCTAACTAAAGAAATATGTGGGCGTCCTTTTCGGAATTTATGCTTCAGCTTAGTATCTTCATCAACTTCAACATATGTATAATTAACGTTAGAATTTTAGCCAAAATTAGAACAAATTGCCACAATTAATATAGCCCGACTATCTACTAAATTAATGTCTCCCTACCCTGCTCAAACAACGAAGCCATTTTTCTCAAATTGCTTAAATTAAACTAATCATTGCCACCAAGAACTGCGCATTTGTTATAAGTAACCTAGCTAATAAATAATGATTGTATGCAATTAAATGACCATATGCTTGTGAATTCCGCATAGTTTATATATAAAAGATTTGGCGGACAATTTTTCAATTTTATTTTATAGGTACGTTAATAACCTGTGTTTTTAGGGGCCGCCGGCGCCCGTGCGGCTGCCCCTGCGCAGTCCGAGCGCCGCCGCCGCGCACAACACCCTGCGCGTGCAGCCGCAGAGCGGCGTGCTGGCACTCGTGCACAGCCTGCCCGACCTCACCATAGACCCGTCCTCGCCGCCCGCAAGACCCGCGCCCCCGTACGTCTACAAATAGTCTTATTTGTTTCAGTGTTTTCTTTGCTGCATATAATATAGAAAACCAGTAATCGTACACCACTGAATTTAAATTAAATAAATGGATTGTATCGTAATAAGTGTGTCTTGGAAAATAACCAAATTACAGTCGTTACTATTGAGAATTTTCAAACTCATCAGTTTTATGACTCTCCCTACTATACTACCTAATATCTAAGAGCAGGTAGTGACAAGAGTTGAGGTGACTGATTACATGCACAACTATATGAAGTAATGATTAAAAAAAAACTCTTACTCGTGGATAGTTCCAGTTCCAGTGTTCGGTGATTTAGGTCGATACTTTGAAGTGACACACAGCACACAGTAACGGTTACTGTAGTTACATAAAAATTAGTACTATACGTATATTTTGTACGAACCAACTATGTACATACATTGCTTATTTCTGAAAGAATACTTGTAAGAAACTTACCTGAAGCAATCTTTCCCCTAGCTTGCTGCGTTACACATCGCACACTTTTTCAACATTTAGCAACTTTTATTTACCCAAAACATAAGGACATAACTACGACCAATCTATGTCTATTGATATAACTACATATAAATTAAATATTTTCTGCAGTCCTACTCCGCAAACGGCGTCAGAAAAGCTGTACCAATCTCACCAAGAGTTGCTCCAACGAAACCGGCTTTCGGCCACGCATCATCATCAATACCTGAGCCCCGACCACAGAGGCACCAGTTATCCGCCTCCCAGCCCAACTAGGTACGAGAAAATAACAATAATAACCTACCCTGTTTTTACGGCAGCCTAGATGACTACCTGTATGAACTAGAATGAAATTTACTGCATTAAATCTCTTTATTTTCAAAACCTGGCACAGGTTTCAAACTTTAACTAGGTTAACAATTTAATAAAACTTTCAAAGCCAGTTCTTATAAATCATTAACTGAATAATATAGTAGCACTTTAGAGTTGTGTTACAACACGAGGGCTGCTACTTATATATCCGGAAATGAAAAAAATAAACAAACGCATATGGTTTTGTTGTTTTTCAATGTACCTATTCACCTCGATGATCAATGCATTTTTGCATTCGAGTGAACTAATTTTTGAAGCACTTCTGCCACATTCTCTGAGGTACCTCAAAAACGTATTAGACGTGAACATGTTCAGAGATCGAAAATCGTTGATCTTGATAGTTATTTTTTACTATTGGAAATATATAATAATTGGGTCCAAGTCAGGGTTGAACGGTGGATGACCCGTTAATTCTACATTTTGACCTTCCAAAAATCGAGTTATTTCGCTTGTTGTATGACAGCGAGCATTGTCATGATCTAGAATAATTCGGCGTTGCTGGTTGGTTCTGCGTATTTCTTCTTAACCCTTTATAAGGCAGAGACGATTTTGAAACCACTTAGTTTATATTTACGGAGAAGAACATTTTCTTTTTTATTAACTGAAATGGTATAGTTATACAGCGTATATATCAGGCTTTCTTGCCTACTTTTACGGTCTGTATTTAATTTTAGTGTAATCAATTAATCTATAGTATGTGGTCTATTTATGCACTATGCCTGTAAAGGGAAGCAAGCTATCGTCATTATTTCCATTATACTATTCAAATTATACCTATTTATACAGACAGGCGATTTAGCAATTTAGTTACAATAACTTAGAAACTGAGCCTATTTATTTGCATTCACAATATCATTCACTGTGGTTATGTATATGATAGCTGCAATGAGGGCATCCACGCATTTTTTCAGTGATATTCGTATATTAATCCTACCCACTACAAGATACCTATACAATAATGTTCGATTTACCGTGTGTAGTCAATTAAACGCAGTCTATATACAGAGTACCTTATGTTTGTTATGTCAATGTCAATAAATAGGTGTTTTGGAAATAGATTATCTGAAAACTCAAGTGCACTAACAGGCCGAGTGTATAATATACCTATTATATTAACCACTTGTTTTTCTTAATGATTTCATTTTCTTTTTCGTAGATGTCTTCCCCAGTTCATTACAAACATGTTAGTGTATTTAACTTTCACGTAGCATATCTGTATAACTGGGACCTTATAAAGGGTTAAATAATTCCAAATAATCGTATACCACTCCGCATTAACCATTTTACGGTTTTCTAGTGGCACTGTAACCACATGATCTATATGTATACCAAAAAAGCAGACCACCATTCATTTCCATTTGCTTTCTGGGACTCTATTAACTATCGTAGGGTTCGGCTCATTTTGAAATACCCATACCGTTGATTATTTGTTAGTTTCAGGATCGTACGCATAGATCCAGGATTCGTCACCTTTGTAGATGTTGTATACCGCCTTTGAATCACCACGGTTATATTTTTTAACATTTTACACCATACGACGCAAGTCTCTTTTTGCTCCTTAATTTAGGTGTGCGGTATCAAATGCGATTTTTTCTTACAGCGAAATATCTAATATCTTATTTATGCTAGCTAGTCATAGAGATATAATTTTACAAAGCGAATGCCACTTACAACAAACTGTGACAATGTAATATGATACTGATAGACCTTGCATAATTACTTTGTGCAAACATTTTTCTTCTCTTTCACAGATTTGGCCTAGTGATGTCTGGTCCTGGGTTCAAAAATCCCAGTAAGGGTAATTATTTGTATGATGACCAGAGATATTTGTTCCTGAGTCATGAGTGTTTTATGTATGTATTTAAGTATTTGTATATTATATACATCGTTGGCTGAGTACTCACAACACACGCTTTCTTGAGCTTACCGTGGGGCTCAGTCAATTTGTGTAAAAATGTCCTGTAATATTTATTTATTATTATTATTTATTATTTCTATAATATTGTTTAGGATCGGAATGAAATTAGAAATTAAATTATTCGTGGTTTTTTAAATCATACATATTTAACATGAAAGATCTGGTTTACAACAAAAAATGTAACCGATCGAAAACTTGATAAACAGTGACGGTATCGTAGCTCATAAGGATTTATAGAAATAACTATATAATTACCACTGGATAGTGGACAACATTAATTAATTTAGTCATTTATCTAAATGATAGCCAAAGATCAGACAAACGCCCGTCATTTCGAAAATATAACCCTGTTCTGTACAGCAGACTTCCTTATTTTATGATGTTAAAATATTATATAATATATCTATGACGTCCATAGACTGTGAACGGACTTTTTCAACACATAAATGGGTCCTAAATTCACATCGTTATAGGCTCACAACTGAAAAATAGAAAAAAAATTGATCATTCTATTTTATTGGCGAAAAAGTAAATTTCGGAATGTCAATCATAAATTAATTAGTCACTGGATATAAATTATGGTCCAATAAATGTACAAATTCTATTTTTTTATTAACATAAGGAAGTCTCTGCTCTACGAAACAGGGTTATATTTTCAAAATGACGGGCGTTTGTCCGATCCTTGATGATAGCTTATATACATAACTATTTAATAAGAAGGGCATAATTTACCTTACTTTTTTCAATTACCCTATTCTAATTACCGGTCACCCTACTGTTTCGCATTTATAAACAAGGAAATATTGTGATTTTACTTATATATATTTCACTTAAATATTACTTATAACGTAACAATAACATACCAATTGTTACGTACCAAATTACCAGCTATTGTTTGAGCGAAACTACGTCCGTAGTATTATAGGTTCATGATGCTAGTCATACATATGCCCAGAGTCGCCTCTGTCTCGCGATACATAACATATATTATAAGTTTTCGCACAGCCTCAATATTTTGTGGTACAACAGATTTCGAGCGACCTGCCTTAACTTCGTCCGTAATCATACTACGTCACGATTGAACTGACTAAACCAGTGATATACAGTGATTTTAAATGGAAGTTGAAGTTAGTTAATCTATGCATTGTTGTTGCGTTAAACCACGCCAAAAATCGTAATTTAAAATCATATCGCGCACATTTTCTCGAGTGAGTTCCGTTCTTGCATCGAGATGACATTTAAAACCCACAAAAAACTAAAAATTTGCGTAAATAAGAAACATATAATGGCCAGTATTTAAAAAAGTTCTAATTTTACCATGGAGGTCGATATTATTTAGAATGGTTGAAATCCAGGTTTTCGGTTTTTTAAATAGCATCCTACATGGGCTTGATGAACAAATTAGTAATGTTTTTAAACTACACGGTATTTAACGCACGTACTTTCAGGGCTGCGTTGAGGCGCGGCATGGCTTTCTCAGACTCGTTCAAGTACCCCCCGTTGTCGAAGATGGGCCACGTGCACAGCCAGTCGCAGCAGCAGCAGGTCGATCCGCAACCGGGACCGTCCACTTCCACCGCTTCGCCCGGGGTACTTGTTATAAAATTGTAAACGTAGCAGTTCTAATGCGCACCTGTATCCTAGCCTGTGTCACACACGAACCATAATATCCGGCGGGCGATATCGTACATACGAGTTGTAACTCATAGCTAGAATGAGACGGATGCATGTAGCATTGAAGCGCGCCGGGGGAGACTCTACAAATAAGAGTACCTCTTGTTACCCAATTTTGCATAACAATATAGACAAAAATCAAAACAGTTACGAACTTTTATCTAGCCTAAATTCAGAACAATTTGCGTCATAAGTTGCGTTTAATCTGGTAAGCAAAACTGTTATTGAATATAATTTAGTATATCGGCACGCATAATAGAATATCTACATTACCAAGGAACTTGGTGTAGACAAGAAGGTATCATATTTAGTTTTTGTAAAAAAATGTTCTCCATTACTTTTGGTACTTATGAATAGAAATTTTAAAGCATGTCGGTATTTCAATAATAGCAAACTTAGACTTTTAGTGTGAAGCTAACCGATTTAATCGGGTATTATATGATAGATTTTATTTTTATTTTAGAGCGAACAAGGCGCGATCAACCCTGTTATAGTTCAGAGTATAAGTACGGAGAAGGAAAAGAAGTCAAAACATCTGATTAGCAGCAGGTAAGGGTGGCATTCTAATGGGTGTCAATTTAACATTTTCAATAAATTCACAAGTCAATGAACCTGAAATAGGTAACTAGAAACAAAACAAACATTATTTTTTTAATATATTAATTTGCTTTGATTTTTATGTAGTAGCACTAATGTAAATTAACTAGCTAAAATTATACAGTAAATATAGATGGCATATACGTAAGAAAAAGTGATTAGATATTTTCAAATTGAAATAGGTAGATAGGTTATGATCAAAATACATGTAATATTCTAATCGTATCGCTTCGTTATGATCGCGTTACTGACCTTAACTATACAATAAGGAATAAGAGAATTCATGTTATCTAAAATTACCAACATAATATATAAATATATACATATATTATATATACTTGTATATATAAGTACCTATCATACGGAGTAACAAAATGATGGAATTAATTACACTTAATTACTCCCATCAGATCGTAATAAATAGTTAAGAGTGAGACGTATTGTTAAATCCGTACTAATATTGTAACTCTGCTAAAGGATGTCTGTCTGTTACGTCTAAACACAAACTCCTTAACCCATTGAACTTTACAAATTTGGTATTGGGATCGTACAAATAATGGAAATAACTTAGTTTATATCCCGGAAAATATACCAGAATGTGTGAAAGTGGAGTTACCAAAATTCCCAACCATCTTACATGTCAATGCAAGAGTGCTAGTGCTAATTGATGCATCGACTGTGTGTCATTAAACGTCTATTATACGATTTTTCACCACTAGCTCGGATTAGGCACTTATCTTCCCTTACAGGAGGGAACAAGTTGGCACTTTTCTGATTTTGTTTTTTTTTTCAGCTATTGTGTTATTTACAAATGTATGAAAATAATTGATTAAGCACATAAGATTTTATTTTAATTTAAGCGTTAGTTACTCCGCCCTTTTCTTAATGGACAGTGTGATAAAAAGAGACGAATACCTATCTATTGTAAATACAATTGATCTATATCAATTATAATAGATAAGTTAACGAGGTAATTCAAATCGATTTTAAACATAAATAAAAATAAATAAATAAATAAATACAAAATAAAGTAAGCTTGTTGAGCTATATCTGGTAGGTAATGTTGTGACCAACCGCTTTGTAAGTAGGTAATTTTCAAAGTACTGACATGTTAGTTCATGTTACTCAAGTATCTAAGATCTTGTGACAAATTCCAAGGCCAGGACTGAAATAAAGTAAAGTGGCTAAAACTGTTCTATCAGTTCATTCTTCAGCTCGGGCGGTTGGCACTCCAAAATCGAGGGATGACACATAAGAGGCTGGAGGGTGATGACATTTACAAGGCAAGAATAGTATAAGTAGATTACATATAAGTTGACTTCTAGTAGTTTGCTCAGCCTGCGCCTTCCGTTCCCGTAGACCTGTCCCAGCTCCACGCTTTGTAAACTAATTAGTGGCGTGTAAGTTAAGCAACAACCTCTTGCCTTTGCTAGAATAGTTTAGCGTCGAGTAGTGAAGATTCTTAGATATATAGTTCAATGGCAAATGTAGTAACGACTTAGTCAAATCCAGGATTGTATGTTAATTAACATATTAAAATATACAATTATTTGATGTAGGAACAAGGGAGGCAGCAAGAGCGAGAGCGGCCGTCGCAATGACAAGCAGGCGGAATGACGCCGCGCCAAGTCGAAAGACTGAAGGGGGAAGAAGAAACGCAAGTCGCGTTGTCAATGGCTTTACAAATGGTGCTGTCATCGTTAATGTGATAGCCCGAAGGGCAGAGTGAGAACTTAAATTTAGATAGTTTTACATTTGTAACAGCCAACGAAACATTTGTATTTTGTGACCGTGGTGAAACTCGTAAACTTTGACCGTGTGACTTCAGACCGATTCTCGGAGGCGTCGTTACAACGATGAATAAGGGACCAGCCTTGGGAAAACTGGGAACCGTGCCATACGCCGTCGCGTGACCTCTTCGTTCTTGTTTGTAGCAGGCTGTATCACAGCCGGGTCGGAGCTAGCAGACTATGGCAGGAGCATTCATGAGGTAGGTTTCATAAATGCTCTTTCCACGGTATGCCAGCTCCGACAACAACTAGAACGATTTCTTACTGAATAATGTTTTAAATACTTATTTTATTAGGTTCTAATATTGGTCAAGATTAAATAGAGTATTCGACCTTAGTTAACTCTTCGCTGTAATAGGTTTAACCTTTTCACAATAATTTTATCTGCGTAGGTAAGTACCTTTACTTACAACCGCAAACTTAAAAAAACTGAATGACTATTTTATCATGTTGTATTCTCAAATAATTTGGATATATTATTTCATTGTAATTTAAGAAATAACATGGTGTTTATAAATATTTTTCATAAATGTTAACTGTTTAATTAGATTAAGAAAATTGTATATCGTGCCTGTTGATTCTTATAGTGATTGATAATACATATTTATGGAAGTTACTCACTGTCTAACCTTGATAACTGATTACCCCTGCCTAGTGATACATATTTATAGCTCCAAAATATTTACATATATAATGGTAAAATATATTACAAAATGTGACATAAAAAATATGTATTTTAAAATACCTACCTACAATATGTAACGACGTAGGTAAGTATAGAATTTAACTTTGCCTATGTGTATGTAGGTAGGCACTAATTGTGAATGTACTTTAATTGATTATGATTACATACACTTCTATGTCGTCTTACCGATTGACTAATTAGTTTTATAGGTAGGTAGGGACTTGTATGTATAGTCAGTATCATATATTGATAGTAGCAGTCAAAGTGGCCAAACATATGTACCTATTATTATAAATGTCTATTACCTATTGATATATGCGGCTACATTGGACGCTACTAGTTACCTAACTACTGATTGTACTTTATATGTAAGTAATTAAAACATTTTAATTGTAACTAAATACTTGTAAAAAATAGTAGAATAAGTATACGTTATAAAAAAATACGAAAAAATAAGTATACCTTTGTTTATATCGAGTAACAATTGTGTCGTTTACTAGTCGTTGACTAGGTCCGTAGTCATGGTTTCGTAGTAAAATTGGAGTAGGACGCATAACTCTAACAAAATAATCATTTTATAATTAATGATATCAATCTATTTTATAAAATTTACGACAATTACCTATTTTACTGTAATACCAAAGCTCGAAAAAAGTACATTATATATAAGTAAATTTAGTCACGTTTGTGTTGTTTGTCCGTTACGTCATATGTAGGGTAGTGCAATATTTCCTTTTTTTATTATCCATGCTACACCTACCCCCCTACGCATATTGAACCAGGCGAAATCGGTACCATACCTGTTGCATACTTTATATTTTGATTGGAATGTAATAAATACTAAATTGGATAGATTCATTATTACTACTAAAAAAGGTAGGAGCGAAGTTAGCATTGTTGTTTCGTGAAATGTCACGAAAAACCAATCTCATTCGTATGAAGATAATTACAGTCTACTAAAATCAAATTTTTAATTAGATGGAGTAAACTGACAGCAGTTTTTATACTAAAGTTGTCAAACGACCTGTCAAATGTATGAAAACTGCTGTCAGTTTACTCCATCTAATAAAAAAATTGACTATAGTGTTTGTTAAAATGTTGCTTACTTAATAGTTATTTACCACAGAAAGGAGCAAAGTTAGTGTTTACTTACTCGTGCTCGAGATTGACTAATTTGGACCCGAGCTAGCGAAAGATTCCAAAATTGAACGACGAAGATAGCGAGAGGAATCTTGAGCATTAGGAGGATTTCGAGACACGAGAGGGGACAAACTTTATTGCCGCGTGAAATACAAAATTTTCCACTTCACTACCTCAAGGAGAACACTAAATTAATAATATTCAAATTTACTTCAAAACCATTATTATCAATAATTGGTCATTCAAAATGATAATTTAAAATTAAATCCAACTCAACTGATGGCTAAAAACGGCTATATTTGTTTATGCTACCGCTTGGCCAGTACGTTTACCATGAGTTGTGACCACGTCATGCGACTTTGAGGTTTTCGATAACGAGTATCGAGTTTACTATCTGTGCATCTCGATCGCACTAAAATAGTACAAGCAAGATGCAGATAGTAAAGCACAGATAGTAAACTCGATACGTGTTATCAATAACCTCAAAGTCACAACTCATGGTGCGGGTACTGATACAATTGCCTGCCACCGCTCCAGTGGTGTATTGAATGAATGAATGAATGATGCATTTATTCGAAACACAGACACAACAACATATTACATCAAGGTAAAATATAAAAATTAGGTTACATAGCTGTGGGTGGTTTCAAAAAGGATAATACTCAGCATGTGTCGTAGCACAAAGTGATACGACGCTGGTTTTCAGTATTCCCTGTGACAAAAAACAAACAAACACAAAACAATACAAAACATAAATTAAACTAAGCGTTGCGTTAAGTATTGCGTTGTCATGCTATAATGTAAAACGGCTGCCACCCAAACTCGTTGAAAAATGGCAACGTGTAGGTGGCGCAGAGATCTTTTCTTTTCCCGTCCCCGTGTTAATAAACGTATTCAACTTACTATTGATTTAAACGGTTACCAAATTCAGAATAGGTTTAATTATGAATTATATCTGTTCCAGATTCTCATTTAGTCAGTTTATGTAATTTGCAATGTATCTAAGTGAATCTGATGCTGGAGCTGGAAGGTGGCCATAGGAACATGGTACACGGTACATACACGACGCAATATAAGTATGAATCTAAAATTTGGTATGTTGATTTTGTACTAGATTAATCTTAATGTCAATCGTTAGTCGATTATATTTTGTCCGTCACTGGTCACAGACATAGGTAAGACATGTTAGTGTCAACTACAAGAAAAAGGCGTTACTAGAAAATAAGATAACACATGATATCAATACTATAGATAATGACTCCAACATAAGTATTCTGGCCACTTGTAAACAATCCTACATTTTTTATTTGCTAAATGTAAGCACTTATAAATACAGAATGGCATTTGGTACAAAAAGAGAGTACATTTTACAAGAATAAAACGAGTTCTTACGGCCACCTTCCAGCATCATCATGAGACTCAGGTTACCGACTAGCCCTAAAGTACTTGCTAAGACGAATCCAGTCCAAACTCGTGGGATTGCCACGTGTAACCAACGAGTTCCTATAGCCGCCTTCTAGCTTCATTATACGAATCCGTGCAAAAGTTCAGCTAAATCGGTTGAAGATTTCTGCTTGAACATTGACTTGTAAGATGCCACCACACATACTTAATACTTACATACATTGCAAGTTAAATAAAATCTTGTAAAATATTAAATAAGAATTCGCTGAATGTATGAGAATTTTTCAGAAACTAACGTACTCCGAATTCAATCTAATAAGAACATGGTCTACTCTGAAGCTGACTTAATAAGAATCTAGAACAGTCAGGGTTAAACCTATTCCGAATTTGGTAACCTCCACTCAAATAATTTTTATAGCGAAAATAAATTAAAGTATTCTGTTACAAGTTTCTCATTGCATTTCATGCATCACCAATTACATGTTTATCATATTTTCAACACCGACAATTTAACATTTCTATTGTCCAAATATTAAAAATATATTTGTAGATGGGGTGGTGAATGGTTTTAAGATCGTTTTCTGTCTTCGAACTTTTACTTTATAGGTAAATATGAATGTTAAACGTTACTTCACAATTTTATCAGTTAATTATGCTGGTATTATATGTATTGTAAATTATAGATTGATATAGATGTCATATACTTTAGAAAAAATAACTAAATCCCGCCGGTGGGAAACTGAATTCGAACCGGTATCTTTAGCTTTCCTGGCTGCCGCCCAACTACTAGACCACTCCGGTCGCGGAGGGACTCGTTAATATTTCTTAAGTATATGTATTTTATCAGATATGTGTTATTATTAGGTATTATCGCTAATCACAGTTGTTGTTTAACTTTAGTCATTTATAATTATATGTATACCTTATGGCGTCATTGACCTACTGATGATTGTACCGAAAGGGGGCTAATTAATCCTAGATTGATATTAAGTTTGACTATTTTAAAAAATGGATAATTTCGGGTATAAAGGCAATTGGTTTGCTGTAGTAAATAGGCCCTTATATAAATTGTATTTTATGAGTACTTGCCTTTCATGAAACAATTCAACTTATATTTTTATTAGAATTCTTTCTATTCTCAGTAATCTGGTTTCCCTTCAAAACGTACAAGGGGACTTAATTACTAAGATTCCGCTGTCCGTCTGTCACCAGCCTGTCTCTCAGCTCTGTCTGAACCATGATAGTGAGGTAATTAATATTTTCACACTTGATGTAAGTATTTTTGTAGGCGCTATATCACCAATTTTTACTCGTTTATGCTCGATATGAAATAATAATAATAATATAATATATTTATTGCTTTCATGTTGTTACAGAAGTTTTTATAACTAAAAAAAGTGAAAAGCTGTCCACGTTTAGTGTGTAATATTGATAGCGCATTATGCAGTGATCTAACGCAGAATTGTGCAGTTAATGAAGCATTGATTTCAAAACGTGTTTCACCACTATTTTGCTGATCACCCGGCAGTCCCGGGGTCACGGCCGCCTCTTAGCTTTCTGTAAAGTCGAGCTACTTACAAAACGCAAAGCCTACTACCGAACAACGTCATGCTCTAAGGGCAAACTTATAATTATGTTATTTAACTTATGTGTTATCTTACTTGACATTGAAATCATCGATTGATTTATTGATGGAAGCCATATTTTTTTTAAAGAAGAAATAATGATTAATACAGAATGCTTCAAAATTAAAATAGATTTATTATCTGAAGGAATAATGTATTAAAAGGTATTTCAATAAAAATCCTGGGAGATTTCAGAAAAAAATGTCCCCAGTTAGCCTGACTTATAGAAAAGTAAACCATGACAGTTTTGTGACGATAATTTATAAATACTTAGATTTAATGCTCTTTTCATAATCTTTAACGTTCTTTTCGTCCTAAAACTGACATAATTGAACGTTATCACGTCTCGTTAATGAGGGCCACTGAAAACTCCCATCTACCAAAACCTTATTCCTTACTCACACTTTTATGTATCCTACATGCTGTATAAGTTTTTTTTTTTTAGGAACCAAATGTTTTAACCTCGTGCCTACTTTAACCGAAATTTTGCTAGTTTAATTTTAACTTAGTCAAATTGACAAAGAGTTATGTCTATGTACTATGAGCAGGCAGGAGGTATTGTCACAATAAGGATGTTTATATTGTTTATACACAGCATAAATTAAGCCGTCGGTACCTTACTCATAAAACAAAAACAAGCGTTCATTTCATGAAAGGCCTATTTACCACTGAAATCCGACTATGCTCATAGTCATTTTATTTGTGAATGCGGGCTTAAAGAATTCATTATTCTTAAATAATTTATACTGAAGAGCAATGAGTGACTAATTTCAATTGGTAACTGTGATGTAAAATGAACCATTATACCATTGATTAAGAATAAGTGTAACATCTGTGTCTAAAGCAAGGATGGAATTGCAAATGCCTATACAAAATTTGACGACAGATTTGGCCTAGCGGGTAGTGACCCTGCCTATCTAGCCGATGGAGCACAGATAACTAGAGATCGTTATCAGCGTGCTGTATTGGTGGCAGAGTATGGTTGGCAAAAAAACAAATACACAAGTATTTAAAACATTATATACTTAACAAATTATGAAATATATACATATTTAGAATTACTTATCCAAATTACATTGAATAAATAACTAAAATGTGTTCAACAGATTTGGCTGTCAGTCGTTCACGTCGATTAGAAAAAATCCATTTTAAATAACTAAATGACCTTTCTACGTTGACAGAAGTTACAGGAAGGTAATTTAACTCTTTAATATACTGCACGCAACTTTTGTTGACGCCCTCCGGCATATCCACCTCTTTTCCTTCTATCAGTTGCTGCACGACTTTTACAGTACTATAACCAGGGTTTTTCTTCAAGACATATTTTAGTTTAAAATAAACTTCTTTACCCGTGGGATGTAATCTCAATTTCGCCATTTTTTATCAAGTCAGAGACAATTTTCAATGAACTTTTAAGTTCTAGTTTTGGGTCCTCCAGCAATTGAATCGACTTGGCGATAATGTTGAAGTTTGTGTCAACGAACAATAAGTCCGATTTCAAATTGCGATCGCGAAAAATTTTCTTGGCCTCGACAATTGCTCTCGCTTCACGTGAATCTAAAGCATCGATCACAGCCTTGATTTCATTGTAATATTTGTTATAGTATGAAGCAGCGTTTAGCCATGTGCCCCATCTGGTTATCACTGGTCGCGGAGGAAGTGAAATGTTCGGATACATCATTCGAAATTTTTTCGTTCTAACCGGAGCTTTAAGGAAAACTTTTTTTACACAGTCAATCAATTTGTTTATTTTAGGATAAAGACTCCTCACTTTTCTGCGACGCGATTCAGTCCGTGTGCAAAGCATGTCACATGTGTTAAATTCGGATATTCCTGTGTAAGACATTTCCCCGCCTTGAGCATATATGATCCAGCATCAGTTATGAAAACAGTAATTTATCTAAGTTTTCATTATATTGTTGACCCCAAAGATCTTTAAGCGTTTCGTTTACGAGTCCGGTTGTAGTTAAATAATTGGTTTCCTCCAAAACTTTTGATGCAAACAAATGCATTTTGCTGCTTGTTCCATCTAATGCCTGAATCAAAACGTTCGCCACTTTTTCCCACATGAATCAGTGGTTTCATCAACGCTAAGGCATATCGTCTTATTTTGTAGTTCTTGCCTAATCTGATCCTTTTTTTCTCGTAAATTTTTGGAAGATATTTTAGCCGTATATTTGATTCACTGGGTAAATTCACGTTATTACCGTATTTATTATTTAAGAGGTTCTCCATAAAATTCCGAAATGTTGGGTTGTCAAGTTTTGACCACGGTATATTACATTGAATCATAAAATCAGTCAAGTCTTTGTTGAACTGTTTTTGTCCATTTTTTGTACTGGAAAATGTGTGTAAATCAGTTTTCATATGCCGGTCCAAACTAAATAAAGAAGGATTAAATGTCGAATCACATAATTTACAAAATAACTTATTGTCTTTGATTTCAAAATCAGGGTTGTCTTTTAGGCTTTGCTGTAGCTTGTAATGAGAATGTGAATCGTTTATTCTATCTCGATGAGATTTTGACTGTAGGTGCTTGTTCATATTGTATTTTTCCTTTTAATATTGACATTGCAAATAGTACATCGCGTGCCTTCGTCCGTTGTTATAAAATCTGGGTATTGTGTCAAATCCATACTGTGAATGAGGATACTGAGATTATTCGTTCACTTTATTAAAGTCCTCCGTGCTCGTCTTACTTCGTGCACTACTTTTGAGTTGAACTACTCGAATAACAATTCTAGATAGTCATATCTAGAGTGCATGTGATTATTTGGATTAAAATAATATACACTTCGCGTAATGTATTTTTATGACATAATTAATGTCATTTGACGTATATTGTTTTAAAAATATATAGTTGGTCGGAAAAGGCTTTGTACCGTAGAGGTGTAATCCTAAGAAGGTAGGTAACTATTTATTTTGTAGTTAAGAACAAAGTGAATATTTCAATGGAAGTATTTGTTTTTTTTGCCAACCGTACCGTTTGCCACGAAAAGAGCACCTTGATAACGATCTTTACAGATAACTGTTCCTGAGTCAAGAGTGTCTAATATATGTATACGAGTATATATCATTTGGCTGAGTACCCACAACACAAGCCTTTTAGAGTTTACCGTCGGGATCAGTCAATTTGTATAAATCACGTTCTGACAAACCTAGTAGCGCCATCTATCACTTTAAACGCAGTAGGTTTCAATTGTATACTACTTCCATGGAGATGTCATGCTGCCAAAATAACGCTACATGACCCCATAGATGTCGCTGTAGGTACCACATAGTATCCAAAACAGTAAAACAGCCAGCATGTCGGATAACGTATTTTTGTATAGACATTGTCAACCCATTATTTCTATCCTTGGTTTCAAGCAACGAAGGTAACAGCATGGATGGGATAGATGTGTATGCCTCATTTGTATCGTTTATGTCATTAAATTATTGTAATAAATGTTATTTGTAATTTGTAATCGTTGATGTTCATTGCAGAAGCTGTTATTAATTGTGGCTTGTGAAATACCTATATATTATGATTGATTATTCAGAAAAACCACGAATTTGTGTACTTTACTTAGCCATTAGAGTAATATCAGGAAAAATCCAGTAAAAAATAATATCATATTTTAGTTATTTCTACACCCACAACCACACCTTTTTTATATATTGTTTATATGAATTTACATAAATAATATCCAACTTTTTTAAGACCTTATCAATATCAACCCATACCTTATACGACCCGTGACAAACTGGAGAGATTTTGCTCATGGAATCTGGCTATGAGTGGGGGCTCTTCCATTTAAGCCGATTCCCGCCGGGTTTACTAACTTCTATGCAGTTCATAAGTTTTCCTTGGGCTCACGAAGAAAAGCTAAAACCATGTAATTGGCTCCGAGGAAGTAAAAAGTAGGTTTACGGCTAACTCTGAACTATTGTAAGCTTACAATAGACAAAGCATAGATTATATAACATTTTTGTACGGTACACTCCGTGGGCGAGATAAATTATATGATTTATATTACATACACTTTTAAAAATCTACAACAAAAATTGGGGATACATACAACCCATGTTTGTATGGAACCCTTATGCCCTCGAGCCCGACACGCACTTTTCCAGGTTTTATTTTCTTTTTTTCCCAATTTTAAACAAACCTGTCTAGCGTGCAACGAAAAAAACTTGTAAGTAAGTACTATATAAGTAAATAAAATAAATATACATTAATATTACTAACCTAAAAGTAGACGGAAAACTGACCCTAACCGTTGGTGGTTGTTGGGAACCTGTAGATTGCTACTAACGATTGCTCACATTACGCTATCAGGTATTAATTTCTTATGACCTGATCCGGGAATCACACAGATTTTACCGGTAAAAGCCGATGAGAAGCAAGCAAAGTGGATATAAAATCTGTAACTAGCAATTTTAAGAATTTTCTGGCCGCGTGTTATTATGCCTTAGATGTATAATATATACAGGTATAAGAAGTATATTATATCTAGTACCTATGCTAAAATTTAATATATACTACTTTGAGTAATTTTATGAAAGTATTTTATGATATGACTGCGAGATATAAAAAGTATTTGGGGTAATGAATCGTCTTGGCGACAACATGGCACGAACCAACCTCCTCTCCTCACAATAAGTAGGTACCAATATCTACAACCTCTAAGAATAGTATTTTTGTAACAATGTAGCAAGGTAAGTAACGACAACCAACCATTTATTCATACGACGCTTTTCAACACACTTACAAGGAAAGAATCGTAATATTAACTTTATTATTACACCACAGTTACTTTGTTACGTACATAACATCAAAAAATCTTCGAAGTATTTAATGATCATGTTTATTTACCAACCGAACTATTGGTACATTGCGCAGTATTTGAAATCATGAAAATCCTATTTTTCCTGTCTCTTGCATACACCGGTCCAGGCACCGGGCAAATTCCTTCTGCGAGGCAAGGGCCCCACATCAACAGCAGCGCTAGTGCCAGAACAAACCCTAACACCATTGTATATGTGCAGTGTTCGTAGTCTGCTCTACGATAAGTCTGCAACAAAAAAAAACGCAAATAGACATATGAAATATGGCTGAGTTGCCCATGGGGAACTACACCAATTTTACTTCCGTAGTCCTCTACCCGCAATATACGTAAGTACATAACTTACTTTCTAGATACTTTCCGTGTCGCAGTTTTCCTGACTGGAAACATGGAACAACACACAAATGGAGTATTGCGGTAACCAATACACTGCAGGTAATATATATCGTACTACACGCGGGTCATTTTATCATTCGCATTCGGGTAGGCGTATAGCATGGCTAAGAATAGAAACTTCTCGTATAGAAACCTGTTTTATGGGATAAAACTGAAGATGATTGTAAAGGTAAACACATGGAAATAATTCCCTCAATAGATTTTATATCCATTATCTTCTTATTACTTTATTTTACGTATTTTATAAGGCACCGCCACAACACTACAATTTCGTCGTTCATCATCTACAGTTATCTAAATATCGTGGCTACTTAGGTAGAGTACATAATGTAAACACATAGTCAGGGTACTCGTTACCGGTGAATTCCCTGCTCCAGCGTAAATGGAAACGAGGTATTAACCCTTTATAAGGTAGAGGCGACATATCGACCACATATGCTCACTCGGAAATGCACTTTGGGGTTGCGATCCTCGGTCTAGTACCTACCTGGTTCAACGTATTTCCCTGGCTATTCAACGCGGGAATGCGGCGGGCATTTTGGGAACGTTTGAGCCAGGTACGTATCAGACTAGACACTAGGTTGGACGTTCATTTTATTTTCAAATTTGTTTTAGATTAAAATTATTACTTAATCTGTAAAATGTATTTGAATGAATTCAAATAGATATAAAAAAGGTATCGTGAAATTAATTTTTTTACAAAATTTACTCAACTGCTCGTGGCTTTTCGTCCTGTCAATTATTAACAATGTTTCTATGAAAGATAAAATTACATGTCAGCTGGTAAATTATATGTGTCAGTGCACGTGGAAAAGTATCTTGTTGCAGGTATTGAGTTATGCATAGTTCCAAAAAGTAGATTAAATTTGCTATCAATACAAAAAAGAATAATGACTGTAGGTGGAACCACTATTTTTATAAATTTTTTTGAATTTTCGACTTCCGAAATGCACAAGTTGAGAAAATTGCATTTAAAGTTTATAGTGGCAAAAAACACACTTCTACTTCGAAGTTACATAGTGAAGGGTATAATCATAATCATTTGATGTTAAAAAATTATAATAAAAGTGAATTTTCTAAAAATACATGTTAATTATTTTAATTTCTTAAGATTTTATTATTCTATTTTTCTTTCGTGAAAGAAACACGAAAATGTTAATTATACCCAATTCCTAAAATAATGATATTAAAACTGTTAGTTTCTCATCATAGTTACATATTATTCTATGTCATTTTAGGACAACTGAATGAAAGAAAACTCCATAATCATAAAGCAATTTAATAATTACGGATTTTTAAAGAATTACAAAAAAGATCACGTATGATATTAAAAACCAACAAAGTAATTTGTATATTCATGCTATATCACAAGATCAAATGGTATTTAGCGTGGTGTACCACAATGGTATTACAGAAATGGTGTTAAAGCAGTTTTTTTTAACAATGAAGTTTAGTGACGCTGTCGAAACTTTTGTAGGGAAACGTAACTAGGGTACCTTGTCACGACATTTACCAAACTTTAGTAACATAAACTCGAAGATCACTCTTTTAGTACCTATAATGCAAGAAATATCTGTAACAAAATGTTATTTAGGATAATTATAGCGGAAATCAATGTATTCTTATTTATAAAAACTTCTGTTTTAGTCGTGAAAGACGTAAAGTTTAGCATTTTACTAAACTGGGTACCTTGTCACTTTAAGTCATTTTCCTGCATAAAATGGAGTAACTAGAAAAAATAACTCAATTGTGTACATAACTGCACCTAATTTATGATTTATCAGTCTTTCAATCAATATTATAATACTAATTTAATAAACTAATTACTAATTATATAAACAACTAAAATCACGGCTCAATTTTTCATTGACTAAATTCGAGATCAACAAATTAATTATTATTAATACAGAAACACCCCATGACGCGACCTTGGTGTGGTTTTAGTAGGAGAAATTACCTAATCGGTATTTTCCCTCAATCTATCCTCAGCATGGTCGCGTCAAGACACGATAATGAAGCTGCAATTCTGTATCGATATCGATGAAATAGGCTTGGTGAAATATTCCGGGAATGGTTATTTAAATCAACATACTTTGTTTTAGTACAAAACAAAATAAAATAAATAAATGTTATGTCGAGGTCTGTCATAATAGAATTATTGGAATTTTTAAATATATCGCAAATTCTCAGACAATTCCACCAAACCCTATCTTAGAAAGAGGTAAATGTAATTGACTACCCGCGATGGAAATATTGACAATTTATTCAAAATTTAAAGGCTTTTAAGTCATGGTGTGACAAGGTACCCTGACTACTAAACGTTATAGCCCGAGAAATATACTAAAAAACATAATTGTACTGATATTCTTGTACACACGTGTTCCTTACAAACTGGTCGAAAAGTGTTATTACACGATAACAGAATTTATGGAGGATATAACTATATAAAAACTAGTAAACCTAAAAACAGTTAAATGTTTAAAATACAGAAGTTATTACCCAGATTTGTATAATGTTTGTAATAATGTTAATGCTCAAATGTTGTTTTTATACTATCAGGGTCCATGTACCTACATTTTATGTATTTTGGGTTGCAAATACCTAAAGATCTCTTGTCTCTAAATAACCCAATTATAATTTATAACACAAACCCATTTTGGCTCTTATTCACCAGCTTCCACAAAAACTCATGTAAGTCTGTAAAACTAAATGTCGGACCTTTCCAGATGCACTGACACATATTCTAATCATCTCTCACTACCTACCTAAATACTTAGATTATATGCATATTATATACTGATTATTAAAAATTAATACAGATGTCTCGGAAATTCAACTATACTGTTTTAATATTATGTACTTGTTGGAAATTTAACTTGCTCTTAGAATAGGCTTTGAAATGTAGTCTTCCGATAGCTACAACGAATTCTGCGATACCATGTCTCAGTCAATGGGGCCTTATAAAGGTTTAAACATATTACACGATTACATATTACTTACTTGTTTTTAATAACATTCATAATTTCATGTTGCCCTGGCAGCTAAAACGACTAAATTTGTGCTATATTGAACAGTTCTAAACGTTATTTACGTAAAGGAGCACTATTGTGACAAATATATGACATGTGATGACAAGAGTAAGGAAACGAAGAGTTTTATGAAATGAGATAGGTTGCATTCGTTTAGTCTAATCCTAGTAGTCTGTGACTTTTTATCTGGGCGTTTTTCAAATTGATGTTAATGTTCAAGTTGATGTAAAGGCGACAAGATCCTCAAAATATAGCTGGTAGCGTAGATCTTGCATGTGCTGTATAACCCATAGATATACTATTATAACTAGATCGAGTACTAGCCCGAAAAAAGCGAGCCTAGTGAGATAGCTACCACGCAGACCTTTGTCTCTTTCTATAAGGTGACCACGTTAATTTTAGAAGTTAGGAAAATTCCATTAAATACAATAGTGTTCTGATGTACTAGATCGGTGTAGAGACCACACCGGCAGCTCTGTATCTATTTAACATACTACATGCGTTTTTTTGCTTCCCAAAATTTTTAACTTCGAATACTTATAAAATTTATTAAAAATCGTCTGTGGTATCTAATTACATGAAATTAAATGGTAAAAGATATTATGACGATGATTTCTAAAATTAAATATAAATAACCAGATGGTGAAAGAATAAAAATAAGCTCTTGCTGTGTTCAAATTTAAGAGTGTCGGTGGAGTAAACACCAATCTTCTTTTCTCTCCGACAGCCTTCTTCATATTTTTTAGATACGTAAATCGGTAATGTCGGACATCAACAAACCAGTCAGACCGATGACCGGGTCGCTGGTAGTCGGTGGCCGCAGTATGTTAAAGTGTTCTCCATGTGTGTGCTCCATGTGGCAGTCTATGGCAGAGGCCTAGGTATATTTTGTCGTGTTGATTAAAATACAGCCTATACTTTTACATCATATAATATAATCGGAAATATTTATGTATTAAATATGGTTTTCTTATTACAACGTATATTAATGTGTAAAACAATAAAATGTTACGTTCAGTTTTCAATGTTCAGATTTTCATTTCACTTGAAAAATATTTTTGTTCTTCAACCACCATTTTGTTATTTACGATTCTTATTTTATAAAACTGACCTCATAACCATTTTTGTGTGTAATTTCCTGTAATTGACACACACGATTTGAGTTTTACATGTTGATTTTTTTTAATTCTTTACCGGGTGAAAATTCGCATTTTGCACACTTATATATTCTATATGTTTATTAGGTATATCAAAAAAATACACGCAGGAAATTAAACCACTATAACCCCGCTTCTGTGGGAATTACTTTGCCCCAATTGCTATATTCCCTCTACTATAATATACAATGACAATGAAACCACATTTTACAAATTTTAATAAATGTTTATTGGTATATATCCGGATAAGTTAAAAATTTCTGTGATTAAGCCTTTATATAAAAAAGGTGACAAAGAAAATCCTGTAAATTATCGTCCTATAGCTCTTATACCTATATTTTCAAAAATATTTGAAAAATTTATATACAAATCATTGTATAACTACATGGAAACTTTTAACTTATTTTGTATGGAACAGAAAGGCTTTAGAAAAAATGTTAGCATTAACCAGGCATTGTATGATTTCATAAATATAGTAATGGAAAGCGTTGATGAAAAAGTACCCATTTGTGCACTGTTTACTGATATGACCAAAGCGTTCGATCACGTAGATCATGTAATACTTTTGAATAAACTTTATCGTTATGGTGTTAGAGGAAAAGTTCATGAGCTCATTGAATCTTACCTCACAAACAGGATGCAGTATACAGAAGTAACTAGAAAATGTACTAAAGCAAAAACAGACAAAGTATCTGTGTCAGACAAAAAGTATGTTAAACATGGTGTACCTCAGGGAAGTGTACTCGGCCCCTTGCTTTTTTTAATTTATATTAATGACCTGCCCAATATCATACAACATCCAATTATCTTGTTTGCTGATGACAGCACCTCTATTATTAAGTGTAGCAATCCGACCAGTTATGAGCGTGATATTAACACTGTACTAAATGACATAATATTTTGGCTAAATAATAATAATCTAGTAATCAATCTGACTAAGACCAATGTAATGCATTTCTATCAAAGAATTCATCCAGAGGACATTAATATTAATTATAAAGGAGACGCAATTCAAACAGTTCAAGTGACTAAATTCTTAGGCTTACTTATTGACAGCCAACTGACTTGGAAATATCATATAAATGACGTCTGTTTGAGATTGAGTAAGTCATCATTCGCTTTGCACAAACTTTCAAAGATAGTAAGCAAAGAAGCCTTACTAGTTGCTTATCATGGACTTGTTGCGTCGATTCTGCGTTATGGAATTATCATTTGGGGCAATGCAGTAGATAAAGATGCAGTACTCAAAGCACAAAAAAGGTGTATCAAATCTATGTGCAATCTTAATATGGATGATAATTGCATCCCGTACTTTAGATCACTAAACATTTTAACTTTCCCATGTCTATATATTTTGGAAGTGGCGGTTTTTGTGAAATGTAATCCCCAATATTTTATTAAAATTTCCGACACGCGTAAACTCCCTGTTCGGTCTCAATACTCAAGTGATTTACGACACAAAGCATGTAACACAGCATTAATGAGGAAAAGTATATTAGGAATGGCAACTCAGATATATAATAAAATACCAAATACAATAAAACAATTAAACATTATACATTTAAAAAAAATGCTAAAATTGCTGCTAATTAAAAAGTGCTACTATAATATAAAACAATATTTGAATGACCCTGACCTCTAACTAGTTCTTACATCTGACATTTGTTTAATACTTCCATTATTGACACGACATTCCTTATTACTTATTCTCTATCCATTGAATTTATATTAACATTATTTATAATTCGACGCAATGTACTTAATTTATAATGCATGATTTCATAGCAAATGCATGACCTTGCTTAATTTATTAAATTATATAGATATAATATTATAAAAAATAAAAATTCGTACGCCTGCCGGCAAAACATAGTGTTTCGCAAAATATCCTAGCTTTAAGATCAATACAATGTACCAAATTCACATACATTCTTCGCGGATCCCACCTTTGGAAATACCCTGATCTAGTCTCAAAATTAGATTCTTTAGTCGTGGAAACTCTCACATCCATCTTCAATATTTCTTTTGATGATAGAACCTGGACCCAGGCTAGCCTACCTATTAGGTTTGGCGGCCTCGGTATTCGCAAAATTTCCTGTGTGGCACTACCTGCGTTCTTGTCTTCGGTGCATAGTGCTCGAAACCTTATAGGAAAAATATTAGCCCCTTCCATCGGGTCCATTGAGGCTGCACACTGCTCAGAGGCCGAGAACGTTTGGTCCGTAACTTGTCCAAGCACTGACCTTCCTGACAACCCCTGCTCGCAAAGGCGATGGGACGAGCCGCTCTGTCAACTAGTACGGAAAAAATTATTGGATACGTCTACTAGTTCGACTGATCGCGCTCGTCTCCTCGCTACTGCAGAGTGGGAGTCAGGCCTTTGGCTCACAGCTTTACCGTCCCCCAATATTGGCACTCTTTTAGATAATACCACCTTCCGCCTAGCAGCCAGTTTACGTTTAGGGGCACCAACAAACCACCCACATCGCTGTCAATGCGGCGTCATGGTGGACAGTCTAGGCCACCACGG